>OX596197.1:2515000-3715000 GCA_951394245.1 Cyclophora punctaria
TTGAATCAAACCCGCAACCCCCGACAGTAAGCGCTCTCACTGCCACTGTGCCAACAAGATTTTAATCAAGAAAAATGTTTTCTACTATAGCTTACCTATTAAACACAATTAGGCATGTATTACAATAACTTAGGTAGTTAACTTAGGTATGTAACTATTGCATAAACTTAAGAAATAGCAAGTTAACCTTGGTAGAGTGGTTACCACTCCGATACATTGCAAAAGGTTCCGGGTTTAACTCTCGATACATGTTTTTAATTTTTATTTTGATAAGTTTTTGATATTTGATCTGCAGTGTCTTATACGACGATACATTACGTTAGTGCTCGCTTGTGATACGTGTACTCCTTGCTGTACTAACATCGTCAGTGAGAGGACTTTGATCTGCAGTGTCTTATAGGACGATACATTACGTTAGTGCTCGCTTGTGATTACGTGTACTCCTCGCTGTACTAACATCTACAGTGAGAGGACTTTGATCTGCAGTGTCTTATAGGACGATACATTACGTTAGTGCTCGCTTGTGATTACGTGTACTCCTCGCTGTACTAACATCGTCAGTGAGAGGACTTTGATCTGCAGTGTCTTATAGGACGATACTTTACATTAGTGCTCGCTTGTGATTACGTGTACTCCTCACTGTACTAACATCTTCAGTGAGAGGACTTTGATCTGCAGTGTCTTATAGGACGATACTTTACATTAGTGCTCGCTTGCGATTACGTGTACTCCTCGCTGTACTAACATCTTCAGTGAGAGGACTTTGATCTGCAGTGTCTTATAGGACGATACTTTACATTAGTGCTCGCTTGTGATTACGTGTACTCCTCGCTGTACTAACATCTTCAGTGAGAGGACTTTGATCTGCAGTGTCTTATAGGACGATACTTTACATTAGTGCTCGCTTGTGATTACGTGTACTCCTCGCTGTACTAACATCTTCAGTGAGAGGACTTTGATCTGCAGTGTCTTATAGGACGATACTTTACATTAGTGCTCGCTTGTGATTTCGTGTACTCCTCGCTGTACTAACATCTTCAGTGAGAGGACTTTGATCTGCAGTGTCTCATACGACGATGCTTTTTTTCCTCAAACCTGTTACAGTTTGTTCCCGATGTAAACAAGTCTTGCAGTGATTACTAAAATACCAGTTAGTATGGAATCTTCCGTTGTGTATAAAACATAAATCAATTTGACGCTTAACCACCTGTAATCACCTTAGTTTGTTATTACCGGCATCGATACGCGGCTATACGAGTGTACCCATATTGCATAAATTTAACTAAACACTAGAAGCGCCCGGTTTTACCCGCGTTGTGCCCGTTCACGGGTACAGACACGAACAAGGGTAATTTCGGGATAACCTATAACCTGCCCGTTGAATGTGGCTATCTATTACAAAAAGAATTATTCAAATCGGACTGGTGATGCCAGAGATTAGATCGAACATACAAACTTATAAAATTTACCTCTTTATTGTATGTAGATGAAAGTTACAATATCTATACCTACTAATATTATAAAGCTGAAGAGTTTGTTTTGTTTGTTTGTTTGTTTGTTTAAACGCGCTAATCTCAGAAACTACCCAGCCGATTTGAATAATTCTTTTTGTGACGGATAGCCAGATTCAACGGGAAGGCTATAGGCTATATTTCAGCCCGAAATTCCCACGAGAACGGGTACAACGCGAGTTAAACCGCGGTGCGCTGCTAGTATCTATATAAAATCTAAGGAAATAAGTTGAAAATTAGCCATTTTTATTAAAATAGCTTTTAAAGATAGGTTTTCTTCAAATTTTCGGTCCCATTTGTTTCATTCGATAGACCATGTCGTCCTTTAGGCGGTCTAAAAACTCCCAAGGATAACCACGTGCCTGGTCGAACTTATTTCTCTCAGACAAAGCAAAGTGCGACCGCTAGTCTCGTTTCTCACTGTTATTTGATCGACCCAAAGCTTCACAAGTCTTAGGAAAAAACCCACATGATACAATGCAATCAAATTTTTTGCGCATTCTGTTTTTTTTTGTATCTTGGATGGAAAGATACCGTTGAAGTTATTAAAAAGTGAAGACTGGTCGGATTAGCGTGAAAAGGGTTCTGCAATAAATATAATAAAACTTCAAATTAAATGGAGGCATTTGAACTGCGTTAAGCGTGCGCCAGCCGTGTGCGCCCGTCGCGTGCGCCCGTCGCTTGCGCGGCGGTTCACTTTTGTATTTAACCGGACGCGACGGGTCACTTTTGTATGAAGCCACACGCGGCGGGCGCCCGCGACGGTTTCCTTTTGTATGAAACCGCGGCGTGCGCACGTTCGGCCCTTAGAGGGACATGTTTGAGGGAGAGTCTGTAGACAGTAAAATATGAGTAACTGTCTAATTTATTGTCTCAGAACTTTATTTCGTCAGACAAAAAGTATAATATTAGCGAAAAGGTATGATAGATGTTTCGGAGTCTTCAAACCGCCAAGAGGCCTCCGACATGGTCTGACGAATGAAACCGACTGCTTATCGTGCCCTCCGAAGCACGGTAGCGCTCAGACAGAAATGCCACTATCGGCCACCCATCCAAGTACCGAGCTACACGTTGTTTAACAAACGTAATGAGTTAACATCGCTTAGTCACTACGCCACAGTAATTTCATGGGTTTTAATTTGAACAGATGTAACCCTAATATTTTAATAATGCAATGGAAATATTCAGAATTCCTTTTGTCTGCTAAAAATAAGTGCGTAGATATTTATAGATCAATCATAAGGTATTTTTTATCTTTATTTTTTTGCAAGTGCTATTTTTAGCGGCCATTACAATTTGTGGGTAAAAAATATCCATTAGGTAACTTTATAATATCCGTTTGGAGATGTTTATCCATCTGTTTGTTCCTCACATTTTTTTGTAGTCTTCTAGTATGATTATACCTACATAATATCAGTACCTATTGCAAAAACGTGTATTACAGCGAGTTATTTTCAAATTAATAGCGAACTGTACCTATACCTAACCTAGACGGTAATATGGTTTAGATTTTTAAAATCAATAATTTAATTTACCTTTTGGACTTCGCAGTCGAAAAAACCCCGGCGTAACAACGACTGGACCGATTTTTGCCAGCACCACCTAATGTAAGAACCTGTACACGCAAGAAAACTGGCTATCAAATGCAAAAACCCCATCGAAATCGGTCAATCCATTTGAGAGCTACGGTGCTACCTACACACACAGACATTGGACTTATAACAGCCCTCTTTTACGCCGGAAGTTAAATCCTCTTATCGAGTGGATGGTCACCCTGACCAGTCCTGGTGTCAGTTATTGAGCCGCCAAAGGCCTCTGACATGGCTCATGTAACGACTACTATCCGTAGAAAGTAACCGGGACCGACGACGGCTTAACGTGCCCTCCGAATCACGGAATCATCTTACTTTTCGGGCCATCAGGTGATTCAGCCTGCAATGCCCTAACCAAACTGAAGACAGTCTCACAAAGTGATTTTTGCGAGATATCCCCACCGGGAATCGAACCCGGAACCTCCGGATCGTGAGCCGAGCGCTCAAACCACTAGACCACGGAGGCTGTTAGGAAGTTAAATTAAAACTATTCTACATATTTCGATAATGTTTCTTCAATATCATGAATGTTAAGCAACGTCGAGCAGAACACAACAGGGATGGGTAACCGATAGTATCAATTCCAAATTCGTGCCACCTATTTAGGTATCGGTTTCAATTGTTCCAATCGGTTTTACTGACCATGTCGAAGGTCTTAGAGCGGTCTAAACATTCCGACCAGGGTTGCCCACTATCTGTCTGGGTTTTACCATAGCCAATAAAGAACTGAGTCATAAATTGTCAAGGTTCATTAAATATAGTTTTAATTGAGTACAGCTTATTGTTATATTACTTACTACCGCATTTAGACGTCCATTAAATCAACACTTAACTAACTGACGATATTTATCATACACTAGCAGCGCCCCGCGGTTTTACCCGCGTTGTGTCCATTCCTGTGGGAATTTCGGAATGAAAAATAGCCTATGTTACTCGTGGATAATGTAGCTTTCGTATGGTGAAGATTTTTTAAAAACGGTCCAGTAGTTTTAAGCCTATTCATCACAACCAAACAAAGTTTTCCTCTTTATAATATTAGTGTAGATTACTACTACCTAATACCTAAAAACGGTATACCTTATCTACACTTAATTTCAAGATAGTGTTTGTCCGTTTATCTAGGGTCAAAGTTGACTGACGAACAATGGGTTCATTAGTCTAGTGTTTATCTGAAATGACTATATTCATTATTGTTATAGGTTTTATTAGATGCCTAGGAAATGGCTAAATGCATTATTAATTGTTTTAATTATTACTTAGCAAGTTAAATTTTACCTCTTTATATTATTAGTATAGATAAATATTGTCTCTAGTATGCACTCTTTCTTATGTCTTAGACAAGACTGTCTTAATACTGTCTAGCTCGACATACTCCTAAGAATGCGTTTGAAGCGAAGTGGAGTTCAACTGACCAACCACAACGCATTACGAAATGATTTTGACAATGTCAGTACGTTGTTTGACAATCACAATGCGCTGTGATTGGTGAATCTAGCTCCGCACCGCTTCGCTCCGCTTGCCTTAATAGAGACGCAATCTTAAGCCCGGTTTCCACCGCAAGCGGAGCGGGCTCATTAATGACTCCGTTTGGCAGCCATTACGTGTTTTTGTTAAGACTGAGGTGTTATGCGTCTATACAAGTATCGCAATGGTAATTAAATGGAGTCATTAATGAGCCCGCTCCGCTTGCGGTGGAAACCGGGCTTTATGCTTACCGATAAATCTGCAATGATTTATCAATTATCATTCATCTAAAACCTATCAAAAACAACATAATTATTATCATACCATTGAAATGTAATCACGATGACTACTTCTGGTCAATAGTACATTTTAAAAAGCGATATATTATAAACAGACCTTCACATTTACAAAAATAATACTATAAATCCGGCCTACGCTGAATCGATTTTGATAGAATCAAGGTGAGAAGCTCGCCATTTTTCAAGAGTAAGGTCTTTTGTTTATGGTCATGTCGTTAACCTCCTACCTTCTTTTTTGCAGTGTTATATAACTTTAACATGTATGTGCTAAAAGTAATCAATTATTAGTCAGTTATTATCGTGAAAGGATTTACCTAATTAAGTATAGAGATGTTTGGTTCCCGTTTTGGGAAAAAATTACAATTATTTATAGTTTTACTAGCACCGCCCCGCGGGTTTACCCGCGTTGTGCCCGTTCCTGTGGGAATTTCGGGATTTTTTATAAGTGTAAACCTTCCTCTTGAATCACTCTATCTATTTAAATAAACCGCGTCAAAATCCGTTGCGTAGTTTTAAATATCTAAGCATACATAGGGACAGACAGCGGAAAGCGACTTTGTTTTATACTGTAGTGATTTTGTAGTTTTAACGTTATCTTACGAAGACAAGAAGGAATCAATCGCTGCATTTTATCTATACTAATATAATAAAGATTTCTTCCCGTTGAATTTGGCTATCCATTACAAAAAGAATTATTCAAATCGGGCCAATAATTCCCGAGATAAACAAATAAACAAACTTACTCATGTTACCTCTGTGGCGGATTTTCCCCGCACTACTTTTGATGTATCAATCGAGAGATTTAAGCACATCACTAGCAGAACACGCTCTAACATGGACGATACCTACGCACGGACTTGGAAGGGAGGTGTGCTTTTATTAAATCATTAAACTTGGGTGAATAAACTATTAAAACCATTGTGCCGTGTGTTAACTTATCGTCGCCTTCACCCTATGCACACCATACCCCAAATTGGTGACCCCGTACGCTTCAAAATTCCTTCACAAGTGGCACGTGTGATTTGCCGCGTGAAGAACCAGTCGTCGCCTGCGCAGTGTATTTCCTGCTTAAAAGTTGCTGGAAACCCTGGTGGTGGACACTGCCGCGCTCGGGTGGGACCCCGGCCGACCTTTCGTCGTGTTTTCGTCGAACAAACTCACCGTTTCCCTACCGAAATTCGACTCGTGTTGCGTTGACTTGCACCTATTTTTCATTGCCTGAACTGTGTCTTGCACAGCCCCCTAGCTGGTGCACCATCGTGAGGGCCCCCTGTGTGCTAACATTTGCAAATTCACCCGTTTCCTGCACGTATCTTGCACCGGTTTGCAGTGACCTTGAACACTTTCACCTTACTAATTCATCATCATTTTCTAACAAGGAAAAACTTTGTGTGGTGTGAATTCTGGTGTACATAAATAAACTTCACCTACTTACTTTGGTTGTGGTGTTTGGTTTGTGGACATTTATTTACATATAAGGACAATTCTTACAATAATTTCTAACAATTATTTTGGTTTTTGTTTTGCATTTTGTCACTTATTATTTAAAATTTAAAGTGTTTTGTTCGGCCTGTCACAAACTAATTTTAGAATTAAGTTTTAATTTTAACAATTCTAATTGCCATACATATCACTTACTTGCTTGTTGAACTGGTTTTGATTTGCCGGTAATACTATTTTTACTATTAAGTACTAACAATTTAAATATGGTTTAAGCAATTTTAATTTATATTAATGCTTGTTAATTTGTGTTCTTTTTTGTCTGTGAAGCAATTTTGATTGATATTATATGTTTATTAGATAATTGATATGTTTATGTTAAATATGATATGCTTGTTAAATTGTGTTCTTTTTTCTGTGACAAGTACTTAACATTTCTAATTATTAACTAATTTAATTAATGTGTTTGTGTAATAGATTTCAACTAATTTAATTAATGTATTAACTACATATTCTTACTAATATTTTCTGTATGTTTTAAATGATATTTTTGCGGTTTTGCACTGCTTGCCCACGGTTTATGGATAATAATTTTAGTTGTGTTTCATGTGTTTGGTTACCTACTGTTTCCCAGTCCGGTGTGTGGTTCATTCATTACATACATAACAACTATACTTACCATACAGCCTACTTCCCTAACCTGTAACACTTATCTCATTACATGATAATACTTACCTTATTATTTGTTTGGTTTGTTTTTTGGTTGCGGTTTGGCTTATTTTTGTTGCTCGCTGGTTCATCTGTTTTTTTTTCTGTGATTTATTTACTACTAAGTACTTAGCAATCATGGACGAGCTGAAAGCTGAGCTGGAAGCGATTAAAGCTGAGAATGCTGCCTTGCAGGAAAGGCTTGCTGCCAGCAAACCAGACTCAAAGGAACAAATTAATCAGGCACAAGTTTGTAAAGTTGCTGTGAAGCTGCCGTCGTTTTGGTCACATGCTCCGTCGGTTTGGTTTGGACTTGTAGAGGCTCAGTTTCACCTAGCTGGTATTACTACTGACACAACTAAATATTATCACTTAATCAGTCATTTAGATCACAAAACTGCTAGCGAGGTAGAAGACATCGTCACAAACCCTCCTAAAGAGGGTAAGTATGAGTTACTGAAAGCAACGCTCATCAAGCGCGTATCTGCTTCACAAGAACAGCGGGTGAGACAGCTTCTCAGTATTGAGGAGATTGGGGACAAACGGCCGTCGCAATTTTTGCGGCATTTGCGCTCCCTAGCGGGCTCTTCACTTACTGACGATAATCTACTTCATGAATTGTGGCTTCGTCGACTTCCCGCTCAAGTGCAAGCAATTTTAGCCGCCCAAGCTGACCTCAGTCTGGACAAATTATCCCAACTCGCCGATAATATTATGGAGGTGTCTTCTTCTTCGGTGTCTGGCAATTTGTGCGCTGTTTCAGGTTGTGGACCTAACACCAGCACACAACCTACACTGGTTTCTCTGATGAACCGCATCGAGGACCTGAGCAGGCAAGTAGCTGCCCTGACTTCATCGCGATCGCAGCGCCCTCCGCGAAATCGTTCTTCTTCCTCCAACAGGAAGTCTTCGCGTGGAGCTTCATCAGAACGAGCCCCAAAACGTTGCTGGTACCACAACAAATTTGGTATCAAAGCGGCTAAATGTGTTAGCCCCTGCGATTGGAAGTCGGAAAACCGGGAGAGCAATCAGTAGCGGCGGCCACTGATTGCGACTCCTCTCAAAGTAACGGCCGCCGATTATTCGTCACGGATAAAATTTCCAAGCGTCAGTTTCTTATAGATACTGGGTCTGACTTGTGCTGCTTTCCCTACCGCTGGCTCCATGTTCAGAGGAAACCCTCTGACTATGACCTCAGCGCGGCCAACGGGAGTAATATTAAAACTTATGGCACTGTCAACCTGACGCTTAATTTCGGTTTGCGCCGCAGTTTCGTTTGGCGATTTGTTGTCGCCGACGTCAATACCGCTATTATTGGCTCGGACTTTTTAGCTTATTACCATTTGCTACCCGATTGCCGTACTAAGCGTCTTATTGACGGTATTACTGGGCTGGCAACTCTCTGTACTGCCTCTATTTCCGAGCAGTCGAGCATCAAGGCCGTAGTTGCTGATAAATCAGAGTTTGCACTACTGCTTTCAGAATTCCCGGAAATAACCAGACCTCCTGGTCTTCCGAGAGTTATTAAGCATAATACTGTGCATTATATCAAAACTACGGACGGCCCACCCATCTCCTGTCGACCCCGCCGCTTGGCCCTCATGAAACTGACCTCTGCCAAAAAGGAGTTCGAGGATCTGGTTCGTTCCGGTACTGCGCGCCCTTCACAGAGTGCGTGGTCTTCTCCTCTCCATATGACCTTGAAGAAGGATGATACCTGGCGTCCTTGTGGCGACTATCGCAGCCTGAACGCCAGGACTATCCCAGACCGGTACCCCGTTAGGCACATAAACGATTTTGCCAACAGCCTTAATGGAGCGACCATATTTAGCACCCTCGACTTGGTGAAGGCATACCACCAAATTCCCGTGGCAGAAGAGGATATCCCTAAGACAGCTATCGTTACCCCGTTTGGCCTCTTCGAGTTTCCATTTATGACTTTTGGACTCAGGAATGCTGGCCAGACCTTCCAAAGATTTATAGATGAGGTCACACGGGGTCTCGATTTCTGTTTTCCTTACGTGGATGATATCCTCGTCTTTTCTAAGGAAGAGGCTCTCCACAAGGAACATCTGCGCATCCTGTTCCAGCGCCTTCAGGACTACGGTGTGGTGATAAACCCATCGAAGTGCGTTTTTGGCGTTAAGGAAGTGGTTTTCTTAGGCTACCATATTAGCCCTCAAGGTACTCGACCACCACAGGATCGCATACAAGCCCTTCTGGATTTTTCTCCCCCGAAAACTGTTCAGGGAGTGCGTCGGTTCCTCGGGATGCTCAATTATTACAGGCGTTTTATTCCCCAGGCTGCTAAATTTCAGGCTCCTCTAGTTGACGCTGTCGTCGCTACCAATGGTAAGGGTGCTAAACCATTCTTATGGACACCCGAGCTTCTGGAGTATTTCGAAGCCTGTAAGACCAGCCTTTCTAACGCCACATTGTTAGAGCATCCTGCCCATGACACACCCCTTGGACTGTTCACTGATGCATCGAGCGTTCATATTGGTTCCTGCCTCCAACAGCAGGTGGATGGTGTCTGGCGCCCTCTCGCGTTTTTCAGCAAAAAGCTGACCCCGCGACAAGCCGAGTGGCCTGCTTATTACCGAGAGTTACTGGCGGTGTACGAAAGCGTACAGCATTTCCGTCACATTCTCGAGGTTCAGCACGTGACTGTTTTCACTGACCACAAGCCGCTACTGTACGCTTTCGTACAACGCCGGGAAAAATTACCTCCACCGCAGTTGAACCAACTCTCGTTTATCAGCCAGTTTACGACAGACATCCAGTACATCAAGGGTGAATACAATGTCGTTGCGGACGCGATGTCTCGCGTTGACGCTGTCGCACTGGATCAAGACTTTGAGGCCCTCGCCAAATCGCAGGGATTGGACCAGGAACTCGCTGACTTACGCCGTAATGGCTCTCGCCTTCAGCTTACCCCTGTCCTAATTCCAGGCACCAACATTTCGGTGACTTGCGACGTCTCCACTGGCAAACCTAGGCCTTATTTGACCCCTTCATTTCGTCGCGCGGTGTTCGACAAGTTTCACAACTTGAGTCACCCCGGCGCACGTGCTACTACACGGCTTGTGACAGACCGATATGTTTGGCCGTCAGTCAATAAAGACTGCAAAGAGTGGGCTCGCACTTGTCAGTCCTGTCAACGTGCTAAGGTGACGCGGCATAACTCGGCTCCATTAGGGAACTTTGCTCTTCCATCTGGCCGATTCGCTCACATTCACATTGACATCGTAGGACCATTGCCCCCTTGCAATGAATTTCGTTATTGTCTGACAGCCATTGACAGAGTCACAAGATGGCCCGAATGTTGGCCCATGCGCGGCATAACCGCAGAAGAAGTTGCGGAAACCTTGGTTCGCGAATGGTTTTCTCGTTTTGGCGTACCTCTGGTCATTACTACCGACCAGGGTACCCAATTCGAATCAGACCTGTTTCGCCGTCTCACACAACTGTGTGGAACCAAGCGCATTAGGACTACTTCCTACCATCCTGCCGCGAATGGGATGATTGAGCGGGTACATAGACAGCTTAAAGCTGCACTCATGTGCCACAATGATGCGTGGGTTCGGGCGCTTCCAATGGTTCTTTTGGGTATGCGCTCCTCATACAAAGAGGACCTTAAAGCATCTGCTGCTGAAATGCTGTACGGAGAGCCCATACGGCTTCCTGGGGAGTTGTTAGTTCCCACAGCTAGGTCTGACGCTGCATTAGAAAATCCTGCGGATTTCGTCGTGCAACTACGACGCATAATGTCGTCTGTGCGACCTGTTCCTGCATCGCGCCATTCTGAGCCAGCCGTCTTCGTTTTCAAAACGCTCCAAACCGCGTCGCATGTCTTCCTTCGCGATGACGCAGTTCGTCGCCCCTTACAGGTCCCCTATACAGGTCCTTATCAGGTGCTCGAGCGTTCCGACGGTGGAAAGATGCTTACCATCAGCGTCAAGGGCAGAGCGGTTGTTGTTAGTGCTGACCGCGTTAAGCCGGCTTTCATCGAGCCTGAGTCGCAGCCACCTAATCAGGTGTCATCCTCACCTGCCCAGCAACCGCAACTTCCTGCTCCTCAGCCTCCTGTTCCTATTCCACAGCCTTCAGCACCAGCTCCTATCCCTCATCAACATCAATTACCATCTCCACCTTCCATTCAACAACATACTACCACATCATCTAATAAACCTCCGTACACAACCCGGACTGGGAGACAAGTTCGGTTCAAAAAATTTGACGATTACCATATATAGATTACCCTGGGTTGTCTTACTCCGTGGGGGGGTGGTGTGGCGGATTTTCCCCGCACTACTTTTGATGTATCAATCGAGAGATTTAAGCACATCACTAGCAGAACACGCTCTAACATGGACGATACCTACGCACGGACTTGGAAGGGAGGTGTGCTTTTATTAAATCATTAAACTTGGGTGAATAAACTATTAAAACCATTGTGCCGTGTGTTAACTTATCGTCGCCTTCACCCTATGCACACCATACCCCAAACCTCTTTATACATAGTATAGATATGGAAATGATAAATTAGCTTACAACAGGAAATAGATAAAACGTAGGCGTAACCGCAAACTTCTAGTTTTAGATAAAAATTTGCATTAGTGATACGGAAACATCATAAGGTTAAGAGCCAGTAATAACCATGACTGGATAACACGAAACTAACGTACGTTAAGTATACTTATAAAAAATAAGTTTGCACATCCGGGTCAGGCAAGGTAAAAACTAATCACAACTAATTAAACATATGTACGTACACTGTTACTTAATTCTCACGTTTGTCTGTAAGACAGGGTGAATTTCATAAACATTATTTAGTATATTTAGTGGCTTGTAGATTTAAAAAACAAAAGTTTTTTATTCAAAATTGTACTTTATGTTGCCCCAAATAGGACACTAAATAAATATACCCGGACAAATTCACTCACGGTTAATTAGACCCATGTCAGAGGCCTTTGGCGGCTCTATAACTCTGACACCAGGATTGGTCAGGTTGACCATCCACTCGATGAAGAAGATTAGACCGAAAGTAAGCTCTAAGCTTGTAATATGGAATCTAACTCACTGATACTACTACATATGGAACACTGATACTACTACATATACATACACAAATACTTTATAAGAATTATATAATCGACACCCAGACGTCGCCAACAACTATGTCTGCACATATTGTATACTCCGTTGAATCGAACCCGCAACCCCCGACACAGTCAGTAAGCGCTCTCACTGCCACTGTGACAACGGGCTTGTCAAACACTATTTAAAACATTGAGTACGTAGTACATATAACTCAATGATTTAAAAAGAAACTCATTTGTTTTTTAAACATATCTACTTATTTTTGTGCAATTCCCCCTTATAATTTTAAATCGAAAACTTTGGTTAGATTAACTAATGGTAGACTTTTTTCAATTGTACGAGCTCGTGAACCTCGCCAACTCGTTTAATCTTAACCACATACCGCCTTATTCATAGCTAGCACCGCCCCGCGGTTTTACCCGCGTTGTGCCCGCACCCCTGGGAATTTCGGGGTGAAAATAACTCATAACCTTCCCGTTGAATGTGGCTATCTATTACAAAAAGAATTATTCAAATCGGGTTGGTAGTTTCTGAGATGAGCGCGTTCAAACATAAAAAAAAACTATTCATCTTTATTATTTTAGTATAGTATAGATTGTAGGTAGATACTTCAAATCAAGGGACGCGAAACCAATCAAGATTAAGTATATAAATAAAAACAAAATATAAAAACGTGCTCGTTGGAATAAATTTGATTTAGACACGTTTTTATTTGCTTTTTGATTTAATCACGTTATGCAATCATGTACCAGAAATACCTGATTTTAATACATATAACATTAATTAATCATACGAAAATAATATTTTTTACTAGCATTCCACCGTCACTTCGGTTTGATTAATCAAAAGAGATCGTTATCTATCACTACATAGTATAAAACAAAGTCGTTTTCCGCTGTCTGTCTGTCCGCGATAAACTCAAAAACTGCTGCACAGATTTTGACACGGTTTATTTAATAGATAGAGTGATTCAAGAGGAAGGTTTATATGTTTAAAAATTCCTGAAATTCTTGCGGGAACGGGCACAACGCGGGTAAAACCGCGGAGTACTGCTAGTACTAGTATTATAAAGCCGAACAGTTTATTTCTTTGATCGCGGTAATCTTAGGAACTACCCGGGAATTTCGGGATAATAAAAAATAAGCTTATGACTTTGCTCTTGAATCGGGCTATCCAATACTAAAAGAATTATTCAAATCGGATTGGTAGTTTCTGAGATTAGCTCGTTCAAACAAACAAACTCTTCAGCTTTATTAATTTTACTAGCAGCGCCCCGCGGTTTTACCCGCGTTGTGTCCATTACTGTGGGAATTTCGGGATGAAAAATAGCTTATCTTACTCGTGGATAATGTAGCTTTCGAATGGTGAAAGAATTTTAAAAAACGGTCCAGTAGTTTTTGAGCCTATTCATTACAAACAAACAAAGTTTTCCTCTTTATAATATTAGTGTAGATTATCTTATATATAAAATTCTCGTGTCACAGTGTTCGTTCGCGTACTCCTCCGAAACGGCTTGACCGATTCTCATGAAATTTTGTGAGCATATTGAGTAGGTCTGAGAATCGGCCAACATCTATTTTTCATCCCGAAATTCCCGCGGGAACGGGTACAACGCGGGTGAAACCGCGGGGCGCAGCTAGTATTAGTATAGAAGTAACTATACATATAATTATTATTCGTTAGAATGATTAAAAGCGGCATTTTATTGGCCCCTAATCTATTAATATGCAAAATCAAAAGATGGATGATTATTTATTGCTAATTCACACCGAAGCTTGACATATTTTGATAAAATACATAAAATTAATTATACACAACAAGAGGCCCGATAAAAATCCGGATCCGACACCCGACAAGTAGGACAGACTTAAAGGAGGATAATACAAAGTAAGTCTTGTAAGTTCGAGAAGGTCAGTGGTCAACCCTGGTGTCGGAGATTTTAGACCGCCTAAAGGCCTCCGACATGGTAGTATAGTTATAGTAGTAAATAGTATTAGCGCTGCGGGCAAAGGCCTATCATCTCACTGAAGATATCAGTACATTGAGGAGGATGTGATCACCACGCTTGCCTAACGCGACTTGGTGATCTCATACCAAGTTTGAAAAGTAAAATTGGAAAAATGCTTCCCTCGACCAGGGATTTGAACCCAAGACCTCAGTCTTGGCAGGCGAATGCACATGCCGCTGGACCAACGGCGTTAGGATAGTTATAATAATCTTCATGACTACATTGTCGGTCACCGAATTTGATGCAATCTTTTCGGTCATCGAACGTCATCTCCGCATGAAGGGCGGTTTGTTTTATCTTACGCTGACGCACCAGTAATCGTTAAGATAAAATGTCAGTTTCCAGAGGTAAGAAAATGAAAAATCGTGGATTTTTCGCTCCCCGTATAATTTTATATTAAAACTAGCAGCACCCCGCGGTTTTACCCGCGTTGTGCCCGTTCCCGTGGGAATTTCGGGAATTTTTGTACATATAAACCTTCCTCTTGAATCACTCTATCTATTTAAAAAAACTGCATCAAAATCCGTTGCGTAGTTTTAAAGATCTAAGCATACATAGGGACAGACAGAAAGCGACTTTGTTTTATACTATATAGTCTTCTTCTTCTACATCGGGTGGATGGTCAACTATGTAGTGATTAAATCCCAAGCCACTGTCGGCGTCGCGTCGCTTTATGATGGCACCTCCTTACCCGACAAAGTTAAAAAAGGGTACACAGTTTAGACTGGTTCTTTAATAAAATTGTTAATTCTTTTAAACTACAAGGTTGGTTATGTGTTTAACAATATTAAAAGAATATTTTTGATCATCAAATTATTAGTTTTGATTATTTTATATCTAGGAAATATCTTTAATCACAGTTTTTATATCTCAAATGACCTTTTTATGACGTAATTAACCGATTTTCAAGAAGAGGTATGTTATTATGTTAGTTAAATTGATCGATCAAATTTAATCACCTGATGACGGTTTAAAGGGCTTCTTATAGGTTGATTAAGAACGAAGGTTTTATCCGATTAGGATGGATTGAATAAGATGTATACTCGTAATATCTATACTAATATTATAAAGCTGCAGAGTTTGTTTGTTTGAACGCGCTAATCTCAGAAACTACTGAACCGATTTGAAAAATTCTTTTTGTAATGGATAGCCACATTCAACGGGAAGGTTATAGGCTACTTTTCATTCCGAAATTCCCACGGGAACGGGAACAACGCGGGTAATACCGCGGGGCGCTGCTAGTGTATAATATCTATACTAATATTATAAAGCTGCAGAGTTTGTTTGTTTGAACGCGCTAATCTCAGGAACTACTGGTCCGATTTGAAAAATTATTTTTGTAATAGATAGCCACATTCAACGGGAAGGTTATAGGCTACTTTCATCCTGAAATTCCCACGGGAACAAGTACAACGCGGGTAAACCCGCGGGGCGCTGCTATGTAATAAAATTCTCGTGGTGTTCGTAGTTAAACTCCTCCGAAACAGTTTGACCGATTCTCATGAAGTTTTGTGTGCATATCGGGTAGGTCTGAGAATTGGTCCTCTCAAATGTTAAGGGTAGTCCACCCCTAAATTTGTATATTGCTAACAATGTTTGCTGGGACAGCTAGTACTAACATAATGGAGCTGAAGAAATTGTTTTTCGTTGTTTGACCGCGCTACTCTCAGAAAATACTTATCCGATTTGAATAATTCTTTTTGTAATACATAGCCAAATTTAACGGTAAGGTTTCGGTTACTTTTTATCCCAAATATCCTATGGGAACAGGCATAATTTGAGTTAAACTGCAAAGCGCAGATATTACCCCAGTTTCTGGGAGCGCGTTCACACAAACATACATTTAAAAAATACATAAAAGCAAAATATCAATCTCTACAGCTTTATAATATTAGCATAGATAATAAAATAATAATGACATATAGACAATAATAAACATTAAATCTAACCCGGAAAAAAATCCAGACATGCAACATTTTATAAAAATATAAAACGAAATGTCAATTTGAAATATTACTCCGAAGGCATGGTTAAAATAATATAAAAACCTGTTTTTATAATATGAATAACTTAGGACAGGATTAGAGTCTGTCTGTCTAAAAAAATATAAAGTTTCCATAAAATTTTGCATTTTTCAAGTAGGTATCATATACTCGTATATCATATACTAACAACGCCTCGCAATCTTACCCGCGTTGTACCCATTCCCGCGGGAATTTTAGGATAAAATGTATCCCTTGTGTAATTCTGATGTAGAACCTATATTACTGTAAAGTTTTATCCAAATCCGTACAGTGGTTTTTTCGTGAAAGAGTAGTCACTCATGTGATCGATAATGACAGCAAGAATTAAATTGTACTATGCATTTAAATACGAAATTGCGTACGCGATAGTGCGAACTTCTATGCCGGTGGTAAGTAACCACACTGCAGCCACTAACAACGCTACCACATCACAACCACTAGCGACAATGCAACCACATCGCAAAAACTAGCGACAATGCAACCACATCGCAACTGCTAGAGACAACGCAACTACATTGCAACTAGACAACGCAACCACATCGCAACTTAGCGACAACCACGTCTAGGCCTTTACTAATATATGGTGCGACCTTTATTATACAAATGAAGGAAATACTCGCAGATGCATATAGAGAAAAATAATTAAATCTACTACTGGATTCTTTGAAAATAGTAATTACCTATGTACGAGTAGAATTAATTTCCTATTCATTAAGTTGCATTTCAATTAATCTTACAAAAAAAGAAACATCGAAATCGTTAAAACAAAAATAACTAGATACATCCGGATTAAAAACCACTTCCTTTTTGAAGTTGGTTAAAATATATTAAGCAATTTTGTCTGTTTGAACGCGCTAATCTCAGGGACTACAATTCCGATTTGAAGAATTATTTTTCTAATGGATAGCCACATTCAACGGGAAGGTTATGACCTACTTTTCATGCCGAAATTCCCACGGGAACGTGTACAATACGGGTAAAACCGCGGGGCGCTGCTAGTGTGTAATATTTACAAACTATTTATAAAACAATTTATAACAGGGTTTGTCTATTTTGCCTTTTAAGTAAGTCATCTAAATAGGATAATTATATTGAGCTTCACATCCTAGTCTACTCAACTATTTTAATTACTATTCTTCTTATCGAGTGGATGGTCAACTTGACCAATCCTGGTGTCAGAGTTATTGAACCGCCAAAGGCCTCTGACATGGCTCAAGTAACGACTACTATCCGTAGAAAGTAACCGGGACCGACGGCTTAACGTGCCCTCCGAAGCACGGAATCATCTTACTTTTCGGGCAATCAGGTGATTCAGTCTGCAATGCCCTAACCAAACTGAGGACAGTCTCACAAAGTGATTTTTGTGAGATATCCCCACCGGGAATCGAACCCGGAACCTCCGGATCGTGAGCCGAGTGCTCAAACCACTAGACCACGGAGGCTGTTTCTGAGCGCAACCGTGCTTATTCTTTATACTTAAGAGCTGGGCTCTTGTCGATGGAGTTCTCTCCACTTTTCTCTATCATCTGTGATCCTCTTTAGCTGTTGGTACGACACGTTAAATTGTCGGTCTCACTTGTTACAACATCAGGGACCTTTAGGCGGTCTAAAATGTTCGACACCAGAAAGGCAAGCATACAAACGAAGACATATATGTCTTCAGTCTTATGCTTGCTTGACCACTAAAGTTCTCGAAACAATTTTATTAAAATGATTATTTTAAGCAATTTTTAGCTTTGATTAATCAAGATAGCATTTATGGTTGACCACTAAAGTTCTCGAAACAATTTTACTAAAATGATTATTTTAAGTATATAAATACTTATGTAAAAAATATTACAAAAAACACTCAGTTTTTTTTAGAAAAAGTAATTAACTAGTTTTTGCAACTATTTGAACAAGTTCGCGTTTTTATATCAACAGGATATGCATTAAATTTATCAATTCAATAAATAATGTAAACTTTTACTCGTAAATTATTTATTAGTAATTAATCTAATAAATTTGAATAGATAAATAAAATTAAATAAAAAGCGTGTCCACCTAGATGTTCCAGACAAATATGAATATTAATTAAATAATGAATAAAACATTATTATTCAAAAATATTGCCACATTTTCTTGTAACCTTGACATTATTTGATGGATTTTGCAAAAAACTTAAATATAAACATTACACAATTAATTATAATTATATTTCTAAATGCCTAAGTACTTGCGCTATTTTATATGTTTGTTTAATCTAGGCAAATATTCCTAAATTATATATATTTAAAAAGAAAACAAACTCCTTACTATTTTTATGGGATGGGGTGTGCCACCTATTTACTGTCACCTTTTATAAGAATTACCACCCTTTATTAGAAACTTGCAGCGCCCCGCGGTTTTACCCGCGTTGCGCCCGTTCCCGTGGGAATTTCGGGATTTTTTTTACATTTAAACCTTCCTCTTGAATCACTCTATCTATTAAAAAAACCGCGTCAAAATCCGTTGCGTAGTTTTAAAGATCTAAGCATACATAGGGACAGACAGTGGAAAGCGACTTTGTTTTATACTACCTATGTAGTGATTTCACCGTTTTATGAGAACTGACACCTTTTTAACATAATTTTATTAACGAAATAACAGAATTCAAAATTTTGTAAATAAAGACTTTTTAGTCTGTTATAGTGACAACAGTTAAACAGCCTAAAAACTGACTGCGTCGTTAAAGTTAGTTTAAAGACTGTATAATACTACGCGGTATACTTGTGATGACATAATGTGACCGATTATAAAATTATAACAAAAAACATGGCTGTACCCATTTTGATTAGGTTTTTCAATTTAGTCTTTAGTCTGGTGATTTATTTATTTTTACCTCAACTGGAATCAGGTATCCTAATTGGGTATCAAAATGCACCTAAAAAGATTAGCAAAAAATAATGTGATTTGCATTTATTAAAATAAATATGATACATGCAATTTGTAGATGCCACATTTGCCGGCACGGCACGGCATCGCGGGATTGATGATAGTGTGGCAACAGCCATATTATTTTTTGCGTTAACATGGCTAAACTAACTATAAAAGTGAATACCTACCTAATAACCCGTCAGAAAAAAATTTAAGGTACCTATTTATTTATAATCTACTAATTTTCCTCGCGAAGTAAACAAGTGGAAATCGCTTGTCATTCTATTTAATAGTCTTCTATTTTTTTTTTTATATAATTTCGCGGTACCGGCGCCGCACTGTTGCCGTGCTCCTCGATTTGTATGAAAACACACGGTCGTACGTACACAATAGGACAAACGCACCGCTTCGGCACCGCAGCGGTCCGACACGAAACGCATAATTTGAAAGCGCCCTAACGTTTTAATGTAAGAATGAAACAGCAATAGTTGTCTAATCGTCCATCTTTGTTTGTTGCAGGCCTGTTCATCTTGTTGATGCTGGGATTCTTCGCTGTTCTAGCTGGATGCTTCATACTCTTTGTTCATCCTTATGATTTTCTATTCAAACAGGTGAGTTTTTATTCGTATGCTAGTCTAGTTTATCATTGAGTAGAGAACTGTAGTGGAGTTGATATATCGAAATTACTGTATCGCTAGCAGCGCTCCGCGGTTTTACCCGCGTTGTGCCCGTTCCCGTGGGAATTCGGGATTTTTTTACATATAAACCTTCCTCTTGAATCACTCTATCTATTTAAAAAAACCGCGTCAAAATCCGTTGCGTAGTTTTAAAGATCTGCATACATAGGGACTGAAAGACAGCGGAAAGCGACTTTGTTTTATACTTTGTAGTGATTACGGAATTACAGCTTATATTTCGGTGTTTAACTTGAGCTTAAATTTATTTATGTTTGTGTTAAATTAGCGATGAATTCAGAAATTTTGTTTTTGGGGTTAAATCATGATATATTTGTAAAGAAACATTATTTAAGAATCAGAGATTTTTAGGAGAAAAAGAATTTCTTCACTTCCTTTATATAACGTACTAGCGACCCGCCCTCGCTTCGCTTCGGGTAATCAAGATTTCATGTAGGAAAATCGGTATAAAACATTGCGTGTCTCCCGCAGGAATATACACAATCAAAATTTCAAGTGGGAAATTGGGGATAAAATATTACATGTCTCGCGCGAGTATATATGTACATGTCGTAGGATAATTTGATACTTCGAATCTTCGCGGAAATCCTAGGGGTTTTGCGAAAACGCGGATAATTAGACATAGGCAAAAAATTATCAAATTATCAAATTATTAAATTCAAAAAATATTTATAAAAAATATATCAAATTATTAAATTATCAAACATGAAAAAAAAAATAACCCTAACCTACCGAATTACTTACTATTCGGTAGGTTAGGGTTATTTTTTTTTACTTTGTCCAGTAAGATTTGATAATTTTTCGCCTATGTCTAATTATCCGCGTTTTCGCAAAACCCCTAGGATTTTCGCGAAGATTCGAAGTATCAAATTATCCTACGACATGTACATAAAAACCTTCCTCTTGAATCACTCTACCTATTACAAAAAACCGCATCAAAATCCGTTGCGTAATTTTAAAGATTTAAGCATACAGACAAACAGACACGAAACAGAGACGACTTTATTTTATACTATGTAGTGATATTTCTCATCATAACTCTGAAACTAACTGTCCGATTTTAATAATTTAAAGAGGTATACAAAGAAGCATAATTAACCTTGATTGTAGAGCCATTTATTTTGATGTAGATTCATATCATCATATGAATATCATCAACTTAAAATTACACTCCTTTTTTAACTAATTAATTTTAACTAAAAACGGTTATTGTGGCTTAACTATAATAGTTAGACATATGCCCTCGCGAACTTATTTGTTCGCAATAATATGTACTTTGATTGTGTAGAACATTGTTTTTGTGTATCATCAATAGATTTAGTAGCGCACGCCAATAACCAATTTTTTTAGGCATGTTTTTCATACCTTAGGTTACATATACCCGCGTTGTGCCCGTTCCCGTGGGAACTTCGGGATGAAAAATAGCCTATGTCACTCAGGGATAGTGTAGCTTTCGAATGGTGAAAGAATTTTTTAATTCGGTGCAGTAGTTTCAGAGCCTATTCGATACAAACAAACAAACAAACAAACAAACAAACAAAAAATCAAACCTTTCCTCTTTATAATATTAGTATAGAAGTATAGATTAGTATAGAAGTATAGACTAGCAGCGCCCCGCGGTTTTACCCGCGTTGTGTCCATTCCTGTGGGAATTTCGGGATAAAAAATAGCCTATGTTACTCGTGGATAATGTAGCTTTCGAATGGTGAAAGATTTTTTTAAAACGGTCCAGTAGTTTTTGAGCCTATTCATTGCAACCAAACAAACAAAGTTTTCGTCTTTATAATATTAGTGTACCTAGATAATGTTTTTACCGTGAATTTCGTTGCATTTTTTTCGATCAATCCCAAAATTATTTTTTCAGGCAATATTAAAACTAACGTATTTTCCCAGAAAGTAGTATTTCAAGATGGCGGCGAAATTTTCGAAATGTGGCGGAAACCGGAAGTGAAGTTGTATTGCCGCGTGTACTTGTTCAACGTGACAAACGCGGAGGAATATTTGGCGGGAAATGCGAGCAAATTGATTGTGAAGGAGGTCGGCCCTTATGTGTACAGGTGAGAGTGAGAGTGAGAAAGTAAAATCTTCTTCATCGAGTGGATGGTCAACCTGACCAATCCTGGTGTCAGAGTTATTGAGCGACAAAGGCCTCTGACATGGCTCATGTAACGACTACTATCCGTAGAAAGTAACCGGGACCGACGGGTTGACGTGCCCTCCGAAGCACGGAGAGTGAAATAAGGTTCATATACTTGAGTTAGAATCCTATAGTCACAGTTCCTTATTCATATTCGCTTATTAACAGCACTTTAGCTATCACATGGTTTGTCCCTTTCCGACATACGCTATTTGCCAAAGAGCGAAAGGGACAAAACACTTTAAAACACTGTTTAAGTTAAATATCGTTTATGAATAAGGCAGACAATCTATAAATGACAACACTCAAAAATGTCCGAGCACCAAATGTATCGTTGTCATTGACATTGTTATTCTATCCTTTGCAATAACACTTGCTCGAATGTAGACGTTATGTCACTTGTTTTAGTGTTCAATGTCGCTTGTACGCAAAGTCGGCGCACTGCGTCATGCGCCGAGTTTTTGCGCGGACATTTTTATCTCTGATTATGACTATAGGATTCTAATACTGCGTTTAGATTCAGCCGAAGTGAACAGGACGAGTGTGTAAACACAATACTTCTCACGCCACGTCTTCGTCATGCCCACTTCCCAGCCCACTTCCCTGCCCACTTCCCTGCCCACTTCCCTGCCCACTTCCCTGCCCACTTCCCTGCCCTCTTCCCTGCCCACTTCCCTGCACACTTCCCTGTTCACTTCCCTGCCAGCTTACCTGCCCAATTCCCTGCCCACTTCCCTGCCCACTTCCCTGCTCGCTTCGGCTGAATGTAAACGTAGTACAACTCAATGGTTGATATAGGACAGATTTTAAAAATCAAATTCTACAGTTATTTCCCCCTTTCAGCGAAGCTCTAGAGCACAACATCACGGGCTTCAACCCCAACGGGACCGTGTCCGCCATCCCCCGCCACCCCCTCACCTGGGTGGAGGAGATGTCCGAGGGCAACCATGAGGATGATGTGCTGTTCCTGCCCCACATCGCGCTACTTGTAAGTTTACTGTTACTGTTACATTAGCCTGTACAGTCGGCCAAGAAAGTGGTCTACCACTTTTGACAAAAGTTTCTGCGAGATGTAACGATCGCTAAGGTTGACTTTTCTATGCACAATTATGTTATGACGTTTTGTCTGTTATCTGAGATGCCTGACATTTGACATCATTGGGTGACTTAGTTGGACCTCTATTATTAAATGAAAATTGACCTTGTTGTTTCATGACGTTCAAATGAATCTCAACCGTAGGGTGGTAGACCACATTTTTGGCTGACTGTACCATCCCAAGGCCTCCGCCCATTCCCGCCACTCTTCTCGATTCAAAGCCACCAGTTGCCAGTCCCTCTTGCAGGCGTCCAGTTCGTCCCACCAAACGCCTAATTAGTAATTAATAATAATTTTATATTCATATAATATAATACATCCTCACAAATTCACACACGGTTAATTAGACCCAAAGTAAGCTCTAAGCTTGTATTATGGAATATAACTAATTGATACTACTACATATACATACACAAATACTTTATAAGAATACTAGCTGCGCCCCGCGGTTTCACCCGCGTTGTACCCGTTCCCGCGGGAATTTCGGGATGAAAAATAGATGTTGGCCGATTCTCAGACCTACTCAATATGCTCACAAAATTTCATGAGAATCGGTCAAGCCGTTTCGGAGGAGTACGCGAACGAACACTGTGACACGAGAATTTTATATATAAGATATAATTGACACCCAGACGTCGTCGCCAATAACTGTCTTCACAAATTGCTGACCAGGCGGTAATCAACTGCCTCTATATCTCGTCAAAAAGTCATACTCCGAAGACGATTGTTCTTGAAGAGGAAAAAGGTTTAGAGATAGGGTAAGAATGAAATAAAATCTTTAAACCTTTTTCCTCTTCAGGAGCTATCTTTTTCGGTCGACAGACCATATTGTCACCTTTAGGCGGTGTAAGAATCCGGACACCCGGGTTGACCGGACACCTAGTCGACATGAATGAATGATACCGGGTATAAATCAAACTACAACCGTGACTATAGCTTGCCCATGCTATAACTCAGGCACAGCCTCACTAACTGTAATAAATTCACTTGGGTGCTTTCAAATTATGCGTTTCGTGTCGGACCGCTGCGGTGCCGAAGCGGTGCGTTTGTCGTATTGTGTACGGACGATCGTGTGTTTTCATACAAAACGAGCAGTGCGGCAACAGTGCGTACTAAAATTATTTCGCGGTACCGACGCCGCACTGTTGCCGCACTGCTCGATTTGTATGAAAACACACGATCGTACGTTCACAATACGACAAACGCACCGCTTCGGCACCGCAGCGGTCCGACACGAAACGCATAATTTGAAAGCGCCCTAGACGCATAGACGCGTGCAGCCTTGGCGAACTGTAGCAGAGCATTGCGGTAACCAAATTGAAAATTACGAAACAATTATACCTTTTAACGTATTGTAATATATACTAATAATACAAAAGTAATTCATTCATTTATTTTGAAAAGGTTAGTGGCCGACCCTGGTGTCGGAGTATCTAGATCACCTTATGATAACAGACCAACGATACAAACACTCTAACGTGTCCGGGACCAACAATTTAACGTGCCCTAGTACCGGGACCGACACTTGCCGTATGAACAGAACTTATTACACTCAAGTACTTAATATAATTATACATAGTTTTATTAACAGCGCCCCGCGGTTTCACCCGAGTTCTACCTGTTCCCGCAGGAATTTCGCTATAAACAGTAGCCCATGTCCTTTCTCAGGCTCTGGACTAACTGTGTACCAAATTTCATTCAAATCGGTTCGGTAGTTTAGACGTGAAACAGACAGACAGAGTTACTTTCGCATTTATAATACACTAGCAGCGCCCCGCGGTTTTACCCGCGTTGTGCCCGTTCCCGTGAGAATTTCGGGAATTTTTTTACATAAAAACCTTCCTCTTGAATCACTCTACCTATTACAAAAAACCGCATCAAAATCCGTTGCGTAATTTTAAAGATTTAAGCATACAGACAAACAGACAATCAGACGCGACTTTGTTTTATACTATGTAGTGAAGTTAGGATTTAACTCGTAAATACTTACTTAATTAAGTGAACTAAGAAATGAATGTAAAGTGATATGGTAATCTTGTTCCGGTTAACCTTAACTGGATCGGAAACAGAAATATTTCGCATTCGTAAGTAATATAAAACCTACACACGTGCATAAAAATGTAAATGATTGTGTTTTGATTCATATCGTAATTGTTAAGCAACGTGCACCTCCGATAATATAGGGATGGGTGATTGGATGAATTCGATTTTTCGCTTGAAAAAGTTGAAGCTAACCTTTCCGTTGAATGTGGCTATCTATAACAAAAAGTATTATTCAAATCGGGCAGGTAGTTTCTGACATTAGCCCTTACGAACAAATAAACAAAGTTAGAAACTGCACCTCTTTATATTATTAGTATAGACTAGCAACGGCTCGCGGTTTTACCCGCGTTGTGCCCGTTCCCGTGGGAATTTCGGGATTTTTTTTACATAAAAACCTTCCTCTTGAATCACTCTATCTATTTAAAAAAACCGCGTCAAAATCCGTTGCGCAGTTTTAAAGATCTAAGCATACATAGGGACAGACAGCGGAAAGCGACTTTATTGGTACCTACTACGCAGCCTCAGATACGCAGCTAAGTAGTAAAGTAAAGTACTGCGATAGAAATCGATTTAAAAACTTGGGAAACGCAAAACAAAATTGCCCTTGAAAGTATTCATTGCAACATGGAGCCCTAAAGAAGCACAATAAAGGTGTCAACAGCTTTCTTGGTGGGGAAAATTGGAACTAAATGAGTTAATAGCCATGCTCGCGGTTTTACCCGCGTTGTGCCCATTCCTATGGGAATTTTGGGATGAAAAATAACCTATAATCTTTCTATTGAATGTGGCTATCCATTACGAAAAGAATTATTCAAATCGGATTGGTAGTTCCTGAGATTAGCACATTCAAACAAAACAAAAAATCTATTTTTATATCTTTATCTAATTAATTTAAATTTAATTTAATAAATTCTAGTTAATTATATATTACTCGTCGTATACTAATATTATAAAGAAGTAAAATTTATAATTTTTTTTGTTTGTATGTTTTGCCCAATCTCGAGAATTACCAGTCCGATTCGAATTATTCCTTTTGTTATCGATAGCCACATTCAACGGGAAGGTTACAGGCTATTTTTCAATCCAAAATTCCCACGGGGACGTACACAAGGCGGGTAAAACCGAGGACGCCGTTTGTTAAGTATAAATTCACGATAATTGCCAACACCAGTGGCTCCCTCTCGTATAGACAAACTTATCTACGTTTTTAATATATCACTTTTACTATGTAGAAACTTCATAGAAATTTCGAGAAGGCCTTGGCAATGTGGAAGGTTGTGTTTCCATATCAAATATTGCGCATTGTATATACTTGCAATGTTACAACCGTTTTACACTTCATATAATTATATTTTGTATATATAATAATTAATAATCTATACTAATATTATAAAGCTGCAGAGTCTGTTTGTTTGAACGCGCTAATCTCAGAAACTACTGAACCGATTTGAATAATTCTTTTTGTAATAGATAGCCACATTCAACGGGAAGGTTATAGGTTACTTTTCATCCCGAAATTCCCACAGGAACGGGCACAACAAGGGTAAAACCGCGGGGCGCTGCTGGTATGAACTTAAGTGCATTTTGATACCAAAATGGGTATATTAACCTCGCGTTGACTGGGCGCGTCAATTATTTAATTTTATATTGACCTTGGTAATAATAATTACGCATTGGAATTAACATTTTCTCGAAAATTCTTAAATTAAGACGTACGAGATCTTCGACACTGTCTGAGCGCTAGTACCATAGTATAACCTTCCCGTTGAATGTGGCTATCGATTACAAAAAGAATTATTCAAATCGGATTAGTAGTTTCTGAGATAAACGCGTTCAAACAAACAAACAAACAAACTAAAAACTAAACCCGTTAGTTTTAATATATTAGTATAGATTATTTAAATACTAATTACCGTGGGAATTTCGGTAAAAAATAGGCCAATGTCACCGCCAATCCAACCAACCACGGTACGGCGACGACGACTAAGTGATTAAAATGGATTTCAATATTAAATGTATATTTATAATATGGTTTATTGACCCACAAATTAATATTCTATACAGCCTCGGTGGTCTAGTGGTATGTGCACTCGCCTGCCAAGACTGAGGTCCCAGGTTCAATTCGCAAGTCGAGCGAAAACGTGTTTCGTACTTATCAAAAATGGTTTTCCAATATTGCTTAATTTATAATTGATTTAAAGTTTTCTTAGCTGTTTCAATTTGACAAGTGGCAGTGAGAGCGCTTACTGTGTCGGGGGTTGCGGGTTCGATTCCCGCCCGGAGTCAACAATATGTGAAGACATAGTTGTTGACGACGTCTGGGTGTCAATTATATATTCTTATAAAGTATTTGTGTATGTATATGTAGTAGTATCAGTGAGTTAGATTCCATAATACAAGCTTAGAGCTTAGTTTGTGTCTAATTATAACCGTGAGTGAATTTGTCCGGGTATATTTGTATTTTGGATATTTTTATCCCGATTACAAAATCTTTTCTTTACGTAAACGTCTTTAAAATATAGTACCTATTTAATAAACACTGAAAGTTGATGACCATCAACTAGTATTAATGTATGTACTAAAACCTAACCTCTGAGACCTAGGATTTCACAACGCCTATTTTGGCCCATCTAGGTACATCCTAAATGTCTACATTGCACAAACTAGGCTCGGCGTGACATTTTGAAGTTTGAATATATTAATAACTAGCTGTGCCCCGCGGTCTCACCCGCAGCGCCCCCGTTCCCGTGGGAATTTTGAGATTTTTATTCCAAGTTTTCATTGTTTTTAAAATGTATTCTGCTATTCAGGGCGGAGACAAATCCAACGAAACAAAAACCATGAAAATTGATCCAGCCGATCTCGAGTTATAAGTGTTGTAACAAACCCGTCTTTGTTTTATATATATAGAAGATATAGATTAGTTAGTTACGGCGGAAATTTATCCGGAAAGATGCACGTTGCTTAACAATGCCAATGAGCTAACTTGTACAGGACTAGCAGCGCCCCGCGGTTTTACCCGCGTTGTGCTCGTTCCTTCAAAACCTTCCTCTTGAATCACTCTATCTATTTAAAAAACCGCGTCAAAATCCGTGCAGTAGAATTTGAGTTTATCGTGAACAAACAGACGCGGCCGGAGACTTTGTTTATTATATACTAGCTGTGCCCCGCGGTTTCACCCGCAGCGCCCCCGTTCCCGTGGGAATTTTGAGATTTTTATTCCTTATTTTTCTTATATAAAAACCTTGTCCTGACAATAAGAAACACATTAAAAAAAGAATCATCCAATTTGGTGCAGACGTTCTGAAGTTTTGCGCTTACCAACACATTTTGCAATTCATTTTTATATCCTATCCTACTAATATATTATAAATGCGGAAGTTTGTATGGATGTATGGATGTATGTTTGTTCTTCTTTCACGAAAAAACTACTGGACGGATTTGGATGAAACTGAACAGTAATAAAGTTTACACATCAGAATAACACATGGAATATCTTTTATCCCAAAATTCCCGCGGGAACCGATACGACGCGGGTAACACTGCGGTGCGCGGCTAGTTATAGATAGGGATCAATTTGAAGATAACAATAAACAGGAAAAATAAACATAAATTATTTTTGCTTTTAACTAAAAATTTAACTATTTATAATAAGTGTGCTAAACCTGTTGCTTATTTTGAATTTAAATTTTGTTTGTTCAGTATATTTTAATCTAACCAGTTATTAACTAATACCAGTTAGTTAAGACAAGCTTAAACTTAACTTAGGCCCCTATGAATATATGTATCTTCATATCATAGAAACTGTGTTCCGTTGTACCCGTGTCGTGCCCGTTCCCGTGGGAATTTTGGGATAAAAAAATAGCCCATGACTTTCCCGTTGGTTATGGCTATCTATTGCTAAAAGAATCATTCAAAACAGTCTGGTAGTTTCCGAGATTAGCTCGATCAAACAAACAAACAAAAAACCGGCCAAGTGCGAGTTGGAATCGCGCACGGAGGGTTCCGTACTTTAAAAAATCACGTTTGTTGTATGAGAGTCCCCCTTGAATATTTGTTTTATTTTATTTTTATTTGTTTTTATAACAACAATATAAATACATCATCTGTGAAAATGTCAACTGTCTAGCTATCACCGTTCTTGAGATACAGCCTGGTGACAGGCGGACGGACAGCGAAGTCTCAGTAATAGGGTCCCGTTTTTACCTTTTGGGTACGGAACCCTAAAAACAAACTCTTCAGCTTTATTATATTACTTTATTTAACGAAGAATCTATACTAATATTATAAAGCTGAAGAGTTTGTTTTGTTTGTTTGTTTGTTTGTTTGTTTGTTTGTTTAAACGCGCTAATCTCAGAAACTACTGAACCGATTTGAATAATTCTTTCACTGTTAGATAGTCTATTTATCGAGGAAGGCTATAGGCTACATTTTATCCCGAAATTCCCACGGGAACGGGCACAACGCGGGTAAAACCGCGGGGCGCTGCTAGTTATTAATACATGCTCCATCAGCTATGATTATCTCACCACACATTGAAAATGGTCATAAAATATTTATCATCCTATTACTTATTGTCGTAAACACATAAAACCTAATTACTAATTAAATATCTATAAAGGATGGACAAAGGTGAGCGTCCACTCCATCGGAATCGGAGAATATCATCGCTACGTTCAGTTACTTATGTTTAAATGTATCTTTTTAAATTCTATGTTAAGTAGAAAAATCTTGTATGATATTACTAACAGCGCTCCACAGTTTTACCCGCGTTGTACCCGTTCCCGTAGGAATTTCAGGATGAAAAGTAGCTTATAACCTTCCCGTTGAATGTGGCTATCCATTACAAAAAGATTTTTCAAATCGGAACAGTAGTTCCTGAGATTAGCGCGTTCAAACAAACAAACACCTTTATCTATACTAATATTATAAAGCTGAAGAGTTTGTTTTGTTTGTTTGTTTGTTTAAACGCGCTAATCTCAGAAACTACTGAACCGATTTGAATAATTCTTTTTGTAATAGATAGCCACATTCAACGGGAAGGTTATAGGCTATTTTTCATCCCGAAATTCTTACGGGAACGGGTACAACGCGGGTAAAACCGCGGGGCGCTGCTAGTAATACATATTAGTCTAGTAGATTAATTTGTGACATATGACTCCTTAACAACACTACTTAGAGTCTAGCTTATCTTCGATTCCGATACACTGGACGCCTGGCTTTATTATATACCGTCAGGTATACAACAAATATTTATTTTTTCATTGACTTCTATTAAACCTTACCTTCACCTATTCAGAAGTCCACGGTATTTGCAATTAATCTACGAGTATACGTCTATGCTAATATAATAAAACTGAAGTGGTATTTTAACGTGTTTTATCAGAAACTGCCAATCCGATTTGAATAATTCTTTTTAGAATGGATAGTCAAATTAAAACATTTTTTGGACTGTCAAAACAACTTTTGTAGTCTTGCAGTCAAAAGCGGTTTTCAGTATTTACTGTAACATACAAAATCACTACATAGTATAAAACAACGTCACTTTCCGCTGTCTGTCCCTATGTATGCTTAGATCTTTAAAACTACGCAACGGATTTTGACGCAGTTTTTTTTAAATAGATAGAGTGATTCAAGAGGAAGGTTTCTAAGTATAAAAATTCCCGAAATTCCCACGAGAACGGGCACAACGCAAGTAAAACCGCGGGGTGTTAACTATATTTGAATAACATTAAGTATTCGATGTATTTAATCTGCATTCCAATCTCAAATCGTATGAAAAACGTGAACCACTTTTTTCAAATCTGGTTAAACTAGCTTGTTCTATTTGCGGTACTGACAGACATTTCCGCGGTTTTTTCTTAGGTTGACTTTAACATAGGTTTTATTTTATTTATACTATCCGCGCCCCGGTTTCACCTACATTGGACCCGTTCCAGCGGGAATTTCGGGATAAAATGTAGCTCATGTGTTATTCTGATGTATAACCTATGTTACTGTAAAGTTTCACCAAAATCCGTTCTGGATTTTTTTCGTAAAAGAGTAACAAACATACATACATATCCTCACAAACTTTTACATTTATAACACTACTAGATGCGTCCCGCAGTGTCACCCTCGTTGTATCCGTTCCAGCGGGAATTTCGGGATAAAATGTAGCTCATGTGTTATTCTGATGTATAACCTATATTACTGTAAAGTTTCGACCGAATCCGTTCAGTAGTTTTTTTGCGAAAGGGTAACAAACATACATACATACATCCTCACAAACTTTCGCATTTATAATATTAGTAGGACGAGTATGTACCATTTGGATATGTCGGTTTTTTGCTTTTATCTGTCATTGCAAAAATAGATTAACACGTACTGAGACGTCAAATACTTCCTTAGTAGAGGTTAATGAGTGACTTTGACATGTAATGTATAAAAAACTAGCAGCGCCCCACGGTTTTACCCGCGTTGTGCCCGTTCCAATGGGAGCTTTGAGAATTTTTATACTTATAAACCTTCCTCTTGAATCACTCTATCTATTTTAAAAAACCGCGTCAAAATCCGTTGCGCAGTTTTAAAGATCTAAGCATACATAGGGACAGACAGCGGAAAGCGACTTTGTTTTATACTATGTAGTGATGTATTCCCTGTCCTCCCCCTAAACATCTCCATCTCTGTCCTTTGCGAGCTCCCCATTGGCTGTTAAAGGCGACGAGATCGTCCCTTAATTATGTCTAAAAAAAAAAATTATTAAAACCATTTTTTCTCCCCCAGAGCATAGCCAATGTCGTCTCTAAACAGAGCATCTTCACCCGGTTCGCCCTCAACAACCTGATTCGAATGACAAACACCCAGCCCCTTGCGAAGATGACCGCCAGGGAGTTCATGATGGGCTACAAGAGCGAGCTGATGACCCTGGGGAATACCTTCCTGCCGGGATGGATATATTTCGATAAGCTCGGACTCATTGATAGGGTGAGTTTTTGGGATTCTGTTTCTTTAATAGTGGTTTTAGCAAACGTGGTGATAAGCGAAGATTTTTGATTAAATTTGTTTAGTTTCTTAACACCTAGGTCTAGTGGTATGTGCACTCGCCTTTGAAGACTGAGGTCTTGGGTTCAATTCCCGGGCAAAGTGAAAACATGTTCCCCTATTAACTTTTCAAACATGGCTCGGTTTTGGTACTCGTATCACCAACCCGCATTAGACGCGCGTGGTCATTACGACATCCTCCTCACTGTACTGATATCTTCAGTGAGATGAGAGGCCTTTGACCAGCAGTGGGACATAACAGGCTAATACTTCAATATGTGCAATTAATGAAGAGTATTTTAAAAGTTATAATATTTTTAATTTAAAGTTAATACAAAAATAGTTTTAGCACTTAATTATAACTGCATCTAAAAATAAATTATGATGTTATTAATTGTTCTATGAAATATATTTCCTAATGAGAATATTTAACTTGTTTTTATATTTTGTAATAAATAATTTAATTTTTAATTGAAACTACGTTTCCGGATACACTTCGCTATTATTTCTGGTCTAGTATGTGACTACAGTTCCTGTAAAGGGGTCGAAACTTTAGATAACAATCCTACTTCGTATCCATTCCTACTTCCTACTTCCTACAAATATTAAAAATGCGAAAGTTTGTGAGAATGGATATATGTATGGATGTACGGATGTATGCTTGTTGCTCTTTCACGCAAAAACTACTGTACGGTTTTCGATGAAACTTTACAGTAATATAGGGTATACATCAGAATAACACATGGGATACATTTCATTCCGAAATTTCCGCGGGAACAGGTACAACGTGGGTGAAACCGCGGGACGCTGCTAGTGTAAAATAAAAAAGACGTGTGGCACTCGGGGACTGCCGCGGTAAAGCTATTGCATAGTTATCTATATATATAAAAGAAAGTCGTGTTAGTTACACCACTTATAACTCAAGAACGGCAGAACAGATTAGGCTGAAAATTGGTAGGGAGGTAGCTTAGAGCCAGGAGATGGACATAGGATACTTTTTATCCCGTTCGATTGGTAGGGAGGTAGCTTATAGGGATACTTTTTATCCCGTTTGTGGCAATTTGAAGCGCCCCTACGAGTTTCCCGAGAACTAATTTTGACGTTCACTGCAAGCAAATATGGGTACACAGTCGACTTATGACATAACTAATTTTAGTTCCATGGAAATTCGTATCTGCCTACAGTGGCCTACAGCGCCAAAATGGCGACACTCTGGCAATTTGAAGCGCCCCTACGAGTTTCCCGAGAACTAATTCTGACGTTCACTGCAAGCAAATTAAGTCCATAAAATATATTTGCAAATATGTAACGAAAGGCAGTGACATGGCGGTTTTTGGATTGCAATCCTCAAATACCAACGATGAAATTTCACGCTATCAAGTTGGTCGTTATGTGAACTGTAATGAAGCGATTTGGCGTATATTCGCATTTCCAATTCACGAACGTCATCCTACTGTTATACATTTGGCGGTGCATCTGGAGAATGGTCAACGAGTATATTTCACGGCTTCGAATGCTACGCAACGTGCTGAAACTCCAGCAACTACATTGACCAGTTTTTTTGCAATCTGCCAAAGCGATCAGTTTGCACGAACCTTGCTTTACTCGGAGATGCCACGTTATTATACTTGGAATGCTTCATCCAAGAATTTTCAAAGACGGAAGCAAGGTGATGCGGTTCCTGGGTATCCAGATGTGCGTTCTACTGATGCTCTTGGTCGTATTTATACAGTTCATCCAAAGAATGATGAATGTTTCTATTTGCGGTTGTTGCTGGTAAATGTGCGTGGGCCAACTTCATTTGAGACACTACGAACTGTTAATGGTGTAATATTCCCAACATATCGTGCTGCATGTGAAGAATTGAACTTATTAGAAAACGATACCCATTGGGATACGACAATCGCTGAAGCCATTATCTCTGCATCTCCAAGTCAGATACGCACATTATTCGCTATCATAATTTCGACATGTTTTCCATCAAACCCATGTAACCTGTGGCACAAATACAAGGATAGTATGTCAGAAGATATTTTACATCAAAGTCGTGTCAGTTCCAGAAATCACGATATTGAGATGAATGAGGAGATACATAATCGTGCTTTACTCTTGATCGAAGATATGTGTTACCTCATGTGCGGTAATTTATTAATCAGGTTAGGAATGCCAGCGCCAAATCGTGAAATGAATGACGCATTTAATCGAGAATTGGAACGGGAACGTGAATATGATCACCAGGAATTAGATTTAGTAGTTCAAAGGAATGTACCCCTGTTGAATTACCAACAAAAGGAAGTTAATGATACTTTAATGAAGGCAATCGCTGATGAAAATGGTGGTTTATATTTCCTAGATGCCCCTGGTGGAACTGGCAAGACATTCCTTATGTCGTTAGTTTTAGCAACTGTTCGGGCGAGATCCAACATAGCGGTTGCAGTTGCTTCTTCTGGAATAGCAGCCACATTGTTAGAAGGATGCCGTACGGCTCATTCAGCATTCAAATTACCGTTAAATCTTCAAACTATTGAAGAACCAACGTGTAATATTGCAAAACACTCAGCAATGGCCAAAGTTTTAGCGGCATCGAAAATCATCATCTGGGACGAATGCACAATGGCGCATAAACGTGCATTAGAAGCACTTAACAGAACATTAAAAGATTTACGCAATGACTCGAGATGTTTTGGAGGAGCAATGATTTTACTGTCTGGCGATTTCCGCCAAATACTGTCAGTAATTCCAAGATCTACGGCTGCCGATGAAATAAACGCTTGCCTCAAATCGTCAAATCTATGGCGCTATGTGAAGAAACTGCAGCTGACAACAAACATGAGAGTTACATTGCTTAATGATACATCTGCTGAAGATTTTTCAGAGCAATTGCTGACTATCGGTAATGGTCAAGTACCTGTCGATGAATCGAGCGGATTAATATCATTTCCAAATAATTTCTGTAATTTTGTCTCATCAAAAGACGAACTTATCAACAATGTATTTCCAAATATTATTTCTAACTACAAAAATAATGAATGGTTGAGTGAGCGAGCAATTTTAGCGGCTAAGAATAAAGATGTAGATGACCTGAACTACATAATTCAAAATAAGATCATTGGAACAATGCATTCATTCAAATCTATTGACTGCGTCACAAATGAAGATGAAGCCACCAACTATCCAATTGAATTTTTAAACTCTTTGGACGTGCCTGGCTTACCACCGCACAATTTACGCCTAAAGGTTGGCTCCGTAGTAATCATGCTTCGAAACATAAACCAACCAAAACTGTGCAACGGTACGCGTTTGGTGGTTAGTAAATTGATGAACAATGTAATTTACGCTACGATAATGATAGGAAAATTCAAAGGTGAGGAAGTTCTCATTCCGAGGATCCCGATGATCCCAACCGATATGCCGTTTGAATTTAAAAGACTTCAATTTCCGATACGTCTTGCATTTGCCATGACCATAAACAAATCACAAGGCCAATCCTTAAAAGTTTGTGGTTTAAATCTAGAACATTCATGTTTTTCACATGGTCAATTATACGTGGCATGTTCACGGGTCGGAAGACCATCTGCGTTGTTTGTTTTTGCGCCTGATAATAAAACAAAAAATGTCGTGTATCACAAGGTACTTAAGTGAAGAGCAACCTATGTACTAAAATACAGAAATAATAATGAATGATTAATGTAGTTATTTAATTTTTTTTTGTATTTTTTCCAAAAAAAAAAAAAACAATCTGCTTATTTATTGCCATTAAGGCGGAACAAAGTTCGCCGGGTCAGCTAGTTTTTTATATCACTAGATGGCGTTAGTGGGGAGCGTGAGGTTTTTTCACATGAGGTTTTTTCGTTACGGAATTTCTGGATTCGGTCCCCGCGCTCAAGGCCCGCGATAGAAGCTATGCAATAGCTTAAAAGCGAAGTGTATCCGTAGACGTAGTTACAATTCAAAACGACTATTAGGTTTCACTTCAACATATCTCAAACCTCTTTTCCAATCTTCAGATGTACGATTTCAACGGCGACTTCGAAACCATATTCACCGGCGAGAATGATGTGAGGAACGCCGGCCTCATCGACACTTACAAAGGATCCACTGACCTCCCTCAGTGGGAAGGTAAACACTGTTCCAACGTCCAGAATGCTTCAGATGGGACTAAGTTCAAAGGAGGAGTCACTCAAGATGAAGAGCTACTGTTCTTCAGGAAAAGCTTGTGCAGAGCAGCGCCTTTGGTGAGTAAACATCTTCAGGGAGAGGACTTTGATCTGCAGTGATAGGACGATACTTTACATTAGTGCTCGCTTGTGATTACGTGTACTCCTCGCTGTACTCACATCTTCAGTGAGAGGACTTTGATCTGCAGTGTCTTATAGGACGATACTTTAACATTAGTTTTGTTTCAGGTTGCCACTGAGGTTGGTGAGGTGAGTGGCCTGACAGCCTACAAATACACATTCCCTGATAAGATGCTGGATAACGGAAAATATATAAAAGAAAATAAATGCTTTTGCAGGAAAGGTGAGATTTCTACAATATTTTAATTGATTTTTAACATAATAATGTTTCTATTATATCAATAAAGCTGAAGTGTTTGTTTGTTTGAACGCGCTAATTCACAAAATAAAACTTCCCCTTGACTCACTCACTCCATCTAAAAAAAAACCGCTTCAAAATCTGTTGCGTAGTTTTAAAGATCTAAGCATACATAGGGACAGACAGCGGAAAGCGACTTTGTTTTATACTACGAGTATGTAGTGATTATTTCGACATCTTTCAGGGTTCTGTCTTCCGGATGGTCTGATAGATGTTACTGACTGCTACTACGGGTTCCCGATCGCCCTCTCCTACCCTCACTTCTACCAAGGAGAGGATGTCCTCTTCAGCAAAGTGGATGGGCTGACTCCGAACAAAGAAGACCATGAGACTAGGTAAGGATAAATATGCACTTACGTATTGTGTTAGAGAGAGAGAGAAAGAGTGAGAAAGAGAGAGAGATACATACGTCAATTAAACTTATTAATAATTAAGTATGACGATTTATTCTTTATTAAATTTTAAATAGCTAAAATAGCTACAATTCTTTCATGTAAAAATATTTATTACAAACGTAAACTAGCTAGATTCTTAATAAACTTTGCTCTTCATAATCTTAAAGGCGTAACTATAAATTCCATTTTATTTTAAACAATTCTGCTCTATAAAATTTCACAGGCGTTACTATAAATTCCATTTTATTCCAAAGAACATTGCTCTTCTAATTTTTACAGGCGTTACTAAATAATCCATACATTTTCAGGTTCTGGGTCCAACCTGACTCCGGTCTACCCTTGGACGTCAGCTCCAAGTTCCAGATCAACATGGCACTTGGAGACATCTCCGCCATTGAGCACACCGCCTTATTCGCTAATATGTACTTGCCTTTACTTTGGTTTGATATTGTGAGTATATTTCTTTAGCCTTTCTGTAGCGATGTTAAGTAATTGCGATTGTTAAGCAATGTGCATGTCTACCTACTTTGGCCGATAGTGGCATTTCTGTCTGAGCGCTACCGTGCTTCAAATTGTCCTATCGGTAGTTTCAATCGTTAGACCATGTCGGAGGTCTTTAGGCGGTCTAAAAACTCTTACACCAGGCTACTGACCTACTCGAACTTATTTTTTGAATTTGAGCCAACTAGAAGTATTGAAGTATTAGCCTGTAATGTCCCACTGCTGGGCAAAGGCCTCTCGTCTCACTGAAGATATCAGTACAGTGAGGAGGTTTCAGGCGTAATCACCACGCTTGCCTAATGCGGGTTGGTGATCTCAAACCCGAGCCATGTTTGAAAACTTCACGAAGCCAACTAACTTCACGTTATTTTCTTTTACTTAACTTAAATACCTTTTTTTGTTATTACAGAGAATGTACGAGCTAACCCCATCACTAGAGCAAAGATTCAAACTCTATTTGAATATTCTACCCATAGTGGAACAGACGGCGATGTACCTCCTATTCGTCTCCGGTTCTTTGCTTATCCTATGCACAGTCTACATACTAACATTCAAAATAATGTTCAAAAATCTAAACCAGCAGAAGAACTTCGAATGGTGCGAGAAAAACAAAGACATCTATGTTCCTTGCGAAATACCTCTAGAGAGTGACAGCGATGAAAAGTCACCAGAAACAAAGTTCAGCGACAAACTAAAAGATCTAAGTTCAAAACTGACAGACAAGATGTACGACACAGTTGACAGCGTCAAAGATGTGTCAAAGAAAGTGTCAGAAATATCAAACGTCAAACATATTTTTGACAGGCGCGGTTCGAATAAGAGTGAAGCGAAAAATGATGCGTTCAATGATTCCGGAGATGATTATGATTATAAAGCGGTTAATCAGACTGACAGCGAGGATGATTATAGATATTTGGAAGTCATTGATGATGGCACAGACTTCGATTTAGATAGGAAAGACAGGAAAGATTTGATTCTCCACATATCCGAATAAGAAAAAAATATTGAATCAACTTTTTAGCAATTCTGTCATCTAAAATGTAGATGACATATAACATCTAATGTAGATGAATATGGTCAAATTTGTAGATTATGCCGATCCTGACAATATTGTCAAACGATGGCCAGATGGAATCGACTCCCCATCTAATAGTTAACTGGTAAAGCCATGCTTTTGTGCATGAAATTTGCTAGTCTTGGCATGGTTAGATGGGAATGTTATGCATGGATATAAGTCATCTAGCCATGCTGAATCATGGTGATATGGAATGCTGGACTAGGTATGTTAAGTTTTGGGATGGTTATGTTAAAGAATGGTAGAATTGAGAGTGCCTTCAGCTGATTTGGTTGGACCATGTTTAGTATAACTAAGCATGTCTAATCTAACTCAATATCACAAATAAATCTGCAAAATATAGCGATACAAGATGTAATCTTGGAAACTTGCCAAAGAAAGGGTTTCTAAAAGAAAATTCTTTCCTATAAAGGGGATAATTTGATCTGCAGTGTCTTATAGGACGATACTTTACATTAGTGCTCGCTTGTGATCACGTGTACTCCTCGCTGTACTAACATCTTCAGTGAGAGGACTTTGATCTGCAGTGTCTTATAGGACGATACTTTACATTAGTGCTCGCTTGTGATCACGTGTACTCCTCGCTGTACTAACATCTTCAGTGAGAGGACTTTGATCTGCAGTGTCTTATAGGACGATACTTTACATTAGTGCTCGCTTGTGATCACGTGTACTCCTCGCTGTACTAACATCTTCAGTGTGAGGACTTTGATTTGCAGTGGGGTCTAAAGCAATAGATATTTAAATTGTTGATTCGATATTATATTTTTTTAAACGGCTACGTGCCTCATTGACTGTCAAAAGCAAAGTCTGATTAATAAATAGTATTATTTAAATGAAACATTATGTTTTCAAAATGCTAAGAAAAAAAGCTCAAAATCGTATACATTCCAATTTACACTCAAATTAAAATATATTAGGTTTCAAATTTTGTACATAATATGTAAATGCTACCTTATCTGTATTGTACTGATATCTTCAGTGAGATTAAAGATCTTTAAAGGCCCAGCAGGGATATTACAGGCTTATACTTTTTTTTTACAAAAAATATTTTTTCGATACAAAATGGTTCTGTAAATATTTTTTTTAAAGCTGACATTGTCGACAATGTTTTTTTTTATGTTACAAAAGAGTTTTATTTTCTGAAATTATCTTCTTAGTTTATAAGTACCTAGCTAATTTTTTTTGTTTTTTTTCCTTATTCTGTTGTTTTTTTTTGTTTTTAGTTTAGGAACAACCGATTTTTTTGTAATATGATTGATATCATTTTGAAGTTTGAACCACTGAAATTGAGAATCATAGTTCTTCAAAAATATTTATTTATTTTTTTATGAAATATGCCAGTGAAATAATGTTAGTTTATAAATATATTATTTTGCCATTAAAATTCTTGCCATTATTAATTGCATTAATAATAATTCTAAATTATTACTAAATAATAATAATAATAAGGTTTACGACGAACGAAAACGAAAAATGTAGAATTATTTTCAAAATTAGTTTGTAGATAGTTTCTTAAATTAGCATAGATTTTTTTATATTGCCTTAGATAAAATAAACCGAATGAAAATGTGATATATTATTAATATTATTATACAAAATATAAATAGAAGTAATAATTATTTTTTTAATTTAAATAAAATATAATTATTTTGTAATAATTATTTATATTTTAAGCAGTAACATTAGTATACCAAGAATACTGTATAACCAAGGAAAACGAAACTGACAGGTGTCATTCAAATTACATTTTAATCAAATTAAAATGACAGAAGTTGATAGATGTCATTGCGTTATGATATGATACAGTTTTTTTGGTATAATAGTTATGGTATTTGGTTTTTTGTAAATATTTTGTGAATAAAATTGTTTATGAAAATAAATACTTATATAAAAATAAATTATTCTGAAATGATGTTTTATTTTTTGTCTTTTAGAAGAACAACCACAAACAGAAATAAAAGAAGTGGTTTTATTTCGGTTTTTTTTTTTGCTTGTTTGAACACGTTTATCTCAGAAACTACCAATCCGATTTCAATATTCTTTTTGTAATAGATAGCCACGTTCAACGAGAAGGTTATAGGCTATTTTTCATCTCAAAATTCTTACGGGAGCGGGCACGGTGGTCGGTGTTACCCGCGATGTACCCGTTCCCACGGGAATTCGTAACGCTGTAAATCATCCAAATCCGTTCAATAGTTTTTTAGTGAAAGAGTAACGAATATACATACATCCTCACAAACTTTCGCATTTATAATATTAGTAGGATTTTTTTGCCATTTTACTCGTGCAATTATTTTCAATACTTTTTAACTTTTTTTGAACTAAAAAAAAGGTTGTTTTTATTTTTTGCAGTCAGTCCTTTTTTTAGGGTTCCGTAGCCAAATGGCAAAAACGGAACCCTTATAGATTCGTCATGTCTGTCTGTCTGTCTGTCCGTCCGTCTGTCCGTCCGTCTGTCCGTATGTCACAGCCTTTTTTCTCATAAACTATAAGAGCTATGTTGTTGAAACTTAGTGTGTAGATGTATTCTGTGAACCGCATTAATATTTTCACACTAAAATAGAAAAAAAATAAAATTTTAGGGGGGTCTTCCATACTTAGAAATGAAAAAAATATTTTTTTTTTCATCAAACCCATACGTGTGGGGTATCTATGGATAGGTCTTCAAAAATGGTATTGAGGTTTCTAATATCATTTTTTTCTAAACTGAATAGTTTGCGCGAGAGACTCTTCCAAAGTGGTAAAATGTGTGTCCCCCCCCCCTGTAACTTCTAAAATAAGAGAATGATAAAACTAAAAAAAATATATGATGTACATAACAATGTAATCTAACACCGAAAATTGGTTTGAACGAGGTCTAGTTAGTAGTTTTTTTTTTACGACATAAATCGTAAACCGCAAAAAAATACTGATTATTCATTCAATAACTCAAATGTAAATAAAAAAACATTTATTTCAAGAACTTCTTTATTATGTTACTCGCTGCTACGGAACCCTTCATGGGCGAGTCCGACTCGCACTTGGCCGCTTTTTTTTTAAATGCCGGAAAAATTATAATTTCCTCGTCTGAACTTTAAAAAAAAGTGTTTTGTTTGGAAATTGAACATTATTTGTTTAGATTTTTTCATCTTTAAAAAAATGATGGAAATTTTTGACCAGCTTCAAAAATGGATTACTTACTATAATTTTTTTGTTACGTAAAATCTCCGTCATTAAAGAATCGATTTCGAAAATTCTTTCGTTTTATATGAAACTAGCTGACCCGGCGAACTTTGTTCCGCCTTAATGGCAATAAATAAGCAGATTGTTTTTTTTTTTTTTGGAAAAAATACAAAAAAAAATTAAATAACTACATTAATCATTCATTATTATTTCTGTATTTTAGTACATAGGTTGCTCTTCACTTAAGTACCTTGTGATACACGACATTTTTTGTTTTATTATCAGGCGCAAAAACAAACAACGCAGATGGTCTTCCGACCCGTGAACATGCCACGTATAATTGACCATGTGAAAAACATGAATGTTCTAGATTTAAACCACAAACTTTTAAGGATTGGCCTTGTGATTTGTTTATGGTCATGGCAAATGCAAGACGTATCGGAAATTGAAGTCTTTTAAATTCAAACGGCATATCGGTTGGGATCATCGGGATCCTCGGAATGAGAACTTCCTCACCTTTGAATTTTCCTATCATTATCGTAGCGTAAATTACATTGTTCATCAATTTACTAACCACCAAACGCGTACCGTTGCACAGTTTTGGTTGGTTTATGTTTCGAAGCATGATTACTACGGAGCCAACCTTTAGGCGTAAATTGTGCGGTGGTAAGCCAGGCACGTCCAAAGAGTTTAAAAATTCAATTGGATAGTTGGTGGCTTCATCTTCATTTGTGACGCAGTCAATAGATTTGAATGAATGCATTGTTCCAATGATCTTATTTTGAATTATGTAGTTCAGGTCATCTACATCTTTATTCTTAGCCGCTAAAATTGCTCGCTCACTCAACCATTCATTATTTTTGTAGTTAGAAATAATATTTGGAAATACATTGTTGATAAGTTCGTCTTTTGATGAGACAAAATTACAGAAATTATTTGGAAATGATATTAATCCGCTCGATTCATCGACAGGTACTTGACCATTACCGATAGTCAGCAATTGCTCTGAAAAATCTTCAGCAGATGTATCATTAAGCAATGTAACTCTCATGTTTGTTGTCAGCTGCAGTTTCTTCACATAGCGCCATAGATTTGACGATTTGAGGCAAGCGTTTATTTCATCGGCAGCCGTAGATCTTGGAATTACTGACAGTATTTGGCGGAAATCGCCAGACAGTAAAATCATTGCTCCTCCAAAACATCTCGAGTCATTGCGTAAATCTTTTAATGTTCTGTTAAGTGCTTCTAATGCACGTTTATGCGCCATTGTGCATTCGTCCCAGATGATGATTTTCGATGCCGCTAAAACTTTGGCCATTGCTGAGTGTTTTGCAATATTACACGTTGGTTCTTCAATAGTTTGAAGATTTAACGGTAATTTGAATGCTGAATGAGCCGTACGGCATCCTTCTAACAATGTGGCTGCTATTCCAGAAGAAGCAACTGCAACCGCTATGTTGGATCTCGCCCGAACAGTTGCTAAAACTAACGACATAAGGAATGTCTTGCCAGTTCCACCAGGGGCATCTAGGAAATATAAACCACCATTTTCATCAGCGATTGCCTTCATTAAAGTATCATTAACTTCCTTTTGTTGGTAATTCAACAGGGGTACATTCCTTTGAACTACTAAATCTAATTCCTGGTGATCATATTCACGTTCCCGTTCCAATTCTCGATTAAATGCGTCATTCATTTCACGATTTGGCGCTGGCATTCCTAACCTGATTAATAAATTACCGCACATGAGGTAACACATATCTTCGATCAAGAGTAAAGCACGATTATGTATCTCCTCATTCATCTCAATATCGTGATTTCTGGAACTGACACGACTTTGATGTAAAATATCTTCTGACATACTATCCTTGTATTTGTGCCACAGGTTACATGGGTTTGATGGAAAACATGTCGAAATTATGATAGCGAATAATGTGCGTATCTGACTTGGAGATGCAGAGATAATGGCTTCAGCGATTGTCGTATCCCAATGGGTATCGTTTTCTAATAAGTTCAATTCTTCACATGCAGCACGATATGTTGGGAATATTACACCATTAACAGTTCGTAGTGTCTCAAATGAAGTTGGCCCACGCACATTTACCAGCAACAACCGCAAATAGAAACATTCATCATTCTTTGGATGAACTGTATAAATACGACCAAGAGCATCAGTAGAACGCACATCTGGATACCCAGGAACCGCATCACCTTGCTTCCGTCTTTGAAAATTCTTGGATGAAGCATTCCAAGTATAATAACGTGGCATCTCCGAGTAAAGCAAGGTTCGTGCAAACTGATCGCTTTGGCAGATTGCAAAAAAACTGGTCAATGTAGTTGCTGGAGTTTCAGCACGTTGCGTAGCATTCGAAGCCGTGAAATATACTCGTTGACCATTCTCCAGATGCACCGCCAAATGTATAACAGTAGGATGACGTTCGTGAATTGGAAATGCGAATATACGCCAAATCGCTTCATTACAGTTCACATAACGACCAACTTGATAGCGTGAAATTTCATCGTTGGTATTTGAGGATTGCAATCCAAAAACCGCCATGTCACTGCCTTTCGTTACATATTTGCAAATATATTTTATGGACTTAATTTGCTTGCAGTGAACGTCAGAATTAGTTCTCGGGAAACTCGTAGGGGCGCTTCAAATTGCCAGAGTGTCGCCATTTTGGCGCTGTAGGCCACTGTAGGCAGATACGAATTTCCATGGAACTAAAATTAGTTATGTCATAAGTCGACTGTGTACCCATATTTGCTTGCAGTGAACGTCAAAATTAGTTCTCGGGAAACTCGTAGGGGCGCTTCAAATTGCCACAAACGGGATAAAAAGTATCCCTATAAGCTACCTCCCTACCAATCGAACGGGATAAAAAGTATCCTATGTCCATCTCCTGGCTCTAAGCTACCTCCCTACCAATTTTCAGCCTAATCTGTTCTGCCGTTCTTGAGTTATAAGTGGTGTAACTAACACGACTTTCTTTTATATATATAGATTAACGCCTCGGTGGTGTAGTGGTATGTGCCTGCCAAGACTGTCCTGGGTTTAATTCCCGGGTCGAGCGGAAACATGTTTCCTGCTTTTCAAACATGGCTTGAGATTAAAATCACCAACCCGTTAGGTAAGCGTGGTGATTACGACATCCTCCTCACTGTACTGATATCTTCAGTGAGATGAGAGGCCTTTGCCCAACAGTGGGACATTATAGGCTAATAGGTTTACGTTTTTACTTTTTTTATATGAAATGAAACCGTATGTATAAAGTCAAAGTCAAAGTCAAATATTTTTATTCAGTTTTGGCCTCATAGAGGCTCTTTTGAACGTACCACCCATTCGGAAGAACATCTTCGTCATCATCGTTCTCTGAGAAACGCCATTTGACACGGTGTTCATGGCATGTCCCAACCTGGTGTTGGGAGATGCCGGTTCGGAGTCAATTTAAAGACTTCCAGTATCACTTCTTCTTCATCGAGTGGATGGTCAACCTGACCAATCCTGGTGTCAAGAGTTACTGAGCCGCCAAAGGCCTCTGACATGGCTCATGTAACGACTATACTATCCGTTGAAAGTTACCGGGACCGACGGCTTAACGTGCCCTCCGAAGCACGGAATCGTCTTACTTTTCGGGCAATCCGGTGATTCAGCCTGCAATGCCCTAACCAAACTGAAGGCAGTCTCACAAAGAGATTTTTGTGAAATATTGTCCCCACCGAGAATCGAACCCGGAACCTCCGGATCGTGAGCCGAGCGCTCAAACCACAAGACCACGGAGGCTATAGTCACTCATACCATAGTATGTATCTCAATAAAAACGTGACAGTATGTAAATAATTTCATTTACAAACAGGTTGAAATCTCTGGTAGCGTAGCGGTAAAAGGGCTATGGTTATTGGTTACTCACGCACAGGGACGGACTCAGAGGTAAAGAGGGGCAACGATGGCGTCGGTGGGGGCGGTGAAGGGGCGAAAAAGAGCGTGGGCATAGTCTAAGACTTAGACCCCTCAGTAATAATAAAGAGGGGCAACGATTGGGTTTGTGGGGACAGGGGCAAAGGGGCGAAGGAATATAAGCATGGGTATAGTCTATGTAATAAAAAACATTGGTATACAGATTGTTTTTTTAATCAGTATGCGCAAGAGATGCGAAGATTTTCGATGAGCTGCATCATATTTTTCTCGAAACATTCAAATGCATAAAATAAAAAATAATTACATCTCATATACATATAAAATTCTCGTGTCACAGTGTTCGTTCGCGTACTCCTCCGAAACGGCTTGACCGATTCTCATGAAATTTTGTGAGCATATTGAGTAGGTCTGAGAATCGGCCAACATCTATTTTTCATCCCGAAATTCCCGCGGGTACGGGTACAACGCGGGTGAAACCGCGGGGCGCAGCTAGTAACATAATAAATCCGTCGGGGTCGCTCGAAACGTTGGAAGGACGATCTTATTTCCTTCGATAGAGATTTTCTATCAAATAAACCCATATCCTGAAAGGCCACTAACGCCCGTACTCAGAAACGTCAAATGCGTCCTTAGTAGAGATTTACTGAGTGACTTTGACATGTAATATATAAAAATCTAGGTAGCTGCGCTCCGCGGTTTCACCCGCGTTGTACCCGTTACCGCGGGAATTTCGGGATGAAAAATAGATGTTGTCCAATTCTCAGAACTACCCGATATGCACACAAAATTTCATGAGAAGCGGACGAGCCGTTTCAGAGAAGTTCAATTATGCACCCTGTGACACGAGAATTTTATATATTAGATAGATTACGTCAATTATTTCCCCTTTGGCCGCAGGCTGGTGACCCCCTTGCTTCTCAACCACTGTTGCCCCCTTAACAATAATACTTATCTAAATTTCCCCATACCCCACCTACCTTGATACATCTCTGTCTATCCATTATGTACGCGTAGTTCCGCTCATCAAAACCAAACTCCACCAGTTAGCCGTTAACCGGCAAAGAGTGCAGACGTGCGCCATTTTGAATTCCAAAATAACAAAAAAAATAACGAAAATTTGACAGTGACAGTTGTTACAGTTCGGTGAGTTGACTTTCATTTGTTTTTTTTATGTTTTTCTTTCAACAAAATAGGTTTTTTTTTTGTTTTTATTTGTGTGGAATGCAGAAATAACTCAGCACTTACGTGTTTAATCAATTATATGTGTTATTCAATATTGTTTACGGTGTAGACGTACAGCCTATAACGTAGTGTTTAAATATGTTCTCTTTGGTACAGCTTGGCGGATCTATTTGCTTATTTTTATCGTTTCAATAACCGGTGAGACATTTTCTTCACTACATACCTACCTAGTATAAAACAAAGTCGCTATTTTTGTCTGTTTGTTTGTCTGTATGCTTAAATCTTTAAAATTACGCAACGGATTTTGATGCGGTTTTTTGTAATAGGTAGAGTGATTCAAGAGGAAGGTTTTTATGTAAAAAAAATCCCGAAATTCCCACGGGAACGGGCACAACGCGGGTAAAACCGCGGGGCGCTGCTAGTTGTTAATAAATAACAAATTTTGCGGCAATTTAACCAATTGATTAGTAATAACTGGGTTAGTGGTAAGCACTGTAACTACAACATGCTAGAACCGAATATTATTTATACTCTATTCTGAAACGATTGCTCCTGAAGAGGAAAAGGTTTTTAGTGATTTTATTTCATTCTTAACCTATCTCTAAACCTTTTTCCTCTTCAGGAGTAGTCGTCTTCGACTGGAAAATTTACGACATTGGTCCACATTTTGGTACAAGTAAGAAAAGATAGGGTACTTATAGAAAAAATTAGGAATACGCGACGGGCGCACGCCCCGGTTCACTTTTGTATGAAGCAACACGCGGCGGGCGCACGCCCCGGTTCACTTTTGTATGAAGCAACACGCGGCGGGCGCCCGCGACTGTTCACTTTTGTATGAAACCGCGGCGTACCCTCAACGCAGTGTCGGCCCTCATATAAGTATCCATGCAACAACATGGAGAAATCAAATTAAGGCAATTTGGTCTACTTACCATTACTTTCGGACGCAAGCGTAAATAGATTACAAACTGTTTTTCTAACCGTATACTTTCTCCATTACATTTTGCCGCCAAAAAGTACACGAGGTTCTCAACTTGACGGTATGTAATGTTAACAAACTGTGTATACTTAACTGATTTCAAAAAAAGAGGTTTCTCAATCCGATGTCATTTGTAACTACCGTCGCAAAAGAGGGTTTGAAAGCTAAAAGTTTGACGTCGAAGTATATGATACTAGCAGCGCCCCGCGGTTTTACCCGCGTTGTGCCCGTCCCCGTGGGAATTTCGGGAATTTTTATACACATATACCTTCCTCTTGAATCACTCTATCTATTTAAAAAAACCGCATCAAAATCCGTTGCGTAGTTTTAAAGATCTAAGCATACATAGGGACAGACAGCGGGAAGCGAGTTTGTTTATACTGTGTTGTGATATAAGTCCGGTTTTTTTAAGAAATACAATTGCAAGTATACCTACACTTATCGGGTACTGAGATGTAAATAATTATGGCTTATGGTACCTAGTATTAGCTATCTGATGTAATTTGTTCTTTAGTTAGAGTATAACCTTCATATCAATATTATTACAGATGTAAAGAATAGTGATTTGGCCGAATACCGAAAATTCGGATAAATTACTAGTATAGTACATATATAGTATAGCAAAGGCTGAAGCTGCTCTCATCTCACTGAAGATATCAGTACAGTGAGGAGGATTAGGCATAATCACTACGTTTGCAAAATGCTGGTTGGGCAGGTTGACGAATCGCGCGTTTTTCGAAAAATCCCCTCGCGATATTTCGTGATTTTTGTGAACTTTATTTTTTTTACTCACCAATCGTCCGAATACGTCGCACCTAGGCCGAAAATCGAATGACCACCGAATCATAATCCCTTCTCTATATCTGAACAATTTTGCTGAATCATATTTGATTATGATGTAAAAATAAGTGCAATACAGTAATGGTCAAGAGACCTCGAGTTTTGCAGAAAGGAGGTTTATAGCGCTAAAGCACTTACACCAAAGAGTATGGACTTTGATGTCGAGGTCAATGACCGTTTGATGAACACAAAATCCCGCCTTTACACCACGTTTCTTTAATATATACTGATAATATCAGTGAGATTAGGTTAATCACTACGCTTACCTAACACGTTGGCGATTTCACACCTGAGCCATGTTTGAAAAGTAATGCCTTCCTGCAATCACATAATACGGTCGCCGAACTCATAACCCACACTGTTATTTTATATTACTTGAGTTGGTGGTATGTGCACTCACCTGTCAAGACTGAAGTCTCACTGAAGATATCAGTACAGTGAGGAGGATTAAGCGTAAACTACGCTTGCCTAATGCGGGTTGGTGACCCGAGCCATGATTTTAAAAGTAGGAAACATGATTTCGCTCGACCTGGGAACTGAAACTGGGACCTCAGCCTTGGCAGGCGAGTGCACATACCACTAGACCACCGAGGCAAACGGAAAAGTGGGTTAGTTAAACACTTAAATATCTAGGTAAGTGGTAAATACTAGCTTAGTACTTATATCTGAGTAATGTACACAATTACATAAAATATCGGGAACAATGGGTTGTTCCGAAGGTTATACTGGGATGTACTCAGGAACATTAGATAGTGGGAAACAGTGGCGGCGTAAGGCGTGGGCGACGTGGGCCACCGCCTACGGCCTCGCTACCCAGGGAGCCCGAAAATTTATGCATTACTTAAAAGCCGCGAACGCGCCAAAAACTTTTTCGTTAAAAAATTTTTCTGGGAAAAATTAAATCTTGCCCACATCAAATTTAGGTCTTACGTCGCCACTGGGGGGAAACATAAAATCACTATCACTACATTTCTACGGATAGTCGTTACATGAGCCATGTCAGAGGCCTTTGGCGGCTCAATAACTGTGACACCAGGATTGGTCAGGGTGACCATCCACTCGGTGAAGAAGAAGACTACATTTGTTTAGACCCTGATATGGACTTAGGGCCTTATTCATATCTATACTAATATTATAAAGCTGAAGAGTTTGTTTTGTTTGTTTGTTTGTTTGTTTGTTTGTTTGTTTGTTTAAACGCGCTAATCTCAGAAACTACTGAACCGATTTGAATAATTCTTTCACTGTTAGATAGTCTATTTATCGAGGAAGGCTATAGGCTACATTTTATCCCGAAATTCCCACGGGAACGGGCACAACGCGGGTAAAACCGTGGGGCGCTGCTATACGCTTATATATGTATAACAGCACTTTAGCTATCAAATGGTTTGTCTCTTTCCGACATACGCTATTTGCCAAAGAGCGAAAGAGACAAAACACTTTAAAACACTGTTTAAGTTAAATATCGTTATAAATAAGGCGTTACATAATACGAAAACTGGGCAGTTGTTCAAATATTACATACACTAGCAGGGCCCCGCGGTTTTACCCGCGTTGTACCCGTTCCCGTGGGAATTTCAGGATGAAAAGTAGCCTATAACCTTCCCGTTGAATGTGGCTATCCATTACAAAAAGATTTTTTCTAATCGGACCCTACTGGTCCGGTTCCTGAGATTAGCGCGTTCAAACAAACAAACAAACTCTGCAGCTTTATAATATTAGTATAGATACGGGTCATATTGACCACCTCCTTTTTTTTAAGTCGGTTAAAAATAGTGCTTTTTTACTGGCCGCCCGAATTAACAGACTCATTTAAGTTGCGAAAAACTGACCCTAATTAGACATAATAAATATAAATTTAAAAATACCCCAACGCAAAAACAGCTAGGCCAAAAGATTATAAACTTTAAAATTAACTACCTATTTAAAATGAGTTAATTATAGGTTGTAATTAAGATTTATACTCTTAACATAGATACCTAAGTACTTGGGTCGTCCCGTATGCAACAGGTGAAGAAACATTATATATGTTACGGCTAATACCCGAAGTGCGGCTACACCTAGTTTTAGCCGGTTAGAACTAGGTGCATATATATGTCATTTTAATGAAAAGAGAGAGTTTAAACATGAAAAAAAAAATAACCCTAACCTACCGAATAGTCTATTCGGTAGGTTAGGGTTATTTTTTTTTTCATGTTTAAACTCTCTCTTTTCATTAAAATGACATACGGCTAATACCCGAAGTGCGGCTACACCTAGTTTTAGCCGGTTAGAACTAGGTGTAGCCGCACTTCGGGTATTAGCCGTAACATATACACTACATATTATAAAACAAAGTCCTCGGCCGCGTCTGTCTATCTGTTCGCGATAAACTCAAATACTACTGCACGGATTTTGACGCAGTTTTTTTAAATAGATAGCGTGATTCAAGAGGAAGGTTTCTATGTATAAACCTTCCCGAAATTGTGTTCCTCATTGGCTGTACAGAATTTTATATAAGAAAAGAAGTAAGTAATAAAAATCGCGAAATTCCCACGGGACCTGAGGCGCGGCGGGGCACAGCTAATTTAGAATAAACATAGGTATTAAGAAACCTGTCAATCTAGATTAGCTAGTCCATAAAATATATTATTCGTTAGGAAAGTTTGTTTGGATAACACATTATTTTTCTAGATCGAGATTATTGTGAAGGCATAAAATTAACGCATATTCCGTTGTAATTTACATAATTTATCTAGGTATAATATTATATAAAGACGTAAAGTTTCTAACCTTGTTTGTATATGCTTATCTCGTAAACTACCAAACTCCTTTCGAAATTTTCACATTCAATTTCGCATTAAATGGGAAGGTTATATCAAATCAAATCATTTATTTGCGTAAATAGTTGTTACATCTATTTACAAACCCAAAGGGTGTGCAAAATATAAAAATCAAAACTAAAATATAAAAATAAAAAAACTAAATAAGTACTAAAATAAACTATTAAAACAATCAAAAACTATAGAGGTACAGTCGGCCAAGAAAGTGGTCTACCACTTTTGACAAAAGTTTCTGCGAGATGTAACGATCGTTAGAGGTTGACTTTTCTATGCACAATTATGTTATGACGTTTTGTCTGTTATCTGAGATGCCTGACATTTGACATCATTGGGTGACTTAGTTGGACCTCTATTATTAAATGAAAATTGACCTTGTTGTTTCATGACGTTCAAATGAATCTCAACCGTAGGGTGGTAGACCACATTTTTGGCTGACCTAAAATAAACTAAAACTTAAAACCAACTAAACAATAGAATAAAACTTAACATCTTAGACCTAGTTACATTATTAATTATTATACCTACGTGTTATCTGCAAAAAACTCTTCTATTGGGTAGTATGCTTTTAGTAAAAGATACTATTTCAGTTTTAGTTTAAACTTATCTGTCCTGTCTATTTTTCTAATAGAAAGTGGAATAGAGTTATAGATTTTGATGCCTAGGAAAAACAAGCTATTATTAAATTTATTTAAACGTTATTTTTCATCCCGAAATTCCCACGGGAACGGGCACAACGCGGGTAAAACTGTAGGGCGCTGTTATGGTTAACACTCTACTTATCTGTCTATTAATTCGATGCTTTTTCGACAATCGGTTTTAGAGAGATTACAAGCGAGTAGATGCTATTTTAGTTGGTGGAGGGATGAAAACGGGGGATGGTAAATAATTATCGCCTTATTTATTTACTATACCACTGTTTAAAAGTGTTTTGTCTCTTTTGCTCTTCGAACAATTGTGTTTGTCGGAAAGAGACGAACCATTTGATAGCTATACCTACTTTATTATTTTATTATCACAAAATGTGGACCAATGTCGTCAATTTTGCCAGCCGAAGACGATTGCTCCTGAAGAGGAAAAGGTTTAGTGATTTTGTTTCATTCTTACCCTATCTCTAAACCTTTTTCCTCGTCAGGAGTAGTCGTCTTCGGCTGGAAAATTGAAGACATCGGTCCACATTTTGTGACAAAAAATAAGATTTTTATAGATAGTGTTGTTACTGTGAGACAAAAGACATTATTAGGTCCGTCTTTTTGAAAGGAATAGGAGAAGATAGGTCCATAGTAATCCTACTAATATTATAAATGCGAAAGTTTGTGAGGCTGTATGTATGTTTGTTACTCTTTCACGAAAAATCTACGGAACGGATTTGGATGAAACTTTGCATTAATATAGGTCATACATCAGAATAACACATGGGATACATTTTATCCCGAAATTCCCGCGGGAACGGGTACAACGTGGGTAACACCGCGATCGCAGGGAGCTACATATTATACTTACTCATTTTTATTTTAATGCTTAATAACTATTGTTTCATTTTTGACAGGTTTTCGTTCATGTTTGTATTATTTTAACCGACTTTGTGTGTTCGCGGATAACTTCGTCTTGTCTATTCCTATTTCAATGATTCTTTGGTAGGAATGTGTCCTACACATCTTCAATACCTAGACAAACTTTAGATAAAATTAAATAAGAAAGTAACTTTTTCCCTGTCATTGAATATTTCCAACGTTTAATATTTACAAAACAGCCTTTTGCCAATTAGGCTGTAAACATAATAATGGCATATTTCGCAACTTTAACTAAGAAATAGCTAAAACACCGCAACACCACAGACGTTGGTAAATAACGAATTAATTATTTAAATAGTTATGGTTGTGTCAGGGCAAAGACCCTGTTTATACAACCACAAACAACAAACATACTTTCTAGAGTGGAGTGGAATTTTCCAATATGGCGTCAACTTTACGCCATGACCGGTTGAATCGAAAACAGCTGTATTATCATAGACAATTCCACAGATGATATATTTAAGAATTTAATTAAGACCCCACACGGTGCAAGCGAATTATTAAGCTCTCGTGGGAAAAAATAGAAAATATTGACTACCCCTAACCCACTCAAATTAATAATTACATAATTGATTGTAATTATAATTAAATGGTGTCCAAGTGGAAGTTCCTTTATTTTATTAGTGTGACTAGCAGCGCCCCGCGGTTTTACCCGCGTTGTGCCCGTTCCCGTGGGAATTTCGGGAATTTTTATTACATAAAAACCTTCCTCTTGAATCACTCTACCTACAACAACTCAACAGTAACCTCCGCGTACGTAAGTTCCCGTTTCAACAAATAATAATGACATCAACGTACGTTTCAATTAATAGTAAAAAAAAAAAAACACTCTACCTATTACAAAAAACCGCATCAAAATCCGTTGCGTAATTTTAAAGATTTAAGCATACAAACAAACAAACAGACGCGACTTTGTTTTATACTATGTAGTGATGTATTTCGGGTATACGACTAACGGTTTATTTGAATAGAGAACACAATGTTTAAGTGAGTTCAATGCTTTAGCTTTTTTCAAAAAATGCAGTTCTCGCATCGCATTCTCTGTTGTAGCCGCCACAGAGTATAGTATTTATCTCAAAAATACCAGTGAAAAATACCTATTGCATTAATACCTATAAATATTGCCGTAGTTGCAATAGTTTTTTAATGTTTATTTTACGCTATTCATTTTATTATTTTTTTATCCCGTTATAAGTTATAATTATTAAAACAATAATTTCAATCAAATACTTAACACGTATTCTAATTTTTATTTAAGAATGTTTGTGCAAAATTTGAAGCTGGTTTGACCGAGGAATGCTACTATCCTATAAGAACTTCACCCTCATTTTTCGCGCCTTTAAGAGTAAAATATCTAAAAATACTTTCTAATATGAATGCTTGCGTTATACAAAGAACGTACCGTCCGAGTTTCAGCTCTCCTTATTCAATGGTTTAGGCTTGATCCATCTGTCATTCAGGACAAAGCAATAAGACCTACAAACATCAAAATTAAAAATTTTACCTGTTCTTCTTTATCGAGTGGATGGCCAAATGGCCAACCTTACCAATCCTGGTGTCAGAGTTATTGAGCCGCCAAAGGCCTCTGACATGGCTCAAGTAACGACTACTATCCGTAGAAAGTAACCGGGACCGACGGCTTAACGTGCCCTCCGAAGCACGGAATCATCTTACTTTTCGAGCAATCTGGTGATTCAGCCTGTAATGCCCGAACCAAACTGAGGATAGTCTCACAAAGAGATTTTTGTGAGATATCCCCAACGGGAATCGAACCCGGAACCTCCGGGTCGTGAGCCAGGCGCTCAAACCACAAGACCACGGAGGCTGTTTACCTGTTTATAATATTAGCATAGATAATAGATTTCTAGGAGAAATGTATACTTACCATAAAACTTTAGACACTTTTTAAAGTATGTACAACATACCTACGCTTGAAGAAAAAATAAGTAGGTATTTTTATTAGTCTTTACGCAACCATGGATGTAATAGTAAATGACTCTGTAAACATAAAATTGTCTTGACAAACTGCGTTGCATGTTCAAAGATGTTCAATCAAGGTAAACGATGAGGTAATTAAGGGTCAAGGCACGCTGACGTAAATGAAGCGTCCATCTTTAGATCCAATACCTACTCTATAATAGACAATTTTTTTATATTTGTAAAGAGCCCAAAAATGTAAACCGATAAAATCGTCGATTTTAAAATTAAGATAACTTTGTCTCTGCCTTCTTTACTAAATCCGAAACCGAATCCCGAATTCGCGAATGCTAACCCCCATCACTAAAAGATATGGCTTTTTTTGAAAGGAAACATTATTTTCTTACTTCTTCTTCTTCTTATCGAGTGGATGGTCAACTTGACCAATCCTGGTGTCAGAATTATAGAGCCGCCAAAGGCCTCTGACATACAACAAATAAAACAATACTACATCCTGTAAGGATTTATCAAAACAAGCTTTCATGATCAGGTTTAAAAAAAAAAAGTTTTTTATTTCTTGGCATACTAACGCATTTATCCTCTCTGTTATGTTGGTACTTCGCAAAACTTGTAGGCATTTCCTTTGTTTGTTCAAATAATTGTTTATGGTCATTGCTAACAAGTTTAGATCATGGACTTTGAGTACTACGTACGTGAAAACAAAGAGTGTCCGTTTGTATTTGTGATCACGTACAATAATCTTGGTGAAGGCACTAGTTACCACAAGACATTATATTCCATAGATCTATGTAATAAAGAATTTCAACGACCACTACACAAAAAAACATCAATCAACTTCAATTATAGTTCGTAAAGTAAAAATACGCGATCATTTCGGAATATACCATTTTCTTTATATCATAATTTATAACAAAATATATTATTTTTTATTAAATTAATGGAACAAGGTTCTTTATAGCGCGTTTTGAAAGGGGGCTAGACGGAAAAAATTAAGACGAAAAGTTGTAACGACACTTTTTGCTATATTAAGCTATTCACTATTGTATTGTTGTAAGCCGTGCGGCGTGCGGCGTGCGCATGTTTCTCTGTCTGTCTCTCTCTCTCTCTTCGAAATATCGTTCCATATCCGGGTCTTGACACCTTTCAAGTTTTTTTGTATTATTTAGGTACAAATGGCAAATAAATAAATTTTCATTTTAATTTTAATTAACGCCAGTACCTAGGTCTTATAATTTATAATATAAGAAAAAAAACCTTATTGTTTTAAAAAGGTTCAGTCACACATTTTACAGCCTCAATAATTAATTACTCACGCAGGTATGTAATAAATATTAAGCCTATATAGGTGAACTGGCATAATAATAATGTCGATGACTCTTTGTTATGTATTTTCCCAAATTGTTTTATAATAATTATAATGTTTCTTTGCTGTTTGTCAAGACTCTTCTGACTGGTAATACACTGGCGTGCAAAAAAATCGGGCCACCCTTAAATTCTTCAATAATTTTGTAGCTACATCAAAGATATGCCGCGCAGGTAATTAGGGTGATTAGTACGGTTTGTTTATGTCAATATTTGTCACTAAATTCTCGGAAATGCACCTGTGGACACTACAATAAGCAATACACGGAAAATAGGGAAATTTTGCCGAAATTTGTGTATTGTTCTAAGGGGTATAAATCGGGATATCGGGGGTTTAGGAGTTTAGTTGAGTTTGATTTATTAAACGAGACACTTCTGCCGTTACCTTCCACTATCAGAAACATTGCAAGATGGATCTGACCGAAGCTGAAGCCTCCCAAGTTGTGACTCTATTTGAAACTGGCCAAAGTCAACGTCAAGTGGCTCGGACACTGTCAGTGAGCCGTTCTACGGTCCAGAGAGTGTACCAACGATTTCTTGAGACTGGTGGCTTTATAAGAAGACGCGGTTCAGGTCGGCGAAGAGCCACCTCCGAACGTGATGATCGCTTTATTGTGACGTCATCTCTAAGAAACCGCCATCGTACCGGGGTTGACGTCCAAAATCTCCTGAGAGAAGTGAGGGGTGTCAACGTCAGTGAATGGACAGTTAGGCGACGACTCAAGGCAGCTTCTTTGACACCACATAAGCCCGCCACTGGCCCAAAACTCACCCCAGCCCACCGCGTAGCAAGATTACGTTTTGCTCGAGAGCACGTCAATTGGACGTTAGAAAATTGGCAGAAGGTACTGATTACAGATGAGAGTCGCATGTGTCTTCATGGTGCTGATGGTCGGGATTTTGTGTACCGGCGACCAGGAGAAAGATATGCCCCTTGCAACATGCGAGAAACTGTGTCATATGGAGGTGGCTCGGTTATGTTCTGGGCTGGCTTCTCTTTCGAAGCAAAGACCGAGCTGATTTTTATCGAAAACGGATCCCTAACAGCTGCAAGGTACATAACGGAAATCCTAGAAGATCACGTCGTGCCTTTTGCCCCTTATATTGGAGAAGATTTCCTTCTTTTACAAGATAATGCTCGCCCACACACTGCAAATAGCGTCAAGCAATATCTGGAAGAGGTCGGTGTGAACACCCTTGACTGGCCAGCTCGAAGCCCTGACCTGAACCCCATCGAGCACGTGTGGGATCACCTAAAAAGAAGAGTTCGGCGGCGCCCAATAGTACCCAGTAATTTAAATGAATTAAAAACTGCGATTTTGGAAGAATGGGAGGCTATACCACAAGATATCCTTAAAAAATTAGTAAAATCAATGAAAAACCGATTAAAAACTGTTATTAGGAATAGGGGTGGCAATACCCATTATTAATAAGATGATAATTAATAATAAAAACTTTAATTTATCCCAGTTAATTACGATTGATTTTGTACATAGCATAGGGTAAAAAACAATTTATTTTAAAAAAATCATTTTTATTTTAAATCTTGGTTGAAATTGACTGATTTCAGTTCGATTGGATATGTAAATCACAACATTATTCTTGTACAAAGAAATAGCTTCAAAAATCCAGTTAAGCTAACCATAAAACCATTTTAACTGGGTGGCCCGATTTTTTTGCACGCCAGTGTATGTTGTCCGATTCTCAGTCCTACCCGATATCCAAACATCTATTTTTCATCCCGAAATTCCCGCGGGAACGGGTACAACGCGAGTGAAACCGCGGGGCGCAGCTTGTATTATAATAAAAATTAAACTGATAATGCTTAGTAATTTAACAAAAAATAAAACGTTTTCATTAGTTAAGTAAGTACTTCATTTATCAGTTAATCTTAACAAACTATTACATTGTTTAAAGTGATGTAACAATTAAATAGTAATGTTAGTTTTGTTTCTATTAACAACAATGAGTGAATATGCAATAAAGCTTTACGATGTACGATTTTGTATCTAGTCACTACATAGTTTATAACAAAGTCGCGTCTGTTTGTCTTCTGTTTGTCTGTCTTCTGTTTGTATGCTTAAATCTTTAAAATTACGCAACGGATTTTGATGCGGTTTTTTGTAATAGGTAGAGTGATTCAAGAGGAAGGTTTTTATGTAAAAAAATTCCCGAAATTCCCACGGGAACGGGCACAACGCGGGTAACACCGCGGGGCGCTGCTAGTTATAATATAAAAATGAATCGCAAAATGTGTTGGTAAGCGCATAACTTCAGAACGATTGCACCAAATTGAGTGATTCTTTTTAGGGTTCCGTAGCCAAATGGCAAAAACGGAACCCTTATAGATTCGTCATGTCTGTCTGTCTGTCCGTCCGTCTGTCCGTCTGTCTGTCCGTATGTCACAGCCTTTTTTCTCCGAAACTATAAGAGCTATGTTGTTGAAACTTAGTGTGTAGATGTATTCTGTGAACCGCATTAATATTTTCACACTAAAATAGAAAAAAAATAAAATTTTAGGGGGGTCTCCCATACATAGAAATGAAAAAAATATTTTTTTTTTCATCAAACCCATACGTGTGGGGTATCTATGGGTAGGTCTTCAAAAATGGTATTGAGGTTTCTAATATCATTTTTTTCTAAACTGAATAGTTTGCGCGAGAGACTCTTCCAAAGTGGTAAAATGTGTGTCCCCCCCCCTGTAACTTCTAAAATAAGAGAATGATAAAACTAAAAAAAATATATGATGTACATAACAATGTAATCTAACACCGAAAATTGGTTTGAACGAGGTCTAGTTAGTAGTTTTTTTTTTACGACATAAATCGTAAACCGCAAAAAAATACTGATTATTCATTCAATAACTCAAATGTAAATAAAAAAACATTTATTTCAAGAACTTCTTTATTATGTTATTTAAAGTACGGAACCCTCCGTGCGCGAGTCCGACTCGCACTTGGCCGGTTTTATTTTAAAGTGTTCCTTAATGTCAGGACAAGGTTTTTATATAAGAAAAATATGGAATAAAAATTCAAAATTTCCACGGGCGCTGCGGGTGAAACCGCGGGGCACAGCTAGTTTTAAATAGTTTTTTTTAAAGTGAGTGTTTTTAGGGTTCCGTAGCCAAATGGCAAAAACGGAACCCTTATAGATTCGTCATGTCTGTCTGTCTGTCTGTCTGTCTGTCCGTCCGTCTGTCCGTCTGTCTGTCCGTATGTCACAGCCTTTTTTCTCCGAAACTATAAGAGCTATGTTGTTGAAACTTAGTGTGTAGATGTATTCTGTGAACCGCATTAATATTTTCACACTAAAATAGAAAAAAAATAAAATTTTAGGGGGGTCTCCCATACATAGAAATGAAAAAAATATTTTTTTTTTCATCAAACCCATACGTGTGGGGTATCTATGGGTAGGTCTTCAAAAATGGTATTGAGGTTTCTAATATCATTTTTTTCTAAACTGAATAGTTTGCGCGAGAGACTCTTCCAAAGTGGTAAAATGTGTGTCCCCCCCCCTGTAACTTCTAAAATAAGAGAATGATAAAACTAAAAAAAATATATGATGTACATAACAATGTAATCTAACACCGAAAATTAGTTTGAACGAGGTCTAGTTAGTAGTTTTTTTTTTTTACGACATAAATCGTAAACCGCAAAAAAATACTGATTATTCATTCAATAACTCAAATGTAAATAAAAAAACATTTATTTCAAGAACTTCTTTATTATGTTACTCGCTGCTACGGAACCCTTCATGGGCGAGTCCGACTCGCACTTGGCCGCTTTTTTTATGGTTTATGCGGTGTGTCATGGAAAATTAATTTACTTACTTTAATTTCATGTGTAGAATGTGCTAATGATCAAGATGATATAATTTGTTCTGTAGACCGCTTCATTCTCGGTTTATTTCCGCAATTAATATAATTTTTTGCTATCAAACGGTTTGTGATGAAAATAGAGCCATTTTATTGCCATAGACAATACCACTACATACGCTCTACATACGTTTTCAATGTCATTGTCAAAATGATGTCACGTTGACTGATGACGTCAATAGAGAAAGAGATGGGCAATTTTAAAATAGAGATTTTTCAGGTAGCTAAAGAGAGATAGCAAGATAGTACAGTAAATGTCTTCTACACCAATTCAACACAAACAAACAAAACAAATAAAAACTTTTCAAGAGTCTTTACGTAAAAACTTTATTTAATTAATGTTTAATTTTCTTCTGGTTCGTTCGCCTTTGACTAGATTACAATTTACAATACCCTAAAGTTAAAAAAGTATTAGTTATTAAAATTAAAATTGACTTTTTTCTAATATTACAGTTTTACTGAAATCAAGAGTGAACCTGTGTGAAAAATGTCGGAAGAATCGCAAGTCCGGGCATTTTATGCCGGAAAAAACTTCTTCATCACTGGAGGTACCGGTTTTGTCGGTCTATGTTTAATCGAGAAGATATTGCGAACCATTCCTGATGCTGGCAAGGTTTATCTACTCATGAGGCCCAAGAAAGGCAAAGAAATCATTGATAGACTTCAAGAATTTCCTAAACAACCGGTAAGTTTTATGTACATTACCACATACCATATTATATCCAACCTCTTTACATTGGCCTTTCAACCTATAAAATAAAAACATGGATCTTTTTTTAAATTATACTTTGACATATTTACTCTATGGATTATTATTGGAAAATGAAAAATTGGAGGGAAAATGACAAGAAGTTCATTGTTTTATATTTTATTAAATTCCCATCTAAAAGTTATAGGCATTGTATTGTTTTAGTGTAATGAACATATTTTATTTAATGCATAAAATCATAATTAAAATTACATTAACAATAGAGATAGAATTTGGGGCAAATCATAAAGGTAACTGTGCCAAATATTTACTTTGTATTGTTATTCAATTGTTTGTTTACTTAAAACTATTTATTAATGACTTACTTCAAACTCACAGACCAAAACAAATCAAGCCCGAACTATGCTAAGTATGAAGCATGGGTAATTACACCCTCAATTAAGTATGAACATGCACAATTACACCCTGTGTCTTATATAATTTGCAATTATTCATTTCTAGACAACCAAAATCAAATTAATTTAATTTTACCCAAAAAAGTATTTTTGACAAAAACTTATTTTAATAGACAAATTGCAAAAACATACAGAAACTTTACACAAACAATACTAGTGTAACACTGTTTAAGTTGACATTATAATTAATGATACTCTTTCTTAGCAGCAAAGTCATTAAAGATGTAATACAACAATTAATCACTCTGGTATTATGTCTCTGACTAATTAACAGGTGTTTTGTGTGTGTTAACATTGTGAGTGAGTTCCAGCTCGGAAACTTGCTTAATTCAATTGCGGTATTGATACTAATAAAGAGGTAAAATTTGTAAGTTTGGTTGTTTGTATGTATATTCGAGGTAATCTCAGGAATTATCGGTCCGATTTGAATAATTATTTTTGTAATAGATAGCCACATTCAACGGGATGGTTATAGGCTATTTTTCATCCCGAAATTCCCACGGGAACGGGTTCAACGCGGGTAAAACTGCGGGGCGCTGCTAATCCATACTAATATTATAAATGCGAAAGTAACTCTGTCTGTCTGTCTGTCTGTTACGCTTTCACGCCAAAACTACTGAACCGATTTTGCTGAAATTTGGTATAGACATAGATATGACCTTGAGAAAGGACATAGGATACTTTTTATCCCGAATTTCCCTCCGGATAAGATACTGTTACGCTTTCACGCCAAAACTACTGAACCGATTTTGCTGAAATTTGGTATAGACATAGATATGACCTTGAGAAAGGACATAGGATACTTTTTATCCCGAATTTCCCTCCGGATAAGATACTGTTACGCTTTCACGCCAAAACTACTGAACCGATTTTGCTGAAATTTGGTATAGACATAGATATGACCTTGAGAAAGGACTTAGGATACTTTTTATCCCGAATTTCCCTCCGGATAAGATACTGTTACGCTTTCACGCCAAAACTACTGAACCGATTTTGCTGAAATTTGGTATAGACATAGATATGACCTTAAGAAAGGACATAGGATACTTTTTATCCCGAATTTCCCTCCGGATAAGATACTATTTTTCTATATTATGTTTACTATTTTTCACCTAAGCAATTGTTTGATGCTTCGCGCTCACTGGGACGGCACGGCTAGGGATTTTAAGGTTTGCTAATATAAAATCAAACGTATTCGTATATAAACAAATGCTATACCTACTTTAAAATAGCGCCACGGCATCGAAAAGGATTTGTCAATCCCGCGGCGTCATTTGAATGCATAGCCATTTATGCTGTATTTCTATGAAGCTACGTTCGAATTTTCACAAGCAAAAATGATAAATCCCGAGACGTTCCGTCCCGGTGAGTGTGCAGCTTGAGTCATACTTTGGTAAGATCCTAAAGGTTAAAAATAAAACTACTGTCCAAAGTAACAATCTAATGCGGACGAAGTCGCGGGTAAAAGCTAGTTCCTAATAAAACAAATACTTTTCTTTCAGGTATTCGAAAAACTACTAGAAACAAACTCAACAGATATATTCAACAAGCTAGTACCCATATCCGGTGATGTCGGGGAAGAGGACCTAGGTCTGAGCCCTACTGACAGACAGATATTAGTCGACAATGTGAACGTGGTCATACATTCCGCAGCCACACTGGACTTTCAAGAGAATTTGAGACCCACAGTCAAGATTAATCTCTTGGGAACAAGGAGGGTTATGGAACTCTGCAAGGAGATCAAGAACTTGAAGGTATTTAAAAGTATTAGCCTGTAATGTCCCACTGCTGGGCAAAACTAAAGATATCAGTACAGTGATGAAGATTTCGCAATCACTACTCGATTGCCAAGACTGAGGTCTCGTGTTCAAGACAATTGCTTCCGAAGAGAAGAAAGGTTTAGAGATAGGGTAATAAAGTAAAGTAAAGTATTAGCCTGTAATGTCCCACTTGTTGGGCAAAGGCCTCTCGTCTCACTGAAGATATCAGTACAGTGAGGAGGTTTAAAATAATGAAATAAAATTACTAAACCTTTTCCCTCTTCAGAAGCAATCGTCTTCGGCTGGAAAATTGACGACATTTAACAACATTTTGTGCCAATCCAAAAGAAATAGAGTATACATATACATAAGGTGATAATACTTTACTTTTTACTCTTTAGGTGATGGTGCAAGTGTCGTCAGCTTACGTGAACTCTTACTTGACAAGTGTGGAGGAGCGGCTGTACCCCGCGCCTGAAGATGTGGAGCAGGTGGTGTCGCTGGTGGGGACGCTGGGAGACGACGGCCTGGACGAGATCCAGCCCAAGTGAGTGGGAAAGAATTAGTTATCAGCCTCCGTGGTCTTGTGGTCTGAGCGCTCGGCTCACGATCCGGGTTCGATTCCCGGTGGGGATATCTCACAAAAATCTGTTTGTGAGACTTTCCTCAGTTTTAGGGCATTGCAGGCTGAATCACCTGATTGCTCGAAAAGTAAGATGATTCCGTGCTTCGGAGGGCACGTTAAGCCGTCGGTCCCGGTACCTTTCTACGGATAGTAGTCGTTACATGAGCCATGTTAGAGGCCTTTGGCGTCTCAATAACTCTGACACCAGGATTGGTCAGGGTGACCATCCACTCGATGAAGAAGAAGACCCGCGTTGTGTCCGTTCCCGTGAGAATTTCGGGATGAAAATAGTCTATAACGTTTCCTTTGCCCGCAGGCTGCTGAAAGACCATCCTAACACATACACCTTCACCAAACATTTGGCTGAGCATGAAGTAGCCAAGTGCGCTGACCTGTTCCCGTGTACCATCGTCAGACCCACTATGAGTGAGTTAATCACCTATATATACATATCAGTGCCCCGCGGTTTTACCCGCGTTGTACCCGTTCTCGTGGGAATTTCGGGATCAAAAATAGCCTATAACCTTCCCATTGAATGTGGCTATCTATTACAAAAATAATTATTCAAATCGGACTGGTAATTCCCGAGATCAGCTCAAACAAACAAATTTTACCTCTTCATAATGTCAGTATAGACTACTCGTAAAACTTACTAACTAAGCCATGATTATTGAACCCTTGTTTGTTTTCAGTCGTGGCGGCGTGGAAGGAGCCCATCCCCGGGTGGACGTGCTCCAAGGTGGGCCCGCAGGGGTTCCTCATGGGGGCTGCGAAAGGTACATTAACTAACGACTCGTTAAGTAACGAGCCGGTAATTAACCATTGTCTAAAAGCTCCGACTCCAGGGTTGGCCACTGACCTATTCTTCTTCTTCATCGAGTGGATGGTCAACCTGACCAATCCAGGTCTCAGAGTTATTGAGCCACCAAAGGCCTCTGACATGGCTCATGTAACGACTACTATCCGTAGAGAGTAACCGGGACCGACGGCTTAACGTGCCCTCCGAAGCACGGAATCATCTTACTTTTCGAGCAATCAGGTGATTCAGCCTGCAATGCCCTAACCAAACTGAGGACAGTCTCTTAAAGAGATTTTTGTAAGGTCCCCACCGGGAATCGAACCCCGAACCTCCGGAGCGCTCAAACCACAAGACCACGGAGGCTATTAACTATTCGAAATGAATGATCACGTATTGATGAGGCTCTGATTGTTCCAGGTGTGGTCCGCCGCCTGCCGTTGGCCATCAACAACATCGCGGACTACATCCCGGTGGACGTGGTGGTCAACCAGCTGCTGGTGGCGGGCTGGCGCGCGCACTCGCTCGGGTAACTACCCGCATTTTGGGATCAACAACTATGTCTGTCTTATAGGACACAAGTCCTACTAATATTATAAACTAGCAGCGCCCCGCGGTTTTACCCGCGTTGTGCCCGTTCCCGTGGGAATTTCGGGATTTTTTTACATAAAAACCTTCCTCTTGAATCACTCTACCTATTACAAAAAACCGCATCAAAATCCGTTGCGTAATTTTAAAGATTTAAGCATACAGACAAACAGACACGAAACAGAGACGACTTTATTTTATACTATGTAGTGATGCGAAAGTTAAATAGTATGATAATGGGATAAATAGTATCCTATATCCGGGTCCTGGGTCTAAGCTACCTCCCACCAGTTTTCAACCAAATCGGTTCAGCCGTTCTCGAGTTATATATAGTGTAACTAACACGACTTTCTTTTATATAAATATATAGAAGATTTAATAATGTATGTATGTTATGTAATATTTCAGAGCCGGTCTGACAATCTATCACTGTTCATCGTCGACTCAAAATCCGTTTAAGTGGTCCATCATCGAACACTCAGTGAATGGCATGCTGCACCAATATCCATTGAAAAGTGCCGTGTGGTGAGTAGCCAGCTTTATTTACTTGTTTGTTAACTGACATCAAAATAGGGAGGTGCTTTACTTACCAACTTCGGTCTGTCCTAATAACCTTGCAATCTGAAAACTGCTTTATTTTTTTGACTATCTTACTTTGACGTATCGACGTCGGCTACTTATTTTCACAGATAAAAAAAAATGTCTGTGAAAATAAAAAACCGTATCATACATAATATGTACATCCATATGAGAGCTACAATATACGATACACACTCACACACGCACATACACACATACACTCAAATACACACGCGCACACACACTCATTGACACACACACGCACTTACACATACACACACACCCACACCCTCGCACATACACACACACTCGAAACCACATACACACACACACACATACGCGGAAAAGTCAAAATACCACCCTTCTTTTACGTCGGAGATTAAAAATCAAAAAATAATTTAACAAAATCTCTACTTGTTTCTCCAGGTACCCTCATCTGAAGTTCGTGCCGTCCCTGTGGTTGTTCCGTCTGTCGGCCATATTTGTTCATTTCTTCCCGGGATTCCTTCTGGATATGATGTTAAGAATCACCGGGGGAAGACCTATGTATGTATTCAATTTACAGTATAATATGATTAACTAGCAGTGCCCCGCGGTTTTACCCGCGTTGTGCCCGTTCCCGTGGGAATTTCGGGAATTTTAAAACACAAACCTTCCTCTTGAATCACTCTATCTATTTAAAAGAGCCGCGTCAAAATAAATGCAGTAATATTTGAGTTTATTGCGGACAGACAGACAGACGCTGCCGGGGACTTTGTTTTATAATTTTATTAAATTACTAGCTGCGCCCCGCGGTTTCACCCGCGTTGTACCCGTTCCCGCGGGAATTTCGGGATGAAAATTAGATGTTGGCCGATTTTCAGACCTACTCAATATGGTCACAAAATTTCATGAGAATCGGTCAAGCCGTTTCGGAGGAGTACGGGAACGAACACTGTGACACGAGAATTTTATATATAAAACTAGCTTTTACCCGCGACTTCGTCCGCATTAGATTGTTACTTTGGACAGTAGTTTTATTTTTAACCTTTAGGATCTTACCAAAGTATGACTCAAGCTGCACACTCACCGGGACGGAACGTCTCGGGATTTATCATTTTTGCTTGTGAAAATTCGAACGTAGCTTCATAGAAATACAGCATAAATGGCTATGCATTCAAATGACGCCGCGGGATTGACAAATCCTTTTCGACGCCGTGGCGCTATTTTAAAGTAGGTATAGCATTTGTTTATATACGAATACGTTTGATTTTATATTAGCAAACCTTAAAATCCCTAGCCGTGCCGTCCCAGTGAGCGCGAAGCATCAAACAATTGCTTAGGTGAAAAATAGTAAACATAATATAGAAAAATAGTATCTTATCCGGAGGGAAATTCGGGATAAAAAGTATCCTATGTCCTTTCTCAAGGTCATATCTATGTCTATACCAAATTTCAGCAAAATCGGTTCAGTAGTTTTGGCGTGAAAGCGTAACAGTATCTTATCCGGAGGGAAATTCGGGATAAAAAGTATCCTAAGTCCTTTCTCAAGGTCATATCTATGTCTATACCAAATTTCAGCAAAATCGGTTCAGTAGTTTTGGCGTGAAAGCGTAACAGTATCTTATCCGGAGGGAAATTCGGGATAAAAGTATCCTATGTCCTTTCTCAAGGTCATATCTATGTCTATACCAAATTTCAGCAAAATCGGTTCAGTAGTTTTGGCGTGAAAGCGTAACAGACAGACAGACAGACAGAGTTACTTTCGCATTTATAATATTAGTATGGATGCTTAGGTGAAAAATAGTAAACATAATATAGAAAAATAGTATCTTATCCGGAGGGAAATTCGGGATAAAAAGTATCCTATGTCCTTTCTCAAGGTCATATCTATGTCTATACCAAATTTCAGCAAAATCGGTTCAGTAGTTTTGGCGTGAAAGCGTAACAGTATCTTATCCGGAGGGAAATTCGGGATAAAAAGTATCCTAAGTCCTTTCTCAAGGTCATATCTATGTCTATACCAAATTTCAGCAAAATCGGTTCAGTAGTTTTGGCGTGAAAGCGTAACAGTATCTTATCCGGAGGGAAATTCGGGATAAAAGTATCCTATGTCCTTTCTCAAGGTCATATCTATGTCTATACCAAATTTCAGCAAAATCGGTTCAGTAGTTTTGGCGTGAAAGCGTAACAGTATCTTATCCGGAGGGAAATTCGGGATAAAAAGTATCCTATGTCCTTTCTCAAGGTCATATCTATGTCTATACCAAATTTCAGCAAAATCGGTTCAGTAGTTTTGGCGTGAAAGCGTAACAGACAGACAGACAGACAGAGTTACTTTCGCATTTATAATATTAGTATGGATTTGTTCTATTTGTTCTTATGACTATGTTTTATTTGTTCATATGAATTTATAATATGTAGTGATGATTATTAATATATTTTTTTATTTGTACTTACATATGAATAATTCCCTCTTTTTTCAATTTCAGACTTATCCGACTGCACAAAAACGTATGGTCGTCTCTGAGTCGTTTGGAACGGTTCATTTTCACCGAATGGCATTTCCATAACCCAAATACTATAGATTTGGCGAACAAACTGAGTAAAGCTGACAGAGAGCTGTTTTACATCGATATTGGGAAATTGAACGTAAGTCAATAACTACTTCTCTTCTTCTTCATCGAGCGGATGGTCACCCTGACCAATCCTGGTGTCAGAGTTATTGAGCCGCCAAAGGTCCCGGGTTCAATTCCCGGGTCACGCGAAAACATGTTTCCTACTTTTCAAACATGGCTCGAGTTTGAGATCACCAATCCGTGAGTCAAGCGTGGTGATTTCGGCATCCTCCTCAATGTACTGATATCTTCAGTGAGACGAGAGACCTTTGCCCAGCAGTGGGACATTACAGGCTAATACTAACTTCTATTATAAAATGGTTGTTTCTTTGCAGTGGAATGATTACTTCACAAAACTTCATCTCGGAGTCAGAAGGTACCTGAACAAGGAATCTGAAAAGACTTTGAAATCAGCCCGGAGTAAGGATTCTATGTAAGTATTCTACAACCACTAGCAGCGCCCCGCGGGTTTACCCGCGTTGTGCCCGTTCCCGTGGGAATTTCGGGAATTTTTATACATATAAACCTTCCTCTTGAATCACTCTATCTATTTAAAAAACCGCGTCAAAATCCGTGCAGTAGTATTTGAGTTTATCGTGGACATACAGACAGACAGATAGACGCGGCCGGGGACTTTGTTTTGTAATATGTAGTGATACAAGATGCATTGGACAAGCGTGCTGATTACGAAATCCTCCTCACTGTACTGATATCTTCAGTGAGATGAGAGGTCTTTGTCCAGCAGTGGGCATTAAGGGCGAACACTTTACTTTAATTTATAGCAGATGCGATGTTATCTCATTGTGATTGTTAAGCTACGTTCATCTCGGACCCTACTTGGATGGGTAGTGGTATTTCTATCTGAGCGCTACCGTGCTTCGGAGGGCACGTTAAATTGTCGCTCCCGGTTGTTTCATTCGATAGACCATGTCGTCGCCTTTAGGCGGTCTAATAACTCTGACTCCAGGGATGGCCACTGACCTACTCGAACTTACTTTAACTAATGTCTAACAGCCTCCGTGGTCTTGTGGTTAGAGCGCTCGGCTCAGGATCCGGAGGTTCCGGGTTCGATTCACGATGGGAACAATATCTCACAAAAATCACTTTGTGAGACTGTCCTCAGTTTGGTTAGGGCATTGTAGGCTGAATCACCTGATTGCCCGAAAAGTAAGATGATTTCGTGCTTCGGAGGGCACGTTAAGTCGTCGGTCCCGGTTACTCTCTACGGATAGTAGTCGTTACATGAGCCATGTCAGAGGCCTTTGGCGGCTCAATAACTCTGACACCTGGATTGGTCAGGGTGACCATCCACTCGATGAAGAAGAACTAATATATGTATATTTTTATTTCCAGATTGCTTGCGGCTCATGTAGTGTGGCAGCTTGCTATGCTATACTTCGTTTGGTATCTCTTCGCCGCAGCCACCAATCTCTCCATGACACATAGCGCTTGGGTCGCTCCTATTATATACATATTATACACATTCTTATAAATAAACTAGCTCCGCCCCGCGGTGTTGCCCGTTCTACCCGTTCCCATGGGAATTTGGGGATAAAAAACTAAGTTACTCCTTGTTTATCTGTCAGTGAAAGTCCCGTCAAAATTGGTTTAGCCATTTCTAAGAGTAGCTGGAACAAGCAGGCAGACTAAATTAAAAATTAATGTTGTTTTGGTATATGTATCGTTTAATGGAATAATCTATATATATAAAAATGAAACCCGTTTTCGTTGGTCGTGGCATCACGCGTGAATGGCTAGACCGATTTCACTAATTCTTTTTTTGTTGTATTTGTTATTATTAGGAGAAGGTTCTTACGAAAAAAAATATTAAGAAAATCTCTCAGAAATATTGAAAAATATACATTTAATTTTGCATATTTAAAAAAAACACGCGTAACGAATGTCAATGTCATTCACAGCCATAGACTATATTGAAAGAGCATTGTTTGTTCGGAAAGTAGTGCTACGCTAAGGCGGTACGAAGTTCGCCGGGTCAGCTAGTATTTAATACATAACTTGTTAAAATCACTCATAAAATCTCTACTAAGAAAGCATTTGAGGTCTCTCAGTACCGGCGTTAGTGTATTAATTATTGATAGAAATTATAATATAAAAAACCGGCCAAGTGCGAATCGGGCTCTCGGAGAGTTCCGTACTTTAAAAAACGGCAAAAAATCACGTTTGTTGTATGGGAGCCCTTGAATATTTGTTTTATTTTATTTCTAGTATTTGTTGTTATAGCGGCGATAGAAATACATCATCTGTGAAAATTTCAACTGTCTAGCTATCACCGTTCTTGAGATACAGCCTGGTGACGGACGGACGGACAGCGAAGTCTCAATAATAGGGTCCCGTTTTTACCCTTTGGGTACGGAACCCTAAAAAGTATATTTTAATTAATAAGTATTACTAACAAAGTATATATTTAAGTATTTTAAAAGAATCTCTAGATAAACTTCCATTTATTTAGTAGTAAAAAACTAATTTATAAGCTCAAAGAAAAGCCTTTAGAAATTGCTCAAAGATTTTTGAAATATAAAAAAATTAAAATAAAAATTATCAAAAAATATATTTTTGTATGAAAGTCAATTACTAATATAATTATTGTTGTATCATTCCAAGGTAGTCAAGATAGGAGCTCGTGGGTTTTAGTTTTTAAAAAGACAAAAATGAATTAATTATAAGCTTTAATTGACCGATTCAATTCGATGCTAACAATTAACTGGCTTAAAAATACTTAAACTAACATCATGCAACCGTCTTATCTGCCATGCATTCCGGTCCACTTCTCGGTAGCCAGACGCTAGTCAGCAGTTTTAGTTACTGTGCGCGAACGTTAACTATCTCTCGCCTAAGACCGGGATGCATAACTCCTCCCTCCATAGATTCGAAGTTCTCGGGCGAATTTTCTTGAGTCCGAGAAATTCGACAGATAAAACGTTTTCTAAAATAAAATACAAGACAAAAGATTAAAATGAAGTATAAAACTAGAGTTCCGACGCTTATACCCTTCACATTAACCACACTATTATTTTCACAACTTTCAACACTTTCACTTCTGTCTATCAGGTTCGACAGGTGCTGAAGGTTCGCTAGGTCTATTCCGTCTATGTTTACGGCTATGGATTTCAGGGATGGCGTGCTCGATGCTTGAACCTCCGGAAGGCTTATGATGGGTAGAGCTGATATGGATATTCTTTCTGTGTTTCCTTGGCTTCGTTTCAAAGAAACTCCTTTAATTTCTGCTCGGCAATGGTCATCTGCTGTTAAGATGTATGTACCGCGAATTTGGTGGTAGGTATTTTCTTCATTACATATCTGGGCGAGTCTGACTGTGAATTTAGTGAATATTATCCATCTGTTAGTTTGTATTTTCTCTATTTTCACATCGTTAAGTTGTACGGGAACAGGTTGGCAATTCGAAGTATCAGCAGCGAAACTAATCAGGCTATTTACGCAGACATCTTGAATAAGTGAAGCCGAATAATCTTCTTCACACAGGAACAAATTCTCGTCGACTTCCTTGCAGGGGCGGAGCAGTGACACTGTTTTCGACCCTTTTGCCAGGAGGTAAGGGAATTTAGGAATTATCAGGTGAGTTTGGTTCATGGAGTCCGTGATGGGTAATGGAAGAATTTTAAAATATGTATAAATTTCTCTATCGACTAATGGTATGTTCATTATGAAGGTTATTTGATTTTCCTTTGCATATGCTTTTATTTCTATACATTGTTCTAGTTTTAATAAATTTCCGGGAATGGCGGGAAATACAAGTTTATAATGTGATTCTATAGTTTTGAGTAATAACAATAATTCTTGACCATTAACAATTGTTTGATGTAACATGCCTAATTTACTAAATGCTATCGTTGTCTCAATTTCGTTCAACCTGGTATAAAGCATTTGGAAATTGTGTAGAAATAATTCGTAGAAGTATGCTATTTCTAAGACATTTTGTTTATTGTTAGTATAATTTAACTGCTGTTTTATATCCAAAATCGTTTTATCAAGTTGAATCAAATTGTGTTTAGTATCAATAGAAATGTTAATTAATGACTTCATCACTTCAGCGATCACTGTTATTCTCTTTTCTACTATACCTTGCGTAGTCTTAACATTTTGGATTAACTCGTCATATCTAATCGCGTCATCATGGTCCAGATTTCCGGAAATAACCTTAATTATAGAGCCAAGTGGGTTTAAAATCCCGCGTCTATGTCTCTGTGGTGGTAGTAATTCATTAAATTTTTGTAAAGTTAGATTTTTAGTATAATCAGCCTGTATTTTTACGTCTTTAATCAGGTTCGTAAAAACGTCAGAAAAGTATGTAGAAATATATATACTGAATTGTTTATATCTATTAATATTAAAATCTAAATCTTCGCGTATCAAACTTAAATCTAGAATCTTAACTAATGTCCACTCGTCGTTACTAATTAAGGCCTGTCCTTCTTTTACCGGAAGTATCCCGGGGTTGCGGTCGATCCGCTGAAGTAGAAGGGCCCGGAGTACCGTGGTCTGCACCATGAGTAGGATGAACCTGAGGAGGACGTTTTAGATCCTTAATAGGTGCTTTTGTTTCACGACCTTTAACCTTAACGGGTACTATGTTCCTAGCTATGTCACCTATCACTTCTGCCTTTTTATACCGCGGTTTGTCCTTGCTTCTTCTTTCATTAACCCCTTTTATAAAAACTGTATCCCCTTCTGCCATATTAAATTCATTTTCACCCCCATGCTTATCCCTAATCTTTTCTTTTATTAATATTGCCTTATCTGTTAAATATTGATATAAATATTTAGTGCGTTTTTTATGATCTTGTACTAATTTTTGGGTGTATTCTTTGTCAAATTCAATATCAAAAGTACTTGTGGCGTCGGTATGACCAAATACAACTTCAAAAGGGGTAAGTCCTGTTGTGCTATGAATAGATTGATTATAGGCCATTAGTGCATACGTCATAACCGATGCGGCATCGGTAAATTTATTTTCAAATTTTGCCAAACGATAGATTTCTATCAAAGTTGAGTGAAATCTCTCTATGAGACCCATAGAGTTAGGGTTATGAGGGGTGCCGATGTGTAGGTTAATTTTATAAAATTGCAATGTTTCTTTTAAGAGGGTATTGTTAAATTCAGAACCAGAATCTGCACTAATTCTCTGTGGGACTCCATACATTGAGAAATACTTTATGAGTGCTCTAATTACTTCAGGTGTAGTTTTACTACTTATTTCAATGGCCTGACCAAGTTTGCTGAAGGCGTCTATAAGGGTCAAGTAAGATTTTCCTTCTATGCTAAAAACATCCATAAATATTTCCGCGAATGGTTTTTTCTGGGTTTGGGTAAGCTGTAGTTTAGGTTTTAACGGTTTTCGATCATACTTCATCATTTTGCAACCTTCACATGAATTTATAATAGCGGCTACTGTAATGTCCATATTTATCCAGTAATATGTACGTTTAAGATGCATCAAAGTTTCCTTCACACCACGATGACAAGTCTTTCCTATGTGATATTTCATAACTATTTCCTTTTGCTCGCTCTCATCTTCCACATACACAACTCTTTCGGTACATTCAAATATTTTAACAGTGTCTTTCTTAAATAATGCAATAGTGGCTTCTGCGAACTGTTTCCTATGTACTTCGTGTTCAAAATATATGAATTGTTTTACTTTGGGATTAATGTATTCTTTTAGAAACTTCCTAACTAATTCGGGTTTATTCAAAGGTAAATGTACTTCTAATACTCTTTGTTTTGGTCTTGATAAATCTTTTACTGAAATGTCCTGTCTAAACCATGAATATACAAGAATTTGGTTCGGTTTCGTGTCTATTGCCTCATTTAAAATAGGGATGCCTGAGCTGTCTGTTTCATAGACCGAATGTTCCGTTTGAGATGTTTCAGAAGCTGTTATGGTACTACTGTCTGGAGATGGTATCGAAAATGGAGATCTGGGGTAATTTAATGGAATGGATAGCGTCTTTTCGGAATCGGATGATATTACAATGGTGTTATCATCGTTATTTGTACTTAATTTCTCAATTTCTCTTACTACTTTATTTATGTGCCGCTGTAATTTGTCTTTTTTGTCAATATTAACTTTCATTGAATTTCCTTCGTCACCTACTGCATTACATTTGATGCGGGATAATGCATCGGCTACACAATTTTGTTTCCCATTTTTGTAAACAATATCATAGTCAAATTCAGCCAGTCGCAACTTCCATCTGGTAAGTTTGCTATTGTGTTCTTTCATATTATTTAGCCAAGCAAGTGGACGGTGGTCAGTGTAGATAGTAAAACGCCTACCATAGAGATAGGGTCGAAAATACTTGACAGCCCAAACAATGGCCAACAGTTCCTTTTCTATGGTACTATACCTACTTTCGGCGTCGTTTAAGGTACGGCTGGCATATGCTATGGGTCTATCAGTACCAACTTGACCTTGGGATAAGACTGCTCCGATTGCATAGTCAGAAGCATCTGTGGTGAGTACAAATGGTTTCGTAAAATCCGGGAATTGTAGAATTGGGGCATTTACCAAGAGTTCCTTACATTTTTCGAAAGCAGCTATATATTCGTCTGTCAGTTCTATCTTGTTGCGTTTCTTTAAAGAATTAGTAAGTGGCCGGCAAATTTTAGAGAAGTCTTTAATAAATTTCCGATAATAACCCACTAACCCCAGGAAGCTTTTTATTTGTGTCGTAGTTTTTGGGATTGGAAAGTTAAGGACGGCTTGAATTTTATCGTTATTTGGCTTAAGGCCCTCTGCCGTGATCATATGGCCCAGGTAGAGCACTTCTTTACGGAAAAACTCACATTTATCTAACGTAACCTTTAAATTAGCAGCTCTTAGTCGATCGAAAATCATGCGTAACTTGTCTAGGTGTTCCTGTAGGCTGGTCGAAAAGATAATAATATCGTCGAGATACACTAGGCAATGAAGGCCTATAAGTCCTCTCAAGAGATTAATCATCGCCCTCTGAAACGTAGCAGGGGCAGTTTTAAGGCCAAACGGCATCCGAATGAATTCAAAGTGCCCAGATGGGGTTGAAAACGCTGTTTTATGTCTATCTTCCTCTTTAATCTCGATTTGATGGTACCCACTAGCCAGATCGATAGTACTAAAGTAAAGGGACTTTCCTAATTGATCGAAAAGATCCGTTATGTTCGGTAGGGGATGTTTATCGTCAGTAGTGATTTCGTTTAGTCGCCTATAGTCTATGACCATACGGTATTTAGCTTCGCCGGAGGCATCGCTCTTTTTAGGGACGAGGTGAACAGGCGCACTCCACGGGGAGTAGGATTCCGTTACCACGTTATTTTTTAAAAGTTTTTCTACTTCCGCATTTATGATTTCATTGTGAACGGGTCCATGTCTGTACGGCCTTATAAATATGGGATCTTCATTTTTAGTTCTGATTTCATGCTTTACCTGGTTTGTGAATGTAAGCGGTATTCCTTCACAATGAAAAATATCTCTATACTCGAAACAAAGTTTTTCTATGCATTTTCGCTCTTCTTCGTTAGTATGGTCTAAACGTAATTTCTTTAGATTTTCTTTTAACAATTCATCTATTTCATACTGATCACGTTCATTAGTCACATTCACTGAACATTCTTCCCTTTCATACAGTGTTACTTTTAATGGTCTTTCAAATTTTATCGTTACCCTATCCTCCGAAGCGTTCTGAATGACTATATGAGCAAATGAGTCGATACATTTTACAATAGCACTCGGCATTCTTACCTTTCCTCCAAAATCGATAAAATCTATAATAGCTTCTCCGTTCTTTAAATCAGTAGGGACCTTCACGCGAGTATCAGTTCTAGGTTCTAATGTTATTTCGTGCGGTGGATTGTATATGATAGGAATACTAGTATGTTGTGTATGCAATAATTGATTCTTCATATCAACTTGGGCCTCTAATTGTTTTAATAAGTCAGATCCTATCAATCCATCGTAACGGCTATCCACATCGAAGATATACCATTTATGGTATCCTGTACTTTTAAACGTTTTAAGCAGGGGAATATAAATGGCTTCACTGTGTTGACTACGAGCATGTGTGCTGATAACTTCAAAGGGTTCATGAAATTTAAATGCCGAAAAATATTCGGTTGCCTTTGCGGGGCTTATAAATGAACGTGTGCTTCCTGTGTCAATCATAAATCGCGCCTCTATTTCCGGGATTTCTATATGGGGTAATTTTAACATCGAGTCACAATTTAATTGAATTATTTCAGGTGAAAACTGGAGGCCTGTATCTGAAAATTTTCACCGTTATTGGGTTCATTGTGAATGTAATGGTCAGTGGGGCTGTCAGAAGGCTGTAGCTCTAATATTTCGGAATTGTACAAATTTCCTTCCGGTTCAGCTATATTTTCATATTCATTACACTGCTCAGGAGGGGTTTCAATAAGTTCATTGGTATAAAATAGGTTATCGTTATCGGCTTCAGTGTTTAACATATTCTGTCTTAAAGGACGAGCTGTGCGCATCGAAACGTCAGTAGTGACTGGAGCCCTATTATTAATAGTATTGTAATTTTGGTTTGGAATTCCGAACTTAAAATTTTGATTGGGAATACCAAATTTAAAGTTTTGTTGGTTTGGATTAAAACCTGATTGTTGTCGAGCAAAATTATTATACATTGGTGGCCTGTAGCCTTGATTCTGTTGAGGCACACCATAATTAAAACTTTGTTGCGGCCTTGGAATACCAAACTTAAAATTTTGCGGAGCTGAGTTTTGATTGAATCTAAAACCACTAGGGCCTGGTGTATTCTGAGGGTTAAATCGAAAACCTTGTGGTTGTTGTGCAGGCATAGCAAACTTATTGGGCGTAACGAATCTGTTTTGTTGATTAGACATTGGATTACCAAATTTAAAGCTAGAGGTGCCTGTGTTCACTACCGACTGGAAAGGGATTTGCCCTTTAACTTGTTGAGATACAGAATTATGGTGTACCCTTTTCATAGAATACTGACTCATAAAATTCACTTCTTCCGTCACAATACTCAAGGCTGTTTCCAAATTGTTACACTCCTTATACCGCACTTTACGAACTAAATCTTCCGGTAAGTTATAAAGAAATACTTCTAAACACTTATTATTGTAAATTATCATGCTTGCTGCTTTTAAACCCTCGTCTGTGTGCAAATTAACTTTAGCGAATAACGCGCTACGCATTTGTTGAATTCTATGACAAAAATCAATGTAAGACTCGGCAGGTTTTAATTTCATTTGTTCTAATTCTAATACAATACACTGTTCGGACCGCGGATCGCCGAAATGTTGAAGTAAAATTTCCTGAAGTGCACCATACGAAGTAATATCGTCACGCTCGCTAAGGAGGGACGCCGCTCTACCAGTAAGCCTACTAGTTATGGCATGAAAAACATAGGCCTGCTGTGCAGGTTTTGTCACGTCGGAAAATGCACTATAAACATAATTTGCTTTCTTAATGAATAGATTTAATAAACTATAATCACCATCGTATTTTGGTATTATACATAAAAGGTCTCTAGGTATTAGAGTTATTTGTTCCATTTTCTTAATAAATCACGTCTTATATAAAATGATAAAATAAAATTATACTTTACGTCGAAGTTATACGTAAAGGAAAATCAATTAACGATTAATTGTTCGCCTAGCTAGCGAAATAAGGTACAAAAGAGAGGAAAATGGGAAAAGGTCTACTCACAGTTCACCGCTCTTTGTCATCCTTCCACTGAGGCTAGTATGTCCTTTTAATTCACTTTTTCCGTTCCAAATTGACAATATTTATTTGGTTCGCGGATTGCTGGTCCGGCGCGGTGCCTGATTTTTAGGCAAATCACGTCGATTTATCACGCACGTAATTTTTTATTTTTTACGAACGTACCCAACAATCCTACCGGCTGCGCCAGTCAAGATAGGAGCTCGTGGGTTTTAGTTTTTAAAAAGACAAAAATGAATTAATTATAAGCTTTAATTGACCGATTCAATTCGATGCTAACAATTAACTGGCTTAAAAATACTTAAACTAACATCATGCAACCGTCTTATCTGCCATGCATTCCGGTCCACTTCTCGGTAGCCAGACGCTAGTCAGCAGTTTTAGTTACTGTGCGCGAACGTTAACTATCTCTCGCCTAAGACCGGGATGCATAACTAGGTATGGTTTTTGAATAAATGTTGTATTTTCCATTATATTTCTTTTATTTATTACCCGACTACGGCGAAGAGGGGTCATGATAAAGAGTTCTTGAGATTTAAGGCTGTTAATAATTAAATATGTAGCTTTATCTTTCTGTACACACAGTACTTTTTATCCCAAATTCCCACAGGAAAGGGAACGGGAAAATATCTGGGATAACATCAGGGACATACATAGTTACGTATATCATCTTTTTACTTTTTATCTCAAATTCCCACAGGAAAGAGAACGGGAAAATATCTGGGATAACATCGGAGACATACATAGTTACGTATATCATCTTTTTACTTTTTATGCCAAATTCCCACAGGAAAGGGAACGGGAAAATATCTGGGATAACATCGGGGACATACATAGTTACGTATAATATCATCTTTTTACTTTTTCTGCCAAATTCCCACAGGAAAGGGAACGGGAAAATATCTGGGATAACATCGGGGACATACATAGTTACGTAAATCATCTTTTTACTTTTTATGCCAAATTCCCACAGGAAAGGGGACGGGAAAATATCTGGGATAACATCGGGGACATACATAGTTACGTATATCATCTTTTTACTTTTTCTGCCAAATTCCCACAGGAAAGGGGACGGGAAAATATCTGGGATAACATCGGGGACATACATAGTTACGTATATCATCTTTTTACTTTTTCTGCCAAATTCCCACAGGAAAGGGAACGGGAAAGAATCTGGGATAACATCGGGGAATTTGTGAACAATAAAATAAAACTCCGAAATACATACATAGTTACGTATATCATCTTTTTACGTTTTTATCCCAAAATTCCCACAGGAAAAGGAACGGGAAAAAATCAGGGATAACATCGAGGAATTTGTAAACAATAAACCTCCAAAATACATACGTAAATCATCTTTTTATTAAATCTAATTTTAGTCATAACCTATATACTAAATCACACCAAAATACATGTTTTATATACATTTTGGCTAAATGTGATGTCAAATGCAACAATACATATGGCATTATTTACCCGGATGCGTTGAAAAGAGATATTATACTAGTAAATTAATTCTAGACAGACATTTTCGACCTGTACGGGTGCAATTTTGGGGCCAGACTGACCATCACACCACCCTGTCACACTAGTATGGTGGTTAGGAATTCTATTTCTTAACTGACACCGACAAAAGAAGATCGAGAAAATACGATAATATCAAGTAGGTATGTTTAATATTTTAATTAATTTAATTTTAAAACATAGTTAAAAAAAATAACCCTAACCTACCGAATAGTACCTACGCCCGCGAGCTGAATTAGGTAGGACTTAAATTAGGTATCAATACATTAGGTATTAATAATTATTGGTGATTTTAAATGGTGTGACGGTTAAGAAAACAATAGAAAAATTGTAAGGAAATATTAACTGTCACACTAGTGTGACAGTTAAGAAATATAATTCCTAACCACCACACTAGTGTGACAGGGTGGTGTGATGGTCAGTCTGACCCAGTAATTTTTATTTAAGCGTCGCAGAGCAACTAACCAATCACAGAGCACGACGCAAATATTTAGACAATGTGTGCGCTGTGATTGGTCAAGGGCACCGCACCGCTTCAATAGAAAACGCTGTAAGATTTTGTTACGGGACTAACCCCGAATCATTATAGTAACTTCGAGTAGGTCAGTGGCTAACCCTGGTGTCGGATTTTAGACCGCCTAAAGGCGACGCCATGGTCTAACGATTGAAATAACCGGTACCGACAATTTAACGTGCGTAGCGCTCAGATAGAATGCCACTATGAAGATATACTAATATAATAAAGCTCAGTAGTGTTTTTTTACTGAGAATACATCTGTAACTACCAATATGATTCACAAAATATTTTCTGCATTATATATCTTTTAAGTTACCCAGGACATTATCTACAATATAAAAATGAATCGCAAAATGTGTTGGTAAGTGCATAACTTCAGAACGACTGCACCAAATTGGATGATTTTTTTTTAATGTGTTCCTTATTGTCAGGACAAGGTTTTTATATAAGAAAAATAAGGAATAAAAATCTCAAAATTCCCATGGGAACGGAGGCGCTGCGGGTGAAACCGCGGGGCACAGATAGTTATAGATATATTTATCTTGAAATTCCCAAGGAACGGGTAATTTGCGGCGCGATTTGGTGCAGTCGTTCTGAAGTTATGCGCTTAGCAACAGATTCAGCGATTCATTTTTATATTATAGATGTCGAAACAACAAAATGACTATGTTATAAACCCCGACGCAAAAAAATGGGTGTTATGAGTTTGATTTGCGTTGTTATAGTATGGCAAACTGATGAACAGATTTTTATATTTTTAGTCCAAAAAATGGTTTTTGCGAAAAAAATATTCTCTGTTATGAGAAAAAGGATTTTTTAAGTCGGGATTTTTAAATGTTTATACATTTTTGTACTTAAATCTAAGGTCATAAGGGTTAATTTTCTATTTTTTACATTTTTATAACAAAATATTTATTTCCTTAATAATCAATTCCAACGTGATACAATACTTTTGTCTTTATTAAGTACTCATGGAAACTAAATAAAGCTCAGTACAGACTAAACGATTTAATAAATTTGGAATTTTTTTACTAGAGACAAAATATATTTTTGCTATCATTGCCTTTCTAGCATGTTTGAGTATTCAGAAAAGCATTACTACATGCTAAGCATGCTCAAGACATTTCCTGAGTGACAAATGGTATAAAATTTTTTTGAACATTAAAAGCATGTCATAACATTTTGCCATGTAAGCTTAAGCATGCCTTAAATTCTCGTTTAGTCTGAACTAACCTTTAAAATTGTGACATTTTCAATTTCTTAATTGTACTCAAGAAGTAGATATTTTTTAAGTATCAGAAAATAAAATCATTTTTCTTTTGGACGGCCTGACATAACATACTTACTCAAAATAAACACAAGAATTTACTTCTAAACTTAACCAATAAACAAAGAGCAACTAATTGCCAAGCAATAATTGCCGGCGATAATATCTTATATTAGTTGCACAACTTTTTATATGAATGAACATGATACGGTACAAATACATGCTCAAACGAGGCATGCTTTTCAATGTGACATTTCGTAAAGCATGCTCGCATGGCATGTTCATATGTCACTAAGTAGGCATTCTAACGGCAATAGAAAAATACTCTATATATTACATTGACGTTCACCGCCCGAACTTAATTAACCTATCCGTAATCCTAGGATAGCAGATTGAATGCAACACTCTTTCTATATAAATAAATGCCATACTGATTTGACAGCTGTCATAATTTGACACTTGGGATAGTTAAATCTAAATTTGCTATCTCAGATTATAGATTGGGATAGGTTATTGAGATCGGTCTAATCCTTCCTATCGACGATGTATTGAACAAGACATCGCTTATTTCTACACTGTACAGTCAACGAATGAAATATTTATAACTTAAGTACCTTGTCACATTATTTTAACAATCTTTTGTCACAAAAGATTGTTTTAGCCAGTAAAATGACTCGCGGACTTTGTCACATTACCAAAATCGAAGTGTCAATTGCTAAATTAGTAAGTGTTGTAAAAATTTTTATCTACACTAATGTTGTAACATTCTACTTATGTTTCCAATACTTGACTTATAATTACTACTGTTATAGCGCAGACAACTAAAACACTCAATTTAAGCAATTGCACATGATGTTATAATATCCACATCGATATCGTAAAATCTCATTATAACATCGCGCCCTGCGGGCCTGCGCGCGCAGCTGCGCTCTCATTGGTTAGATTTTAATGGCGGCAAGTTCACTGTGACAATACACGTACGCGTGAATTTAATGTTTCGCAATGTGTTTTGTTTTTAAAATTTTATTTGATTAATTGCATTAGTGAAGATAAAGTAGTGTATGCAACTGCATATAACACGGGTATTAAAACACTCGTTACTATTATGAAACTCGCTGCGCTCGTTTCATAAACTCACACTCGTGTTTTAATACCCTTCTTTATATGACAGTTGCATAAACTACTATAACAACATAGGGTACTTGTGTTTAATATCCATAAGTTGGTACATGTAAAATGTCATGCCTAATATTTAATGTGATGAATAAAACTTAATAAAAAAACTTATTTTTAAAAACAACTAGTGGTTTGTGACAAGAAAAAAGCACCTATAGTGCTTAACTAGGTTTATATTAATATACTATTTTTATGAAAAGCGAGATTACTAGCTAAATAGCAGGTAATGACGCGTTTCATTGAAGCAGAGGGGCCGTTCACAAAATACGTCATGCTATAATCTACTTTTTTTCACCCCCTCCCCCCCTATTGTCACACTGTGTCACACTTTCTCATGTAAATATTTCGTCACAAAAACTAAGACCTAACCCCCCCTGAATCATGATCAAAATTGAGAAAAAAGTATTTATTGACAAAATAATTTAAAATCTTTTAATGAACGGCGAACATCACGTTGCCGTAGACCCCCCGTCCCTCCTTGTCACACTCAGCAAACCCCCTCCCCCCCCCCCTTGAACGCGAACGTATTTTGTGAACGGCCCCAGAGCGCCAATCACAGCGCACTGAAATTGTCAAACAACGCATTGACATTGTCAAGATCTTTTCGTAATGCCTTGTGATTGGTCAGTGGAGCTCCGCCCAGCTCCGCTCGCTTCAGAATGGACCTTTACAAATATTATTGTACACTGGATCAGTTCATCATCACTACATATTATAAAACAAAGTCCCCGGCCGCGTCTGTCTGTCCGCGATAAACTCAAATACTACAGCACGGATTTTGACGCGGTTTTTTTAATAGAGTGATTCAAGAGGAAGGTTTCTATGTATATAAATTCCCGATATTCCCACGGGAATAGGCACAATGCGGGTAAAACCGGGGCGCTGCTAGTTATTAATAGTTTAGGAGGTATCCTTATTGTATGTCTATGGGTAAATGTTTACATAAGATACTATTATATATTTTTTATTTTGTACCAATTTATACTTTTTGATTTCAGTTTTTGACTATACTCTGACTATCCAGCTATTGAAATGCAATTTTGTAAAATTTTCTAAGAGATTTCACCCTTAGTTTTTCTATATTATACATGTGTAGTACATATTATATTATTGTTAGTACTAGCCGCGCCCAGCGGTTTTACCCGCGTTGTGCCCGTTTCCCGTAGGAATTTCGTAATGAAAAATAGTCTATAGCCTTCCTCGATAAGTGGACTATCCAACACTGAAATAATTTTCCAAATCGGACCAGTAGTTCCTGAGATTAGCGTGAACAAACAAACTTTGCATCTTTATAATATTAGTATAGATTATGGTTACCAATCGGATATTAATATTTTTCGTTCAGTCATATTAACAAAGCTCACAGTAAGTAATTTTATTTATATATTTTAGTATTAAAATAATATTAGCTATATAATTCATATTATTGCCCAAATAATACTATATTGAAACTTTTAAAGGTAGTATTATAGAAAATTCAAAAAGAAAGCTAGCATATTTTTCTGATTTCAGTTTTGATCATGTTATTTTACAAATTCATGTCTCGAATTCACTGACCTCTATATACACTGGACTGGCTGCAGTCATAATAATTTTGTGCCTATTTGAGTGTCGCCATTTTGGCGCTGTAGGCCACTGTAGGCAGATACGAATCTCCATGGAACTAAAACTAGTTATGTCATAAGTCGGCTGTGGTACCCCTATTCGCTTGCAGTGAACGTCAGAATTAGTTCTCGGGACACTCGCAGGGGCGCTTCAAATTGCTACACAAAATTAGCTGTCATTTGTATGGTAACAGCCAGTCCAGTGTGTATATAATAGAGGTCAGTGCTCGAATTGTACACTTTTAACATCAGTGAGATACCCTATTATATTTTTGTATATATTTGAGCCGTTTAATATAATATTAGGACTGTCAATTTATAATTATTGTGGACTTGTTGGTATTTCAATTATATATTTTTGTTGTTTACTTCAAGCGCCGACTTTGTTGCGTCTTTTGTTCAGTAACGAGTTATTACTCTGTTCCAACGCTTTGATTTGCACCTGGAAATAAAATAATAAATTAATATCTATTATATAAAATTCTCGTGTGTGTCGCGGTGTTTGTAAACTCCTCCGAAACGGTTCGACCGATTCTCATGAAATTTTGTGTGCATAACGGGTAGTTCTGAGAATTGGAAATCTATTTTTCATCCCCCTAAATGTTAAGGATGGTTCCCCCTTAATTTTCATATGGAAAAACAACGTTTGCCGGGAAAGCACATTATCAAAATTGGTCCAGTATTTTGTCTGTGTATATTTACCAAACAGAGTTACATAGTTGACCTATATACCTGATCATAATCGACCCTCATGGTGGCGAGCGAGCGCGTCATCTCCTCCTGGACCTCTCCCCACGTGTCCTCACTCTCCCGGAGCAGAGCGTGCGTGTACAGGGGAGTGGCGGGCACGCGCGAGTGACCGCGGATCCACGGGGACGACATCACCTGCGGGGAGCGAGAGAGTACAGTGTCTTCATCGAGTGGACGGTCACCCTGACCAATCCTGGTGTCAGAGTTATTGAGCCGCCAAAGGCCTGACATGGCTCATGTAACGACTACTATCCGTAGAGAGTAACCGGGACCGACGGATTAACGTGCCCTCCGAAGCACGGAATCATCTTACTTTTCGGGCAATCAGGTGATTCAGCCTGCAATGCCCTAACCAAACCGAGGACAGTCTCACAAAGAGATTTTTGTGAGGTATTGTCCCCATCGGGAATCGAACCCGGAACCTCCGGGTCGTGAGCCGAGCGCTCAAACTACAAGGCCACGGAGGCTGTTCAGTTAGAGAGTACAGTGTACAGCGGAGTGGCGGGCACATCGTGTGAGAGAGGGCTTGTATTGTACCTGTTGAATGTACCTATCGGACTGGTAGTTTTGAAGATTAGCGAGTTCAAACAAAAAACAAAAGTAAGTAAGTATTAGCCAGTTATGTCCCACCGCTGGGCAAAGGCCTCTCATCCCCCTGAAGTTATCAGTACAGTGAGGAGGATTAGGCATAATCACCACGCTTGCCAAATGCGGGTTGGTGAAACTCGAGCCATGTTTGAAAAGGAAACATGTTTTCGCTCGACCCAGGAATTGAACCCTGGACCTCAGTCTTGGCAGGCGAGCGCACATACCACTAGACCACCGAGGCGTAAAAAACAAAAACAAACAAAAAATCGTTTGATATCTTACTGTGACACAAATTGAAAAATGAAATTTAAAATTGAGTATCACAGTGAAAATTATTTTGAAAATTTATACGATATGTACCTCTTGTATAGAGAGTCGCTTGGCCGGGTCCACGGAGAGCATGTTTTTGATCAAATTCTTCGCTTCGACAGACACGTTGGACCACTCAGGCTCGGGGAAGTCGTACTGGCCCAGTCTTATGCGCTGGGAATAGACACACAAAATGGAAATGATCTACAAATATATGCCTTCCGAGTTTTATAAAAGAAAGTCGTGTTAGTTACACTATTTATAACTCGAGAACGGCTGAACCGATTTGGCTGAAAATTGGTAGGGAGGTAGCTTAGAACCAGGAGACGGATATAGGATACTACTTATCCCGTATTTCCTATGGGAACGGGTGCGCTGTGGGAAAAACCGCGGGTCACAGCTGGTATTAAAAAAACAACTGGATGATAGCTGGACTATATTTCCAATATTATAAATGCGAATGTTTGTGAGGATGTATGTGTGTTTGTTACTCTTTCACTGAAAAAACTACTGGACTGATTTGCATGAAACTTTGCAGTAATATAGGTCACACATCAGAATAACACATGGGATACATTATATCCCGAAATACCCGCGGGAACGGGTACAACGCGGGTAACACTGGGAGGCGTGAATAGTATTATAAATGCGAAAGTTTGTGAGGATGTATGGATGTACCTATGTTTGATACTATTGAACAGGAAGAGTAACAAACATACATACATACATTGTATACTTTTAGTTCGACTGAGACTTTCATGATAAAATATTAAAGTGTTTTCAACTTTAAAGTGAAAATCATAAAATGTATGTTACCTTTTTCATACCGGGCGATATGGCAAGCCCGTGATTGGAGTAAAATGGCGGAAACCCACACAACAGGATGTACATCACTACTCCCAGAGACCAGATGTCGCAGGACTTGTCGTACTTCTCGGGCCCTAGCACCTGAAACAATTAAAAATAATGTATCATTATTTTTTGAAAAATAATACTTAATATAATAATTGATATCAATCATCAAAAAACTATGAACTGTATGGCACAAAACTCATGAGATAGTAACTCGTCAGTCACATCAGTTGTCCGTTCCCGTCACGTCAGTCATCATTGTGATTAACATGTGTACACATTCGTATTAAGGTCGTAGCACACATATCAACTCGGAAAGGGATCGTCACCGTATCGCCTCGCCGTCAACCAGGCGTCAACCAGGCGTCAACCTATCGTAAGCGCGTCACCGTGCGATCAGCAGCTCCGAATCGACTCGGCTACGGCTAGGCGACGCCGCGCTTACGGCTCGCCGGTCGCTGGTTGACGACGGCTGGGCGGGGTGCCTCGCGGGAACGAAGAAACGCAAGCTAGGGTACGGAGAGTCGTAAGACAGCGTACGGAGAGACGTAAGCGCGGGTACGGCAAGTCGACCACGCACCGTACTGCGGTTTGTGAGCTTGTCCCGAGGCGAGGCGATTACGTTACGATTCCGATAAGTGTGCGTTGCAGTAGGGAGTTTCATACAAAGAATACTGAACGGCTCGAGTTGATACGTTTACGTTCCGTTTACGAGTTGATATGTGTGCTACGACCTTTAGATATTGTTACTTAACACATTAATTATTAATAGAAAACATACCACTTGACATACGATACATCAGTCACGTCAGTCTACTGCATCAGTCAATCACATCAGTCACGTCAGTCACCCACATCAGTCACGTCAGCCACCCACATCAGTCACGTCAGTTATGTCACATACCTCAGGCGCCACATAGTAGGGCGTGTAGCACGGCGTCTGCAGCGTGTCCGCGGGCGACAGAGTCTCCTTGGCGAACCCGAAGTCGGTCAGTTTCAGGATGGCGTTGGGCTGCGCGCTCGTGTACAGAAGGTTCTCGGGCTTGATGTCGCGGTGGGCTATGTTGGAGTCGTGCAAATGGCGGACGGCGACGCAGATTGAGTGCATTATCTGGGGGAGTGAGAAAGATATTATGTAGTCCCCTTCCTATTCTTGAAGATCCTCAACAGTGCCAAAAGACCTTTGAAAAGTCTCTATTAGACCCTTCAAAAAACCTCAGCCCACTCCCCTCTCAATTGTAAACCCTATGAAAAGTCCTATATTTGTTAAAAAGACCACTAGAAATTCACAATTCTTAATATTCCCGAAAGACCTTTGAAAATTCTCTATATAGACCACAAAAGTCTTCAAAAAACCTCAGCCCATTCCCCTCTCAATTGTAAACCCTATGAAAAGTCCTATATTTGTTAAAAAGACCACTAGAAATTCACAATTCTTAATATTCCCGAAAGACCTTTGACAATTCTCTATATAGACCACAAAAGTCTTCAAAAAACCTCAGCCCATTCCCCTCTCAATTGTACACCCTATAAAAAGTCCTAAATTTCTTTAAAAGACCACATCAAAACCTCAGTAGTCCTCAAAAGACCGCACCCCATACCTCAGCCGCCTGCCTCTCGGTGAAGGCTCCCTCCCGATGCTCTTGGATCCTCTGGAACAGCTCCCCTCCATCCATGCACTCCATCACCACGAGCAAGCAGTTCCGGCCGCCATATGTGTTCTCGTAGACATCTATTACCTGGAGAAATTATTAGGATTTATTAAGATATGGTAGTGACTTCTTCATCGAGTGGATGGTCAACCTGACCAATGCTGGTGTCAGAGTTATTATTTTATTTATTTACTGACCTCCACAATATGTATGCATCCTCTGGCCCTCCAATGTAAGTCTACTTCTCTTCTCGCCTTGACGGTGTCATGAAGGACTTTCAGCGCTCGCTTTGTTCCTGAAGTCTTGTTCCGACATTCGAGTACCTGAAAAAAATTATAAATCAAAATGAATCAGCGTAATATTGAAAACATTACGAAAAATAGGCGACATCGCAAATGATTTCTACAGTTGTCAATCTGTCGAAAGTTTGTAATCTTACCAGCCGCGCTACGCATTGTTACCCGCATTATACCCGTTCCCGCGGGAATTTCGGGATAAAATGTATCCCATGTGTTATTCTGATGTATAGCCTATATTACTGTAACGTTTCATCCAAATCCGTCGAGTAGTTTTTTCGTGAAAGAGTAACAAACATACATACATCCTCACAAACTTTCGCATTTGTAATATTAGTAGGATAGCATAGAATTACTTGGATTATGTATGACACAACGTTTACAGTATTACGGTGACATAATATCCAAAGATCGTTTTTTTCATTAGTCATAGCTTAATAGCAGTACTCTACTTATACAATGACTAGCAGCGCCCCGCGGTTTTACCCGCGTTGTGCCCGTTCCCGTGGGAATTTCGGAGGCCTTTAGGCTTTTTTAAATTCCCACGGGAACGGGCACAACGCGGGTAAAACCGCGGGGCGCTGCTAGTAATATGATAAAAATGTTATTAACGCCCGCGGCCCTTTGAGGGTTTTTCTTTAAGCTTCGCCAGTTCCCGAGGGATTTCCTTGATTAAATGAAAGAAGCCTTTTAAATATAGAGTTTCCGGCAATCCTATTGGTTAATATTTGTCCGTTTCTCCGCTCACTCCACTTCAATGGACAGGCACCCTAAGGCAGGTCCACACCAACATTATGGCGGCACCATACCGCCTATATATAACCGGAATAACGTCAAATAAAACCATCTACATAATAAAGAGGAAAACTTTGTTTGTTTGGTTGTAATGAATAAGCTCAAAAACTAATGGACCGTTTCTAAAAATTCTTTCACCATTCGAAAGCTACATTATCCACGAGTAACATACGCTATTTTTCATCCCGAAATTCCCACAGGAATGGACACAATGCGGGTGAAACCGCGGGGCGCTGTTAGTATAGTATAAGTTCCGCGAAACTGTTTGGTAAACATCAACGGCCTCGATTTCAGTAAATAGAATTTTCCTTGAAATGCAATATACATAGGAAATCTATTTACATTACAACGTTCAGATTGTATTTACTTTGTTTAATATGCACTTATCAATAACTAGCAGCGCCCCGCGGTTTTACCCGCGTTGTGCCCGTTCCCGTGGGAATTTCGGGATTTTTTTTACATAAAAACCTTCCTCTTGAATCACTCTACCTATTACAAAAAACCGCATCAAAATCCGTTGCGTAATTTTAAAAATTTAAGCATACAGACAAACAGACGCGACTTTGTTTTATATACTATGTAGTGACTATTACTACGAGTATATACAGTACTTCGTTATTGAAACTAAAGATTACTTTTGGTTCTATTGTTTCAACACGTTATTACTGATTTAAATTTTCTAAACGAAAACCCGGTTAATCATTTTTATAGTTCCGTACCCAGAGGGTAAAAACGGGACCCTATTACTGAGACTTCGCTTTCCGTCCGTCCGTCCGTCACCAGGCTGTATCTCAAGAACGGTGATAGCTAGACAGTTGACATTTTCACAGATGATGTATTTCTATTGCCGCTATAACAACAAATAACAAATATTCAAGGGGCTCCCATACAAAAAACGTGTTTTGTTGCAGATTTTTGGAACACTCCGTCCGCGAGTCCGACTTGCACTTGGCCGGTTTTTTTTTATTAACATACTTTTTACTTTTTTAGTAACTTACTAACTTTTAAACTTACTTTTTTTAAAAATAAAATGAAACAAATATTCAAACGGGGCTTCCATACAACAAACGCGATTTTTATGCCGTTTTTTAAAGTACGGAACCCTCCGAGCGCGAATCCAACTCGCACTTGGCCGCTTTTTTAAACAGGTTTGAAATGGGACCTTTTAACCGACTTCAAATATTTACCTATATCACTTTATTCCTCTCCCGTACGACTCTTGTTCGCGACGTAATAAAAAAATGTTAATTGCCTCATTTTAAAATTAAACCGTCATTAAGAACGTGCCAAAAACATAAAATATAATACAAAAAAATCTAGATTAAAAAGCTAACCTAGTTATAATAGACTAGCCGCGCCCCGCGGTTTCACCCGCGTTGTATCGCGTTGTTCCCGCGGGAATTTCGGGATAAAATGTATCCCGTATGTTATTCTGATGTTTAACCTATATTACTGTAAAGTTTCATCCAATCCGTTCAGTGTTTTTGGTGGCATCGTTGCTCTTAAATAGATGGACCGATTTTGATGCGGTTTCTAGCTATGTTTGGTAAACCAGTCCTGCCGTTTTGCGTAGAAGGCTAGCTAAATATCACAAGTTTCCTATAAGTAAATGAACACTCACCATTATAATCTACTATATAAAAATAAGTCGGGTTTTCCTTCCTTTCTCTATAACTCCAGAACGCACGAACCGATTTCCACGGTTTTGCATTCGTTGGAAAGGTCTCGGGCTCCGTGAGGTTTATAGCAAAGAAAATTCAGGAAAAAAAAAAAATTAAAATCTCGAAATTCCAACGGGAACGGGGTCGCTGCGGGTGAAGCCGCGGGGCGCAGCTAGTCTAATATATAAAAATAAGTCGGGTTTTCCTCCCTGATGCTATAACTCCAGAACGCACGAACCGATTTCCACGGTTTTGCATTCGTTGGAAAGGTCTCGGGCTCCGTGAGGTTTATAGCAAAGAAAATTCAGGAAATTCCCACGGGAACGGGGGCGCTGCGGGTGAAACCGCGGGGCACAGCTAGTATAATATATTTATTTTTGTTATCATAATGATTCTTATCAGCACGACTGAAAACGGCGCTTAACAACGTTAGATAACAGATAAACTGTTATCAATGTTAAGTACAGTGTCATGCAGCCACTCAGAGTCGACGAATGATTCCTTAAGAGGGCCCTTCCCGGGCCGTCTATCTCCAACGCGAACATTATTGAAAAGCTTGTTGTTTCAACTAGCGCAATGTCAGAAAAAGAGGCACTGCGAAAAGAGAGAGAAAGCACCTGAGCGCTCGTTTGGCATTCGATAACTTTCGTCGCTCACTCGGGGCGGACGGCCGTTGACGATACGTACGATGAGATTCATGATAATATCACAGTATAGTAATACCAGTAATGTAACTCGGCTCTGTTCTTCAGTTAGATACCTACACACGCGCTGAACGCACAGATGCGATAGGGCTGCCCGCCTAGACTATTTTAATTGCATCTTGATATTTTTTTACACCTACTTGATATTTTCTTCTAGTTTTTGATTGTGAGTATTTTATATTCAATCAAATAAAATTAATTTTAAATGAAACATTAAGTGTATAATAAATATGCATGCTGTTTTTTTCATAAGTAGATTTAATTATTCCCGGTAATTTATAAAATTTTATCTCTGAATGAGTTAATGAACAACTCAAACAACCAAAAACAGCACAATATAATCGATTAATGCAAAAAACGCTGCTTCAAAAATCATATATAAATTCAAATTCAAATTTATTAATTTAATACCTACTGGAAACTAATTTAAACTGTGATATGGTCTAGTACACGCGCCTCACTACCTCGCTACTACCGATACTCGCTACTCGCTTCACGCACATTGCTATTATTCTAATATTATAAAGATGTAAAGTTTGTAACTTTGTTTGTATAGTTGTTTGTTTGTTTGAATTCTTTCACCTATAGGTAAAGTACTCGTACACTTTAGGTACGGACATAGGCGAGGTATTTTTTTTTTAAAAAGGGTATTCAAATTGGAATAATGTTACCCAAAAGGTATGAAAAACATGCCCACAAAAATTGGTTATTGGTGTGCGCTGCTAAATCTATTGATGATATATAAAAACATTGTTCGACATTATCAAAGTACTCATTATTGCGTACAAATAAGTTCGAGAGAACATACGTGTGGGATATTATGGAAATAGGTAGGTATACAAAAATCAATGCCACTTTTCGTTGTAATTTTATAACTCGTGAACGGGCTGACCTATCCAAACTAAATATTTAGGCTTTGTTCGGACTATTTAGTAGATAGTTTATGTGAAGTTTGCACAAAATCGGTCGAGTGGTTCTTAAATTTCCCCGGGAACGGGCACAACGCGGGTAAAACCGCGGGGCGCAGCTAGTAAATATATCGTAGGCACAATACAATAATACAAAAGAACGAAGAACGTTATATACAAAGCGAGCGAGCGACCGAACTAGCGAGCTAGCGAGCGAGTGCGCCATTCATAGATAGACTCGTCCCCCGCATACCTCTTTCCGTCACTTGTCAACCAGCAAGAGAGACCGCGATAACGTTGAACAAAATATAGTGTGCGGAATCTTCATAAAACATGTTCCAGGATATACGTGTTTATTAATAAACCTTGCATGTTTGTAAAATAAATGATTGTTATTTAAAATCTCCATTATATTTACGATGTTTCTATCATAATATTTTCTTTAATTTTACAATTTATAAGTACAATATGACCGCCCAAAGTTCAGGTAAAATTTGTGCAAAAAAGCCGGTTTTCGGAGGCTTATACTGTATTTGTTTCTAAAAATTTTGATTTTCTTTTATGATAGAAACCTAGATATAGTGCATAAGATACTTATTAGCTAAAAATTTTCAAAGAAAGATCTATAACAACGCCGTAATCACGTAACAGCGTTTGTATGAAAAGTAAGACGGGTTGGCCGCTCTTAAGACAGGTTGATGAGTGATTTTTGACATCTATACTAATACTAGCAGCGCCCCGCGGTTTTACCCTCGTCGTGCCCGTTCCTGTGGTAATTACGGGAATTTTTATACATATAAACCTTCCTCTTGAATCACTCTATCTATTTAAAAAAACCGCGTCAAAATCCGTGCAGTATTATTTGAGTTTATCGCGAACACACAGACGGTCGGGGACTTTGTTTTATAATATGTAGTGATATAAATTCTTTGAGGTTGTAACATAATGTTTTATCCCGTATTTCCGCCCGGATAACTTGATTACTCGTATGAGAGTTGGTCAGATAAGATTAAATGAATATTACGTAATATTTTAGGGTGATAATCGTTTTATCTTCATTCGCAGTCGATTAACTAATAGCCCTTTTATTAAATATATCTTTTGAATTGTTCATCAAATTAAGGTGTACCCACTAGAATATAATAAAAATAATAAAGGGTTTGTTTGAACGGTTAATTCAAAAAATAAATAGAAACAAACTTCTCAGCTTCATTATATTCTAACTAGCAGCGCCCCGCGGTTGTGCCCGTTCCCGTGGGAATTGCGGGATGTTTTATACGTATATAAACCTTCCTCTTGAATCACTCTATCTATTAAAAACCGCATCAAAATCCGTTGCGTAGTTTTAAAGATCTAAGCATACATAGGGACAGACAGCGGAAAGCGACTTTGTTTTATACTATGTAGTGATGATACTGAAGCCACATTCAAGATGAAGGTTATATTCTTATTTTCATCCCGAAATTCCCACAGGAGCAGATACAACGCAGGTATACCCACGGGGGTATCTAATATGCACATAACAGTATTAGCTCGTCTTTGAAGTAGGGTAAATGTGCTAATTTATTGTACAGCCGAATGGGATCCAGTACTGTCGTCAGGAAAAGGTCAAGCCAACTTGAACTGGAGCGAAAATAGATAGTACACTGAGGAGGAAAAGTGCTTCAATATTTTTTTTAAGTTTGGGATAAGTGTGTTGGTAAGTAAGTTCGTGAAGGTCAGCCAACCCTGTTGTCGGAGTTTTTAGACCGCCTAAAGACCTCCGACATGGTCTATTATGATGGTATATTATGAGTGTACTTATAATGATACATTAAGATGATTCCGTGCTTCGGAGGGCACGTTAAGCCGTCGGTCCCGGTTACTTTCTACGGATAGTAGTCGTTACATGAGCCATGTCAGAGGCCTTTGGCGGCTCAATAACTATGACACCGGGATTGGTCAGGGTGACCATCCACTCGATGAAGAAGAAGAAGATGATACATTGATTAGTAATTGGTCATAACATTTGTCCAGCAGTGAAATCATTTCTATATGAGAGCTACCGTGTCTCGGAACTCTCCGAAGGCACGTAAAATTGTCGGCCCCGGTTGTTCCAATCGTACGACCATGTCGGAGGCCTTTAAATAGTCGTAATACATGAACTGACCTAAAAAGTAAAATGGGATCGGACACTTTTTATCCCGAAATTAGTGCATAGACATGGGATACATTTTATCCCGAAATTAGTGCATAGACATGGGATACATTTTATCCCGAAATTAGTGCATAGACATGGGATACATTTTATCCCGAAATTAGTGCGTGAGCGGGTACAACGAGGGCAACACCGCGGGGTGCGGCTAGGAATATTCTATTATGACCGTTTGGGTATAGACCCAAACTCTTTTGCATTTATTATAATTAGCATTAAAATTAAAACACTTTTCTACTCACCAGTACATTAAAAACCCTCAAATGGGCTTCATAAATAGTCTTGTATTTATAATGTTAAAATGTAATGAGTTTTAGATTAAAACACAACATTTGTGTTGGAGAACGAATACATTATCTACCTAGGCATTGTTTAACAAAAATCACCATTCAATTCAATAAATTGACAAGCCCGTTGTCACAGTGGCAGTGAGAGCGCTTACTTTGTCAGGGGTTGCGGATTCGATTCCCGCCGGGAGTCAACAATATGCGAAGACATAGTTGTTGACGACGTCTGGATGTCAATTATTTATTCTTATAAAGTATTTGTGTAGGTATATGTAGTAGTATCAGTGAGTTAGATTCCATAATACAAGCTTAGAGCTTAGTTTGGGTCTGATTAACCGTGAGTGGATTTGTCCGGGATTATTTATATTTATAATCAACTAGCAGCGCCCCGCGGTTTTACCCGCGTTGTACCCGTCCCCGTGGGAATTTCGGGATGAAAAATAGCCTATAACCTTCCCGTTGAATGTGGCTATCACAAAAAGAATTATTCAAATCGGACTGATAACTCCTGAGATTACCTCGAACATACAAACAAACAAATTTACAAATTTTACCTCTTTATAATATTAGTATACCTAGATAAATTCTCTATTTAGATATTTGTATTTTCTACCTTTCTATACTTTACTTTTTGTAACTAGCAGCGCCCCGCGGTTTTACCCGCGTTGTGCCCGTTCAACAGCCCGTTGGCACAGTGGGAGTGAGAGCGCTTACTGTGTCAGGGGTTACGGGTTCGATTCCCGCCCGAAGTCAACAGTATGTGTGACATAGCGGGTTGGTGATCTCAAACTCCATGTTTGTTAAGTAGGAAACATTTTCCGCTCGACTCGGGAATTGAACTTGAGACCTCAGTGTTGGCAGGCGAGTGCACATGCCACCGAGGCTTATTACTAATAAAATGAGGTTTATTGTTTTGAATTCTTTACATCTATGGATAATCTTGAAAGAAGTAAAACAATTGTGTTTACATATGGTTTACATACTTACCACATTCAAGGGAAAGGTCTAAGGTTATTGGAACGAAGTTCCTTATCGCGCGTTGCGAAAGGGGGCTAGACGGAAAAAATGGTAACGACACTTTTTACGTCAGAGAGAGACAGACAGAGAAACATGCGCACGCCAGAGAGAGACAGACGGAGAAACATGCGCGCCGCGCATGTTTGAATAGCCACATTCAACGGGAAGGATTATAGGCTATTGTTTGTCCCAAAATTCCCACGGCGACGGAAGCAGTGCAGGCAAAACCGAACCGAAGTGCTAGTCTCATATACAATGAGGTGGTAGCTTGACTAAGCGATGTTACATACTGGTTTCTACAACACTACTCATTTTGAATTGACACTACGTTTACGGATGCACTTTGCTTTTATTTTACACTAGCACCACCCCGTGTTGTGCCCGTTCCCGTGGGAATTTTGGGAAAAACAATAGCCTATAACCTTCCCGTTGAATGTGGCTATCCATTACAAAAAGAATTATTCAAATCGGACCGGTAGATGCTGAGATTAGTGCTTTCAAATAAACAAACAAACTCTGCAGCTTTATATTATTAAAACAGATTTTTATCTGACGTTTCGGCCTCTTTACACGAACCGTGCTTCGGAGGGCACGTTAAGCCGTCGGTCCCGGTTACTGTCTACGGATAGTAGTCGCTACTTGAGCCATGTCAGAGGCCTTTGGCGGCTCAATAACTCTGACACCAGGATTGGTCAGATTGACCATCCACTCGATGAAGAAGACAGGAACCGTGGTCGCAGAAGACTAAAATAAAAGCGAAGTGTATCCGTATACGTAGTTTCAATTCAAATAAGTGATGTTAGTTCATTGCTTTTGATAAACACTAGCAGCGCCCCGCGGTTTTACCCGCGTAGTGCCCGTTCCCGTGGGAATTTCGGGAATTTTTTTTACATAAAAACCTTCCTCTTGAATCACTCTACCTATTACAAAAAACCGCATCAAAATCCGTTGCGTAATTTTAAAGATTTAAGTATACAGACAAACAGACAAACAAACAGACAAAAATAGCGACTTTGTTTTATACTATGTAGTGATTCAGCTCAACCCCTGCTTGGATGACCGATACATTTCTTTCTGAGCATTACTATGCTTCAAAAGGCATGTAAAACTGTCAGTGCTGGTTGTTACAATCAGTAGACCATGTCAGAAGCTTTTAGGCGGTCTAAAAGTACTACACCATGGTCGACCACTGACCTACCTGATTACTTACTATTTGCTAACTCAGCTTATTGTAATAGACAATAAATTCTTCCTCTTTATAACTATCACTAGCAGCGCCCCGCGGTATTACCCGCGTTGTTCCCGTTCCCGTGGGAATTTCGGAATGAAAAGTAGCCTATAACCTTCCCGTTGAATGTGGCTATCCATTACAAAAATAATTTTTCAAATCGGTTCAGTAGTTTCTGAGATTAGCGCGTTTAAACAAACAAACAAACAAACAAAACAAACTCTTCAGCTTTATAATATTAGTATAGATTAAATCTATGTTTTATTTGAATCGTTGTGGCTATCCTTGAGCACAATAAACAATTATGTGCATTCAAGGTCTGAAAAATCAATGAAACCCTACTAATATAATTTAATAGTAGAAAAGTTTGTTCTGAAGTGTTAACAGACTGTTATTTAAGTTCTTCTTCTTCACCGAGTGGATGGTCAACCCAACCAATCCTGGTGTCAGAGTTATTGAGCCGCCAAAGGTCTCTGACATGGCTCAAGTAACGACTACTATCCGTAGAAAGTAACCGGGATTGACGGCTTAACATGCCCTCCGAAGCACGGAATCATCTTACTTTTCGTGCAATCAGGTGATTCAGCCTGCAATGCCCTAACCAAACTGAGGACAGTCTCACAAAGAGATGTAAGTTAAAGAACAATGTTTTGTCTTTAACAGATACTAGCGGCGCCCCGCGGTTTTACCCGCGCTGTGCCCGTTCCCGTGGGAATTTCGGGATAAAAAATAGCCTATAACCTTCCCGTTGAATGTAGTTATCCATTACAAAAAGAATTATTCAAATCGGTTCAGTAGTTTCTGAGATTAGCGCGTTTAAACAAACAAACAAACAAACAAAACAAACTCTTCAGCTTTATAATATTAGTATAGATTTAAAACAGATTGCACAAAAATTCTTAAATCAAGTTAGGGGCTTATTCATATACACTTATTAACAGCACTTTAGCTATCAAATGGTTAGTCCCTTTCCGACATACGCTATTTGTCAAAGAGCGAAAGAGACAAAACACTTTAAAATACTGTTTTGTATGTATAAGGCGGTCAGTATCTAAATATGTTTAACCTTTGACTGGTGACATGGTTTTTGTGTAACATAACTGGTTACGTGCAGCCTGAGAGACCGCTGCCGTATCTGTGTCTATAGCATTGAAATTAAGTATGGTAGCTTACCAAAATGTTCAAGGACAGCTTAATAAATTAGTTAAGGACGAAATAAAATAATTTAGTACAGTCTAAATATTATTTTTATCAGGAACTTTGCCATTACAATGAAAGCCGTCTTAACAATCAAAGTAAGTTGATGTGAGATCAATAATTGCTAATTATAAAATTAAAATCAACATCAACATGAAATAAAACTTTTTTTCCATATATTTAAGACAACAATCAACTCAAAAGAATATAAACCTTTAATCATTAGTGTCAATTCACAAAACTGGCAATCTAGGGCATAATTGTTTCGCACACTGTAAGCACACGTGATTTTTACACGAATTACATTGGTAATTTTATTTGCGATTTAATCTAGGTGGACAACAGGCACAGGTTTTCCGTGTTTTTGGTATGTTCTCTGAGATTTGTGGTTCAGGTGGCAAATCAGAACCCAGAATACGTTCGTTAAAAAGTTACAAAATTGGTGACGTAAGGTCTGAGAGGCCGCTATCAAACTTCACAGCGATGTAACTTACCGATTTGAGCCCGTCCGACGCAGTTATCCCTTTACGGCGTGGGCGCACCTAAATTCGAAGCTACTCAGACGTTTAAACACGAGAAGTGCGGGGAAAGGGGTGAAATGACGTTTCACTGCCCACGCTCGGCCTGTGAGACCGCTTGTCACCAGTTAAAGGTTAAGAAACAAAATCTGTCCTTTCAAAATTGAACTTTAAAGTGCATCAAATGGAACACTATTTCAAACGAATGTCATTTGTTTTAAAAGTTTAGCTGCTAAATCAAATTTGGAATCTTTGTGCAATTCACACTAAAAAGCATAAACAATCATGAACTATTTAACAAACATAGTAATCTTACGAAAATCAACCATTTGGAACACCCACCATTAAATTTACCATGAGAAGATATAAAATTGTGGAAAGGACGCTCGGCAAGTTTATGGTAAATGCAAAAATAACTATCTGTAACACTGTCATGTTTAAACAAATGAACCGATTTTGATTAATCTTGGCATAGTAATAGATTACACTTCGGAAACAGACATATACTACATATAAAAAAAATTAAACATTCATAGATTCTGAAAAAGATAAGTTGCGGGTAAAACCGCGGGAAACATCTAGTTTCTTATAAGAATCAAAGTGAAAGTCATGTACAAGGGTAATTCCGTGGAAACCTTGTATGATTTGGCATTTCTGTATCAAAAACATGCTAAATAACGAACTAAATTCCACAGCGTACAGAAACACATTTTAAGCGATGACTAACGATCAGAAACAGAATTCCCCAGGTATTATTGTCCCGTGAACAATGTTAATGATAAAACGGAGTACGGAAAGTCGGAAACTAGTTTTGATAGCTAATTATATACTTTTTACGTCATTTAGGTAAACAAAATTTCTTGCATACGATATTTGAAGATTTTTTATCAAAAACACGGTATTAAGTAATTAGAACTTACCTTGCCGTTAATACCAAGGCCGAGGACTGTGTTTGAGATATCATAATCATCAGTGATTGGAGTAGTTTTGATTATTTTTGCGAAATTATTCATTTTTAAAAATCAAACACTTCACTTTGTAACTTTAAACATTCGTTTCACAATGTACTTGACACAATAACGGTGGGAAACCCTACTGGGTTTATAGTTACGATTGTTTCACGTTGTTTTATAATGTTAGTCACACAGATGCAGTGAATGTATCCGTAGTTTTTATCTAAAATTATTCGGATGACAAATTGCGTTATCGCCCGCGCGCGTTGATTTAGCCAAAGTTGAGCAATCGTAATCAAGTAGTACCAACATTACGGAAGATGACGTCATTTGCTTACGTCAAAATATTTCGTTCGGAAATCGAGTAGGAAACATAGATGTACAAATCCTAGATGTATCCTTGCCGCAAATTATTTTACTGGGAAAGTACGTAATTAATTGAACAAAAGTAATTGTGTGCTTCCTAAAGTTTGAGCCAATACGCTACGTAATAAGAACGAATAAAATACAAATAAATACAAATATTATTAGTAGTAGATAGGTTGAGATTATAAAATAATAATATTATAAAGACTGGTGGCTAGTAGTTCATGCTATCACCGCAGCATAGCTTCTATTGTCATTTATAAATTTATAAAATTTAAATGAAATTTTATAACGATTTAATTAATATCAAATAAATATGATAAAAATCAATAGGATAGAACGATCGCATCAAGGTTTTCATCAGTTCTTATATGATTTTAATAACATAATTATATTATTGTGAACGTCAATCATTTCAAATTTATTAATGTTTTAATGTAAATTAATGTAATAATGAATAATTGACGTGCCATTGATATTTTTTTCATTATTGACACATCTAGTGTTGCACTAGTTTCGTGATTATTGACTTAAAGTTGTCACTGGATTCCTGAACGAAGTTTTTAATTCTCAATGTTGGTAGTTATTGTCAATTTTGACAGACAGTTTGGAAGTTAGTTTTAGCGCCTACTTTAAACTGTATTTAAACTTTTTATTTATAAACGTGCCGCAGTAATTTGCTCTTATATTTTTTTGAAATTTCACGAGTCAGTCGGTTGATGTTTTTCTTTACAATACAATTTTCAATTTTTAGTTCATATAATCTTCATTTCGACAACTTTTCTTTCATCACTATATAATTAATATGTATTTGTAACTAACTTGTTCGTATTTTCTACAAGGCAAATTTCCGGAACGTAGGTATTTAGGTACCTATAACATTGCTGAAATAGATATTGACAGATGTTAGTAAAAACAAACATTCGTACAAAGTTCTTTGTCAATATGTTTTTATAATCTAACTATACTATAACTAACTAATCTAGAATTATTCTCCAGAAGAAATAAAAAAAATACCCACCAAATTGAGAACCTCCTCCTTCGGTTTTTGACTTTTTGAAGTCGGTAAAAATAGCCTATAACCTTCCCGATGGGGCTATCTTCTACCTAGCTACATAAAGAGTCAATCAAATCGGATTGGTAGTTTCTGATATAAGCACGAACAAACAAACAAACAAAAGCATTGAGTTGTATGTACCAACGTTAGTACGTCATACCTATAACTCGATTTTAATATACTCGTATGTATACTAACTAGCAGCACCCCGCGGTTTTACCCGCGTTGTGCCCGTTCCCGTGGGAATTTCGGGATATTTTATACATGTAAACCTTCCTCTTGAATCACTCTATCTATTTAAAAAACTGCAGTAAAATTCGTTGCGTAGTTTTAAAGATCTAAGCATACATTGGGACAGACAGCGGAAAGCGACTTTGTTTTATACTATTTAGTATGTAAATTATAAGTATCATGCACCACGAATATGTCATTTAATTAATTGAAAGGTGCTGCAGGAAGTTTATCTGTTTGTTATTTATATAGTAAAAGGTTACAATCATAAATGCCAGTAACACAATCTATACCACTACTAGTATAAAACAAAGTCGCTTTCCGTTGTCTGTCCCTTTGTATGCTTAGATCTTTAAAACTACGCAACGGATTTTGACGCGGGTTTTTTTTATAGATAGAGTGATTCAAGAGGAAGGTTTATGTGTATAAAAAATCCCGAAATTCCCACGGGAACGGGCACAACGCGGGTAAAACAATGAGGCGCTGCTAGTGTTAATATTATAAAGAGGTAAAATTTGTTTGAATGATTTATTAATCATTTTTAATACACTACGCTTACCCCCCTACCTCCTACCCCCTCCCCTACTCCCCCCTATAAAGCTAAAGCCACAACAGACCAGTAGTCTGACAACTAACATTATACCTCGAGTGGGATGTTCTAGAACGATCCGGTTATACAACAACACTTTCTCTGTCGATAAACGTGACTCACTGAGTGAGGCCACGGAGGTAGCGGCGAGAGGAGCGGTAGATACCCGCGTTGTACCCGTCCCCGCGGGAATTTCGGGATAAAATGTATCCCATGTGTTATTCTGATGTATAACCTATATTACTGTAAAGTTTCATCCAAATCCGTTGAGTAGTTTTTTCGTGAAAGAGTAACAAACAAACCTATCACCTGTCCTCACTAACATTCGTATCACTAAATACCTAGTCAAAGTCGCTTTCCGCTGTCTGTCCCTATGTATGCTTAGATCTTAAAAACTACGCAACAGATTTTGATGCGTTTTTTTAGATAGATAGAGTGATTCAAGAGGAAGGTTTATATGTATAAAAATTCCCGAAATTCCCACGGGAACGGGTAAAACCGCGGGCCGCTGCTAGTATTAGTATAGATAAATCTCTACTGTCGTGACCCCACCGCGAACAGACGTAGTGTCTCGTAACAAACGACCAAAATGCGAATATTAAACCGTTTCGTAAACTTGACGTGATTTACAACTATTAATCTTATTTCAAATACTTTAATGCTTTAGTTATTTTGATAAGGTCCTTTGTATTTTTAGATTAGCTCTTTATACTAATATAATATTTTTTTAACGCGCTTATCTCAGAAACTGCTAATCCGATTCGAATAATTCTTTTTGTCATAGATAGCCACATTCAACGGGAAGGTTATAGGCTATTTTTCATCCCGAAATTCCCACGGGAACGGCTACACCGCGGGTCAAACCGTGAGGCACTGTTAGTATCGATATAAAATACTGTGCTGCCCATGTTAATAAACATTAGGTTTAATAATAATTTTATGGTTTTCTATAATTCTAACAAACTTTGACCCATTTTTACTTATTCAATTAAATGGACCCCGACTAAATGACTCGTCAGACCATGTCGGTGGACTTTAGGCGGTCTAAGAACTCCGACACCAAGGTTGACCATTAACCTATGCGAACTTACTTAACCATAAAAAGTTCCCAGTTAAAATTCAGATCCTGGTTGACGGGTAAAAGTCCCCCGTGTGACTAAAAGTCCTCACAATACACAGGAGACTTTAGTCCCTTGTCTACACCAACCTTAAAGGATTAGTCACGTCATGTTGCCTTCCTTGATTCTTATTTGGGCGGGAAACGAATTGCAAGATGGCCGACAAAAATGGCTGTCAATAAATAATGAATATATTACATTGTAGGCGTTGTTATTTAATGATGTGGAATATTTTTGGTGTTGTTTTGAAGTTTAAAAATAACTGCGAAAGTTGATGCAAATATAAAATGTTAAATACATAAACTGCCTTTCACTTTTTTTTTAATTCCCAAATGCCCCTACCTAACACCATGGTTAAGGGGGGGATTTAGACCCATACTACTTCTCCCTAAGCACAAGTATTTTTTTAAACGGTAAGTATAAGCAAGTTAGAAACTAAGAGACATATACTCTATTTCTTTTGGATTGGCACAAAATGTGGACCAATGTCGTCAATTATCAAGCCGAAGACGATTGCTCCTGAAGAGGAAAAAGGTTTAGAATTTTATTTCATTATTACCCTATCTCTAAACCTTTTTCCTCATCAGAAGCAATCGTCTTCGGCTGGAAAATTGACGACATTTAACCACATTTTGTGCCAATCCAAAAGAAATAGATTTACAAAGATCTCTTAAGAATCTTTTCATCGAGTTAAGTGATAGTAAAACCTGCATTCATAACTATTAAATTTTTGGCAAAAAACATCAATGCAGTTCTATTTATCTCTAAATCTTTGGCATGGTTCTTCGTAAAAGATATTATCTCTTTCAGACTCGCCTATCCCGTATACTAGCAGAGTCTATAACGTCAGAGGCCTTGTAGATGCATTGTACAGATAAGGTTTCAGTAAGTTAGGACCATTATGTTGCGTAACTACTTATCTGAGGCCCGAAAATTGGGCACTTTAGTAAATTAGGACCGTTTATATTGAATTGAAAGTACATTTACAGAAGACTCTGTGACCATGGTTCCTGTAAAGGGGCCGAAAGGTCAGATAAAAATCTATACTAATATTATAAAGCTGCAGAGTTTGTTTGTTTGAACGCGCTAATCTCAGAAGCTACTGGTCCGATTTGAAAAATTCTTTCAGTGCTGGATAGTCCACTTATCGAGGAAGGATATAGGCTTGTATGCTTAGATCTTTAAAACTACACAACAGATTTTGATGCGTTTTTTTTTAAATAAATAGAGTGATTCAAGAGGAAATTTTATATGTATAAAAATTCCCGAAATTCCCAAAGGAACGGGCACAACGCGGCTAAAACCGCGGGGCGCTGCTAGTGTAGAATAAAAGCGAAGTATATCCGTAAACGTAGTTTCAATACAAAATAAGTGGTGTTCGCTTACTTAAGGAACCAGTAAATTATGACTTCTTTAGCTTCAAAAGGTCTTGTTCGGGCCCTTTCAAGTTCTAGGTCTGTGGCATTTCGCCACCAATAGTTACCCCCAGCAGTTACATCACTGAGACAACTAAACAGCGACAATTTCAATGAAGAACAGGTTAAAAAAAACTGTTCAACCGTAACGTACACAAAACAAGATGTCACTGTCAAATTAACGCGCCTTTTTATTCAAATGACATTTACTAATAAAAACAAAGCAAAGTTATGCAAAACTCCATTTTCTAGACAATTTTCCATTGAAATACATGTTTTATTCATAAGTCGTTTAGTTTCGAACCAAAACTAATAAATTTATGAATATTTATTGTCGTTGCATCAGCTCGGACCTAATGCATTGATATGAGGTTGAATATGGCTTTGATAGATGTCAGATGGAATTGACATGTGTCAAAGTTGACAGTTAGTGTTTGTAGGTTGGCTAAAGTGAGGTATTTAGTATTTTTTTGTCTATGGCCAATTTTGATTTTCTTTCGTATAATTAAACATAAGTATTAATAAATATGTGACTTTTTACCACTACATAGTATAAAACAAAGTCGCTTTCCGCTGTCTTTCCATATGTATGCTAAGATCTTTAAAACTACGCAATGGATTTTGATGCAGTTTTATTAATAGATAGAATGATTCACGAGGAACGTTTAAATGTATAAAAAATCCCGAAACTCCCACGGGAACGGGCACAACGCGGGTAAAACCGCGGGGCGCTGCTAGTGTAAAATAATGCCAAATATCTGTTTTTCCCACCATAATCTTTCCGTCATATTTACCTAGAAAGGATAAGAATAAAAAAGGAATTAAAAAACAATTTTCTGCATAAAATACTATTAAAAAGAACTAAACTAACGCGTGTTTATATAACTCACTAAATTGTATCACTTATTTGTTAAAAAAACGTTATTTGTCACGCTTGTCAAACTACATACCGTGACCTCAAAGGTCATATAACTAAAAAAAACTTAGTGAAAAAATCTCAATGAAACCTCATTGTTATAAATTAACAGAGATTGTGTAAAATTGATTAATTCTATGTAATATGTAATTAGGAAGTATTTTTAATTTACATGTTAATTGTTATTGCATTTCCCGTTTAAATAGTGGCCAAGTGCGAGTCGGGGTCAATAATAAAAGGTTCTGTATCACTACATAGTATAAAACAAAGCCGCTCCCGCTGTCTGCCCTATGTATGCTTAGATCTTTAAAACTACGCTACGGATTTTGATGCAGTTTTTTAATAGATAGAGTGATTCAAGAGGAAGGTTTATATGTATAAAAATTCCCGAATTTCCCACGGGAACGGGCACAACGCGGGTAAAGCCGCGGGGTGCTTAAATATGTATACAAAAGGCAAACCTGACTGACTGAATGGATATATTTCAACGTACAGCCCAAACTACTATACCTAGGAACTTGAAATGTAGCACAGTACCTTTCATGAGCACTAAGAAAGGATTTTGCGAAGTTCAACCCCTAACAGGGGGTGCGGGTGGGGGTTTTCACCCGAAGGGAAGTGAGGACAGAAGCTAGTAGTCTAGACAAAAGCGAAGTGTATCTGTAAACGTAGTTTCAATTCTTCTTCTTCATCGAGGGGATGGTCAACCTGACCAATCCTGGTGTCATAGTTATTGAGCCGCCAAAGGCCTCTGACATGGCTCATGTAACGACTACTATCCGTAGAAACTAACCGGGACCGACGGCTTAACGTTTCAATTCAAAATGGTGAATTCTTTTGATACTTCAGTTAGATGAGAGGCCATTGCTCTGCAGTGGAACATTACAGGATTATATGTAATATCTTCGGTGAGATGAGAGGCTTTTGCCCAGCTGTGGGATACAATAAGTAGATTCAATAGGAAGGTGGTTATTTTATTATGAAGGACTCTTTTTTATGGAACTCTAAACTAACGGAATATATTAATCTAACATTTTATTCAATGAGTAATGTTTAATGGAAATTGACTCATATTAACCAACTTCAAAGAAGTGGTAGTGCTTTATATTAATACTAGATTAAAATTCCTACTAATATTATAAATGCGAAAGTTTGTGAGTATGTATATTATGTATGTATGTTTGTTACTGTTTCACGAAAATACTACTCGACGGATTTGAATGAAACTTTACAGTAATATAGGTTATACATCAGAATAACATATGGGATACATTTTATCACAAAAATTCCCACGGGAATGGATACAACGCGTGGCTAGTACTTATGTAATTTAATAAAAGCGAAAGTTTGTGTGGATGTATGGTTGACTGTTTGTTACTCTTCATGCAAAAACTACTATACTGATCTGGATGAAATTTTGCACAGAGATAGGTTACAGACTAGTAAAACACATAAGCTACTTTTTATCCCCAAAATCCCACGGGAAAGGCTTCAATAAGAGTAAAACCGTGAGACATCGGCTCCTAGCCTAAGAAACCTGTACCAACGGGTGTATCAAAAGTTTATTCAACATTAGCTTAGCATCTGTTCCAAATGAATATCTTAGTTTCTAGATCTAAAACTAGTCAGACTAGTTTGTAGTTCTAGATACGATGACGTAATAGACATTATGTATTGGAAGCTTGGAAGTATTATAGTATAAGTATCATTTGTGAGTAATTAGTTTCTGTTCTTCTTCTTCATCGAGTGGACGGTCACCCTGACCAATCCTGGTGTCAGAGTTATTGAGCCGCCAAAGGCCTCTGACACGGCTCATGTAACGACTACTATCCGTAGAGAGTAACCGGGATCGACCGGCTATACGTGCCCTCCGAAGCACGGAATCGTCTTACTTTTCGGGGAATCAGGTGATTCAGTCTGTAATGCCCTAACCAAACTGAGGGCAGTCTCACAAAGAGATTTCTGTGAGATATTGTCCTCACCGGGAATCGAACCCGGAACCTCCGGATCGTGAGCCGAGCGCTACAACCACTAGACCACGGAGACTGATAAACAAAAAACAAAAAACATTTAATACCCGGAGATTAGCGCGTTCAAACAAACAAAAGATTTATTATATTAGTATATGTATCTATTATGATAAATATAAGAAGACTTTTACAATTACGAAAGAACCTATTAGTATTGGGCGTATGTATGTATGTATGTATTTTATCATAAGATGCTATCTAGCTCAAAAAAACTAAAATGTCACTTACATCATTTTACTACTAGAGTGGCCATTCATCTATTATTCAGTCTATCTGATGAACTAGATACAGGGTGGCACAGTTTAAACGAACACAGTACAGCGAGGAGTACACGTAATCACAAGCGAGCACTAATGTAAAGTATCGTCCTATAAGACACTGCAGATCAAAGTCCTCTCACTGAAGATGTTAGTGCAGCGAGGAGTACACGTAATCACAAGCGAGCACTAATGTAAAGTATCGTCCTATAGGACACTGCAGATCAAAGTCTCAGTGAAGATGTTAGTACAGCGAGGAGTACACGTAATCACAAGCGAGCACTAATGTAAAGTATCGTCCTTTAAGACACTGCAGATCAAAGTCCTCTCACTGAAGATGTTAGTACAGCGAGGAGTACACGTAATCACAAGCGAGCACTAATGTAAAGTATCGTCCTATAAGACACTGCAGATCAAAGTCCTCTCACTGAAGATGTTAGTACAGCGAGGAGTACACGTAATCACAAGCGAGCACTAATGTAAAGTATCGTCCTATAAGGCACTGCAGATCAAAGTCCTCTCAGTGAAGATGTTAGTACAGCGAGGAGTACACGTAATCACAAGCGAGCACTAATGTAAAGTATCGTCCTATAAGACACTGCAGATCAAAGTCCTCTCACTGAAGATGTTAGTGCAGCGTGGAGTACACGTAATCACAAGCGAGCACTAATGTAAAGTATCGTCCTATAAAACACTGCAGATCAAAGTCCTCTGTTCATGCAATCGTCCTACTGTATCATTTCCACTGTGTCTGCATATTGCTGAACCATAAAGTATTGTGATTTGACCGACAAGTCCTTTGTTCAGCCAATACTTGTTTAAATCCGTCGCTTTTGTTATTATTACAATTAAATACATATACAATGACCTTTTCGCTGAATTTAGTCGTTTATTTTGGTGACTTTTGGAGTTACTTTCAATAAGTTGATGTTGGTATTAATACAGATTATGAGGTCACCTGCCAAGACTGAGGTTCTGGGTTCGATTCCCGGGTCGAGCGAAAACATGTTTCGTACTTCTCAAACATGGCTCGGTTTAATAGCCATCCTGCATTAGGCAAGCGTGGTGATTATGACATCTTCCTCACTGTTCTGATATGTTCCGTGAGATGAGAGACCTTTGACCAGCAGTGGGACATTACAGGCTAATAATGTGTGATTTTTGATCAGTACTGTATAGTTGCATCTTGTCGTATCTATACTTCTACACTAATATTATAAAGAGGAAAACTTTGTTTGTTTGTAATGAATAGGCTCAAAAACTACTGGACCGTTTTAAAAAAATCTTTCATCATTCGAAAGCTACATTATCCACGAGTAATATAAGCTATTTTTCATCCAGAAATTCTCACAGGAATGGACACAACGCGGGTAAAACCGCGGGACGCTGCTAGTATCTATACTAATATTATAAAGCTGAAGAGTTTGTTTTGTTTGTTTGTTTGTTTGTTTAAACGCGCTAATCTCAGAAACTACTGAACCGATTTGAATAATTCTTTTTGTAATGGATTGCCACATTCAACGGGAAGGTTATAGGATATTTTTTATCCCGAATTTCCCACGGGAACGGGCACAACGCGGGTAAGCTTCTGAATTCATTCATTCATTTCGAGCAGGTTTGGGGCCAACTCTGCAACATGCCATTGCTTTCCCATATAGTAATTTCGCACCATATTTCTCACATATAAACCTTTGTACGGTAATTAACACCAAACATTACATAAACTCCTTACAAAAGAAGTTGAATATTAAATTAATTAAGCTAGTGTTGTTAATTTCATGGAGGGTATTGCATAGGATGGCCTAGTTTTGATGGTCACTGACTCATATAACCATGAGATAGACAAAAAATAAGGTAAGATTTGACAGGTGATAAAAATAATTATGTTTTTGTGAAATAATGTACGAACCTTCTAGTAGTGCGAGTTTACCCGCGTTGTACCCGTTCCCGCGGGAATTTCGGGATAAAATGTATCCTATATGTTATTCTGATGTATAACCTATATTACTGTAAAGTTTCATCCAAATCCGTTCAGTTTTTTATGGGTGAGAGAGCAACAAACATACGTACAAACCTTGGGGTCTACACTGCGTTAACCGTGCGCCTGTCGCGTGCGCACGCGTCGGTTCACTTTTATATGACATCGCACGCGGCGGGAACCCGCGGCGGTTCACTTTTGTATGTAGCCACACGCGGCGGACGCACGCGTCGCTTCACTTTTGTATAATACCGCACGCGACGGTTCACTTTTGTACGAAGCCACCCGCCGCGGGCGCCCGCGACGGTTCACTTTTGTATGGAACCGCGGCGCTCGCTTAACGCAGTGTCGGCCTTAAGTTAAATGCAATTGCCGTATTGTCTGCATGCTACCTTCGGTAACCGCAGTACGATAGACTATGGTAGTCGGCTTAGTTCACCGTCAAGTTTGCAGCGAACTTGATGCGGCGTCCAGTAGTCCAACTTGATCGCGTATGGCCTGCGTTAGTTGAAGCTAGTACGGTGACCGCATAATGAGAACATATGATTAGTCACAAAGTCACAAATGTAAATAATGAACCTCCGAGTAGGTCAGTGGTCAGCCCTGGTGTCGAAGTTATTGCACCTATAAAGGCCTCTGACATGGTCTGATGCTTGAAGCCAGAACCGGCAATTTATCGTGCCCTTCGAAGCACGGCAGTGCTCAGACTGAAATACTGTTGAATCACTACATAGTATAAAACAAAGTCGCTATTTTTGTCTGTTTGTCTGTATGCATAAATCTTTAAAATTACGCAACGGATTTTGATGCGGTTTTTTGTAATAGGTAGAGTGATTCAAGAGGAAGGTTTTTATGTAAAAAAATTCCCGAAATTCCCACGGGAACGGGCCCAACGCGGGTAAAACCGCGGGGCGCTGCTAATTTCGATATAAAAAGTTGTTACAAACCTACTACTACCATCTTGAGTCACACTGTATGTTGGTGAAAATCGCATGAAAACCCGTTCAGTTTTTGAGGAAGTCAATAGCATACAAACAGCTTTTTAAGGACTTGTTTTTTTAATATGTATGTACAATCAACGCCCCGCGGTTTTACCCGCGTTGTGCCCGTTCCCGTAGGAATTCCAGGATGAAAATTAGCCTATAAGATTCCCGTTGAATGTGGCTATCTATGACAAAAAGAATTATTCAAATCGGATTGGTAGTTTCTGAGATAAATGCGTTTAAACAAACAAACTCTGCAGCTTTATATTATTAGTATGGATATATGGATAAATGAAAAGGCAATAATGAAGTCACGTAGGTCCATTTTTTCAGTTTTTAGTGTGTTGACATTGAAAATACGAACGAGAGCGAGATTGTCTTGTATTGGTTTTTGCTAAATAACAACTAGCAGCACCCCGCGGTTTTATCCGCGTTGTACCTATTCCCTTGGGAATTCCAGGATGAAAAGTAGCATATAACCTTCCCGTTAAATGTGGCTATCTATCACAAAAAGAATTTTTCAAATCGGATCTGTAGTTCCTGAGATTAGCGCGTTCAAACAAACAAACAAACTCTGCAGCTTTATAATATTAGTATAGATTCCGCCTCTTAGATCTATTGGTATCATTCGCGTGACATTTTAATGAAGTTGTTAGTTGACATTTTTTAAAATATATTGTCATAAAACTAATCTACATTTATTGAGTTGACATTAATAAATCTCGATCTTAAAATGGATCTATCAGAAATAGGATGTTGAAGTAATTTATTTGTTTAGTTTTCCAAATGCAGAATATCAATCAAACTGATTTTTTATTTAAAAACTAACAGCGCCCCGCGGTTTTACCCGCGTTGTGTCCATTCCTGTGGGAATTTCGGGATGAAAAATAGCCTATGTTACTCGTGGATAATGTAGCTTTCAAATGGTGAAAGAATTTTTAAAAACGGTCCAGTATTTTTTGAGCCTATTCATTACAAACAAACAAAGATTTCCTTTTTATAATATTAGTGTAGATACATTTTAGAGTAGCTCCTTAAGCTATTTTGCATCCCGAAATTTCCAACGGGCACAATGCGGGTAAAACCGCGGGGCACTGTTATTTGACAAGCCCGTGGTCACAGTGGCAGTGAGAGCGCTTACTGTGTCGGGGTTGCGGGTTCGATTCAACGGAGTAACAATATGTGAAGACATAGTTGTTGACGACGTCTGGGTGTCAATTATAATTATATTCTTATTAAGTATTTGTGTATGTATATGTAGTAGTATCAGTGAGTTAGATTCTATAACACAAGCTTTAGAGTTTAGTTTGGGTCTAATTAACCGTGTGTGAATTTGTCCGGGTATATATATAATTTAATCCTTGGTAGCACCGGATTTTCCGCCATCATTACGATGTAGGTACATTTAATAATTCTGCGGTTATGCTAATAAGAATAATAATAACTTAAACAATTATCATAAGTTAGGTATCAAATAATCAAATAATTACATTGTATTTTTATTAAAAGATTGTTTCACTGTAACATAATGTATGGCGCGATCTCCTATGAACGTACAGGCAAGCGGCTTGGTAGACGCCGCGCGCTATGCGGCCGGTCGCGAGCAATCGTGTTCGTTCATTTTATCTAGATCTCTAGGCTCTAGGCGCCAAGCAATGCCTGCTTATGCGTTTGTACCCTAAGGTTGCCTGAGAGCGAGGCTGCGGAGCGGAGAAACGGAGAAATATCAACCAATAGGATTGCATAAATAGCGTAACAAACATACATACATTAATACATGACATCCATCCTCACAAACTTTCGCATTTATAATATTAGTAGGATTTATTAGTTGTAACTGTCGCACTCAGAAACTATTTAATTGTCACTAACTAATTAGTTGTCATACATGACATGTCAAAATCAGTCATAAAATTTTGACGTTTATGAGTACCGTTTAAGTGTGTGTAAAAGGGACCAAACGTTATTTTATTAATCCTAACTAATATTATAAATGCGAAAGTAACTCTGTCTGTCTGTTACGCTTTCACGCCAAAACTACTGAACCGATTTGAATGGAATTTGGTACACAGTTAGTCCAGAGCCTGAGAAAGGAAATAGGCTACTTTTTATCGCGAAAACAGAGTTGAAAAAGGGGCTGAAGGTTGTATGGAAGTGTGGTTATTTTTAAAACTACTGGACGGATTTGGATGAAACTTTACATGTTATATAGTTTCAATATGTTTCATAATCTAGAACACACGTACACACATTCACACACGATTTTAAAGACATGGCACGGAAAAGATTGCGTAACTTACTCGAAACTTTTTTCAGTAGGTATTGTTACAAATTAGTTTTCTCATGTTGGTACTAATTGCATGCGTGTGAAAATAAACAAAATAAGTAATTATCCTTGGAGGTCGGAACAGCTTCATTATTTACAAGAATGACCAAATTATCACTATCACTACATAGTATAAAACAAAGTCGCTTTCCGCTGTCTGTCTTTACGTATGCTTAGATCTTTAAAACTGCGCAATGGATTTTGATGCGGTTTTTTTTTATAGATAGAGTGATTCAAGAGGAATGTTTATAAGTATAAAAACTCCCGAAATTCCCACGGGAACGACCACAACGCGGGTGAAACCGCGGGGCGAGATTAAGACTTAAATTCTTTGATAAAGTTTAATCAATGATGAAAAAAGTAGTATTAGCCTGTAATGTCCCACTGCTGGGCAAAGGCCTCTCGTCTCACTGAAGATATCAGTACAGTGAGGAGGATGTCGTAATCACCACGCTTGCCTAATGCGGGTTGGTGATCTCAAACCCGAGCCATGTTTGAAAAGTAGGAAACATGATTTTCGCTCTACCCGCGAACCCGGGACCTCAGTCTTGGCAAGTGAGTGCTCATACCGCTAGACCACCAAGGCAAAATTGTTACAATATTATGTGTCTAATTTATTTAGATATTGCGTTGTAAACAAAGCTCCAATTGAAATTAAATAATATAGTGTCCACATCCAGACTTATTTTTTAAATATTTAAAACTTATACGTAAAATCTAGTGATAGTTATAATTGGGGTATGTTTGTAAAGTATCTTTTCATATTTAGTCTGTCCGTTTCAACCCAACCTCCTTGAAGGTCAAACGCGAACAAAGCCAGGGCGTCACCACTGCATACGAGCACCGCAACAACCCTGAATCATGAAAAAAAATAATATAAATAAAATAATCCCGCCAAAACCCGCCATCTTGAAACCGCTCACCTCCCGTCAAATATAACCGCGCGAAAATTGAATCTAGAACTCAGTCGAGCCGCGGATACAGAAGAAAGCGCGCGCAATTTATATATTTTTTGTTTTTTTATTTTATTATTTTTTATTAAAATTTAGTTCCAAAATGAAGTATTTGATTGTTATCGCTATTTTCGCTTTGGCTTTTGCCGCGGAGGAGACCAAGGAGGAAGAAAGACCGAAGACCTTCAGAAGATTGATCCCGGCTGATGTATTGAGAGGTCAGTGTGATTTATGTTCTATTATTCTGCCAAAGAATTTAAAAAATAGGGTGGTTAAAAAAATAGGATTTACCTTTAAAATACTGTTTGACATTGCCTCTATGTGTAAAAAATAGAGCGAGCAATTAAAGCCTCTACAATATTGTAACTCTGCAAAAACCATAAAAAAAATAGAAAGGTTTGTCGAAAAATATCAGTACCCATGTCAAAGAATTAAGTGACACAAGACGATTTTTAAATTATAAGCATAAATTTTTTTTTTCCAAAATTTTGAACAATACAATGATTTTTCAATACATATGCATCTGTAAAATGCCTAACAAAAAAGCTATTATTCATCTCATTAAACCTTTAAATTAATTAAATACGAAATCGCTGTCAAATTACTAATAAAAAAAATGAACACAGACAATTGTCAACTTGAAGAAAAAAAATGGCGGACAAAAAAGGAAATTAATTACAACCAATGATATAATTACTACGCATGACTTAACAGTGAAATTGCAAATCAGACAGGTTTACTAAAGAGGCCATAATTGCAATAATTGTATAGATTTGATACTAGCAAGTTTGACAGCTTGGATTTATGGTTCAATAAATTTATGTCATAAAATAGAGCAGTTTTTTTATAGGCATTTCCAAAATAGATGCTTGGAAAATATAAAAATAAATCTTCAGAGGGATGAGAGCTCTTTGTCGTAATCATAATTTAACTTAATAGCCTTATTTTTTTTATGTAAAAATTTTGAAAATAGACGATAAATATTTTTTTACCACCAAAACATGTATGTAATAAAAGCTGCTTACTGTGTTTTTTTACAAATAATATTACCTACTATTACAATAGTAAAAAAAAAGAAAATATTTTTATGATTCCTGTATTTCCCACGTTTACTACGAGTATTATTATTATTTAACAAAACAATACTATTATTTTTTGTATTCATTCATTATTATGTAAACTTACAATACTGTTGTTTAATATGGCAATATTTATATCTTTCAATATTTATCCCAGTTTTTTTATTCAATACAATAACTATTATACAATTAAAATTATCAACACTTTCAAAGGCTTTTTATCTCACTGAAAATATCAGTACAGTGATGAGGAATAGATAAACGATAACTAACAAACTTTATGTACTCTCCTTAGCCATGTCAAAAAATTACAAATAAAATTTACCCAAATCGGGAATTGAACCCGAGATTTTAAACACTGCAGAGACTACAAAAAAGACAAATTATAAATAATTACAAAATATCACGCATCAGTTTTTACAAAAATTGCATGAAACTGGAAAAAAAACAAATACCTGATAAAAAAATAAGTACGTAAAAAAGCATAAAAAATACAATGTTGAAACCAGATACGAATCTTCAAAAAGGTTGGACGATGCAACTTCATATTTATTATGTCAAGGATTTTATCTGTCATATGCCAAGATTTAATGGCTTGTAATTGGCCAACACAGTTATAAAATATCGTCCTTTATCAAAGTCCTCTCACTGAAGATGTCAGTACTGCGAGGAGTACCTACACGAAATCACAAGCGAGCACTACTGTAAAGTATCGTCCTATATGACTATAGGAAGTTCTTAATTTTACCTAACTCCTTGATATAATCCGCTATCCATTCAATTAACTTAAATTAGGTATTGTACTTTTAAAAGTACGTGTGAGATTTTTTTTATAATTTGATAATGGACACAATAACATTAGTTTTTTGTGTAATGTGTATTGTTTGAAATTGGAACGAGGTTTTGAAATAAACTTCTTTTTGACAACAATGCCTTATTGTTAAATTAAAACCATAAAGCCTGAACTCTACTTCGTCTATGATAGTAACTTAATTTGAAAATGGAATATAAATCGAACTGTTTTATTTAAATTTTGAATCATTTTCCATTGATTAACTTTCCATAGCTCACCATAGCTAATTAATAATTTACATAGAGTGATTTTACCAGCTGCACAATTAGCTGGACAGTAAACTCGCTGTAACAATGAAGTCCAAATCATAAAGTGAAAGCTGTGAAAGCAGATTTGTCTATGTTTCTACTACATTAGGTTTTAGACTATACTTAGAATGCCTAGTTTGAGGTGAAAGGGTAGTTATCAAGTCGATATAAATGCGAAAGTCTTAATTGACTGTCAAGTTTTTTTTGTGAACAAAAAGTTTGGTTGTGTTTGAAACTTTTTACCTGTTTTTCTTTGGTAAAGTAAATGCACGTATTAAAAATAAAAGCCTTACGCCTTCTTCATGAAATTAGTTATAGGCGAATTGTACCCGTTTGTGAGAGAATTTCGGGTAATAAAATAGTATCCCTCCTGTTGAATGAGACTATCACAGAGAAATCATTTTTTTAAAATCTGAATGCTTCTAAACTAATAATTCTTTAGCAAACATATTAGTATACATATATTGATGAATCACAATATATTATCAATATTTTTATCTACATTGTATTTTTACAAAAGTACAAAACAATGTCAAACGCTGTCCCAAAAATTGACCGCCAAAAATGACAATCGAAACAAAAGACCATAGACAAGAATCAAAGGACACGTTACGCAAACAGGAAACGGATTTCGAAATAGAGTATAAAGCATAGGGTATAGATTGTAGAGTATAATAGGACGAGTAATGTCGTAAGCGGACATTTTGAAACCGGCATTATGCTCATTAGTTTGCTAATGTAAATACAAGTGCAATACTTTGCAATCGAACGTAATCTGTGTCTTAGTGACAGCTACTTTCATAGCAATGAGTTATTATGTAATTGGCGTTTGTACTCTTTAGTTAAATACTTTTTGTTATAGGCAGAATAGAAAAAGGATTTACTTTTTTAGAAATTGATTTAAAAAGTTTTGGTTTTAGAACTTTTTGGTTCAATTTTTAATTTTTGTTCGTAAAGGTTGAATGAGGAATAATATTTTTTGAAAATGGGTTCCACAAAAACTCTTCCTTCGAAATTGAACTTTGTAGTGCATCAAATAGAACACCATTTCAAACAAACATCATAGTACATTTGACGCTTAACGAAAGAGGTCAATTCTATAAATGAAGAAGGTAAATAATGAATGATAGATTGAATGAATGAAAGTTATGATACGGAACTAATTGTTCAAGTTACCATTGAGCAATTATGGAAAGTGCGTAGATTATAAATCATGGTTTTAAAAACAATTTATAATGTTTTAATAACACAGTGGTTGCTAACGGTTAATAATATTTTATTTTGTAAACTAGTTTTTTTTACCGCTATAAAGATTCAAACAGTAAATATTTTTACAAACTTTGTATAAAGTTCCTTATTTTTGTTTATTCCAGATGTGAATACAATCCTAAAAGACTTTATATCTAGATCACTCCTTTATAATTTTAAAGTAATTATATAGTTTATTAATTCCGTCAATCTTATTTTGGTATTATCAACTTTATTAAAGACTTTTTTGATCGCGACAGTTTCCGCATCAAACAAACCAAATTATAATATTAAATATTATAGCCTTGTCAAAATAAATTTACTTTATAAAAACATAATGCCACATTTCCCGCCGTTTCGAGGAATAATAACAACGTGAGCCTTGTCCTCGAAAAGTCTCCGGTTCGAAAAAACAACTCGATTTCGTCAAAAGAGGTTGTGAATGTTGTGATGCAATTATGTCCCCTGTTTTTTAATTTCGACCTCTTTAGTGTGCAACCTTTTTGGGTGGTCTTTTGTAACGTTATGTTTTTAAATTTGTCATTGACGTTTATATTTTAAAAGAGATTATTTTGTTAGTAAGCTAGCTAAAGCAAAGCGGTAATTCGTAACAAATAATAAAGATTAAATATATTTTTTGGTTGACCGCGCTAATCTCGGCAACTACCAATCCGATTTGAATAATTCTTTCTGCAATAGATAGCCACGTCCAGCATAAAGATCACATCTACTTTTCATCTCAAACCACCACAAAAAATAGACACAACGCGGGCAACACTAGCGAGCTAATCATTTAATAAAATAAAATCTACACCCACGACAAATGTCAATTAAAATGTCATTTAGTTTATTATGCCACGGAATAAAAAGGAAACAAAATTACTTTATGAGTGGTTTCCCGCTGTCCTTAAGCTAATGACTCATATGTATAGTCTGAAAGTGAATGGTCGGGCCTTGAGTAGATCTAGAAGTTTCTGAGCCGTGGAAAGTTACTACCTGTATTTAGCTTTGTACCTATAAGGCCACATGCTTAATCGATATTTTATATCGATATCTGAATTTAAGAATGGTTTTTAACAATTGGGACCGACAATTTAACGTCCGGTAGCGCTTAGATAGAAATTCCATTATCGGCTGACATTCTGAATCTGGATCTGAATTAAGTTTCTTTAAGTAATTATTGGAGCAACCGGGACCGACAATTTAACGTCTAAAGTACGGTAGAACTCAGATAGAAATACTATCGGCCACTCATCCAAGAAAGGGCCGAGCTGCACGTAGCTTAACAGCCATGAGTTATCATCGCTTAGTTAATGATGCTGAATCACCTGAGTGCTCGGAAAGTAAGATGATTCCGTGCTTCCGAGGGCACGTTAAGCCGTCGGTCCCGGTTACTTTCTACGGATAGTAGTCGTTACATGAGCCGTGTCAGAGGCCTTTGGCGGCTCAATAACTCTGACACCAGGATTGGTCAGGGTGACCATCCACTCGGTGAAGAAGAAGCTTAGTTAAACTAAGCCACAAGCGTTATAAATTAGACTGATTATTTACGAGATAAGCTATTTTAAAAATCTTTCGCTTTTCTATACATATGCCCTAGGTTTTGCAATGTGCCTGTTTCCGTGGGAATTTCAGGAAAAAATAGCCTATAACCTTCCCGTTGAATGTGGCTATCTATTACAAAAAGAATTAGGTATTCAAATCGGACTCATAATTCCCTGAGATTACCTCGAACATACAATCAAACAAACTTAAAAAATTTACCTCTTTATAATATTAGTATAGATATGCCCTAGGTTTTGCAATGTCCATTCCCGTGGGAATTTTAGGAAAAAACAGCCTATAACCTTCCCGTTCAATGTTGCTACTACAAAAATTATTATTCAATTTCAAAATCGTGTTCAAAATCCGTTGCCTAGGAACAAACAAGTAACATATTGAAATGCTAATAAGACTGGAATGACATAACCAGTCTGAGACAAGAATCTTTTTGGTTTTATTATGCACTAGCAGCGCCCCTCGGTTTTACCCGCATTGTGCCCGAATTTTTTTACATATAAACCTTCCTCTTGAATCACTCTATCTATTAAACAAAACCGCGTCAAAATCCGTTGCGTAGTTTTAAAGATCTAAGCATACATAGGGACAGACAGCGGAAAGGGACTTTGTTTTTACTAACGTCGTGATTATGTCAAAATTCTAAGCTATATTAATATAATATTCAAGGGGGCTCCCATACAACAAACGTGATTTGATGCCGTTTTTTAAAGTACGGCCTCTCTGCGCGAGCCCGACTCGCACTTGGCCGGTTTTTTTAATATATTGCCATAGCAACGTAATATTTAAGTCACAGATTGCTCAAGATACAGCGAAATAGCCATAAAATACTCGTCCAAGGCAAACCTCTTGTTATTTGATTAGAACTAGATCAATACTATTAATATTAGTAATAATATTAACATAAATAACAGCTTATTAACCTATATTACTATTCAAGATGATACAATACTTAAATATAGATATGTGTAGAAAAATATTAGGCACTTAATTCGAGACATTTCTACATTTTAAAGAGCATTGAGCAAAGTTATATGTAACTTGCTTCACCACGGCCTGACCAGCGTTCCCGCGGGAATTTCCGGATAAAATGTATCCCGTGTGTTATTCTGATGTATAACCTATATTACTGTAAAGTTTCATTTAAATCCGTTCAGTAGTTTTTGCGTGAAAGAGTAACAAACATACATCCATCCTCACAAACTTTCGCATTTATGATATTAGTAGGAATTGGTTCAAAGGCCTCCACAGATGAGCCAACACCCACCAGCCGATGGAGGAAAGACAAGCTATAAACTATGTATATTACTGTAATCACTACATATTATAAAACAAAGTCCGCGACTGTCTGTATGTCCACGATAAACTCAAATACTACTGCACGGATTTTGACGCGGTTTTTAAAAATAGATAGAGTGATTCAAGAGGAAGGTTTATATGTATTTTAATTCTCGAATTTCCCACGGGAATGGGCACAACGTGGGTAAAACCTTGGGCCGCTGCTAGTTGTATATGTACCATACTCCATTCATTGATTTCGAATAGGTTCGTGGCAAGCACTGGCGTTGGAGTTTTTAGACCGCCTAAAGGCCTCCGACATGGTCTAACTGACGATTGAAACAACCTGGACTGCTTAGCATGCATACTGACAGTCGTAAATAGGCCAGGGACACCCTGTATAGTTGACATCAATGCCATCTAAAACGGAACGTAAATAGGAAACTCTAATTCCGTTCGTCAAATTAGGTCTGCTTAGTTTTTGAAAAATGATATACAGGATGTTTGATGCAGTCAAATCATGTTTAATTTACTCTGAGTGACGCCTGCACTCAGAGACGTGAGATGCTTCCTTAGTAGAGATTTAATGAGAGTTTTGACATGTCATATACATAAGTATGATAAATTACGTCAATTACTTAAGTGTCCATTTAATGGACATCTCTAAGAGCGGTAGTCAGTCAGGGTTTTAACTAGCAGGATATCGCAAAAAGATTTTATAGTAATCGTCAAGGTTAAGCAACGTATTACTAAGATACTACTTAGATGGGTGGCCGATAGTGGCAGTACTATCTGACTATGACAAAAAAGCCATTGTTTTTATGTCGGTATAAAAAATATATAACCTTCCCGTTGACTGTGGCTATCCATTACAAAAAGAATTATTCAAATCGGATTGGTACTTCCTGAGATTAGCGCGTTCAAACAAACAAACAAACTCTGCAGCTTTATAATATTAGCATAGAGAATAGATTATGTTCTGTGTCAAAAAAAATTAGAAAATCTAGGACAATGTTTTTTTGAAAAAATCAGTCATCGCTTGCACCAAAATACACCTAATATTGTGTCAGTACCGTGGCACACTCTAACATAGAATAATAGGGTAATGAAGAGTATTGAGACCGTCACTAAACTAACAATAACAAAACGACGGTTACAAATACCAGTCGATATCAATGACCGTACAAATACTTCCTCTTTTCACTTTCGTGGTCACTCAACTGAGAAATAAGGCGAATAAAATGTCTGTTTTGTGTACATTACATTACATTACATTACACATACTTTCCTGTCATTTGTACATTTTTGTTAAAACTAAACTGTTATGTTATGTGCAATGTGAGGACTTTGATCTGCAGTGTCTTATAGGACGATACTTTACATTAGTGCTCGCTTGTGATTACGTGTACTCCTCGCTGTACTAACATCTTCAGTGAGAGGACTTTGATCTGCAGTGTCTTATAGGACGATACTTTACATTAGTGCTCGCTTGTGATTACGTGTACTCCTCGCTGTACTAACATCTTCAGTGAGAGGACTTTGATCTGCAGTGTCTTATAGGACGATACTTTACATTAGTGCTCGCTTGTGATTGCGTGTACTCCTCGCTGTACTAACATCTTCAGTGAGAGGACTTTGATCTGCAGTGTCTTATAGGACGATACTTTACATTCGTGTTTGCTTGTGTACATAAATCAGTGTCTATAGATATACATCATTCTTAAGGTGAAATGCGCGTTAGGTTTCATTAAATATTGACTCCAGCTATACGAGTTTCAAATGACTATGTTATGTAACTTCAAAGAAACTACGTATAGTTTGGTATTAGTCACACGATGATTATTTACTAGCTATGCCTCACGGTTTTACCGCGTTGTGCCCGTTCCCGTGGGAATTTCGCGATGAAAGTTTCGTATTACCTTCTCGTTGAACGTGGCTATCCATTACAAAAAGAATTATTGAAATCGGATTGGTAGTTTCTGAGATTAGCGCGTTCAAACAAACAAAAAAGGAAATTTGTCTATTGTATAAATTATCGGAATCTATTCATAGATACTCGTATATTGCGATCTAGACATTATGAGATTAAAAGATGCGCGTAGCTTAATCGACCAATCAACAATAAGGCCCAGAACACACACTGAAACGTTTCAAACCGGTTTCAGACTGGTCGCGTCATGTGTGGTCTCTCTACGGAATCTATGGCAGAAACTTAGATGTAACTCAAAAGTAACTGGAAGTTGCAGTTTCGTTGCAGTTTCATTTCACCGTGTGTTCTGGGCCTAATGCATACTTTTTAAACTCACACGATTTGCACTCATTATATATACTAAATGAAACGGGTCTGTATCGCGTAAGATAATTTAACGTATTTTACTAAAATACGTACCCGACGTTTCGAGCGAATTACACCGCTCGTGGTCACGGGATAACTGGCTGGAGAGGCGAATGTTCACTGCGTACACAATATTGTTTTTTCCAATTATTAGTTTGTGCGGGTAATTGGAAAAAACAACTCCGCTTCACTTGAACAGCAACGCACTATCCACAACATCAAACTAAAAAGTCTATCCTTTTATTCCAGATTTCCCCGGCATGTGTTTCGCGTCTACCCGCTGCGCGACCGTCGAGCCTGGCAACTCCTGGGACCTGGCCCCCTTCTGCGGCAAGAGCACCTGCGTGGTCTCCGAAGACACGCCCCCGAGGCTGCTGGAGCTGGTTGAAGACTGCGGGCCCCTGCCCCTGGCTAACCCCAAGTGCAAGCTGGATACTGGTATGTTGACTTCTTTTTTGACAGCTGTCAGTTCGAATGTCAGTGTTTTGAAGACTGAAAGGTTTCGTAAGTCTCTGAAAGCTGTCAGTTCGATAATTTTGAAAACTCTTTGACAGCTGTCAGTTCGATGGTTTTGAAAACTCTGACAGCTGTCAGTTAAATGGTTTTATATTGTCTACTCTTTAATATATGGCCATGTCTAACGTCCGATCTCCAATCTTCCCCAGACAAGACCAACAAGACCGCTCCGTTCCCTGGATGCTGTCCTATCTTCACCTGCGAGGATGGAGTGAAGTTGGAGTACCCAGAGCTCCCCACTCCCCCCGCTGAAGAGAAGAAGGAAGAACCCAAAGCTTGAAGCAGTACTACTATATTACCCGACTACTGAAAAAAAAATTTTTGAAAATTAAAAATGTGAAAAAAAAATTGAAATAAAATATGGGAAAGTTGTAATATTACAGAAGATGAATCTCGAAAAAAATTAATATTGTAAAAAAAAAGTGAAAAAAACAATTTTTCATTGTAAAAAAAGTTGACTAAATAACTCATGAATGTCATGTCTAATCTATAAATTCGTTGAAAATTGTAAAAAAATATATAATGTCGTTTAAAAAACAAAAAAAAAACAAAAATTATTAAATCTTTAGCAGTTGAAACATGAAAAAATTAAGAATTTATTTTTATCGATCAATAACTGGATATTGACAAGACATTTATGGAAAGTAAAGATTAGAAATAAAATACTCAGAAAAAAATATATTTTGGTATTCCAAAAAAATGTTCAAATAAAAAAAACTCTTTTTATCGGTTGTCGGGTTCAAAAAGTGCGCCATTTTGACAACAGGCGCTCAGTTTAGGCGGGAATTTAAAATGGTCTCAAAAGTAAACCAAATTATGAGTTATCTATGACAAATACAATTGAAAAAAAAATAGAATTTTATCTATGGACAGATAATAATTGGGTCAAAAAAATTGTATAAAATAAACGATTGTGATACAATAGGAAGGTTTTGTTTTTTTAGAAGTTACCGCTTTTTTACTTGAATAACTGTATTTTAATGTTTGTGATAAATAATAAGAAAAGTTAATCAATAAAAAAATACAAAATTTCTATTTTTTCGTTTTTTTTACTAGATTTAAGTCTCTTGCGTTACATGCACATTTCTCCCCATGTAGTTTTTAATATTAATCTAACCGCGCACCACGGTGTTACCCGCGTGGTGCCCGTTCCCGCGGGATTTTCAGGATTAAATGTATCCCATATGTTATTCTTATGTATAGCCTATATTACTGGTTATGTGTCATCTAAATCCGTCCAGTTGTTTTATGTGAAAGAGTAACAAACATACATACATCCTTACAAACTTTCGCACTTATAATATTAAGATGGAAGTAGGATTTTGGCATAAAAAAATTCATGCTTCATAATCATGAAATTGGTTCTAGCACGAACACTCAGTTTTGACACTAGCCCGGTTTCCACCGCAAGCGGAGCGGGCTCATTAATGACTCCATTTAATTACCATTGCGTTACTTGTATAGACGCATAACACCTCAGTCTTCTGTGACCACGTAATGGCTGCCAAACTGAGTCATTAATGAGCCCGCTCCGCTTGCAGTGGAAACCGGGCTTTAGGGTTTTTTCCATTAAAGTGGAGCGGAGCGGTGCTGCGAGATGCTCAACTGACCAATCACACAATTTGGCAACATCAATGCACTGTGTGACAATCCCAATCCACTCTGCTTCAGAAATGCACTTTTAAGTGATAGTTTTGATTTTACAACCGCACTTACGGTTGTGGTGTGCGGTCGAACTATCTCTTCAATTAGTACATAGGATTCATACTCAAAGACTACATACCTCATATAGAGCTATAAAAAGTTTGAGAAACTCGCGTATCAAAACTTCAAACTTTTGCTTTTATATTGGTTGACTATTTAAAAAACTGCTTCAAAATCCGTTGCGTAGTTTTAAAGATCTAAGCAGACTAGCTAGGAATAGACAGCGGAAAGCGACTTTATTTTATACTATGTAGTGATGTCACAGTAAAGTGGGACATCGCAGAAATAAATAAATAACTGATTAACTCAATATTTATTTCCGAATAATGAACTTCCATTAAGTATAATTAATACACGTTGTTGCAACATTCAATAATTAACATACACATCTAAAATACATTTTTAAATAATAACATTTAAAATTATTATCCAATACATTTTTTTCTTGAATATATGAAATAATTTGAAACAATTTCTCTGTTTTTTTTCTATATATTTCTTAACAAAACAGTCTAAATGATTTTTTGATTCTAACATTGATCTTATTTTTATGATATTACATATTTTTTTTGTTAAAACATTATTTCTAAGATTTTAAAATATAAACCGACTAAATATTAAATCACAATTTGCCTAAATTTATTAATATTCAATACGTACATATAATATTGCATAGATTAACACCGATCGCATATATTTTTTGAGCCCATGAACGAAGCAGACACATTAATTTTAAAATAAATTAAATGGAATTACTGTATATGAATGCGAAGTTACATATTTTATAAAAAAAAATTACATTATTAATGAAAAATAAATGCATGCTTGAAAATATTTGTTTTTGAGTTAAAAAACACGTTTATTATATTAATTACTACTCAAATAAAAACATAATCAATCAAAATATACACTTTTTCCTTTTTTTCTAACATTTTAAACATTTTTTTTTCAAAAAAATATGTAACTTCCCTTCAATTCATATCCCAGTTCCATTTATTTTATACAATCAAAGCACATGATTCTAATACACAAGTCATATTAATGCTTTAATGATATTTAAATAAATAAAAACACAGAACGTACGTAAAGCTCACAATCACACAAGATATCTCACAGAAAGAAATACTATGAGAAATCACTCACAGACAGTATCTCAAATTATAGGAGTACAGAGAAATATGGTCACTCGAGTGCGATACTGTAGCTTATTATTGAAAAGTAGCGCACACACATCTGATTATCGAAACATCAAGACAATTATCCCTATAAATTTGACAGGGCAGAAGATATTTTTTAAATTTATTTATTTAAGGTCGCTTAAACAACTTGATCATCACCGACCGAAGATTTTGTTTAATGGACAATTTAAATATTTTATTTTAATAAGTTTGACGGATCAAAAAGGTCTAAATATTTCACTGAAGACGTTAATACAGAGAGAGGAGGTACTCCAAAAAACTTAACTTGTTTGGTTGATTGGTGCTGTTTGTTTTTATTTTTTTATCAAATATAACATCATTTTTTATAAGTTAAACAAACTCTTTACATAGGTACTCATCGATTCGTTTTCCTTGTCCAACAGGGATATAATAATTATTGTTCAAAATAGGATATGTTTGAACTAGCTTTCATTAATGCTACAGTAATTTTGAATGTTGTAGAAAAAACCAAAGAAATTTGGCACACAAATACACTTCATGGTGACATGGATATTCATAAAAATGTTTTTTTTTAAAAATGAATCTTCATAAAAAGTGATAGAAAAATATTAAAAATGCATTGAAAATAATAAAAAAACTGGTGCGATTTGATTGGTCACTTAAATATGGACTTATCAAATAAAATGCGTTCGTTTTATACTAAGATATAAGACTGTTTTTGATATTAATTTTAAAAAGGATTGTTTATAAAACCGATCTTACAATGTGTCCATAGATTTTGATTAGAACGTCAATTTACATTAAAAAAAAAAAAATTGACTCAAATGATATTTTAAAACAATAAAACAATATCGCGATTAAGATATTAACAATATTATAAAAAGTTGCGAAAATACAATTTATATATTTTAATTAGAATATTTCATGAAAATATGTAATTTTTATATATCCTTATAGGTTTTCTTTTAACAAAAACTTTGATATGTTATAACGTTGTACATCACACTCTGAAAATATAAAAATAAACCAAAAAAGTAGATAAACACGTCTTTTCAAGACACTAACACAAATTCATGTACAAAAAAAACTTTTTTTATAACATGAATTTTCAATGAAGTTTTTATGAGTTTGGTGAACAAAATATGTAAAAAAAAATGTGAACAAAACGAGATTTTATAACACTTTGATAATGAGGTGAATAAGAGGTAGAAATGCCTGGAAGAAAAAACACTCATAGCTTTTAACCACTAAAAAAACTTCACTACACATTGCATGTACTAAAAAACTCACTATAATATTAATTATATACATTTAAACCTATTCCTCTCTTTTTGACCTTTCATTTTTATCTTATTACATATTTTATTAATAATTTAACACTTCTACAAAACTGGATATGCTTTTTTTGATAAAAAGAAAAAATGCAAAGGTTTAAAAAAGATAGATTGCGAAAATATTGTTTTTTAAGCGCAAGAGTTTCTAAACACATATTTTTTTTTGTGCCGTTACATTTTTTAGCACAAAAATATGTGTTTTTTTGGTTTAACTATACATCTGCATTAGCTTAGATAGAAATAGATGAAAATTTGTAGCAAAAATAATATTTTTGAAGCATCTTTACCAGTCCTAAAAGACAGATAATGAAATATAGATTAAAAAATATAGACTTTTCGACTAAACGTGTTACATTTAATACTAAACTTTAGATTTTTTAGTTCTGAGCCTAAAACCAAGAAAAAAATGTCTTCCTACGACAAATGAATCTCATTTCTTTTGTTAAATGAATGTAAATCCCAATGATTACGTAACATAAACAAAATCTTGCAAAGATCACCTACTTATTTGCACACACCTTGCGCGCTTGACAAGTATGCTCGTGGTGGGAATAAGAACTAATTAAATGCATAGATTAAGTGGTACACGGTAGAAATAAGAAATTACTATACTACTATAGAGATATAATGATACCTGCTTGTATTCGCTTAATTCTCTTTTGCACAAAAATAAACAGCCCAAACGTTTCCTTAGCTTCCTTAATAATCTTATAAAATCAGAACTGGAGGTTTTTTATTTAAAAAGCATGTAGGTTTGTATTGCCGTGATTTTCCCAAAATCCACCTCCAAACCAACCTTTCCGATTAAATTGGTGTTTTTTTTAGCTATTTAAATATCAGTTTCATATAAAAGTGGTATTTTTCCTTGATAAATAGAATTGCCAGCGATTGATTTCTTTTCTCCAAAAACTTATTCCATTTAGTAATGCTATTTATACTTCAATTACTGAGTTGAAATGTTTAATGTAGTATGTTTTAAAAAAAATATTTTTCGAAATACTTCAAATCGTAAAACTCGTTTCCCTTTTCTTCAAAATATTTCAACGTTACACATGCGACACTACTGCCCTCTACCAACACCCGACTTGTCTGTCAACTCGTTATTAATTCCACACACCGGGTCGAGTATGTAAGCCAGTCGTAATGTAATACTTGCGCAAGAGAGTCGCAACTGTACTGTTTACATTTTAATTTGTTGTTGTACTTTGTTTTTTTGTTTAAGTACTGTTGGCAGGATAGTCTTGTAAAATAAATAACATGTAGTTGCTTTTTTTAGTTTTTTTTTTGAACGCGGTATTGTCAGGAACTGTCCGATTTGATTATTCTTCGATTACTCTCATTCTAACAACCGCAAAGGACAGAGATGGTTGGAAGCGTTTGGGAGAGGCCTTTGCACAGCAGTGGGTGGGACGATACAGGATAAAAACTGTTCAATTAATCTTTTTGTATTGGATAGTAGTTATCCATTTAGAGGAAGGTTATAGGCTATTTTTATCCAAAATCCGTCGGGACAGCTAGGGTACTCCGCGACGCGATTGTACTAAAAACCTTAATATTATAAGAGAGTTTCACACATTTTATATTCAAATCATGATTTTTTAATAACAGCAAATATATGTCGGTACGGATAGCAAATAAAATGTATAATTGATATACTCGTTCATAATTCATAAATTTTAAGAGGTCGTCTCTTGTCGGGAAGTCCGATGCAGACTTTTCCATCTATTCGTGTTCAGTGCAAGCTCCTTCACATCTCTATACGACATGACAGACACTTTTTCTTTACTCGTGAAACTGATTCTAGGCCTTCCCCTACCTCGCTTTCCTTTCAACTTTACCTTCCATGATATTATCGTACTACATACTGAATATCTTGTTTTTTTTTTCAAACTAAGTAGTGTCTTCACCATTTTTTCTTATATTTTAGGCTCAGAACAATATCTAACCGTTAAAACTATATTTTCAAATTCTCATTAGTAAAAAGAGCTACATCTTGGCATTTTCTAAAATCGGTTTCTGAAGCTCAGATAATTATAGAAAATAATTTGTCAACTCCATTATTTTTCTCGAAAACTTTTACGTTCGGTTTTTGGGGTTGTGTATTTTTTTTGTAAAAAAAATATATACATATTTGTAAAAAAATTATGAGTTTTGAAAGTAAATAAGCAAAACTTCACCAATAAAGTAAGTATATAGTAATACGTAAAAATACATATTATAAGTAAGTAAATAAGTATTAGCCTGTAATGTCCCACTGCTGGACAAAGGCCTCTCATCTCACTGAACATATCAGTACAGTGAGGAGGATTAGGTATAAGCACCAAGCTTGCCAAATGCGGGTTGGTGATCTCAAACTCAAAAAACTAGTAGTATTTTTGGTAAATTAATATTTCCAAAAATTATTAATTGCAAAAAACCTGTCCAAGTGAAAGACAAGTGAAAAACTGACAAAATCCAAAAGTACCGTCTCTCAAAAAAGTACTGAAACGCAAAAAGTACACAACCTCAAACACCGAATCCGGCAACTAATGTTCAACAACATCAAATTGTCACTAACACCTATAACAACAGGCTACGTTAACATACATCTAATATTATTTAATATATTATAACTACAAACCTATATAAAACACTTTAAGAATGTATACAATATAATTTATACCGGGTATCATCAACATTGACTACTTTACTTAAGCTTAAGGCCTTACAACACATGTTATTTTCCATTAAAACGCCAAACAAGACAGCGTGGCGTTTTTGAAGTACTGGCGTTTTTAACGGCAAATAAAAATGTGTTGGTAAAAGACTTATACTTATAACAACAAGCTTTTAGACTAATACTATTTTATAACGTTATCCTCAATGAAATTATAATTTGAAATTAAATAAAATACCAAATTAATAAGGTCACATCAAAAGTCTCACCTAAAATTGACCATCCATATCTTTCCACACCTATGTTTAATAATTTTTAATAATTAATTTAGAATTATAATTTCTATCGATCAAGCTTTTCGAAAAATTAAATGCGTTTTGACACAATACCTTTGCCTCTAAGATTTGTTTTTCATTTTGGCAGTTCTTGTTATTTTTGAAGTTACAAAATGTGACAGAAAATTGTACCTTGTGACTTACCATGATGTCACTAAAAAGTATTTTTAATTTTTGTTAAAACAATATCGACTCTACACATTTTTGTGCGATGCGAACTCGACTCGGTTACAATTAATAAAATACTACGTCGTAACAGTAATGTAATAATAACTAACAATTGTTTTACTTTATTAAAATCCTTAGCAATAAAAACGTCAATACATTTATTACCATTTAAGAAAAATAGATTAGAGAAAGTCCCCTTTGAGTTTTAGTCTACTAAAAAGTACGTACTTTTTTGTCATTGTAATTTGACTTCAACATAAAAAAAAGTATCTAAATACACCATAAAGAAAAAGTATCTAGTCAAATTTCACAAAAAGTTTGTGCACTTCTAGTAGAATAAAATTCAAAATACTTTTTTAGAAATAGTCGTCTCCATAGTTTTTCTGTTCTGTTTCAGGAAGTGGTTTTAGACTTTATTTTCATTCAGTTAAGGTTGTTTTTAGAAAGTCAAGTTGAGAGTTAGCGTTTGTGCAAGATTTTTTTTTGTGCGTTGAAATTAAAAATATTTTTATTTATTTTATTGCAAATGTTCTATGCGTTGACTTTTCGATGTGGAAACTATATTTTAAAGTATTATTTTTGTTTTTTTTAGTTATTTTTTTATGCACATGCTTAAAGAGATAGATTTAAAGTCTGTTGTAGGTATGGTGATAGTTTTGCTGAGGATATAAAAATATTTTGAAAAAATACTGTCCTTATTTTTGTTTCAAATTATATTCAAATAAGTTAGTCACGTAATCAAGTTAGTGGAAATCCTAGTATCAAACTTTTAGACCGCTTAAAAGTCTTCAAAGTGGTCTAACTATTGAAAGGATCCAACAACGTATTTTTGTTAATAGATAAAAAATACTTTCTGCAAAAAGTGTTGAACGCGAAAAGTAATTAATGGAACAAATACTCAACGCAAAAAGTACTCACTGCAAAATGTGTTCAATGAAGAAAAAATACATAAAAATTATTTAAATAAAAAGTACTGAAAGCAAGTAATATTTCATGTAAAAAGTACTCAATACAATAAAGTACTTAACGCAAAACTGTTCCACCAAAAATCCCCAACCAAAACCATCACCTACCAACAACAAGAGAATCTGAAAGACATTTTTTGAAGTCATTTTTTAGCTTTTTGTTTAACCATTCAGTCTTATGACGCTTTAACTCTCATTAGGGTTCAACGTTAAATCAAGAAACCCTTTTAATTAACAATAAAGTGTCGTCCTATAAGACACTGCAGATCAAAGTCCTCTCACTGAAGATGTTAGTACAGCGTTGGAACTATTTTCAACAAGGTAACAATTTTATTTTATTCAGGCTTCAGACGATGCCATTGCACTATGGTTTGTCTGGGTTTGGTTATCATGTCTTGCCAATGTTTTGTCTCTGTTGCACCGGAGCCGTTTTTGCCTGGAATGAGAGAGATAGCATATAAGTGATGAGAAACGATAATGTAAAGTATCGTCCTATAATACACTGCAGATCAAAGTCATACATACATCCTCAAAAACTTTTGCATTTATAATACTAGCTGCGCCCCGCGGTGTTACCGCCTTACAACCGTTCCCGCGGGAATATCGGGATGAAATGTATCCCATGAACAATTCTATTATATAACCTATATTCATGTAAAGTTTCATCCAAATCCGTGCAGTAGTTTTTGCGTGAAAGAGTTACAAACATACACACATAACTTCACAAACTTACGCATTTATAATTAATAGTAGGATAGGACTTATGTTACCTTATGGACTTACATTACATGAGCCATGTCAGAGGCCTTTGGCGGCTCAATAACTCTGACACCAGGATTGGTCAGGGTGACCATCCGCTCGATGAAGAAGAAGGACTTACCAGCTAATAAGATCCGTCCAATAAGTTCGTTCCTGCCGATGTTATCGAAGTCCATAACCTGGACATCCAGGGAGCATTCCCGGATCTTCTCCCACGGCACGTTGAAGGAGAATGAGTCATTGAAGACAGGGTTCAAGGTACATTTGAAAATGGCTGTTTTGCGCTTCTCTATGCGTTTGTCGCCGAATTGTAGCCAAACTTTGACGTAAGGATCTGTAATAGAAAACAATATTTGGTTTTAAGAACATTGAAGAAAAAATTAAAGAAAAGAGGGATGTATGAGCCTGTTATGTCCCACTGCTGGGCAAAGGCCTCTCATCTCACTGAAGATATCAGTACAGTGAGGAGTGTTAAAGTTGCGTAGCGTATATAGCAGATTAACAGCGCCCCGCTATTTTACCCGGGTTATGTTCGTTCCCGTTGGAATTTCGGGATTAAAATAGCCTATAACCTTTGGGTTGAATGTGGCTATCTATTACAAAAGGAATTACTGAAATCGGATTGGTAGTTTCTGAGATTAATGCTCTCTAACAAACAATAAAACAGAAATCAAAGTCTTCAACTTATTAGTATAGAATAAAATCGAAACTAATACATATTATAAAGAGGTAAAATTTGTCATTTTGTTTGTTTGTATGTTCGACCTAATCAGCTCGTTATGTCCGATTCGAATAATTATTTTAGTAATGCATAGCCACATTCAACGGGAACTAGCATAACACGGGTAAAATCGCGGGGCACTGATAGTCTGTTATAAGAAATTACGTTGCCCGAAGAGTAAGATGATTCCGTGCTTCGGAGGGCACGTTAACCCGTCGGCCCCGGTTACTTTCTACGGATAGTAGTCGTTACATGAGCCGTGTCAGAGACCTTTGGCGGCTCAATAACTCTGACACCAGGATTGGTCAGGGTGACCATCCACTCGGTGAAGAAGAAGACGGGGCATAAAACTGCAGGGCACAGTATTTAAATAAGTTAATTAAGTAAAAACCTCTTCAAACAACCATTAACAGTGAAAGTAATCCACTGGAGAACTCTTATAAAACCTCAAATCAGCTGAAATAAAGGACTGCTCATTAATTTTCGATGACAAATCGTCCCGCCATCTATTTGCATTGCAGATAACACTAACGATCGTTAACAACGCCTTGTGAATAAATTATAGCAATTTGCTCGCTTGCGTTTTGTAAATAGATTCTCCTAGAAATTTAGTGGGTTATTAGTATGGATGTTATAGATTGGATACGGATATAGGAATGATTATTATACCGGATACGGATTCGGATATTAAATTATTTCGGATTATCCGTTTTGCAATTCGGTTTCGGATATTAGATTTTTAAGGAATTTAGAAGAAAACAAACAATGCGATATTATCCGAAACTTTTATTTCGGATTCGGTTACGATTACATTTTATATCGGATATCCGATAGTTTCGGTTACGGTTTCGGAGCTCCCTAACATCCCTGCTTATTGGTATGGAAATTTTCTTTTCATATAAAAATACTTTACGGAAAAACGGCTGGATCAAATACCAAGCATAGCTGAAAATTACAAGCAAGGAAATAATAGGTAACTATAAAAACTGCATCCAAGTTTCATCCAAATCCGTCCAGTAGTTTTTTCGGGAAAGAGTAACAAACATACATACATACATACATCCTCTCAAACTTTCGCATTTATAATACATAGTAGGATACGAAGACCTTTTTCCTCTTCAGGAGCAATCGTCTTCGGCTGGAAAATTTACGACATTGATCTACATTTTGTGATAACCAAAAAAGAGTATACAAACTTATACTGTCACTAGCCGCGCCCCGCGATGTTACCCGCGTTGTACCCGTTCCCGTGGGAATTTCGGGGCTTTACATACATATAAACCTTCCTCTTGAATTACTATCTGTTTAAAAAAACCGCGTCAAAATCCGTTGCGTAGTTTTAAAGATCTAAGCATACATAGGGACGGACAGCGGAAAGCGACTTTGTTTTATACTATGTAGTGAAGTTTCCTGCACGCAGCATCAGGTGCGCTGTAAACTTGACGGTGAATTTGATCCTGCATGGCGAGTAATATCAATCATGTTATTTTTTTATGGAAAAAAAATGATGAACTACTTATTTTAAAATCGGTGACAGTTCTTAAGAAAAATCCTCGTAACACTACATAGTATAAAACAAAGTCGCTATTTGTCTGTTTGTTTCTTTGTCTGTATGCTTAAATCTTTAAAATTACGAAACGGATTTTGATGCGGTTTTTTGTAATAGGTAGAGTGATTCAAGAGAAAGGTTTTTATGTTAAAAAATTCTCGAAATTCCCACGGGAACGGGCACAACGCGGGTAAAACCGCGGGGCGCTGCTAGTCTCTTATATAGTTTTAGACTTGCTCATATTGGCCGGAGTAAGAGTACCCTGTATAATTAATTATGTAAGTATTTATAGGGTTTCCCTAATTTGCGATTTCGTAGAAGGAAAATTATGGCCTAATTTGTTTGTGTATTTTAATTTAATTTCTGTGAAAAAGATTGCTCTTAGATTTTTTGTAGGAGTTCGGTCTCGTTTAATAAATACGGTGTTTTTAGGGATTCGTACCCACATGGGGTAAAAATGGGACCCTATTACTGAGGAGGCTTCGCTCTCCGTCCGTCCGTCCTACTGTCCGTCCATCCTGCTGTCCGTCCGTCCGTCTGTCACCAGGCTGTATCTCAAGAACGGTGATAGCTAGACAGTTGAAATTTTCACAGATGATGTATTTCTATAGCCGCTATAACTTATAATACCTACTAAACATAAAATAAAATAAATATTCAAGGGGGCTCCCATACAACAAACGTGTTTTTTGTACCGTTTCTTGCTCGATACTAATATTTTAATAGATTATGGGTACGGTACCCTTCGTCTGCGAGTCCGACTCCCACTTGACCAGTTTTTTATTTAATTTCTGTGAAAGAAGATTGCTCTTAGATTTTTTGTGGGAGTTTGGTCTCGTTTAATAAATTAAACATATTAAGCGATTCATTTTTATATTATAGATTTTAGATTTTATCTATATCTACATGCCACGTCAAAACCTTTCGTTTATACTCTGAAAGTGAAGACAAAAAGCGAGTGGTTTTATTATCTGTGCCAGTTTTTCTGATTTTTTTATGTAAAAAATTTGTCAATCATGTCACTATCACAAAATGTGCAGCCAATCATAACAGAGGAGTGGATCTTAAATAGACATAAAACTGTGTCGCAACTCGCAATTTTAGCTATCGAATGGTTTGTCACTTTCTGACACACGGAATTTTCCGCAGAGCAAAAGAGACAAAACACTTTACAACAATGTTTTAGTTATACCGCGTTTATTAATATGACCCTTAATGCATACAACAGCCTTATCAGCCTCCGTGGTTATGGTCTGAGCGCTCGGCTCACGAACCGGAGGGTCAGCATTCGTTTCCCGGTGGGGACAATATCTCACAAAAATCTCTTTCTGAGACTGCCCTCAGTTTGGTTAGGGCATTGCAGGCTGAATCACCTGATTGCCCGAAAAGTAAGACGATTCCGTGCTTCGGAGGGCACGTTAAGCCGTCGGTCCCGGTTACTTTCTACGGATAGTAGTCGTTACATGAGCCATGTCAGAGGCCTTTGGCGGTTCAATAACTCTGACACCAGGATTGGTCAGGGTGACCATCCACTCGGTGAAGAAGAAGAAGAAGAGATATTTCGTCACTTATATGCTAGGTCATTATGGTTACCTATCTCCCTCGCACCTACCTGATTTCCCGTTGATATCCTTGGCTTTCAAGTTCCTCGCCTTCAACAGAGTCAGCGTCAGCACACTGTTGCTGGGATGGTAGCACAGAGACGTCAGCAGCTCGCCGCACTTGTCTTTGGCCGGCGGCTTCAGTGCCTTCCAAAAGGACGGCTTTTCGCTTAAGTCCACCTGTGGAGGAGAGTGTTATGGGTGTCGCTTATTTTGGGTGTGGTCGCTTATTGTGGGGGAAGAAGCTTATTTTTGGTGTGGTCGCTTATTTTGGGTGAAATCGCTTTCTGTGGGGGAAGTAGCTTATTTTGGGTGTGGTCGCTTATATTTGGAGTGGTTGCTAATTTTGGGTGTGGTCGCTTATTTTGGGTGTGGTCGCTTATTTTGGGTGATTCCGCTTATTTTGGGCGGGGTCGCTTATCTTATGTTTTTTAATTTTGTGTTGACCGAACAGTGAGACATGTTTGCTTATAAACTTAACAAGAATGAATACTGACGTCAATAAGTTATAACTTTTTAACCAAATATGAAAACAAGAGTATGAAGTATCTTTAAATAAATAATATTATTTATTTTGAGTATATATTTATTTAAATGTATTTACTTTTCTCACCTCTCTTAACAAAGATTCTTTCAATGCAATTCCGATTGTTAAGCAACGTTTAGCTAGCCTTTCTTGGATGGGTGGCCGATAGTAGCATTTCTATCTGAGCACTTTTCGAAATAGCGCCCCGCGGTTTTACCCGCCTTGTACCCGTTCCTATGGGAATTTCGGGATGAAAAATAGCCTATAACCTTCCCGTTGAATGTGGCTATCTATCACAAAAAGAATTATTCAAATCAGGCTGATAATTCCTGAGATTACCCCGAACATATGTACAAACAAACAAATTTTACCTCTTTATAATATTAGTATAGATGAATGTTATTGTTTTCATGTATAGTCTGTGCAGATCAAAGTCCTTATTACTAACTTGATAATAAATAACGTAAGGGTGTGTTCACAATTATAAAGTTTCCTTTAATTGCTTTACTTTAAGTTTAACTTCAGTAATTACGTTTGTTTTGTTTACCTTGAGTATTTCACTTGAAAGGTTAATTCACGGAACATATACAGCATTCAAATTGTGTAGTAAGTTAAGCACAGTTCAAATCACTTTATATATATTTAATACTAGCAGCGCCCCGCGGTTTTACCCGCGTTGTGCCCATTCCCGTGGGAATTTCGGGATAAAATGTAGCCTATAGCCTTCCTCGATAAATAGACTATCTAACAGTGAAAGAATTATTCAAATCGGTTCAGTAGTTTCTGAGATTAGCGCGTTTAAACAAACAAACAAACAAACAAACAAACAAACAAACAAACAAACAAACAAAACAAACTCTTCAGCTTTATAATATTAGTATAGATATACATAACACTATTAACAGCCTCCGTGGTCTTGTGGTTTGAGCGCTCGGCTCACGATCCGAAGGTTCCGGGTTCGATTCCCGGTGGGGATATCTCACAAAAATTACTTTGTGCACGCTTAACGCAGTGCTATGTTTTTTACCTGGCACAGTGGCAGGAACACCTCTCCAATAGAATCGTCTCTTGAAAACCGGTCGTAGTCAAACACGTGTAGATGCAGCACCTGCAATTTAAAATTAAAGTATTTTTAAACGGTGGTGTTTTGTCTCTTTTGCTCCTCGGAAAATGGCGTATGTCAGAAAGTGACAAACCATTTGATAGTTAAAAGCGTTTTATAAAAAGATCCTTTAGGCCGGGATTCCTCTGTCGCTGACGTCGGTCGCGTACCGTCAGTCGCGTAGCGCGCTGACCATCAGCGCCAATGAAAACATGCGTAGTGCGATACTGACCGCTCCACGGTACAGACGTCTCCAAGTGGATTTGTTGTGGATTTGTGAAGCGGAGTTTGAATTTGGGATATTATTATGAACCCGTTTATAAATTGTTTAGTTGCTGCAGCATACTTACGCAAGCGGAGACGGCGTCAATATAGAAAAAAAGATCACATTCACCCAATTGTTGCTGATGGGGTGACGAATGGTGAATTTTCTACTATATTTGAAAAGCTACGTCAGGACGAGGAAAAGTTTTTTAATTATTAACAACTTAATAATTAAAAATAAATAAAATAGAATGAAAGTAATAACTTTTATGGGCGACTGTACGCGCGCGTGCCGACGGTCGGGAACAGAGGAGGACGCTCATAGCGTTCTATAGCGCGTCAGTCGACCGACGAACGCGGCGCTGACGAGCGAGACCGACGCTCGTCATCAGCGGCGCGTAGCAACTCGCGCGCCGCTGATGTCAGCTTTACAGTGTACTGCTTCATAGAACACAATGTATATTCGTACGCGCGACCGACATCAGCGACCGACATCAGCGACAGAGGAATCCGGGCCTAAAGGGGGTCGGTCTTGGACTGTCTAGAACACAATTTGACTACATTTGATTTTTGCCTAGAGCTTAAAGTGACTACTGCATAATGGGTCGAACACTCACTACTAAAACACAAATTGACTAGTACCGAAAACACCTAGAACACATTTTGCCATTACTATTGTCTTTTGTTTTTGAATGTACAGGCGAGGTGAGGATAGCGGCAATCTCTTGAAGAATATGAAATACTAGCAGTGCCCTGCGGTTTTACCCGCGTTGTGCCCGTTCCCGTGGGAATTTCGGGATAAAATGCCTATAGCCTATAGCCTTCCTCGATAAATAGACTATCTAACAGTGAAAGAATTATTCAAATCGGTTCAGTAGTTTCTGAGATTAGCGCGTTTAAACAAACAAACAAACGAACAAACAAACAAACAAACAAACAAACAAAACAAACTCTTCAGCTTTATAATATTAGTATAGATAAAGTAAGAGAGTTCGAGTAGGTCAGTGGCCGCGTCGAAAGCAGACAATATACTGTCTAAACAGCAGAATGAAAAGCATTGAAAAATTATTGGATGTCTAAATACTGTCTAAGCAGTCTGTAATTACCCGGCTCTGCGGCGTCTGAATAGGGAACCCGAGATAAGAAAGGGAGAAAAGCCTACACGGGGTCGAACAAAGCAGTCTAAATACTGTCTAAGCAGTCTGTAATTACCCGGCTCTGCTCCTTCTGAATAGGAAACCCGAGATAAGAAAGGGAGATAAACCTAGACGGGGTCGAACAAAGCAGTCTAAATACTGTCTAAGCAGTCTGTAATTACCCGGTTCTGCAGCTTCTGAATAGGAAACCCGAGATAAGAAAGGGAGAAACGCCTAGACGGGGTCGAACAAAGCAGTCTAAATACTGTCTAAGCAGTCTGTAATTACCCGGCTCTGCAGCTTCTGAATAGGAAAGCCTTCGAAGTAGAAGGTCTCGTTCCAGCGCGGGTTCAGGGTGCGACGTTTGATCTTTGTCTCCAGCCGGTGCTTTTTATCCGGCAACAGTGTCACCCGGACGTACGGATCCGAAGTGCCGGATAGATCCTTTGCCGGCAATTCTTTACCCTGTAACATGAGATTAGGTATTAAAATTTACAGAAAATACGTTCTGTAATTTTTTTATGTTTCTGTAAAGCCTACATACATGTATTGCAAGCTTAAAAAGTAAAGACGAATATGTTTTCTGTAAAAATCCTGTAAAATATAATTTTTCCTGTAAACACCGTTAATCATGACACTGTTCTGTAAAATAACTATACTTTAAATCTCACTACAAACCTGTATGATCCTCAATGTACAATTGACTTTACTGTAAAAGCTAAAATCACACAGCTATTCTGTAATATTCTATTATATTTTGTTACGTCGCGCTATTCTGTACATTCTTTTATATTCTTTAACACCACGCTATTCTATATATTTTATTATATTTTGTAAAACTGCGCTATTCCGTCACTCCTCGCCACGCAATTGTTTATTATATTCTATAATATTCTGTAAAGTCAGGCTATTCTGTAACTCCCGCTACAAACCTGTATAATCCTCAGTATCAGAGTAGTGTTCTGGAAGTCGTATTCCAGTGAGAAGTGTATCTGGCCGACATTCTCGCTCGGCTCCGTGTTGTCAATGTACATGTCCACCAGAGAGATGGACCGGTTCTGTAGGAACGCCATCTGTTAGACGGTAACACAGTTTAAATGTTTGCCAGGCAGGCCCGGCAGTTTCCAGAACGGGACGGGAAATTTCGCAATTCCGGGAAAAAATGTTTTTTTTTGGGATTTTTGAAAAAAATTATCGGGAAAAAAATATGGAAAATTTTAATTTTTAGGCCTTTGTTGAATTTGTATTTTTTTGGAAAATATTTTATTTTATGTAGCTTAGTTGGTATGTTTAACTAAATCGTGAAAGTGCAGGCCAAATCAAAGATCATAGAATTTTCCAGCTATATTATAATACTTCTTTTTAGGCCCAGGAAGTATATTTTCGAAATCAATATTGTATTATCCCAAACATCAAGCATATTATAATTAATTATCACACAAAATTGCGAAATTCCCGAATCATAAAATTCCCAATTAAAACATAAGTTGAAAAGAAAAGGTTATCAGTTTGTTTGATTAATATTCATTAAAAGGAGTCTATTCTACATCAATTACCTGTTTTTCTTCGAATATTTAATAAAAATTATTGAAATATTGAAAAATTCAAAGGGTCCATGCGTAATTAAAATCTATCGGATTGACTGACATGCAGGGATTCCTATATTATTGAAATTTGATACGGGAATATAATATTAAAATCGGGACTAATATTTACAATCCGGGAAAAAATGGGGTGTTATTTAAAAATAATTATTCAGTTTATTTAAATTGGGAATTTTCTTGAACTTAAATGTTTTGGAAACTGCATTTGGGTCGAACTGGAAAAAAAGATAATTATTGCAATCCAAAATTCGTGTCACTCGTGAAGATTAATTAAAAAAGCGATTAAAAACTATGTAAATTGAAAAGTCAGATCACGAAAGTATAATATTAAAATATTATCATCGTTTGTCTATGTGACTATGTGCGATGTTCATAAAATATCGTAAAAAATAACGCAGATTTGCGTTTATAAAAACTCTTTTTTACATTATTTCTGTGCGTTATTTGCCACTACCTAAAACTAGATCTAGATCTAAATTTATAGATAATATCAAATATTTATTTTGCATATTTCTAGTGAAATAATAAATAAAATCCAGCTCTGAAAGGCGTTGTTTTTTGCAAAAAATATTTTAATTAAAAGCTAATATTATGTGCTTCTAATTATGTACAAGTCAGCTAAGCTAGCTCACTTTGAAATCCCAAGCATTTGGTTTATGTGATAGTGTAGTCTAATTTTTGCGGTCACATACTTGTCATCCTCAAAATATTAACATTAAATAACAATGATCAACCATCTATGGTTGACTCTCGTTAATGCATACTAAGTGAAAATATATATTATGTACTCCTTTTTAATACTAAAACATGATAAATTTGATCTAGCTTAACACAAGTTTTGACACCTTTGGCATTAGCACATTATTACGTCATTCAGTTGGGAATCGATAACTCTGTGCTAAAAAATGCATTTAAAGACTGACGTAATGACTGAAATATGATCGAATAATTTGACAATTACATGATAGAATCAGAATTATCATAAGATGCCTGTGAAAAAAATGACACTTTAGTCATTTTTTTCACAGGTAAAGAGAATAATGACTATTAAATTCAGTTTTTTTTTGTCTTTACTCTACTTTTAAAGATTATGTAAAAAATACAGAAATTAAAGTCTAATACTGATTTTTTATTACAACATTGTTATTTACAGAACATATTTTGGTGATCACAAGTATGCGGTTCAAAAATTGGACTAAAAGCGTAAATCTGAAAAGCAAATCTAGATTAGTTGATTATTTTTCTATTTTTTTCATATACAACCTCTTCGACCTACCAGGTTTGAAGGAGAGAGCATGGAAAGAGAATCCATATTTAGTGACACCAAATCAAAATCAAAAAAAGATTCAAATAAAAGACAGTTTGAAACACTAAGCTACAATGCGGACAGTTCTAAAATTTCCCAACAGAATACACTAATACTAAAATCTATTTCCCATTAACTATTCTTTTCACTTAGCACTACTTAAAATTAATGTATTTTTTTAACACAGTTCTTATTTTTTCCCGACAATTTTAAGTATTTTTTTCCCGACACCACAAAAAAAAATCCCGACAATTTTTTTTTGTACTAAAAATCAGTTTTATTTTTTTTACAAAATGTTTTTCTTTGTTTAAATTATTTTTATAGTAGTTGTTATGAGTAGGAAAATTGTCAGACTAACACTAAAATCGTGTAAGTCTTGTCGTGAAATATATATTTGGATTAACAATATTGACCGATTATTTACTTTACGTGAACTAACAATAACCGTATTTACTTGCTCATTATATTACCATTATTTGATATAACAATAAAATAATACGTATTTATACCTTTTTCTGATATATGATAGTAAATTTGATGAATAAGTAAAGAAATGAATTCGCCTGTGATGTTCCACTGCTGGTCAAAGGCCTCTCATCTCCCCTCAGATATCAGTACCGTGAGGAGGATGTCGTAATCACCACGCTTGCCTAATACGGGTATAGTAAAATGATTACAGTAAAACAATATGATTATAATGATCAAAAAGTGTCGATATAAGTGATTAAAAACGTGTTGATGTTTTTTAATCAATCATAGCAAGAACACTCCCCGTGTAAGTACCTCTCTAGCAAACAAAACTACATTAAAATCGGTGTATTCGCTAATAAGGTTGAATGTCTAGACACAAATAATAGTCAATTTATTATTATTAACTAGCAGCACCCCGCGGTTTTAACCACATTGTGCCGTTTTCCGTGGGAATTTGAGGATGAAAAATATCCTAATAGCCGTTGAATGTGGTATAAAAATTCCCAAAATTCCCACGGGAACGGGCACAACGCGGGTAATACAGCGGGGCGCTGTTAGTCGATATATAGAGCGTAAATCAAAACGGTATCTACGTGTAATAAATCAATGTCATTGCACAAACTCAATTTAAAAACATCCCCTAACCAATAAATTCAGAATCCAGACTACATTTTCCCATTTAAAGTAAATAAAACTCTTAATAAAACTAGAAAACCATTTAAAACCATTTGAAAGCTGCGCGGTCTCAATTCTGTTGGCAATTCAATAAGAGTGGAATAAAGTTTTTTCAACGTATTCCCAATTGATCCGGTCCCCAACGGAGTCGGTACCTTTATAAATTATTCAGATTGATCTGAGTAATCCACCGAAAGGATGAATCACTTGTAAAGAAATTTTGACAAAGCAGTCTGTCTTTATAGTACTAACTGCACCTCGCGGCGTTACCTGTGTTGTACCCGTTCCCGCGAGAATTTCGGGATAAAATATATACCTTGTGGTATTTTGATGTATAACCTATATTACTGTAAAGTTTCATCTAAATCCGTTCTGTAGTTTTTGCGTGACAGAGTAACAAACATACATACATCCATCGTCACAAACTTTCGCATTTCACTATTTTTCATCCCAAAATTCCTACACCAACGGAAAGAATGCGGGTAAAACCGCGGGGCAAGGTTAGTTAGTTATATGTTTCGAGGATATGAGTAAAATGGCGACTCCAGTGAACTGTTCCGAAGGGTTAAAGGAAGAAAATTGGATTAAATGTTTCCAAGTTTGTTTGTTAGTTACTCAATTTGTTTATATGTTGATTAAATAGTTTTGTTTATTCAATTACTTGTTTCGTAGGACTCTAGTTATATAACACTAGCAGCGCACTGCGATTGTACCCGCGTTGTGCCCGTTCCCGTAGGAATTTCAGGAATTTTTATACTTATAAACCTTCCTCTTGAATCACTCTATCTATTTAAAAAAACCGAGTCAAAATCCGTTGCGTAGTTTAAAAGATCTAAGCATACAAAGAGACAGACTGCGGAAAGCGACTTTGTTTTATACTGTGTAATGAAAATGATGATACAAAGTTATATAAAAAGTAAAACACATATTACAAAAGATGATTGGACGATAAACATGTGTTATATTATCATAATTTCTGCCTAAATCTTACTTTAAAACGTATTACTGTAACCATAAAGTGCTTTATCGTCAATTTTCTAGTCTGTACGCACGATTATTAGCCAAAACACGTATAACTTTATTGCCAGTAAAATAAATTGCACTTGTTACAGTTTTAGGCGTTATAATGTTATGCCGAAATTTAACTGTGGTTATAAATATGAGTTTTTCAAGCGAAAATCCGACTTCTAACCAGGTTTTATACAGAACTAGCTTTGTTTTAAATCGGTTGAAACAGGACCAATTTGGGACCAATTCTTTCAAGTATTGAATCAAATCAACTATAACAAAAGACCATTGAAGATAAAATAGGAGTGAAAAATATTACAAAAAAAAACTTTTTTTTTCCCGACACAAAAATGTATGAACATTTTGTAAATGGGAAAAATGTTATTTGTAATTTAATGTTTCAGATAGTGAAAGGCCTTGCGCCGTCTGAAGTTGTGATAGGCTAAGCTCTTGTAACTGAAATAAAGAAACGGTTTGACTGATTACTTGATTAAAGATTAGAAAACCTGAAATCTTTTGAGTATTTTAGTGTTCATGTTTAGGAAATGAAATAACTATAATTATATTTTAAGCAATTTAAGAAAATCTGTTCAATTAATTTCTAAAAGGAAGGAGCCGCGATCCGTGGTGTTACCTGCGTTGTACCCGTTCCCGCAGGAATTTTGGGATGATGTTCTCATGTGTTTGATCACCTTTATTACTGTAAAGTTTCATCCAAATCCGTCCAGTAGTTTTTTCGTGAAACGGTAACAAACTTACATACATCCATACACACATACATCTCTCACAAATAGTATTTATAATATGAGTAGGATGTTTTCAATTAATTTTTAAACCTGACTCATCGTTAATAAACTCAGAGAGACCACTCATTTCATAAAAATAATTTATACGAGTAGTAAAAAAAATCCCGGCAGAATTTCCCGTCATTGAGACCAACAATCAAACACATTAGGAAAACCTTCGCGATGACACCTCAAATAATGAAATTATTCAATTTAATTTATAGCACACTTAAAAACACGAGGAAGTCGCCAAACGCAATTTAATTCCAACAAAAGCCTTAATACCATTAACGTCGTAAGAAAATATCCTTGATTCATGACGTTTTCCCGAACGAGAATATTTCCCGGAAGGAATATTTTCCCGTCACAGAAAAATTCTCGACACAAAATGGTGAATAATAACCAGTTTTTTAAAGATGTTTTATTTCTTATATCAAAATACTTATTTTCGAATTAGTATTATTTTCTAAAAGGCAAAGTAAAGTATACAGAAATAATTAAAAAAATCCTATTGTATCAACTATACCGTAATTTTTTTTTATGTCGATAACACTATAAAAACGTACTTTCAATAACATGATTATCAAATTTTTTCCCGACACCAACTTTTTCCCAAAACCAAATTTTCCCGATACAAAAATTTTCCGAATCCCATCAACATTCCCGAACCAACGAAGGTTTCAAACTTTAACTTGTTGGTTCGTTAGCAAAATATACATTGATACCAGTTGCGAATTTGCAAAATTCCCGTTTGAATTATTCATTGAAATTGGTCTTGCAAAGACACATTCAAGAAGGGAGAGTTTTTATACGCAATCCTGCGTAGTTAAGTACGTAAAAGTTATAACTGCGTAGTTAACGACGCAAATTATTATATAACTTTGTTACGTTATTGTCATAAAAGTTGTGTGGTTTCGCTGCATTTTGTAAAGCTTCTGTTATATTGCTCGTTTAGCGTAAAAGCTTTAGAGAAAGTTCTAGGGTTCGAAAGAAGCTTAGTGTTTCTTAAGTTTCAGCGAAAACTATTCATTTTAAATTGAAACTACGTTTAAGGATACACTTCGCTTTTATTTTACACTAGCAGCGCCCTGCGGTTTTACCCGCGTTGTGTCCATTCCTGTGGGAATTTCGGGATGAAATATAGCCTGTGTTACTCGTGGAAAATGTAGCTTTCGAAAACGGTTCAGTAGTTTTTGAGCCTATTCATTACAACCAAACAAACAAAGTTTTCCTCTTTATAATATTAGTGTAGATTTTCATCTGACGTCTCGGTCCCTTTACAGGAACCGAAGGTCACAGACTTAGTGTTACGTCAATATAATACACACAAGACGAAGCGAATGAAAGCGAAATGTATCCGTAAACGTAGTTTCAAGTCAACCCGGTTATTTCAATCGATAGACCATGTCGTCTCCTTTACGCGGTCTAAAAACTCCAATACCAGGGTCGGCCACAAACACGAGCTTATTTATGTTATTTTCTTCTGTGACTTGTACCAAAGGCCATAAAACTAGTTATTCATGTTTCGTCCGAAAGGACGGTTTTGGGTTAATTTTATTATACTGTTATTTAAGCATCTCTTTGACCTAAATAAATAATATAAAAACTATGGTGAAGGACATTAAATGTCTTACATTTAATGTTCTTTAGTGATTTTTGCTTTCAGAAAATTTTAACAGATAGACATTATTAAGCATTGTCGTAGCTACTCTTCGATCAACAATATACAACAAAGAATACGTCTCGGTGAATAGTGCCTCATTTGAAAAGTGAGGCGTTATTCTCACTTATTTTATTCATAAGATTTGCTACTTTATTGCTAGGTGTTATAGTTGTAATTAGGTTGAACTTCGAACTGTTTTAAAACTTTTTTTTCAGTTCGGTAGTAAATAAAATAAGCTGTCACACGTCATCCACGCGGATAGTATTTAGCTTTGATTTTGTACGTGACCCGATATCTAGTTGTGTATTGTCGATCGAAGTAGGTACTAGTTACTTCCCGATTTAGTCGCAGTACTCTTTTGTGTTGGAATTTTGGGATAAAATCCTTTTGTCTTCCTTATTCATGTATTTAAATCAAATAATCAATGAAGGCTGTCTGCGCCCTTGTTGATAAAATCAGCAAATTTTCAATTTTGAAAAGTCGTTTTAAAACGCTTTTTTACTTGATATTTAACGTAAATAATACAAATTATTCCTGTAAATATTTTATACTTTTTTACTAAACTATTTATTGCGTTAGTAATCAAAGATAGCATCGTATATAATATATAACTAGCAGCGCCCCGCGGTTTTACCCGCGTTTTGCCCGTTCCCGTGGGAATTTCAGGAATTCTTATACCCATAAACCTTCCTCTTGAATCTTTCTATATATTACAAAAGCCGCATCAAAATCCGTTACGTAGTTTTAAAGATCTAAGCATACATAGAGACAGACAGCGGAAAGCGACTTTGTTTTATACTATGTAGACAAAAACGACACCATTTATGAGTCATTTCCAAAATTGGATACTTAACGAAATTATAGCAACTCAAACATTTAACAGCTAGTAGTGTAGTAGGTAATTAGAGAAATAAGCCGTAAAAAGAATTATAGGGTCTCTTTTCCAAGAAACTTTCTGGCTATGTAATTACGAGTACGAAAAAAACACGTTTATGTTACTGGAAAAAACGATGTGTTTTGGAAGGAACTGAGTTTTGTGACGGGAAAAAATGATTTATCTGACGGGAAAATAATTAACCTATCAATTGCGACTATATGCAAGCAGATATTTTTTTTACGTTTTAGTACATTTTACTTATCTATGTTTCGTAAAAATCGCTTATATGTTATATTTGAGAGAAATTCCCGGAATGGGTACAATGTAGGTAAAACAGCGGTTTGCAGCTAGCTAAGTATTACTCGACAACTAGTGAAAATAATTATTATTTTATAACTACTAGATAATTTTATTATCAGATAGCGAAATTCTATGAGAGAATATAAATAGCTCAATAAGAGTAAACTAGATAGTAAAAACATGTTTGTTCCGAGAAAAAATAGTTTTTGCTTCGGGAAGAACTGATTTTTGTAATGGGAAAAAAAGTTTTTGACGGGAAAAATTTTAGACATATCTGTGTGTAACTTGTTAGGTTAAAGGACAGAATACCTACCTATAAAGTTAGCCAGTGCTCTGAAAAAAAATTGGACCTACCACAGATTATAAGTACTAACATGAGTAATAAAATAGTTTGACTGTCTGACATTAAGTTAGTTAAGCTATTAAAGTTAACAACTTATGTTTTACGACAAACTTATATGCCTACAACTATTTCTGTAGCGACTCCGTTGTGGGCCAAAGTCCTCTCACGGCGAGGAGTACACGAAATTTATTGAAGCTTTTGTTAGAAAAATGTTAGAGAATTTGTATTCGTTGTCAAATTGGGGCATTGTGAGATAAATCAGTAATATCATTAATTCTGAACACCTGTAATCTTATTATTATTCAAAACACAAAATGAAGATGATTTAGTAGGTATGGAAACAAAAGGAGCATACTAATATTATAATTTATAAAGAATAAAAATGGATAAATATTTTTTTGTTATTTTTCCTCAAATATTTGTAACTAGCAGTGCCTCGTGGTTTTACCCGCGTTGTGCCTGTTTCCGTGGGAATTTCGGGATGAAAAATAGCCTATAACTTCCCGTTGAATGTGGCTATCCATTACAAAAATAATTATTGGAATGAGATCAGTAGTTTCGGAGATAAGCGCATTCAAACAAACGAACTTTTCAGCTTTATCTATACTAATATTATAAAGCTGAAGAGTTTGTTTTGTTTTGTTTGTTTGTTTGTTTGTTTAAACGCGCTAATCTCAGAAACTACTGAACCGATTTGAATAATTCTTTCACTGTTAGATAGTCTATTTATTGAGGAAGGCTATAGGCTACATTTTATCCCGGATTTCCTACGGGAACGGGCACAACGCGGGTAAAACCGCGGGGCGCTGCTAGTTATATTAGTATAGACAGACCTTTTCATAAACGATATTAAACTTAAACAGTGTTTTGAAGTGTTTTTTCTCTTTCACTCTTTAGCCAATAGCGTATGTCAGAAAGGGACAAACCTTTTGATAGCTAAAGTGCTGTGAATAAGCGGTTATGAGGTCCTAAGTATTCTTGTAAAAAATATTATATTATAAAGAGGAAAACTTTGTATGGTTGTAATGAATAGGCTCAAAAACTACTGGACCGTTTTTAAAAATTCTTTCACCATTCGAAAGCTACATTATCCACGAGTAACATAGGCTATTTTTCATCTCGAAATTCCCAGAGGAATGGACACAACGAGGGTAAAACCGCGGGGCGCTGCTAGTAAAAAATAAGTTCGTCGGATTAAATATACCCAAGTTTGTATTATGAATCTGAATTGGTTTGGGTCTAATTAACCGTGTGTTTATAAAGCGAGTAAAACCGGGGTATTCTATACGAGTAAATAAATATATCATTACTGTCGGCCTTTTCTCTGTATAAAATATGAGCTGTTGCGAAAGTTTTTATAGTCTAGGAGCTTACTAAACTTTGGTCATATTGTAACAAGCAATTTATTGGGCAAATTCTTTTGACAAGTAACATTCGAATTTGTAAAAAAGGAATGAATATTTCTTGCTGTTTTAACTACTGAAGGAAGGAAAAGAGTGTAATGTTTGACTTTTGTATTGTCAAACAAACTTGGATTTCGAATTCGCTGACTAGTAACTTGTAAACTCGCTGTCTAAACGACATCTATGATTAATTCATTAATATTTTTTTTTTGTTTGAGCGCGCTTATGTAAGGAACTGCCGAATCGAATAACTAATTTTAGTTTGGATAGCCGCAGTCATTAGAAAGGTCATATTAATAAGTAAATTATCCTAAAACTCTCCCAAGAATGGATAAAACGCAGGTAAAACGAAGTGCGGTTAACATAACATTAAATTACGCCTCGAGTTAACATTAAATTATTCCCACTGAAAGTAATTTGATTACATAAATAGAATTTTCAATTCAATTTATTTTCGACTCATGAATGGAATCTTCAATTCGATGTTGGTCTCTTGAACTATAACCATTACCGATTACCCTTTCAGGGATCCAAGAAATACAAATTGAAGGTAAAACGTGCCCTAATTTAAAGAGGCATTTGTTTCCCTTAGGTAATGTTCAGGAGCCTGTTGACATTGAGTCACTGTCGGACCGACAGATTTACGGGACGACAAAAGTGTCGGATCCGTTCCTCAATTAAAATAGCATGAAACATTCAGGCTGTTTACATTAGTAAACTATGGTACCGACAGTTTTGCCGGAACGACTAAAGTGTCGGATCCGTTTCTCAAGTAATTTAACAGCATGTAATATTCAGGCTGTTTAGATTAGTAAACTATTGTTCCGACAGTTTTGCCGGAACGCACTCACCGGTGACCAGTTGTAAAGCTCAATGTAAACGAAGCTTTAGTTCTTTAAATGTATCTGACCCTTACTTGATATTATAAATGGAAAAGTTTGTCAAGATGTATGTTTGATGATTTTTCAGGATGAAACGGTCGGATTTGAATGAAAGAGGTAAAGAGATATACATATATATGTATGTAGGTAGGTATATACTAGATGTCGGTATTCAGTTTATCTATTATCCCAACTAGCCACACCTCGGGGTGTTACCTACGTTATACCCGATCCCACGGGAATTTCGGGATAAAATATATCCTATGTGTTATTTTGATGTATCCTATTGTATGTTTGTTACTCTTTCACGTAAAAACTACTGGACGGATTTGGATGAAACTGTACAGTAATATAGGTTATTCAATAGAATAACACATGGGATACATATTATCCCGAAATTCCCACGGGAACCGATACAACGCGGGTCATACCGCGGGGCGCGGCTAGTAACCTATATTACTGTTAAGTTTCATCCAAATCCGTTCAGTAGTTTTTTCGTGAAAGAGTAACAAACATACATACATACATCCTTACAAACTTTCGCATTTATAATACAAGTAGGACTACACTCGCAGAATTCCCCAGGGAGCGGCCAAAATGCAGGTAAAACTGTGGGGCAATGTTAGTTAATTATAATCTACCGACAACAATTTCGAACTTATAGGTTAAAGAGCTTAATATTCCTTGTTAGAAGCTTATTAAAGCTCGTTATTTTGAGCTTAATTTACGGTTGAGCTCACTCTTCGGCTGTAGTAAGCTTTATTAGATTGCGTCTAAAATATGATTTGGAGTTAATTACTTTACTAACTAGCCCCGCGGTTTTACCTGACATGTACCCGTTTTTAATTTCGCGACTAAAATATGTTTAATTAATTTAGCGACTAAAATATTTTTAACTAGCCGCGCCCCGCGGTGTTACCCGCGTTGTACACGTTCCCGCGGGAATTTCGGGATAAAATGTATCCCATGTGTTATTCTGATGTATAACCTATATTACTGTAAAGTTTCATCCAAATCCGTTCAGTAGTTTTTGCGTGAAAGAGCAACAAACATCCATACATCCATACATACAAACTTTCGCATTTATAATATTAGTAGGATTAATTTAGCGACTAAAATATTTTTAATAAACAAATGACGCTCGTTTTAAATGGTGTTCTATTTCGTGTGGTATAAAGTACAATTTTGATCAAACAGCTTTTGTTTCATAAACATTTTTAGAGTTCGTATGCAAGCAATATGTATCGCATTTTGCTGTATCTAATTTGAGTAATTTTAATTATATCTGTCGGGGTTAACATTATATACCTATGTATTCTTAACGTTTTTTAAGTCACCTAATCTTATTTATTTATAATTCGTTTTCATTTCAATTCATGTTAATTTTACATTAAATTATATTTTTAATTTTTTACTATTAAAATTACATATTAAATTTGTTCTGTCCCAGCTTTTCAATATCCAACATCAAAAGCGAACATTTAAAGCGATGACAAAAATACACTCATTTAAATACATTCAATTATTTTATTCAATAATTCTTAATTCTTTAAAAAAACCGGCCAAGTGCGAGTCGGACTCGCGCACGAAGGGTTCTGTACTTTAAAAAACGGCAAAAAATCACGTTTGTTGCATGGTAGCCCCCCTTGAATATTTGTTTTATTTTATTTTTAGTATGAGTTGTTATAGCGGCAATAGAAATACATCATCTGTGAAAATTTCAACTGTCTAGCTATCACCGTTCTTGAGATACAGCCTGGTGACGGACGGACGGACGGACAGCGAAGTCTCAGTAATAGGGTCCCGTTTTTACCCTTTGGGTACGGAACCCTAAAACTGATGCAGAGTTAACATTTACACACCAAAAGCCACAATGATCCGATGAACATTCAAGACATACATTAAACATCGAAAACATGAAATTAACATACGTAACTCCTAAATAAATAAACCTACTCAAATATTTTATTTAATTAAACCCTAAAAATGATATTCTGTTTTTCAAAAGAATTCAACAAATTTTCTATATGTTTACATATTTCAATTAAAATGTTTTTAAAACGAAATTCCTAATAAACATCTTATTTACGTTGAAATGACCTTAAAATTCTGTTTTAAAAAAGAAAAAAAAAAGTATTAGCCTGTAATGTCCCACTGCTGGTCAAAGGCCTCTCATCTCACTGAAGATATCAGTACAGTGAGGAGGATGTCGTAATCACCACGCTTGCCAAATGCGGGTTGGTGATCTCAAACCCGAGCCATGTTTGAAAAGTAGGAAACATGTTTTCGCTCGACCTGGGAATTGAACCCGGGACCTCAGTCTTGGCAGGCGAGTGCACATACCACTAGACCACCGAGGCGTTTTCTGTTTAATAAAGTTTAATTCTCAAAATTCTTCAAAAATGTTACTAAATGTTTACATAATCATATATTTTGTTTATATATACGTCATTTTGTAATAAAAAGATACATTTTCTAATACATTAATACTACTTCTTCCACCCCTAATTTCGATTTAAGATTTCTCTAAAAAACCTTTTGGAAACAAAAGAAATTCTATGATTTCTTAAATACCTGAAAAATGTTTTAATTAATTACTGTGTCTAAAAATCTTTTAAAATACCTTAAGTAACCTTCTTGTAGTAACAATGACGAATACAAGGTTAAGGGTACAAAACCCTTACAAATTAAGAATTCGCACTAAAGTACAATACAACGGCGGTGTAACTAAAACACTGTTACACTGTGTTTTGTCTCTTTTGCTCTTCGGAAAATTGCGTATGTCAGAAAGTGACAAACCATTTGAAAGCTAAAATGTTCTAGCGTTTATGAACAGTACAAACTTCCTTGTACAAGCTGTTTTACAGTTTGACGAGATACATTAATCTTTAATTTATTTAACTTTATTTTTTTGATAATTGAATATAAAAAATCAATCACTTTAGCTAATCATTTTAGTACCCCTTTCCTAAAACTCGAAACTTTTTCATACATCCCTAACTTCTACTTAAAACCCTTAACTTTAAAAATCCTCCTATTTTTAGTATTTTAAAAACCTTTATACTCTATAATCAAAAACCAGGTTATAAGTTAAATTCTGATAATAAAAACTCTTTTCTATAAACCTAATCCCCCCCTACATTAAAAACCCTAAGAGTACAAATATTACTACCAACTCGAATCCCCTCCAGAATCCTAACCCCCTTTTCCAAACAAAACCTTAACCCTTTTATTACCAACTGAACCCTCCTACTGACCCTCTATTCCAAAAACCAATATCATTAATACTTAACCCCTTAATTGCCAATCGAATTCTAACCCCCTATCCAAAAAAACCGAAACTTCCTATCATCAAAACTTAACCCATTGACTGCCAACTCTAATAATTAACCCCTTTAACTGTCAACTCCTCTATAATCACAAAGTGTACTTACAGAAGGATGCGGCGGGTGTTCTTGCCCCTTGACATTTTGCAACTGCTTGTTATGCGCTGTCGGGGTCCGATCTCCAGGCGCTGTGGATGCGCTGGCGACTGCACCGGCGCTGCTGCCAGCAGGGCTCTTCGCTTGAGGAGATGACGTCGAAGTTGTTCTGTGGAGATTGGGGGGTTAAGTTTTTGCTGACGTCAGAACGGTAAAAAAATTACGGTGAATGTGTTAATTTTTTTAGAAACCAGTCCGTGTATGTTAATTAAATCGCTCTCGTTCACAATTTTTATTTACTTTTAAAGTAATGCAATAATTGACAATTGTGCATAAAATTAGCGTATGCTAATATCGCAAGGGCATACGCGTAAATTATGCCCTGACGTGTAACAGACAATCATTAATGTCAGTGGCGTAAAAATACCTACGAGGATTCAGTTCTTCAAACACACAAAAGGAATATAATAATACTTCTAAAATTACGGTTATATTATCTAGATGTACAACGACAGATAATACTATGACGTATGTGTCACAATACAACCAATGGCAACTGACAAATTCATTGAAAACGTCACCGTTTCAGCGACAATATGTTATAGCTGATGTTATAACCGTTTTACACAACTGAGTCAGTATCGTAAAACATATGAATGTTATTCAAAGAATCCTGACGCAGACCATTGTTTACTTACTCAAGCTGAGCTCTGCGTTTGACAAGTCACGGAACAGCACATGAAACAAAGACAAAATGGAGGTTTAGAAATATACTTTAAACAGGCAAATGACATTTAGCCCTGCTTGTATAATTATTTTTGTAATGGATAGCCACATTCAACAGGAAGGTTATGAGGCTAATTTTATCCCGAAATTCCCACGGGAACGGGCACAACGCGAGTAAGGAACGCACGAGAAGGTGATAAGTCGGCAATCGAATTGATAACCATATTTAACCTATCGGTTAACTAAATGGGGTAGTAGACCGAATTTGAACCGCTCGTGGCGTAGTTTGACTAAGCGATGTTAGTTCATTGCGATTGTTAAGCAACGTGCAGCTCGACTAGATGTAATAGATGAGTGGCCGATAGTGGTATTGCTATCTGAGCGCTACCGTGCTTCGGAGGGCACGTTAAATTGTCGGTCCCGGTTGTTTCAATCGTTAGACCATATCGGAGGCCTTTGGGCGGTCTAATAACTCCGACACCAGGGTTGGCCACTGACGTACTCGAACCTACTTACTTATTGGATCTTGGCGCCAAGCAATCCTACCTGTACATACATAACTTTTTCTACAACGCATATTGTTTATTGGCGATATTTTTTTCGTATTTTAAACCCTTAAGTACATTCTTGACCTCCTCTCAACAAGCTTTTAAGGGTTGAAATATCAAGTGGTTGATGATGGGACAAATTTGGCCAAAAGTAGCCCATCGAGTCAAGGGGTTAAAGTACCTTCAGTGAAATAAAAAAAGTCTAAAATATTTTCTTGAAGTTAAGGCTATGTTCACATGTAACGCGCGTTAACGCGCGATCAAATTTGAAGAGAGTTCAGATGATGAGCGCTAATGCGCGTTGCGAGAGTGCTCGTCAGTCTAGTCTTCCAAACATTAATATCATAGCGCGAGTCAACGCGCGATTGTCTGCGTCTAGAAACATTTTCTCTGAGCGCCGCGTTGACGCTCGCTGACGCGCGTTAACGCGCGCGCATGTGAACGGTTGCTAGGTATATATTAGGATGTCTAAGCGCGCGATTTGAAAACGCGCGTCACAATTCAGCCATCTGAACATAGCTCTCTTCAAATTTGATCGCGCGTTGACGCGCGTTAACGCGCGTTACATGTGAACATAGCCTAAGGCCTCATTTAGGGTGCACTTCCATTGAAGAAGACCGGAGCTGTGCGGAGCTCAACTGACCAATCACAAAGCATTACGAAAAGATTTTGACAATGTCAATGCGTTGAGATTAGTTGATTAAGCACGTTAAGCCGTCGGTTCCGATTACTTTCTACGGGTAGTAATCGTTACATGAGCCATGTCAGAGGCCTTTGGCGGCCCAATAACTCTGACACCAGGATTGGTCAGGTTGACCATCCACTCGATGAAGAAGAAGTTGATTAAGCTCCGCATAGCTCCGCTCCCCATGAAAACGTACCCGTATTACATATAACATGAAAATATAGTAAACTTCACTGTCCCACTGTTGGGCAAAGACCTCTCATGTAACTGAAGATATCGGTACAGTGAGGAGGAATAGGTATAATATTTGTAAGTAAGTATAATTCTGTAATGTCCCACTGCTGGGAAGTACGAGTATTTGCGTGTATGTATATGTAGTAGTATCAGTGAGTTAGATTCCATAATACCAGCTTAGAGCTTACTTTGGGTCTAATTAGCCATGTCTGAATTTGTGCAGGTATATTGTATTATTACTACATAGTATAAAACAAAGTCGCTATTTTTGTCTGTTTGTTTGTTTGTCTATTTGTCTGTATGCTTAAATCTTTAAAATTATGCAGCGGATTTTGATGCGGTTTTTTGTAATAGGTAGAGTGATTCAAGAGGAAGGTTTTTATGTATAAAAATTCCTGATATTCCCACGGGAACGGGCACAACGCGGGTAAAACCGCGGGGCGCTGCTAGTATTTAATAAATTGATATCAAAAATTTCAATTAAGAATAATGGAATTCTAACAACGTCATTAAAAAATATTACAAGAGTAACCACAAACCTAATTAAAATACCTCACGCTTATTCAAATTTCAAAAATCTGCCTTCCAAGATTTGGGAATAAAGAAAATTCCACCCACAGATCACTTAGCCACTTCGAACATGCTTCAAACTAGTTTTCAAAACCAATTTCACGGATGACCAAGTTTTTAATACTCTCTGATCCACCAGACGAGATATTGATTTCGCTCACTTCCCCGTTTTAAAGGTGCTCCCACACTGCTGTTATAGAATGTTAAGTAACGTTAGTAAACATTTGTTAGCTAACATTTAATCACCAAAGTCAAAAAATGTTTTCATGTTAGTAAATGTTAATTAACATTTTTGAACAAAATTTTGTTTGTAAACATTTTATACAGGTGACGGCGGGGTATGCGGAGAGTCGGGGGCCAATGCCAGATTCAAAATGTTATAAAATGTTAGTAAACACTTTCCATCAGTGTAGGAGCACTTATAACATATAACAGTTCCTAACAAAATGTAAGAATTGACAACATTTGTTAGTAAATGTTTTAGTGTTTAAAAATGTTTATAAACATTTTGTAACAGCAGTGTAGGAGCACCTTAAAATGCCATGTGCTGGTTTGTAGCTCGTGGCGTAGTTTACCTAAAGCCCGATTTCATAAGTACAGTAGCGAGTACAGCACTACTACATACGCAATAACATGCGTATTATTTTGTTATTTTGAAAGTGCTCATTATCCATTGCGGTATCAGAACTCAACGTTCGAATAATCTTTAGTACTTTGCAAGCATTGTAAACTATTTACACATACTTTCGACTCGCAATGTGTTCCGTTGTTGCGCATATTGCTGCGACACCGGCCCCGCCCTCTTTTTCACATCTCCTTTTAGTTTTTGTGATTTTTAACACCTTATAATCTCGCTCAGTGTATGGCACCCAGACTAAACAAAGAATATATTTTTACTATTAATTGAAACGTACGTTAATGTCATTATTATTTATTTAAAACGGGAACTTACGTGCGGGGAGAGACGCTGTCGCTCTCGCTTCACCCACCTCCTGATGAAGGCTACCGTATGTGGCCGAAACGTGTCGAGGAACTCTCGACAGTAGTCTCCGTCGTACGTAAGTTCCCGTTTTAAATAAATAATAAAGAATATATTTTCCTCCAATATTTTCTCAATGCAAAGATACCACCACAAAAGAAAATATTTTAAAAAATAACACCCAATGGCGTATCAGACAATTTTCGTTTTACGTATTCATAATCTAATTTCATGATACACCAGAATACAAGACACCTTTATTAAAAAACGGAGATTTGTTTGAGAATACGTAAGCAAGGTCTCCAAAATTAATACAGGAACAGGTAAGAAATACAGCGAGGAGTACACGTAATCACACGCGAGCACTAATGTAAAGTATCGTCCTATAAGACACTGCAGATCAAAGTCCTCTCACTGAAGATGTTAGTACAGCGAGGAGTACACGTAATCACAAGCGAGCACTAATGTAAAGTATCGTCCTATAAGACACTGCAGGTCAAAGTCCTCTCACTGAAGATGTTAGTACAGCGAGGAGTACACGTAATCACAAGCGAGCACTAATGTAAAGTATCGTCCTATAAGACACTGACGATCAAAGTCCTCTCACTGAAGATGTTAGTACAGCGAGGAGTACACGTAATCACAAGCGAGCACTAATGTAAAGTATCGTCCTATAAGACACTGCAGATCAAAGTCCTCTCACTGAAGATGTTAGTACAGCGAGGAGTACACGTCATCACAAGCGAGCACTAATGTAAAGTATCGTCCTATAAGACACTGCAGATCAAAGTCCTCTCACTGAAGATGTTAGTACAGCGAGGAGTACACGTAATCACAAGCGAGCACTAATGTAAAGTATCGTCCTATAAGACACTGCAGATCAAAGTCCTCTCACTGAAGATGTCAGTACAGCGAGGAGTACACGTAATCACAAGCGAGCACTAATGTAAAGTACCGTCCTATAAGACACTGCAGATCAAAGTCCTCTCACTGAAGATGTCAGTACAGCGAGGAGTACACGTAATCACAAGCGAGCACTAATGTAAAGTACCGTCCTATAAGACACTGCAGATCAAAGTCCTCTCACTGAAGATGTTAGTACAGCGAGGAGTACACGTAATCACAAGCGAGCACTAATGTAAAGTATCGTCCTATAAGACACTGCAGATCAAAGTCCTCTCACTGAAGATGTCAGTACAGCGAGGAGTACACGTAATCACAAGCGAGCACTAATGTAAAGTACCGTCCTATAAGACACTGCAGATCAAAGTCCTCTCACTGAAGATGTCAGTACAGCGAGGAGTACACGTAATCACAAGCGAGCACTAATGTAAAGTATCGTCCTACAAGACATTGCAGATCAAAGTCCTCTCACTGAAGATGTTAGTACAGCGAGGAGTACACGTAATCACAAGCGAGCACTAATGTAAAGTATCGTCCTATAAGACACTGCAGGTCAAAGTCCTCTCACTGAAGATGTTAGTACAGCGAGGAGTACACGTAATCACAAGCGAGCACTAATGTAAAGTATCGTCCTATAAGACACTGACGATCAAAGTCCTCTCACTGAAGATGTTAGTACAGCGAGGAGTACACGTAATCACAAGCGAGCACTAATGTAAAGTATCGTCCTATAAGACACTGCAGATCAAAGTCCTCTCACTGAAGATGTTAGTACAGCGAGGAGTACACGTCATCACAAGCGAGCACTAATGTAAAGTATCGTCCTATAAGACACTGCAGATCAAAGTCCTCTCACTGAAGATGTTAGTACAGCGAGGAGTACACGTAATCACAAGCGAGCACTAATGTAAAGTATCGTCCTATAAGACACTGCAGATCAAAGTCCTCTCACTGAAGATGTCAGTACAGCGAGGAGTACACGTAATCACAAGCGAGCACTAATGTAAAGTACCGTCCTATAAGACACTGCAGATCAAAGTCCTCTCACTGAAGATGTCAGTACAGCGAGGAGTACACGTAATCACAAGCGAGCACTAATGTAAAGTACCGTCCTATAAGACACTGCAGATCAAAGTCCTCTCACTGAAGATGTTAGTACAGCGAGGAGTACACGTAATCACAAGCGAGCACTAATGTAAAGTATCGTCCTATAAGACACTGCAGATCAAAGTCCTCTCACTGAAGATGTCAGTACAGCGAGGAGTACACGTAATCACAAGCGAGCACTAATGTAAAGTACCGTCCTATAAGACACTGCAGATCAAAGTCCTCTCACTGAAGATGTCAGTACAGCGAGGAGTACACGTAATCACAAGCGAGCACTAATGTAAAGTATCGTCCTACAAGACATTGCAGATCAAAGTCCTCTCACTGAAGATGTTAGTACAGCGAGGAGTACACGTAATCACAAGCGAGCACTAATGTAAAGTATCGTCCTATAAGACACTGCAGATCAAAGTCCTCTCACTGAAGATGTTAGTACAGCGAGGAGTACACGTAATCACAAGCGAGCACTAATGTAAAGTATCGTTCTATAAGACACTGCAGATCAAAGTCCTCTCACTGAAGATGTTAGTACAGCGAGGAGTACACGTAATCACAAGCGAGCACTAATGTAAAGTATCGTCCTACAAGACATTGCAGATCAAAGTCCTCTCACTGAAGATGTTAGTACAGCGAGGAGTACACGTAATCACAAGCGAGCACTAATGTAAAGTATCGTCCTATAAGACACTGCAGATCAAAGTCCTCTCACTGAAGATGTTAGTACAGCGAGGAGTACACGTAATCACAAGCGAGCACTAATGTAAAGTATCGTCCTATAAGACACTGCAGATCAAAGTCCTCTCACTGAAGATGTTAGTACAGCGAGGAGTACACGTAATCACAAGCGAGCACTAATGTAAAGTATCGTCCTATAAGACACTGCAGATCAAAGTCCTCTCACTGAACATGTTAGTACAGCGAGGAGTACACGTAATCACAAGCGAGCACTAATGTAAAGTATCGTCCTATAAGACACTGCAGATCAAAGTCCTCTCACTGAACATGTTAGTACAGCGAGGAGTACACGTAATCACAAGCGAGCACTAATGTAAAGTATCGTCCTATAAGACGCTGCAGATCAAAGTCCTTTTGAAGATGTTAGTACAGCGAGGAGTACACGTAATCACAAGCGAGCACTAATGTAAAGTATCGTCCTATAAGACGCTGCAGATCAAAGTCCTCTCACTGAAGATGTTAGTACAGCGAGGAGTACACGTAATCACAAGCGAGCACTAATGTAAAGTATCGTCCTATAAGACGCTGCAGATCAAAGTCCTCTCACTGAAGATGTCAGTACAGCGAGGAGTACACGTGATCACAAGCGAGCACTAATGTAAAGTATCGTCCTATAGGACACTGCAGATCAAAGTCCTCTCACTGAAGATGTCAGTACAGCGAGGAGTACACGTAATCACAAGCGAGCACTAATGTAAAGTATCGTCCTATAAGACGCTGCAGATCAAAGTCCTCTCACTGAAGATGTCAGTACAGCGAGGAGTACACGTGATCACAAGCGAGCACTAATGTAAAGTATCGTCCTATAAGACACTGCAGATCAAAGTCCTCTCACTGAAGATGTTAGTACAGCGAGGAGTACACGTAATCACAAGCGAGCACTAATGTAAAGTATCGTCCTATAAGACACTGCAGATCAAAGTCCTCTCACTGAAGATGTTAGTACAGCGAGGAGCACGTAATCACAAGCGAGCACTAATGTAAAGTATCGTCCTATAAGACACTGCAGATCAAAGTCCTCTCACTGAAGATGTTAGTACAGCGAGGAGAACACGTAATCACAAGCGAGCACTAATGTAAAGTATCGTCCTATAAGACACTGCAGATCAAAGTCCTCTCACTGAAGATGTTAGTACAGCGAGGAGTACACGTAATCACAAGCGAGCACTAATGTAAAGTATCGTCCTATAAGACACTGCAGATCAAAGTCCTCTCACTGAAGATGTTAGTACAGCGAGGAGTACACGTGATCACAAGCGAGCACTAATGTAAAGTATCGTCCTATAAGACGCTGCAGATCAAAGTCCTCTCACTGAAGATGTTGTACAGCGAGGAGTACACGTGATCACAAGCGAGCACTAATGTAAAGTATCGTCCTATAAGACACTGCAGATCAAAGTCCTCTCACTGAAGATGTTAGTACAGCGAGGAGTACACGTGATCACAAGCGAGCACTAATGGAAAGTATCGTCCTATAAGACACTGCAGATCAAAGTCCTCTCACTGAAGATGTTAGTACAGCGAGGAGAACACGTAATCACAAGCGAGCACTAATGTAAAGTATCGTCCTATAAGACACTGCAGATCAAAGTCCTCTCACTGAAGATGTTAGTACAGCGAGGAGTACACGTAATCACAAGCGAGCACTAATGTAAAGTATCGTCCTATAAGACACTGCAGATCAAAGTCCTCTCACTGAAGATGTTAGTACAGCGAGGAGTACACGTGATCACAAGCGAGCACTAATGTAAAGTATCGTCCTATAAGACACTGCAGATCAAAGTCCTCTCACTGAAGATGTTAGTACGGCGAGGAGTACTCGTAATCACAAGCGAGCACTAATGTAAAGTATCGTCCTATAAGACACTGCAGATCAAAGTCCTCTCACTGAAGATGTTAGTACAGCGAGGAGTACACGTAATCACAAGCGAGCACTAATGTAAAGTATCGTCCTATAAGACACTGCAGATCAAAGTCCTCTCACTGAAGATGTTAGTACATCGAGGAGTACACGCAAACACAATCACGCCAAATTGTGAAGTTTGAAATCGGACCTGACTTTTAAGTATTAAATTAGTATTCTGATCCCTCGCCAATTTACACCTTAGCCGTAAAGGTTTATGACACAATATACTTTGCCATTTTATGCTCGAGATTGCCCTTATTGAATTTTAAGATTATTTTTATTCTTACTGGGAACGTTTTCGGAATTTTTGTGTTCGAAACATTAAGGTTTGGAGTAAAAATAGGTTATTTCCACATTAATTTAACAAGCTGTGCCTTATAGTTTTACTTGTGTTGTACCGATTCCCGTCAGAATTTCGATTAATTACTAGAAGATTTCTATATGTCTTATCTAAAGCATAGACATGATTTTACAAACACACCCACACACACGTACAAACACACCCACACACACGCGCACACCCACCAACACATGCACTCCCACACACACACACACACACACACGCACACACACACACACACACATACACACGCGCGCGCACCACTCACACTATTATGTACTTATAAATCTTCCTCTTGAAACACTCTATCTATTAAAAAAACTCCATCGAATCCGTTGCGTAGTTTTAAAGATCTAAGCATACATAGGGATAGACAGACAGCGGAAAGCGACTTTGTTTTATACTATGTAGTGAAGTATATTTTTAAAACCATGTTCGAATTTGGATCGTATTGAGTTCGAACAACAGAACCAGGACTATGAATAGATACTAACACTGCATTTTTGCCGCATAGTCCCCATTTGTTATACTCCAGATAATTTTGAATTCGCATTTCAAAATATTCTCGACATTTTTATCAAAAATCTTTTTCATGAATATATTCTCAATGCTCAAAGGCGAGCTCGTCATATCTATTCGAATATAAAACGAAGTACAATGTAGTTAAAAAATGAGGAAGATACGGTATTGAATTAAAGTGAGTCCATAGACACACTTTTAAAGATTTTGACGAGGCTTTTACTGGCAGGTAGCTTATGTAATATAGAGTAGCTTAGGCTACTTTTTAGGGTTCCGTACCCAAAGGGTAAAAATGGGATCCTATTTCTGAGACTTCCCTGTCCGTCCGTGCGTCCGTCTGTCACCAGGCTGTATCTCAAGAACGGTGATAGCTACACAATTGTAATTTTCACAGTTGATGTATTTCTTTTAAAAATAAAATAAAACAAATTATTCAAGGGGGCTTCCATACAAAAAACGTGATTTTATGTAGATTTTTAAAGTACGGAACCCTCCGTGAGCGAGTCCGACTCGCACTTGGCCGGTTTTTTGTTAAATCCCACGCGGATGAAGTTGCGGACACAGCTAGTACTAGCTGTGCCCCACGGTTTTACCCGCGTTGTGCCCGTTCCCGTAAGAATTCCAGAATTTTTTATACATATAACCCTTCCTCTTGAATCACTCTATCTATTTAAAAAACCGCGTCAAAATCCGTGCAGTAGTATTTGAGTTTATCGCGGACAGACAGACACGGCCGGGTACTTTGTTTTATAATATGTAGTGATATCGTAAATGACGCTCCCAGTAGTTGACCGTGACATATCATCTTTCTATAAACGTCTAAGGCCGGGTACACAACATCGCGCCGTCCGCGAGCAGACACCAACACAATACGCATTGTTCTCCTTGAGATGGGTTCAGGAAATTAGCTCGTGTCAATACAGCAATATTCACTCCGAACGTGTGTATTGCGCATTATAATTTTAGTAAATAAAATAATAAATATACCCGGACAAATTCACTTACGGCTAATTAGACCCCAACTGAGCTCTAAGCTTGTAATATGGAATCTAACTCACTGATACTACTACATATACATACACAAATACTTTATAAGAATATATATAATCGACACCCAGACGTCGACAACAACTATGTCTTCACATATTGTTATCGAACCCGCAAACCCCGACACAGTAAGCGCTCTCACTGCCACTGTGCCAACAGGCTTGTCAAACTGATAATTTATTTGCGCATGTTGAATATACATACAATATAATTCCTACTAATTTTATGTTACCTTCAAAAAACAGAGTTCATAAAACGATGTGTTCGACTTAATATCAACGAGATTTATTTCATAGATTTTCGCTGTGCATTGATAGATAGAAGCAATATCCCGTAAGGAATGAATTCATACGTCGAGAATAATAGCAATGTTCGCTGAAAAGGACAAACAGATATGTCTTCATTTCATACGCGTATGTCCCCTTGAAGGCACACAATTTTTAATATGTGACGTAAAAAGAGGTTGTATGAATAGATTATGTAGTTAGGTTATTTTTAAAGATCGAAGTATTACATATTCGTATTTTATCTAATGACTAGCAGCACCCCGCGGTTTTACCCGCATTGTGCCCGTACCCGTGGGAATTTTAAGATAAAACATACTTTATAATCTTTCCGTTGAATGTGGCTATCCATTACAAAAAGAATTATTCAAATCGGATTGGTAGTTTCGGAGATAAGCGCGTTCAAACAAACAAACTCTTCAGCTTTATAATATTAGTATAGATTATTTATATTTAGACTAATCGCGCCCCGCGGTTTTACCCGCGTTGTATTGGTTCCCGCAGGAATTTCGGGATAAAATGTATCCAATTTGTTATTCTGATGTATAACCTATATTACTGTAAAGTTTGATCCAAATCCGTCCAGTAGTTATTTCGTGAAAGAGCAGCAAACATCAGTCATAAATAATACATCCATTCTCATAAACTTTCGCATTTTGATATTAGTAGGATAGGATATAGATTAATTGAAAAAACATAAGCTTATCCTGTAAGGGTGCTTTCAAATTATGCGTTTCGTGTCGGACCGCTGCGGTGCCGAAGCGGTGCGTTTGTCGTATTGTGAACGTACGATCGTGTGTTTTCATACAAATCGAGCAGTCCGGCAACAGTGCGGCGTCGGTACCGCGAACGCACGACAACGCCGCACTGTTGCCGTGCTGCTTGATTTGTATGAAAACACACGATCGTACGTTCACAATACGACAAACGCACCGCTTCGGCACCGCAGCGGTCCGACACGAAACGCATAATTTGAAAGCACCCTAAGTGTTTTCCTATTTTCACTGGAACGTGATTTTGTGAATCTTCTCCTCCGTTCAATCGTCGGTAAAGTCTCATACAAACAATATAAATAAATATATGCTATTGGTTAAACAAATAGATCCCATCTGGTATCCGAGCGATTGTTAACGAAATTGTTTATCGAGAACCGTATTTGTGGATATACGTTTTTAGTTTGGATTTCTACTGAATGTTCGATTGTGATTACGTCTACTCCTCGCTGTACTAACATCTTCAGTGAGAGGACTTTGATCTGCAGTGTCTTACAGGACGATACTTTACATTAGTGCTCGCTTGTGATTACGTGTACTCCTCGCTGTACGAACATCTGCAGTGAGAGGACTTTGATCTGCAGTGTCTTATAGGACGATACTTTACATTAGTGCTCGCTTGTGATTACGTCTACTCCTCACTGTACGAACATCTGCAGTAGGAGGACTTCAATCTGCAGTGTCTTATAGGACGATACTTTACATTAGTGCTCGCTTGTGATTACATGTACTCCTCACTGTACGAACATCTGCAGTGAGGGGACTTTGATCTGCAGCGTCTTATAGGACGATACTTTACATTAGTGCTCGCTTGTGATTACATGTACTCCTCGCTGTACTAACATCTTCAGTGAGAGGACTTTGATCTGCAGTGTCTTATAGGACGATACTTTACATTAGTGCTCGCTTGTGATTACGTGTACTCCTCGCTGTACTAACATCTTCAGTGAGAGGACTTTGATCTGCAGTGTCTTATAGGACGATACTTTACATTAGTGCTCGCTTGTGATTACGTGTACTCGTCGCTGTACTAACATCTTCAGTGAGAGGACTTTGATCTGCAGTATCCTATAGGACGATTTCCCACTGCTGGACAACGGCCTCTAACTCACTGAAGATGTCACAGTGAAGGAGATAATGATAATACACAGATGGCTCCCGACAAAATCCAACTACTAAAAACATCGGGACCGATAATTTAACGTGCCCACAGTCAAGCGCTCCAATAAAAAATCTACTTCCGGCCACTCATCCAAGCTGCACGTAGCTTCACATCAACGATTGAATAATGCCAAAAAAATAAAGAGAAATAGTGTTCTCATTTGTAGGACCATTAACACTGCAGTACACGCGCCCTAATTTTGTAATGTTTTACTCGCGTGGGGTGAATATTAAGACCATTTTAATTTATCTCTTTTGAGATGAATATGGTAAAATATCAAATCGACGGGTCCTACGTATACTGGTGCAACTACATTTGCGCAACTTTACACGAGAGCGTTCTAAACGTTCTAATGGTTGTAACTTTAACATTACTAAACATACATATTTGAAATTTTAAAATGTTATACTTGAATATTTTTGGAAAAAGACTGCATTCATAATTTTTAAATATTTTTCGTACTTTAGAAAATAGCTTCACTTGCATTCACGTTGAATGTTTTCCTTAAAATGTTACAATTCACTTGCATTCACGTTGAATGTTTTCCTTAAAATGTTACAACGCGTATACTGGTGTAAGTGGCACTTATACCAGTTTACACCGTTCTTTTTTTCATTTAAATTTAACTTAATTAAATAATAAATCATTACTGAAAATATTGTTTGCTGTTTATTGATTAATACGGAAGCTAGTAATATTCACAATTTTTATTTTTTGTTCAACTTTTAACACTTGCTTCAGTTTACATAGTTCTGCAGACTACTTGTACCAGTTATCCATGTTCATACATATATTTTCATAGTTAAATTAATCAAAAATATTCAGAAATCAAATTGCTCCTAATAATTTTCACGTACAAATCAAAGAATAAACATCGTATAAAACTAAAACAATGTTATTTTTGAGTCTCATAAGAACTCTAGTTAATCTTATTACCTACTCGTATTGGGTAGTATTCATAAATTCAGTTAGATTTATTACACAATAAGTTAAGTAAAGGCTTATTTTAAGTAGTGTTTAAAATAAGTATGTGCACTCGCCTGCCAAGACCGAGGTCCCGGGTTCAATTCCTGGGTCGAGCGAAAACATGTTCCTACTTATCAAACACGGCTCGAGTGAGAGCAAGCTTGGTGATTATGCCTAATCCTCCTCACTATACTAATATCAATAAGACGAGAGGCTTTTGTCCAGCAGTGGGACATTACAGGCTAATACTTTACTTTACTTTTAAAGTAATTAGTGACTTGATTATGTCACAAAAAAAACTAATTGTCACACAGAGTGAATGCTATCACCCTCGCTCTGCGCGTGGCCAACGACAAGAAATCTATGAGTGATATTAACTAAATTTCCAAGCAGAGTCCATTTCCATTTCCATTAGGTAATTTTTTTGTTTTCTGAAGGTTGAAAGTAACTATAGTTTTATCATCCTTAGACGTTTGTCCATTTTTAGGGTTCCGTACCCAAAGGGTAAAAACGGGACCCTATTACTAAGACTTCGCTGTCCGTCCGTCCGTCTATCACCAGGCTGTATCTCACGAACGGTGATAGCTAGACAGTTTAAATTTTTACAGATGATGTATTTCTATTGCCGCTATAACAACAAATACGAAAAATAAAATAAAACAAATATTCAAGGGGGGCTCCCATACGAGAAACGTGATTTTTTTACCGTTTTTTAAAGTACGAAACCCTCCGTGCGCGATTCCGGCTCGAACTTGGCCGCTTTTTTTAGCTCCCAAGCTGTATTTTTTTCTTAATGCCATCTGTACGATTTCGTAAGAATCGAATGCGTGAAAATATTCACACTTATCTTTTTGTGGGATGTGGAATGAGAGATTAAAATGTTTTGTGACGATGCCTGTTTATTGCCGTAGCGTTTTATCCCTGCAATCGTTCAATCCCTGGTAAAAATTAAACATTTGTCAAAAGGCACAAAGTGACAAAAGTCTATGACCGATCTGAATAGATTTTGCTCGTTTCTTTTCTACTGTAATGAGACTTAAAGGGTGGGAACATCTTTACATAAGAGCAAACATTTTCTTTGGCAGACTGGGGTATCTTTACTGGGTGAATTGAATGTTTTCCCCTTTGATGACCTTCTACTATCCCTAAACCTTGTCCAAAGCCGTATTTACAAAATTAAAATTGATATACAAGGTATTTAGCAACATGACTATTTGCAGTTACACCAGTATTGTACGTGCGCGCGGTGACGTTCGCCGCACGCATACTGGTGTAACGATCACTTGCGCTCGAGCGCCGCGCAGATCGCAACTACGTACACTGGTGCAAGTGACTTACACCAGTGTTCACAGTTCTTTACCGAAAAATAGTGTTACTTGCACCAGTTTACATTTTTTTATCTCCGAAACTATATGATTTTTTAAATATTTTTTTTCAGAATATAAAAGTATGGCTTATTTATGTACAAATTATGCAAAAAAAATGGTTTAGGTATTTTGTTGGTTGCACCAGTATACGTAGGACCCGTCGAAATAAAATGCGTTTAAATATTGTTATGTATTTATTTTTTTCTGTAAATAATATGCCACTTTATAAAATAATGAAATGAAAATAAAAATAAAAATAAAATTTTAAAAAGGAGGAAAATCTCATGGATTTTTCTAAAACTCCAGATATTATCGGTTCTTTATTATTGTTTTTAAATATTTTTAATTATTTTGATAACAATATTGACAAACTAGGACTTGATGGTCAGGACAAATCCATTTATTGCATGTTTTGCAGAATTTTGAAGCAGACCGATCACATGATCTTTGACAATAAGCACATCGACCACTTTTTCCTATTCTTTGGACATTCCGATCTGGATTTGGTTCAATGTTACCGCCTTGCTGTTTTAGGAGAATCTGAGCTTTTCGCGTGGAATATTTTGAATACCAATTCAAACGCTACATCCAGCAGGAACATTCTCCGTGCAATCGCTGTCTACCTCGATATCTTCTTCTAAGCAGGCACTTATCAGTTCGTCCATAGTGACTACAAATCTGTAATAATTATTACACAGAATATAGTAAAACATACAATAGTCTTATAAAAACTGCAAAATATCTGAAATAGATGATTAATTAAAGCAATACTTACAAGAAACACACCAAATTGATTGGATAATTTGTTACGCCGATACTCGCATGGGGTGAAATTCCGTCCCAAGCACTTTCTTGCCTTTTTTTTTTGCTAATTGCGCCCGCGTCGAGTGCCGGCAGCGTGCTGATCTTGAACCTTATTAACTTGACTAGGATTACACTTAGCGACGCGATGACTAGTCAAATATTTTAAACAATATTGGAGAATACATTGGTCTGGGGCGAATATTCACCCCGCGCGTGTACTGCAGTGTTAATGTGAGCACATCAATAAAACACGTGTATTGGTCCTAATTTATTCAAAGGCCACGTATTGTGTTTTGTCTCATTTACTCTTATTGTAAAAGTGTACTTTTGTCTCTGTCTATCAAATGAACTGATCCACTTAAGCCTAGTTCGCATTAAGCTAGTAATTTAGTCGAGTAGCGAGTAATTTAGTAGCTAAACATGTCCGAACACCAAAAATTTAGTCTAGTAGTTTAGTAAGTAATTTAGTCGAGTCGATCCATTTCATTCTATTTTTGAAGGGCGAGTAGGACCCCCCACCTCGAGTCCGTTCTCACTAATTCGCCGGCTAAACAAGTCCGAACCTGTCAATTTAGTCGAGTACATTAGTCGCAAAAATGTCGTTTCGCTGGAGTGAAGAAAATACTTAAAATTTGTTTCCAAATATATTGATCATGAATGCTTATGGAATATTAAGTCCCCACAATATAAAAATAAACAAATTAAACAATCCGCATACTTGATTTTACAAAATACTATGAATATACCCGGGTTTGGTGTACTTAAAGGAAATTAAATTGAAAATAAAAAACATCAGTTTATTTACTTTATTGCGCTGTAGACTGTTCATTTTATAAAACACTTGTAAATTGTACTCGAACGAAATGCGAACGATTTTGGGGCACTAAACTACTCGCTACTCGACTAAATTACTAGCTTAATGGTGCGAACGATTTTGGGGCAGTAGCGAGTATTTTAGTTACTAAACTACTCGCTACTCGACTAAATTACTAGCTTAATGCGAACTAGGCTTTAAGGTGCCTTAGTACCTTTATTTAGTTAATAGCAACGCAATTTGGTACTGTCAGGGTAAATTAAGGTTGTTCAGAGTAATGGCGATTGTCGTTGCATTTAGTTTAAAAAAATATTGTCTCTTAAGTTTGTGTCGATAGTCGTTGAAAACTATATTTTAACTAACCGATACCAATCTACAAAAATAGATTTATAATCTACACTAATATTACCGTTTTTTAAAATTCTTTCACCATTCCAAAGCTACATTATCCGCGAGTAACGTAGGCTATTTTTATCCCGAAATTTCCACAGGAATGGACACAACGCGGGTAAAACCGCGGGGCGGTGCTAGTCTTTCATAAAGATATCGGGTGAATAATAATAAGTCTATTAGGAAACATTGAAAAATTACATATTATCGTGGTTTCTAATAGATCCAGTGTCAAAAATGTAATACATTGTCATAATTTAGCAAGTTTACAAGCCGCAAGCCGAATTTTGGACAAAAACTAAAAAAAAAAAGTTACGACGTTCACTATTTATTAATCTCACCAGATCGTAACCTTTACAGTACTTCAATATCAAACACATATTACAAAAAAATACATGCTTGACAAAAAGCAAATATAGTTTGATATCATAAACGCTTAACATTTTATACCCTGACTGTACCGCTAGTCATCGCCATCAAATAACACAGAAAGAGCACTTTGTAAAATGAATATTATGTTAACAGGTATAAGGTATAATATTGAGTGGGTGACTACACATACAGGGTATTTCATGCAACATAAAAGTTAAATATTGGAGGAGTATGTCATTATAGCAGCGCCCTGCGGTTTTACCCGCGTTGTACCCGTTTCTGTAGGAATTTCGGGATAAAATGTATCCCATGTGTTATTCTGATGTTTACCCTATATTACTGTAAAGTTTCATCCAAATCCGATTAGTAGTTTTTTCGTGAGAGAGTAACAAACATACATACATCCTCACAAACTTTCGCATTTATAATATTAGTACGAGTATTTTAGATATAATTATAACACCCATACGTAAAACAAAATTAATAGCATCAAATATAATTAAACACCTTCTTTAAATTCTACGCGGACAAAGTCACGGGCAACAGCTAGTAGTTAATATAAAGTCTAGTTCACTAGACTAAAAGGCTACCCCTTACAGCCCCTTTTCGACCCCTAAGGGTGCTTTTCCATTAAAGAGGTGCGGATTCCCATTCACCAATAACAGCGCCTTGAAATCGTCAAAATCTCTTTGTAATGCCTTCTGATTGGTCTATTAATAATGCGTATCCCTTGAACCGGAGCGGAGCGGAGCCCGATTCACCAATCACAGCGCATTGTGATTGTCAAACAACGCATTGACATTGTCAAAATCATTTCGTCTTCTTCTTCTTATCGAGTGGATGGTCAACCTGACCAATCCTGGTGTCAGAGTTATTGAGCCGCCAAAGGCCTCTGACATGGCTCATGTAACGACTACTATCCGTAGAAAGTAACCGGGACCGACGGCTTAACGTGCCGTCCGAAGCGCGGAATCCTCTTACTTTTCGAGCAATCAGGTGATTCAGCCTGCATTGCCCTATCCGAACTGAGGAAAGTCTCACAAAGTGATTTTTGTGAGATATCCCCACCGGGAATCGAATCTGGAACCTCCGGATCGTGAGCCGAGCGCTCAAACCACTAGACCAAAATCTCAAATCTTTTCGTAATACGTTGTGATTGGTCAGTCGAGCTCCGCACAGCTCCGGTCTTCTTCAATGGAACGCAAACTAAAGCAAAACATAAGTTCATGTTTCTCCTTTTAAAAGCTCTTTGCTTCCGGCCAGTGCGAAGCTTTTGTGTTACTACTCTATTGTTCAAGCTTCAGTACATAAAGGTTGTATAACGGCTGTGTGGGAATCAAAAGCGTTCGTACATACGTACGTACGTACCGGAAACAACCCATTTTGAACTTTTTCTGTGACCACGGTTCCTGTACAGCAGTGTTTTTCAATCTTTTTAATTTCGCGACCCCTTTACAAGTTGAAAAATTGTTGCGACCCCCTTGGGTGACAGAAGACAAAGAAATAATGTAATTAAAAGATTACGTTATTGTTATTATTTTGGTACATTTATCTGTTATTCAGATCAATGTTGTACCCGTTCCCGCGGGAATTTCGGGATAAAATGTATTCCATGTGTTATTCTGATGTATAACCTATATTACTGTGAAGTTTCATCTAAATCCGTTCAGTAGTTTTTGCGTGAAAGAGCAACAAACATACATCCATACATCCATACTCACAAACTTTCGCAATTATAATTCATACTCGTATTAGTAGGATAGGATAGATAGTGCAGATTACTATCCCTATAATATCTTTTTGTACATTTGTACACAAGCAACTAGTGACCGCAATTTTATTGGAACTTTCCGCGGAATCATACCTTAATCTCGACTACTCTCTCGAGGGAGTCGAGGAGTAATGGAAAAAGCAAACACATTTTCCACTATAGAAGGAAATGTGATATTTCCTCACGTACGCTATTTTAGATTTCATAACGGTAAACTGAACAGATATTTAAAACAAGTAAAATTCAAAAATGTATACCTACGCTTCACACCTATTCTTCATCGAGTGTATGACCAACCTGACCAATCCTGGTGTCAGAGTTATTGAGCCGCCAAAGGCCTCTGACATGGCTCATGTAACGACTACTATCCGTGGAAAGTAACCGGGATGTTTGGTACAAACTGGCCTAGCTTTTTTAAAATTTTGCTTGTTTAGTACAGATTCATTTGAGGCAAGTTTCAATGAGAAATTGTACTTTCAAATAAAAAAGTAAATATGAAAAATTGTTAAGTCTATTTTATTTTATACTATACTAGCAGCGCCCCGCGGTTTTACCCGCGTTGTACCCGTTCCGTAGGAATTTCGGGATGAAAAATAGCAATAACCTTCCCGTTGAATGTGGCTATCTATTACAAAAAGAATTATTCAAATCGGTTCAGTAGTTTCTGAGATTAGCGCGTTTAAACAAACAGACAAACAAACAAAACAAACTCTTTAGCTTTATAATATTAATAAAGATATAGATATAGTCTATTTGTTATACGTCTAAAGATACTATTCATAGTGACCTCATAATCAACTTAATTAACATAAAATTGCGTAACTTTTGTTGCTCGTTTTAACGCACCCTTAATACTTATTAAAACGTCAAAATAATGTATAAAGATAGAATTAATTTAGTAAAAAGGCCCTTGGTTACGATCCTCGGGGGCCTAATGTATGGACCGGTGGATTTAGTAATGTGGACTAAGTGAGTTATTTTTAGTTGTAGCAAAACGTGTGTAAGTCAGTGGAGTTGCGGAGCGTTGGTATGGAAAAGGAACTCACGTTGATTTCCAAATAATGTCTTCGATAGGGCTGCAGGTTCAATCCTTTCTTTACCTTCCACTACACCTTTCTTTTGGACACTTCACTCGCGGCCGCGATTGTTATTTAATGAGCTTTACAAGCACTTTAGTATTTATTTTTAGTATTTTCGAGATGCGTTGTATTGGAGTTCGCATTTTTCGTGAGCGGGAACTTTGGTTGGTTCGGGAATTGAGTGAGAGAATGAATGTGTGAGTGGATGAGTGAAAGTGAATGAGTGAGTAGATGAGTGGAGAGTGAATGAGTGAGTGAATGATATATAGATAATATAAATATGCATAGATAATTAAAACGATTAAGCGGCGCTTACAACTCCCCCCGCCTAGAGGTTTCCTCTAGAAAAGAGAACTAAGAGAGCGCTGTATAATAGAAACAAAGCTTAATTATTACTTAATTATTAGTACATTAAGAGCAGAGAGAAAAAACTTAAACTAATTTATGAGCGTGGGCTTTATAGCGACTAAATTTACTGTAGAGGAAGAGGACACACTCCTACTACTGGACGTACGTAACTACCGGAAGCAGTTCGAACTTTAAGAGTGCGAATGATATTGTCTTTGCCTGGATATACTTCCTCCACGATACCTAATGGCCAACAAAGAGGGTGTGCGTTTTTATCTTTTATAACTACAACTGTACCGAGTTGTATAGGATTGGTATGCACGTTCCACTTTGCGCGTTGTTGAAGTGAAGTTAAATACTCCAGACTCCAACGTCGCCAAAAACTTTGGACAATCTTATGCAAAAGCTGATAGCGAGTTAAGCGATTATCAGCCACATTAGTCACATCTTCAACGGGAAGAAACTTCAAGGGCGTAACATTCAAAAAATGACTGGGCGTAAGCGCGGATACGCAATCGAGGTCTGAGGTTAACTTGCAGAGCGGCCTACTATTCAATAAGCCTTCAATCTGTACCAAGACAGTGTTGAACTCTTCGTATGTCAGAACTTGAAGATTAATTACTTTAAAGAGATGAGTTTTTACACATCGTACGCTAATCTCACAGAGACCGTTGAAGTGCGGACCGTATGGAGGGCTATGTAAAAATTTTATGCGTTGATCAGCTAATTGTTGACCGATATAATTTTTATGCGATTCAGATTCTAATAGAGTGTAAATATCATTGAGTTTGCGTTTCGCTCCAATGAAATTGGTAGCTCCATCGCTATAAATTACACTTACAGGTCCTCTCCTGCAAATGAAGCGATTGAAAGCAGCGAGAAAGAGATCTGAACTCAAGTCGGTGACCAACTCGAGGTGAAGAGCTTTGGTAGCGAGACAGCAAAAGATACAGATATATGCCTTTTGACTTTTAACACCACGACGTCTGATATGAGTGATGAAAAAAGGACCAGCGTAATCCACTGCGGTGTAAACAAAAGCTTTCGCCTCAGAGACACGAAAATGAGGAAGATCACCCATTAGCGGGTTAGACGATTGAGGGTTGAGTCTGAAACATTCGTTACATTGGTGAACTCTCTGACGAACTAGGTTCCTAGCTGCCAGAATCCAGAACTTCTGTCGAAGCAGGGATAGTAATAGCGAAGGACCAGTATGTAAATTACACACATGAAAATGATCAACAATGAGCTGCGTTAAGCGATGTTTAGAGGGGAGAATAATCGGATGTTTTTGTCCGAAATTCAGTTGAGAATGAGCGAGTCTACCACCGACACGAAGTATATTCTCGTCGTCGATGAAAGGGTTAAGCTTGATGAGCGTTTTACTAATGCGTTTATTATTTTTAATAGCGTTTATATCTTGAGCGAAACAATGAGCTTGTACGTGGCGTATGAGAAATATTTCTGAGTTATCTAAATCTAAAGGCGTAATTAAACCGGTTGTGCGTAATATTCTAGCGAAGCGCAGTACGTAAACTGTGGCGCGTAGCAACTTTTTATAACACGAGATGCGATTTATTAATTTGTCGATTAAGTGAGTTTCAGGTGCGTCAATTTCAGTAACGAGAGCTACAGTTTTCTCTTCTAGTCTTTCTTCATGATTCCGCGAGACAATGAATGGCTCAATAGGCCACTCCGAGATAGGGTATGAGACCCATTGCGGCGCGTGAAACCAATTATCTTGATTTAATAATTGTTTTGGAGTTGTCGGTCGCGATATAATATCAGCTGGGTTTTGATCACCGCTGATGAAAAACCAGTTAGAAGCTACGAGTTTTGAGTTAATTTCAGTTATCCTATTTGCCACGAAAGTATGAAATTTAAAAGCGGGCGAATGAATCCATGTTAATGCGACGGTTGAGTCAGAAAAAGCGTATACAGAATTTATATGACAGCGTTGACTTATAACATCGCGTACAGCCGTAAGCAGATTAGCTAAGAGTAACGCGGCGCAAAGTTCTAGTCTAGCGAGTGACACTTTCTTAAGCGGCGCGACTCGCGATTTGGAAGCGATAAGATTTACTAAACCGGGCGAATCTGCGTTAGTACCTACGCGGACGTAAACAGCGGACCCGTAACATTTCTCGCTCGCGTCGGCGAATCCTAATAGCACCACGTGAGAACCTGCGCTAATACCTACATGACGCGGAATGATAACTTTTGACAGGCATTTAATTTCGTTTTTAAATTGAGTCCACTTAAGACGAATTGATTCTGGGACTGGTTGGTCCCAATCCAATTCACGCTGCCAACACTCTTGTATGAGTAGTTTCATAAATGCAGTCACGGGACCCAAAATACCTAACGGGTCAAAAAGACGCGCTGTCGCGGAAAGTATTGAGCGTTTTGTGCATGCGTCGGTTGCGGCGTCATTTATTTCGTAGCGAAATACATCATCATTAGGTTGCCATTGCATACCTATGATCTTAGTACTAATTTGAGAGTCAGTGTCGAAATTTACTAATTGCGGATTCTTATGTGAGTTTGGAATCTTATTCATGAGTTCGGAGCTGTTCGAGACCCATTTAACTAATTTAAAACCCCCTGCCATAAACATTTTTACCATCTCTTGATATGTGCGTTCGGCTTCAGGTAACCCATCCATAGACGATACATAATCATCCATAAACATCCTGCGTTCCGCCTCGTGCGCGGCTATGGGAAACTTGTCGCGTTCGTCGGAAGCGAGTTGGCGTAGTGCGCGCATAGCGAGCCAAGCTGAACTTGTAATTCCAAACGAAACCCTATTAAACTGATAGGTATCAATCGCGGACTCAGAATCAAAGCGAAATAATATGCGTTGAAATGGTTGATGACTAGGAGTGAGTTTGACACAAAAATACATCCTTTCTATATCGGCTGTAAGAGCGATGCTAAATATGCGTAAGTTTATTAAAAGATCGAAAATGTTTTGTTGTAAATTGGGGCCTGCATATAATATGTCATTAAGCGATTTTCCAGAACTGGTTTTACAAGATGCATCTAAAATAATTCGAGTTTTAGAGGAAGTCTTGTCAGGTCTGTAAACGGCCCTATGCGGTATGTAATATGCGTTATCGTCTGGGGGTGCGGGTGAGTCATCGCTGGGCAACTTAGCTAAGTGGCCGCGGTCGATGTAGTCTTGTATAGTAGCGTTATAGTCCTTACGTATTTCAGGGTTGGCGTCTAACTTTCTTTCTAAATTAATTAGACGTCGTTTAGCGATTGAGTGAGAACTACCGAGTTCTGATGCGTCCGATTTAAATGGGAGATTAACCGTATAAATACCGTTATTGTCACGCGTATATGTAGATTTGAAAATATTTTCACATATCTCGTCTTCTGGGCTGAAGTGTTTTTTATCAGGAACACTTTCAAGCTCCCAAAAGCGTTGCGTTAGTGTTTCCAATGTAAGCGCATTAGTATTACAAAAGAATGTCTTATCAGTTTTATTATTGAAGTTCGATAAAGATAAGTCACAATCCGCCCGTCCCATTGCGATATAACCTAGTGTCGTCTCGACGCCAATGACTGAGGATTGAGGTGAAGCTACCTTTTTCCCGCCTAACAACAACGGAAAGAGTTCATTGCCTAATAGACAATCCACCTCGGCGGGTGTGTGAAAACAATCGTCTGCCATGGGTAGATCGCTTAAATGTTTTAACTGTGACAAATCAAGGCGCGCGTTTGGTAAATAATCGGTTATAGAATCGATTACTCGAGCGTTAATTGTGTACTTACATCGGTTATCAAAGCGCGAATAAATCGTGAAATAAGTGTAACCTAGAGAAACACTTTGAGATTTACCTATACCTTGAACGGTACTGGGTGCGGGATGAATTTTTAAGTTAAGTCGATCACAACAACTCTTAGATACGAAGTGACTCATCGAGCCTGTGTCCAAAAACAAGCGCAGCTTATGTTGTTTATGATTACTACCGTAGGTATATACAGTCGCAGTCGGTAACAATACAGTGGTATTTTTGTCACTATTAGGTGAAGGCATAACTGCGGAAAGAGACATATCCTGTCTTATATGTGTTGTTTGTTTACTATTTGAGTCGCTCGCGGGTGAAACGCTCGGTTCGAACGCCGAGCGCTCGCTGTTCGTATTAGCGGGTGAGTGCGCCTGATGATGCGCGGGCATCCCGCTGCGTAGACGAGATAACGATTGCTGCATTTTGTTATCTAAATGAATGAGCGTGTGATGTTTCCTTTGACAAACAGTACAACGATTTAAAGATTTACAATCATTTATGTTATGAAAACCGAGGCAATTAAGACAAAAGTTATTTTTGGCTACTAATGCATGGCGCGAGTTTGCGCTCTGAGATAAGAAATAACTGCATTTAAAAAGCGCGTGTGCCGGCTGAGTTTTGCAAATAATACAGTTGCGTGGTAACTGCGATGGATGAGTGAGTGAGTGAGCATGCGTCTCATTTTGAGTATTGGAGTTCGAGTTCGGGTAGGCATTGTTGTTGACAACAAATGCGTGCGTTTTAGACTGTTTGTTTGTTTGCGAACTATAAGGTTTATTAGCGTAAGTAGTTTTAGCGTTCGTTGTCAAAGATGAGCGAAGAGAATGAATTTTATTCTGCTCCTTTATAAATTGTTTTAGTTGAGTAAAGGTAGGTATATTTTCACTGCGATGCGTTTGTTCAAATAGCGTAACCGAGTCTTTATCTAATTTACTGAGTGCAATGTGAGTAATTATGAAGTCCGAGAGATCTTTTATTTCCAAGCGTCGTAAAGCCGCTTCAGCAGGACAGAACTGCTCTAAAAATGCGTCTGAAGACTTCGATGAGAAATGGAGCATTTGCTCGAGGTACATAGAACCTTGTACGCGTAAATCGTGGTACTTCTCGACCAGATTGTTCCATAATATTAAGTAATTCTCGCCCGTGTTAGGTATTCCAGAACAAATCGACAGAGCCTTCCCAGAAAGTTTACCTATGAGATACTGAGCTTTCTCGGCTGGAGTTAAAAGATTGTTATCATGTATGAGACTTTTGAAATTTTGATAGAAAACCGGCCATTTATTCGGATTCCCATCAAAGGAGGTTAATTCAAGTGGAGGTAATTTCTTAGAAAATTCAAATCGATTACGCTGGGAGTCGGTCTTTAACTGCGTGATATTTCTTTCTACAGCGATTATATTACAATACAAATCGTCCAACGAGTTAAGTACGTCGAGTGCGGGAGTGGTGTCACTGTCCAATTTCATTTGAATTAAACTCAACTGATCGACTATCTCAATGAAATCAGTTCTAGCTTTTTCTAACGAGTGAAAACGAGCCATAAATATTTTTTCATTTATAGGATCGGAAACCTTTTGGCTGAGATCATACAATTGTTGTATACGTGAAAATAATACTTCTTTTTTAGCCTCCAAAAGGACGCTTTGACGTCGTAACTCCTTCTCTGCCATTATGGGGAAAAGAGCTTTAGCGTAGCGAAATAAGAGTGATTTTAGCGTGAATGGGCTCTAAGGAATTTACTCGAATTATGTAGGTACCTAGTAGGCGAGATGATTTGGTGAATTTGCTAATTGTTTAGAATTACAGTAAATATATACGAACCAATAACTAATCAATAGATATAATAATGCGTTATTTGTGCGTGAATAAATATGCGATGAATATGTGTTGCGGTGAGAAAAATAGATATATACCTAATGCGAATTCCACATTATGAATGGTTGCGCGTGAGTGAATAATGGCGTTTCCGGAATGAGAATCCAAATAAATACTGATAAAATATGCTTGTAAGTGTTTTATGAGATGAAATTATGGCGTTTAGGGATGGAAAAGTAAGGAATCCGGGTCGATTGGATCAGATTTGGAGTTGCGGAGCGTTGGTATGGAAAAGGAACTCACGTTGATTTCCAAATAATGTCTTCGATAGGGCTGCAGGTTCAATCCTTTCTTTACCTTCCACTACACCTTTCTTTTGGACACTTCACTCGCGGCCGCGATTGTTATTTAATGAGCTTTACAAGCACTTTAGTATTTATTTTTAGTATTTTCGAGATGCGTTGTATTGGAGTTCGCATTTTTCGTGAGCGGGAACTTTGGTTGGTTCGGGAATTGAGTGAGAGAATGAATGTGTGAGTGGATGAGTGAAAGTGAATGAGTGAGTAGATGAGTGGAGAGTGAATGAGTGAGTGAATGATATATAGATAATATAAATATGCATAGATAATTAAAACGATTAAGCGGCGCTTACAGTCAGTTTTAATTAAAATTGAGGATACGTTTTTTGTGAAACGACAGTAGGAAGATAGTTATCACTACATAGTATAAAATAAAACAAAGTCGCTTTCCGCTGTCTGTCCCTATGTATGCTTAGATCTTTAAAACTACGCAACGGATTTTAATGCAGTTTTTTTAATAGATAGAGTGATTCAAGAGGAAGGTTTTTTAAAATTCCCCAAATTCCCACAGGAATGGGCACAACGCGGGTAAAACTGCAGGGTGCTAATAGTTAAAAGATAATTGGAAGATGATAACTATGGTATAATATTCATCGAACCTCAACCCCCGACACAGTAAGCGCTCTCACTGCCACTGTGCCAATGGACTTGTCAATCAATACAAGAGACACTTAAAAAGTTCAATTTATTACTTAACTACCCCCTCTATTATGGGGTAGCTTTCCCCTGTTATAAATATTTGGACTGGAAGGCTTTTACTACGAATTATTTTATTTTAAGACGAAAGCAAATTTTTTAGGACATACTCTTAAGTAATTTCTTTAAAATTGCGACTTACGTACATTCCTCACTGGCGGTGTAATTACATTCCTGCCTGTACTTAGCACGAGCCAGGCAAAATTCACATTAATTACACCCTATTTTAAGGTACAAATTAACATGATTTCGACTTGTTACGTACCTTTTGAGTTTATATTATTATCTTATTAAGTAGATGAAGTTTTCATGTGTTAAGTTTGGGGAAATTTTGAGTTAGCGTATTTTAGGTAGGAGTGTGCGAAGTTTATTATGAAAAGGTGTGTTTGAGGCATATTAATTAGGTAATTCGCTAATGCGAATAATTTCGTAACTAATGTTACGAAATAATAAACTTTCATAAATTGTTTTCAGAGACTTTGATCTGCAGTGTCTTATAGGACGATACTTTACATTAGTGCTCGCTTGTGATTACGTGTACTCCTCGCAGTACTAACATCTTCAGTGAGGACTTTGATCTGCAGTGTCTTATAGGAGGATACTTTACATTAGTGCTCGCTTGTGATTACGTGTACTCTTCGCTGTACTAACATCTTCAGTGAGAGGACTTTGATCTGCAGTGTCTTATAGGACGATACTTTACATTAGTGCTCGCTTGTGATCACGTGTACTCCTCGCTGTACTAACATCTTCAGTGAGCGGCCTTTGATCTGCAGTGTCTTATAGGACGATACTTTACATTAGTGCTCGCTTGTGATTACGTGTACTCCTCGCTGGACTAACATCTTCAGTGAGAGGACTTTGATCTGCAGTGTCTTATAGGACGATACTTTACATTAGTGCTACGTATATAGGTGGTATTACACACTCTATACATTTACAGACTTTGTAATTAAAAATACATGCTCATACGTAGCCACCAGGCTATCTATCACACTGTAGTGTAATATCATTCCTATATGAAGGAACATAAGGTCTATTTTCCTGTAATTCAGAGGTTCCTATTACGTAATCAAGGTTAGAGTTGTGATGAATTTTTCAACAGCTTTGTGATCATAGCCTTTATGTCTGAGGTGTTAAAGTTTAATTTTGGTTGTTTGTAGGTACACATGTTTGATGTGTTGTAATTCGAATTAGTTTGTTATAGGATTTTGAGTTTAATTACGTTTGTCGTAAAGATGGTTTTTCTATGTTAATATACTATACCAACGTAATAAAAAGTAAATTAAATTAATGTATGGCGTATCTCGGTCAAAAAACTATTATATAAATTGGGAATTTGGAGATGAAAAGTAGCCTATAACCTTCCCGTTGAATGCGTCTATCTATTACAAAAATAGTTTTCAAATCGGACCAGTAGTTTCTGAGATAAGCGCGTTCAAACAAACAAACTCTTCAGCTTGTATTGATAGTATATACATAGATAGATTTTGAAAATAATGTCTGTACTTACATAAAATACCATTACAGGTGTATTTTCTTTTAACGCATCACCTTAGAGAAGGTTATCTCTTTTTATCTATTCGGGTAAATGGGGAAAAAAGGTGTAAGTGTGTTTAGAAGTATCCGAGTTCAATGAGGCTGGAGTATAGGTATCGATTCGGGTTATAAAAATGCTGCTATAACGATACTTTTAACGACCTTTTTAACCTACAACACAAATAGGAGTGTTATGAATTTGGTGCGAGTGAGAACAGTATTATAGGTTATATAAATTACTTGCAGCACTCCCCAGTTTTTCCCACGTTGTGCCCGTTCCCCTGGGAATTTCGGGATATTTTATACTTTTAAACCTACCTTTTGAATCAGTCTATCTATTAAAAAAACTGCATCAAAATCCGTTGCGTAGTTTTAAAGATCTAAGCATACATAGGGACAGACAGCGGAAAGCGACTTTTATTCTATGTATTATTTTATTCTATGTCCAGTTAACTGTATATTGTAAAATTCTTCTGTACTAAATAAAGCACATAAAAGTCCTTTTATTTGCACAAAAGCATTCAAAAACAATGTTCGGTGCTTTGAAGTGAAACTGTCGTTATTTTACTGCGCAACTGAGATTTGGAATTGATCCCGTCAGTAGTTCTAGTTTACTTTATTAACATTGGAAGCTAAGTTTGAAAGTGCTAAGGTGTAGGCAAGTAATGGCGAAAGCAGGATTTCGAAAAACAATCTTTAAATTATAGTGTATGGGTTTTTAAGGGTTATTTGGCTACCAAATGACAAAAAACAGACCCTTAAAGATTCGTCATGTCTGTCTATCTGTCTCTCTGCCTGTTTGTCTGTCTGTCTTTCTGTCTGTCTGTCTGTCTTTCTGTCTGTCCGTCCGTATGTCACAGCCGCTTTTTTATGTAATGCCATGAGGTACAAACAGGTACATACAAATCTGTATGAGAAGGTACAAACGCTGAAAAACCAACCCTTCGCTAAAGGGGTGAGCTAAGGTACTGGTAGTAAAAAATAAATCAAAAACCAAAAAAGATCTTTTATAATCTAGATTTATTATAACCGAAAATATTTTCAGCCTAAGAATTTTAGTATTCTTTTATGAACCTATAAAATGTAAAACAATAGGGAGCTTTATAGAAGAGAGCGCTCAATAAGAGCCCTATAAAGGCATATTTAAGGGTAATTAATTTTCTGATACTGGCTACCCCGATTTTTGGGGAAATAATTAAACTTTGGCTTCAGAAATTCGCATTTATAACGCCAAGTTCGTTGGGTGTTTGCTGTTTTTATGGAAGGGTAAAATATTGATCTGGGGATAGTTAATTGTACTAGCAAGTAGCAACACATGTTTTTTTTTGTTAAATACAACATTAAAGTTAAGTAATGTAGTATTAAAAAAATCTGACACATTTTTTTCAAAAAAATTAAATGTCGTCAAACATTTTTCAAAATACACATTATTACACATGCCACATCAAGGAATCGAACCGGTTAATAAGTGAATAAGTATAAGATTTTAATGTCCTACAGCTGGTCAAAGGCCTCTCATCTCACTGATGATATCAGTACAGTGAGGAGGATGTCGTAATCACCGCGCTTGACTAACGGGTTGGTGATCTCAAACACGAGCCATGTTTGAAAAGTAGCAAACATTTTTTCGCTCGACCCGGGCATTAAACCCGGCACCTCAGTCTTGGCAGGCGAGTGCACATACCACTGCACCACTGAGGCTTTAGGCGTATCTGTAAACGTAGTTTCATTTCAAAATGAGAGTGTAAGTAAACGTAAGATACCACTGAAAAATAATACCGTATCTGACAAATCGATGCCACAGAGGTCAGCGGCTAGCGGTTATTATTGATAACGTGTCATGACCTATGCCCGATGGATGTGACATTTGACCTAGCGAAATAGAGGTTAAGTTTTTGTATTTGTGTGGGGTTAAAGTTAATAAGTCTTCGAAACTACTATTGGAATTATAATTCAATCTATTTCACCCGCATTAGGCAAGCGTGGTGATTACGACATCCTCCTTACTGTACTGATATTTTCAGTGAGATGAGAGGCTTTTGCCCAGCAGTGGGACATTACAGGCTAATACTTTTTTAAATCCAAACTATTTGGACTAAAAATCAGCTTTTACTTTTGACTAAACATGACTTCAAAGAAACTTTTGACCTAAAATAATTTTTAGGTACTTTCACTGAGTAGTTTAATCACAATTGACTGATGATCAGATTTATATTCAACTTCAATTATTGTATCTGATGACTAACCTATGTTAGCTTATAGCGATTGTTAATAGCCTCCGTGGTCTTGTGGTTTGAGCGCTCGGCTCACGATCCGGAGGTTCCGAGTTCGATTCACAAATAAATTTTTGTGGGACAATGTCTCACAAAAATCTCTTTGTGAGACTCAGCCCTCAGTTTGTTTAGGGCATTGCAGGCTGAATCATCTAATTGCCCGAAAAGTAAGATGTTTCCGTGGTTCGGAGGGCACGTTAAGCCGTCGGTCCCGGTTACCTTCTACGGATAGTAGTCGTTACATGAGCCATGTCAGAGGCTTTTGGCGGCTCAATAACTCTGACACCAGGATTGGTCAGGTTGACCATCCACTCGGTGAAGAAGAAGAAGCGATTGTTAAGCAACGTGCGACCACAACTTGGATGGCTTAGTTTCCCTTCGATAGAAATGGCACTATCGGCCACCCATCCAAGTAGGGGTCGAGCTGCACGTTGCTTAACAATCGCAATGAACTAACATCGCTTAGTCAAATCATTGAACACTGTAGTGTATCTGTAAACGTAGTTTAATTTCAAAATGAGTAGTGTAAGTAAACGTAAGAAACCACTGAAAATATATCATATCCATCATCCATAACTCTGTGGTCACTCCGTCACGTTCAGCTATGAAAACGGGTCGACCTTAAAGGTAGCTACACACTTTCGGACATTCATCGACCTTTTGTCGAACCGAAGAAGCATCTATCTATAGTCATACTAGCAGCGCCCTGCAGTTTTGCCCGTGTTGTGCCCGTACCCGTGGGAATTTCGGGAATTTTTATACAAATAAACCTTCCTCTTGAATCACTGGTAAATTTGTAAGTTTGTTTGTTTATATGTTTGAGCTTATCTCGGGAATTACCAGTTCGATTTGAATAATTCTTTTTGTAATAGATAGCCACATTCAACGGAAAGGACATAGGCTATTTTTGTATCCCGATATTCCCACGGGCACGGGTACAACGCGGGTAAAACCGTAGAGCGCTGCTAGTATTATATATATAAATCTTTTATAATTTTGCTTAACGTTAACCGGAACCCAAGTAAAATGATTACCTGATTATTTTCATTTGGTAAATGTTACCGAGCCGACAGCCGCCCCTACAGTGTGCGTAACAACCCTTACTTTCATATCTGAGTTATAACATATTACTTGGGTGCTGACACGTGTTTTTCTCCTTTATGTCAATAATAATAAAACTCAGTTTTGTATGTTGTTTTTTGTTAAGAATTTCGGATAATATTCGGATTTTTCGATGCCTTTCCACCAGAGTTATAGATATGTTGGGCCTTATTCATAAACAGCACTATCAAATGGTTTGTCCCTTTCCGACATACGCTATTTGCCGAAGAGCGAAAGAGACAAAACACAGTTTAAATTATATATCTATATAATAAAAATGAATTGCTGTTCGTTAGTCTGCTTAAAACTCGAGAACGGCTGAACCGATTTGGCTAATTTTGGTATTGAAATATTCATAAAAGTCCAGGGAAGGTTTAAAAGGTAAGCATTGACGGAATAAATGCGGGTGCAACCACAGGGCACAGCTAGTCGTTTATAAATAAGGAGGTGTATCTCATGAGCGCACTTGACTCATACTTGTGCAGGTAATTGTACACACACATTGTCTTAGTGTGCATCATGGTCCGCGTCGAAACTGTCTTTGAAGTAGCGACAGCATGGTAGGATTGAGTAAACGGAGAAATGGCGATGGTTATTCGCAGTGAGGTATGTCAAATGAATATAAACAATGATCTTGCCGACAGTACTAGAAGTGTGGTTGTAGGCTCGCGAATCCTACTAATATTATAAATGCGAAAGTTTGTGACGATGGATGTATGTATGTTTGTTACTCTTTCACAAAAAAACTACCGGACGTATTTGGATGAAACTTTACTGTAATATAGGTTATACATCAGAATAACACATGGGATACATTTTATCCCGGAATTACTGCGGGAACGAGCACAATGCGGGGTAAACCACACTACCAGTACCTTAATAAAACAATTAAAATACTATTAGGTAACCAATTAAAGCTAAATACACACTATCAAACGAACCACACATAAAAAAAGTAAGTAAAGTATTAGCCTGTAATGTCCCACTGCTGGTCAAAGGCCTCTCATCTCACTGAAGATATCAGTACAGTGAGGAGGATGCCGTAATCACCACGCTTGCTGCGGGTTGGTGATCTCAAACACGAGCCATGTTTGAAAAGTAGGAAACATGTTTCTGCTCGACTCTGGAATTCACCCCGAGACCTCAGTCTTGACAAGCGAGTGCACATACCACTAGACCACCGAGGCGTTATATATAATGACACATTAAACTTAATGACTGGATACCAATACCGCACGTATGTAATCAAAATGGACCTCAATCGATGAATTTAATTGTATCAAATTGACTTTCATTAATTGTCAAAATATAATTTGTTTTTGCTGACAATAATTGACATTTGTTTACATGGAAATGATGTCAAAGTTAACGTTTAGCTGCCGGTGGATTTTTTGGGGTTAATCTACGAAAAACCGATTTTAAGCAATATAGTTAAAGCCCTTTGAGATTGCTTGGCAATGAGACCATTTTTAATTGACTTGAAAAAAGAGGTTTTTTATTCGTCGGAATTTTTAAAAGGATACCTACTGACAGAATTATCGTGGAAATTGATTCATTAATGATAAACATATACGAGTACTAGCCGCGCCTAGTTCCAGCGGGAATTTCAGGATAAAATATATCCCATGTGAAACGGGTAGGAAGATAAACACTTGAGGTAATCAATAACTATTTAATTTGATAATGGCAACGGACAGAGTTATGTCTTAATCTAGTATTGTTCAGGCACCGTGGCTCGCCAGATAATGCCGCTCCGCGCCCAATGCGTTTCCCCCACCGACCGGCACGCGGCGAGGCGACGGGTGGTGGGTACCGTTATCAATAGTGATTGTGACGTCACCGCTTAGCAGGGATGGCTTGGTTAGCTCGGCTGGCTTAGTTGGCTTGGCTGGCTTGGCTGGCAACACGGGCTGGTTGGCGTTACACATGTGTTATTCTGAAGTATAACCTATATTACTGTAAAGTTTCATCCAAATCCGTCCAGTATTTTTTTCGTGAAAGAGTAACAAACATACACCCTCACAAACTTTCGCATTTATAATACACTAGGCGCGCCCCGCGGTGTTACCCGCGTTGTATCGGTTCTCGAGGGAATTTCGGGATAAAATGTATCCCATGTGTCATTCTGATGTATAACCTATCTATACTAATATTATAAAGCTGAAGAGTTTGTTTTGTTTGTTTGTTTGTTTGTTTGTTTGTTTAAACGCGCTAATCTCAGAAACTACTGAACCGATTTGAATAATTCTTTTTGTAATAGATAGCCATATTCAACGGGAAGGTTATAGGCTATTTTTCATCCCGAAATTCCTACGGGAACGGGTACAGCGCGGGTAAAACCGCGGGGCGCTGCTAGTATTACTCTAAAGTTTCACCCAAATCCGTCCAGTAATTTTTTCGTGAAAGAGCAACAAACATACATCCATACATCCATCCATACATACAACCATCCTCACTAACTTTCGCATTTATAATATTAGTACTATGAGGTCAGTAGAAAGCTAAATAACAGGCTGTCCGTTAAAACTGACATTTCGTGTTGACATTCACTGGTGCGTAAGCGTAAGAATCCATCCCTCAAAGTAGGTTAAAACATAAATAAATTCCTTTCAATATTTATCAATACAAGTTCACATTCGCTGCTCAGTTGACGTTATCATAGCGACGGGATAACTGACATATACCTACTTGTCATTCTCGACCGAATGAATTTGTAAACAGGACATTAATCACGCTTCAATGAGTCCATTGACTATAGGTCGGGAGTTGCCGTAATGTCGGCGGTAATTATGGTGAGAATATTATAGTCCACTAGCTACGCCCCGCGGTACCCGCGTTGTACCCGTTCCCGTGGGAATTTGGGGATAAAATGTATACCATGTGTTATTCTGATGTATAACCTATATTACTGTAAAGTTTCATCCAAATCCGTTTAGTAGTTTTTGCGCGAAAGAGCAACAAACATACATCCATCCTCACAAACTTTCGCATTTATATTAGTGGGAACTGGGAAGTAGGAAGAATTGCGCCGCGCCCCGCGGTTTTACCCGCGTTGTGGCCGTTCCCGTGGGAACTTAAGAACCGCTCGACCGATTTTGAACTTCACATAAACCATCTACTAATAGTCTGAACAAAGCCTAAACATTGTGTTTGGATTGGTGAGCCCGTTCTTGAGTTATAAAATTACAACGAAAAGTGGCATTGATTTTTATATACAGAAGATAGATACTATACTAAATGAAACGGGTCTGTATCGCGTTAGATAATCTCTCCAGCCAGTTATCCCGTGACCACGAGCGGTGTAATCCGCTCGGAACGTCGGGTACGTATTTTAGTAGAATACGTTAAATTATCCAACGCGACACAGACCCGTTTCATTTAGTATCGGTAATGAGGGCCAATCGTGTGAGTTTAAAAATGTAGTACATAATATATTATTTTAAAAATTATAGAAGACTAGCAGTGCCCCGCGGTTTTACCCGCGTTGTACCCGTTCCCGTTGAAATTTCGAGATTAAAAATCGCCTATAACCTTCCCGTTGAATGTGGCTATCTATTACAAAAAGATTTTTTCAAATCGGACCAGAAGTTCCTGAGATTAGCGCGTTCAAACAAACAAACTTTGCAGCTTTATAATATTAGTATAGATATATAGATAGATAGATAGATAGAAGATGTATACAAATAAAATAAAGCGCTCGTGTCGTAGTTTGACTAAGCGATATTAGTTCATTGCGATTGTTAAGCAACGTGCAACTCGACCCCTACTTGGATGGGTGGCCGATAGTGGCCTTTCTATCTGAGCGCTACCGTGCTTGAAGGGCACGTTAAATTGTCGGTCCCGGTTGTTTCAATCGTTAGACCATGTCGGAGGCCTTTAGGCGGTCTAAGAACTCCGACAGGGTTAACAGGGTTAACGAAAAACTCATTACCTCTCTTTTTCTACCAAAGTTTAAAGGCTTCACCTAAACCTAATTTCCAGTGTTTACCTTCATATTTACCGCCGCCATGTTGGAAGCTTGTCTCTACATTTTGCTATGAATATTTCATAAGGACCCTAGGGTACAATGCAATGCGTTGAAAAGCTAAATAATAAATAAACAATAGTGTTTTACATTCACAACGGTGACGGAAATCTTGGCTTAAAGTTATATGCAAGAATAGGTGGACTTTTCTAGTAAAATTATAGAGAATTTGAGGATAGGGGGTGCTATATATATGGGGGGGGGGGGGGGTAGAAAAGCGTGCCACGATGCAGCGACGCATAAAAGCGACGATCAATTTTTAGGGTAAAAACAGGACCCTATTACTGAGACTTCGCTGTCCGTCCGTCCGTCCGTCACCAGGCTGTATCTCAAGAACGGTGATAGCTAGACAGTTGAAATTTTCACAGATGATGTATTTCTATTGCCGCTATAACAACAAATACTAAAAATAAAATGAAACAAATATTAAAGGGGCTCCCATACAACAAAGGTGATTTTTTGCCGTTTTTTAAAGTATGAAACCCTCCGCGCGGTCCGACTCGCACTTGGCCGGTTTTTTAAGTAAACTATCAAGTGTTTGTATACTATACTTATGATTATTTTAAAAGTCCAATTATGACTTATTACACTACCTGACGCACTCAGAAACGTGACGTAAATTTTCATCTACACTAATATTATAAAGAGGAAAACTTGGTTTGTTTGTAATGAATAGGCTCAAAAACTACTGGACCGTTTTTAAAAATTCTTTCACCATTCGAAAGCTACATTATCCACGAGTAACATAGGCTATTTTTCATCCCGAAATTCCCACAGGAATGGACACAACGCGAGTAAAACCGCGGGGCGCTGCTAGTACATTATATGTCAAAGCCAATCATTAAATATCAACTAAGGAAGCATTTGACGCCTCTGAGTACGGGTTTAAAACATTAAGTTATTTCAATAAAATTCTAATTATAACTGTTTAAAAAAATACTAACATACATGACATGGGCACAAAACCAACCAAATGGAGAACCTCTTCTTTGAAGTCGGCTAAACAAAACCTTTCTATCTGTCAAACAAGATACGTAGAAAGATGCATTGAATGTATTATTACGTACAAAGAATCTGCGTAGGCATTTCTTATTGTCTACGAAATTGCTACGAGCGCTACGAATCTTTCACAAGGTGCTACGCTGCTACGTTTCCGGCGATCCGGAACGTAGATGTTTTGTTCTAAGCGCTATCCCGCCCTGCGGTTTTACCTTTGTTGTGCGCGTTCCTGTAGGAATTTTGGGATAAAAATAATCTATAATCTTTATCTTGAATGGAGCTATCCAAAACCAATTGAATCGCGATTGTCGGAAGATTTTCAGCTCTTAAAATAAGGCCTTGACCCCATTAAAACTGGGAAAATAACGTAAGTGACTACAATTTGCATAATATTACTTAAAATTTATGAAAATAATTGTCGTAATTGATTCATAAACAGATATAATGAAGTAGCAAACATTAACGAGCATAGACACGAATTAAGAACCTCTTATTTGAAGTTAAATAAAATACAGACCAATTAACCTAAAAAAAATACCTAGTGACGTTCTAATTCGTAGTCCATTAAAATAAATTAGCCCAATATTGGAGCGAACGAACCTTATTACAGTATTGAGGTATAGCTTTAGTGATGGGCTAAAATCACGATTCATTCGACTGAACAAGATTCAAAATTCGAACTCGAATGATTCAATTACGAAAGAACTGTTCTATTCGAATGAACTTTCATCATTCGAATTTTAAAACGAGCCATATTATATAGACCTAGAGCCCGTGAACCCCAGACTTTCGTCATTTTATAAAAGCTGAAAGTTTGTCAGCGCATGCTCCCACACACAGGTAAGAACGATGGACTATTATGAAGTTTGGGTTATAGTGGCTTTGGCAGATAAACGGTACTAAAGGTGTGTAAAATACCGATCTAAATTCATCAAATAATTAAGTGTGATTTGTGACATGACATATTATGTCATTTGAAAGCTCTTGAAGAGTTGTACAAGTCACCCTTTGACGGTGACATCGAAATCGACGGCCAACTTGGTGTTTTCGACCACCGAAGATTGGAGTTGGCCTATGCCATGGACGCTGATCCTAATGCTCAACAGTGACATGACCTATGTCATTTGAAAGCTCTTGAGGAGTTGTACAAGTCACCCTTTGACGGTGATATCGAAATCGATGGCCAACTTGGTGTTTTCGACCATTGACATTTAGTACCGTATACCTGCCAAAGCCACTATAACCCAAACTTCATAATAGTCCATCGTTCTTACCTGTGTGTGGGAGCATGCGCTGACAAACTTTCAGCTTTTATAAAATAACGAAGGTCTGGGGTTCGCGGGCTCTTGGTCCAATAGTATTGAGGTCTAACTTTTAGTGAAGGGCGAATTAGACGATTCATTCGTACGAATAAGTTCTAAATTCGAATTCATATCATTCGATTAGGAAAGAACTATTCGATTTGAATTTCCATCATTCGAGTCTTGAAGCGAGCGAGAAGAAAGAAAATTATATTAGAGAATAGATTCAAATAGACATAGGCTATTTTTATCCCAAAATTCCCGCACAAACGAGCACAAAGCGAGCAAAACCGCGCAGCTAGTAAAATAAAAGCAAAACGAATGAGACTCGAATCGATTGTTTGTGTTTTATTCGAATAATTTAAACGTACTTACTCACACGGGTTTTTTCGTGTTGAAAAGTTTATAAAGCAAGTAAATAACTTATAAACTTTTCAACACGAAAAAAACCCGTGTGAGTACGCTTAAATTATGTGTTCAAATCGTGTTAGTTTAAAAAAGACTATTTTATTCGAATGACCAAATTCGAATATCACGTATTCGACTTAAAATTGGAACAAATTGCCTTCACTACCGATAAATTGGCTCCATCTGTTATGTTTTGTTGCTCTAATTAGTGTTTCTCTCGAGTGAAATATTGTCTATTGATTGTCTATACTTCTTTATTAACGAACTAGCTGTGCCCTGCGGTATCATCTGCATTCGTCTCAAGGCAAGGTTTAAACGGTAAGCAGTGAGGGAATAAATGCAGATCTTCTTCTTCTTCATCGAGCGGATGGTGAATGCTGGTGTCAGAGTTATTGAGCCGCCAAAGGCCTCTGACATAGCTCATGTAACGACCATTATCTGTAGAAAGTAACCGGGACGGACGGCTTAACGTGCCCTCTCATTTGAGAGCTATTACGCTATATACGCACCAATTAAGACTAAGGTACCATACAACATGACATTGAAAGTGCTATGTGAGCTCCTACCTTCCAGGGATTACTAGGATAAGTAATGACAGCTGTCACACTTGAAATGTCAAATTGACAGTGATTGATTAATTGTCATGGTTCCGACCACTAATAATTCAGGGATCGTGCTTACACAGTAATGATCGAATGAGTTCGGCGACACTGGCTGTCGCAGAAAACCTATTACATACTAATTCAATTTACTATGTTTTATTAGATGTTTGAGACAGAAACATACGAAACTTTCAACCCTAGTTTTTATGTTTTAGGGGTATAACTGACACCCTAATTTGATAAAGGCAATTTATATAACTATTATAATGTATATTGTATACTAGCAGCGTCCCGCGGTTTTACCTGCGTTGTGTCCGTTACCGTGGGAATTTCAGGAATTTTTACACATAGAAACCTTCCTCTTGAATCACTCTATCTATTAAACAAAACCGCGTCAAAATCCGTTGCGTAGTTTTAAAGATCTAAGCATACATAGGGACAGACAGCGGAAAGCGACTTTGTTTTATACTATGTAGTGATATACTCGTATATAAACATATTTGCCTGTTCTGACGCTTGCAAACGAAGATACGCCGCGTACTTTCAGATTGTACTAACCCTAGATAAATATATTATTTATTGAAATAGCGGTTTTGTTTCTAAGTTGTAAGATTAGCACGTAGGTACAAGTGAAGCGAATTATCATATTTTTTCCTTAGCGGAGTAAAGTGTGAAAAAGTGCTCGCAATTTATGTTTTTATGTGGCGAAACTTTTGTTCTTAGCAATCGCTTTTGTTTCGTGAGTCAAGTTAACGGTCTCTTTCTTAGCAGCCGGCTTTTATTTCGGTCTTAATATAACTTTGAGAAAAATATAGACTTTAAGTAAAATTAATCCGGATTAAAAGTGTACACTTTTCAATAATTTGTCGGTCCGGTTCTACGGATAGTAGTCGTTACTTGAGCCATGTCAGAGGCCTTTGGCGGCTCAATAACTCTGACACCAAGATTGGTCAGGTTGACCATCCACTCGATGAAGAAGAATTATATTAAGACGTTTAATATACATAATTATGTAAGATGCGGTTACCGCAATGTTGTCATCTACATCACTACATAGTATAAATCAAAGTCGCTTTCCGCTGTCTGTCCCTATGTATGCTTAGATCTCTAAAACTACGCGACGGATTTTGACGCGGTTTTTCAATAGATAGAGTGATTCAAGAAGAAGGTTTATATGTATGAAAATTCCCGAAATTTCCACGGGATCGTTCGAACAAACAAAAGTTCAAACTCCAGCTTTATTGCATAACTAGCAGCGCCCCGCGGTTTTACCCGCGTTGTGCCCGTTCCCGTGGGAATTTCGGGAATTTTTATGCATATACACCTTCCTCTTGAATCACTCTATCAATGAAAAAAACCGCTTCAAAAATAAATCCGTTGCGTAGTTTTAAAGATCTAAGCATACATAGGGACAGACAGCGGAAAGCGACTTTGTTATATACTATGTAGTGAAGAACAAAAAACACACACATCAAACGTAGAACACTTCTCTTTTTGCCTGGACAACACAACAAAGGGACAAAGCATAAACAATCCAACCCTTTTTTCAATCAAGCCACCCTTTGATTTATAACGTTAGTTAAAACATGATTGGTATAGCTTGTTCTCTTTGTTGATATACCTTAATATAGATATATAGGCAGTTAAAAAGTTTGTCGATAAATCAATATATGTATAATGTTGTTGTTTGTCTCTGAATACTGAGTTTGTCATCCTCGTTCAAAATTATAATTACCTTTAGTAGTGGAAACTTGTAATTGGCCGTCTGCCCACATATTTACATGTGTATCAAAATTATAATCGTAATGTAACCTAGTTGTAAGTTTTCCTAAAATTATTAAAATAAAATAAATGAAATAAAATAAAATTCTTATTGTTTCACGTTCGGCCGCGTAGCACTGAACAATATGAATACGTACTACGCAACTAAAATACGCGGCGTATGCTTCACTTTGCCTTATCCTTTACTAGCAGCGCCCCGCGGTTTTACCCGATTTGTGCCCGTTATTATGGGAATTTCGGGATAAAAATATGCCTTTAACCTTCCCGTTGAATGTTACAAAAAGAATTATTCAAATCGGACTGGTAATTTCAGAGATTATATCGAACATACAAACTTACAAATAATCATATCTTACTAATTTTAAAAATGTGAATGTAAGTTCGTTTGTTACGCTTTCACGCCAAAACTACTAAACCGATTTAAGTGAAATTTGGTACACAGTTAGTCCAGAGCCTGAGACAGGGCATAGACTACTTTTTATCCCGAAATTCCCGCGGGAACGGGTACAACGCGGGCGAAACCACGGGGCGCTGCTAGTTTAACATATTTAGGTAAGTTTTACTATTAATTGAAACGTACGTTAATGTCATTATTATTTATTTAAAACGGGAACTTACGTACGACGGAGACTACTGTCGAGAGTTCCTCGACACGTTTCGGCCACATACGGTAGCCTTCATCAGGAGGTGGGTGAAGCGCTCGCGACAGCGTCTCTCCCCGCAATGTGCGGGGAGAGACGCTGTCGCGAGCGCTTCACCCACCTCCTGATGAAGGCTACCGTATGTGGCCGAAACGTGTCGAGGAACTCTCGACAGTAGTCTCCGTCGTACGTAAGTTCCCGTTTTAAATAAATAATATTTAGGTAAGGTTAGTCTACACTAATATTATAAAGAGGAAACTTTGTTTGTTTGTTTGTAATGAATAGGCTCAAAAACTACTGGATCGTTTTAAAAAATTATTTCACCATTCGAAAGCTACATTATCCATAACATAAGTAACATAGGCTATTTTTTATCCCGAAATTCCCACAGGAATGGACACAACGCGGGTAAAACCGCGGGGCACTGCTAGTATTTTATATAGTAGGATGTGTTGAATAAAGATATTTGAATTAGTCTTACCTCTGTGCATAATACTCGAAGAAAGCGACCAGTATCTCAATAGAACGTGTCATGGCGGCCCACATTTCCTGCGTTTTGCATTTTGGATTGATCACTGACGACAAACGATGTCCTTCCGACATTGAGTTCAACAAATCACTTCATAATTTGAACCGAATTTATATATAGTATAAAGTTCAGTTTTCTTTACCACTGTGTCCAAATTTGAGGTTAAGTCCGGGTAAGTTTGGTTTTTATCACTTGAATCTTATTGTAATTGGGTTAAGGTTTATTTTTCTATGTGACAAGCACAAAGTCTAGGTTTATTAATAAATAGTTTAGCTAGGTTTTAAATTAGTTGGTACCTACTAAGTACTTTCTTGATATAAGGTTAAATCTAGCGAATCTTTATATATACCTTATGTTATATGTTATACCTTTTGTTTGCCAGGATTCCAGACACAATAGAAAATCAAATGTGTCTGGCTTGGATCTGCGTTCGGGCATATGAGGGGTTAAAGGACATCACACATCTAATACCCCAAGAGAAAAATGGAGATGTAATGACGTCACGAGATGAGGTGATGATGTTAGTTTGGGTAGATGAGCGCAGACCTTTAAGATATTTTTTTGTTTTTCTCTAGATGAGCGAAAACCTTAAAAAAAAGTATCAGCCTGTATTGTCCCACTGCTGGTCAAAGGCCTCTCATCTCACTAGATATCAGTACAGTGAGGAGGATGTCGTAAGCACCACGCTTGACTAACGGGTTGGTGATCTCAAACACGACCCATGTTTGAGAAGTAGGAACACCTCAAATTATACCATCCAATTTAAATGAGATAATATTAAAATGCTTCATAAAATGTCGTATTAAGTCGATTACTTATAATATTTTATGTCCATATTTAGCTTTTGACTATAAATTACCATATTAACGCTTTTAATGTTACTCCAGGGCAATTTTTTATCCTGGGCCGGGTTTCAAATAAAGAGATAATTACAAAGGACTGAGCTAATTGGGACAAAGGTTTTTTATAAAAACTGCCCAACTACAGATCAAAGTAATTTTCTCACACACTCAAAATAGATAGATAAATGAGTGGGATATTAGTCCCAATGGTGGGCAAAACCTGCCATCTCACTGAAGAGAGTATTAGCCTGTAATGTCCTACTGCTGGGCAAAGGCCTCTCATATCACTGAAGATATCAGTACAGTGAGGAGGATGTCGTAACCACGCTTGTCTACAACAGGATACTATGCAATATATAATGTTGTAATCTTTAATTATAAAAATGAATCGCTGAATCTGTTGCTAAGCGCATAACTTCAGAACGTCTGCACCAAATTGGATGATTCTTTTTTTAATGTGTTCCTTATTGTCAGGACAAGGTTTTTATTTAAGAAAAATAAGGAATAAAAATCTCAAAATTCCCACGCAACGGATTTTGATGCGGTTTTTAAATAGATAGAGTGATTCAAGAGAAAGGTTTATATGTATAAAAATTCCCGAAAGTCTCACGGGAACGGGCGCAACGCGGGTGAAACCGCGGGGCACAGCTAGTGTTGTAATAAAAATATACCAACGAAATTAAATCACTTTATGCTTTTGAATTGAAACTACGTTTACGGATACACTTCGCTTTTATTTTACACTAGCAGCGCCCCGCGGTTTTACCCGCGTTGCGCCCGTTCCCGTGAGACTTTCGGGAATTTTTATACATATAAACCTTTCTCTTGAATCACTCTATCTATTTAAAAACCGCATCAAAATCCGTTGCGTAGTTTTAAAGATAAGCATACATAGGGACAGACAGACAGACAGGCGCTGCACCGTTTGCTCACCATACACAGACACCGTAGTGCTCATGGTGTAGTTTGACTAGGCGATGTCAGTTCATTGCGACTGTTAAGCACCGTGCGGCTCAACTCCTACTTAGATGGGTGGCCGATTCGAACCACAGTCGACTGAACTTGGTTTTAGTGAATCAATTTTCAAGTACTGATCTCAGTTTTGCTTGCAATGATCGAGTTTAGCTGTATTGGTGAAATTGAGGCTTAATAGAAAGGCGCCTGAAGGGTGAATGGCGAAAAAAGGGATGGTTTTCCCCTATTTGGTTTATGTTTGAGTTGGCAGATAAAATATTTTCCCAATTCACGCCCAAAGAATTCGTACAATTTCTATATTTCTTCCAATACAATCCTTCTTAGAAGCGCCAATACAGATAACTGACTGTTTCTTGAAAAACTTACGTTCTACTAACGATTCAGAAATATTTCATCACTACATAGTATAAAACAAAGTCGCTTTCCGCTGTCTGTCCCTATTTATGCGTAGATCTTTAAAACTATACAACGGATTTTGACGCGGTTTTTTTAAATAGATAGAGTGATTCAAGAGGAAGGTTTATATGTATAGTAAGTAACAACCGATTTGGAAAATTCTTTCAGCATATGAAAGGGAATAAGCAGAATGGATTTAAATTAACCGACTTCTAAAAAGGTGATAGTTCTCATCAAAACACGGTTTGAAGTCAGTTTGAGCGTGTAAAAGGTATATTTAACTACTAGCTGTGCCCTGCGGTTTCACCCGCATTTATTCAGTCAACGTTTAAACCTTCGCTGGACTTTCATGAATATTTCAAGACCAAAATTAGCCAAATCGGTTCAGCCGTTCCCGAGTTTTAAGCAGACTAACGAACAGCAATTCATTTTTATTTATATAGATAGATAGATATCAAAATTTCCAAAGGTGTAGAGGGCAAAAGAGCAAAGTACTACATAACACACACACACCCCCAAAACAATACTTCTCGTCTCCCACCAAGCAACAAATAACAAAGAAAGGTATAAATCCATCCAATCATGCTACGAACTATAAATTTTCGCTCATCGCTACGTAAGGTAACGTTTCTTTGCCCTGAGGGTAAATATTTTACCCTAAACTTAGGGGTAATATCTACAAAGCTTTAGCACAATTTACTACGTCGATAGTACACGTATTATGACGCCTCCGAGGCAAGATGTAAGGGTGCTTTCAAATTATGCGTTTCGTGTCGGACCGCTGCGGTGCCGAAGCGGTGCGTTTGTCGTGTTGTGAACGTACGAAAAAATAACTAAAAATTTTAGTACGCACTGTTGCCGCACGGCTCGTTTTGTATGAAAACACACGATCGTACGTTCACAACACGACAAACGCACCGCTTCGGCACCGCAGCGGTCTGACACGAAACGCATAATTTGAAAGCACCCTTACTATCAACAAGCGTTTTACTAGTAAGTAAGTTCGAGTCAGTGGCCAATCCTGGTGTCGGAGTTTTTAGACCGCCTAAAGCCCTCAAGGCTGACAATGGTCTAACAATTGACAAAATCGCCTGTTCGCTCAGATATAAATGCGAGTCACCAATGAGAGTTGTAGCTGAGATGCACGTTGCTTAACATTCCTCTTCATCGAGTGGACGGTCAACCTGACCAATCCTGGTGTCAGAGTTATTGAGCCGCCAAAGGCGTCTGACATGGCTCATGTAACGACTACTATCCAGAAAGTAACCGGGACCGACGGCTTAACGTGCCCTCTGAAGCACGGAATCATCTTACTTTTCGAGCAATCAGGTGATTCAGCCTGCAATGCCCTAACCAAACTGAGGAAAGTTTCACAAAGAGATTTTTGTGAGATATCCCCACCGGGAATCGAACCCGGAACCTCCGGGTCGTGAGCCGGGCGCTCAAACCACAAGACCACGGAGGCTGTTTGCTTAACATTTGCAACACGACATGGTCTAACGATTGAAACAACCAACGACAATTTCACGTGCCCTCCGAAGCACGGTAGCGCTCAGATAGAAATGCCACTATCGGCCACCCATCCAAGTAGGGGTCGAGCTGCACGTTGCTTAACAATCGCAATGAACTAACATCGCTTACTCAAATTACGCCACGAGCGCTATTAGATCGAGTTTACTAAACGCGATCGGAAACTGAATCGAAATTAAATCGAATTTGTCTCAAACCTGGAATTTAACAAATACTTTAAGTAACAAGTAATATTTCAAAGCTGTTTTAACAAACATTACTAAAACCACCGCGAACAAACTGGAAAGCTTATTTTTGAGAGCTGCGATGCCACACACATACACACACACACACACACACACGCGCGCACGCACGCACGCACGCACACACACACACACACACGCGCGCGCGCACGCACACATACACACACACACGCGCGCACGCACGCACGCACTCACACACACACACACACACACACCGTCAAAAGTATCACACCCCTGCTTTGCGTAGTGTATACGATGATATGTGTATATCGTTATTGTTAAGCAACGTTCAGCACAGCCACTGCTTGCATGGAAGGCCGATATTGGCATTGCTGTATAAACGCAACAGTGCTTCATAAATATAAAAATATCGATCACAGATGTTTATCATTGTTATTAAAAACCACGTTATAACTGTAGATAGACTCATCACTTCCGGTCACCCATCCCACTAGTGTCAGTATAAACCGTTGCTTACCAATCGCGATTGAATACCGTCGATCACAAACTATGCTGCAAGCCCTACCTGTGATTTTAACATTGATGTTTATATCAAATTAGTCTCGCTCTAAAGGCTAGAACTTGGGTTAAGTGGGTAAGCCTAGGTTGAGATAGAAACTAGAAATAGGATAGATACTAGATGTCTCATGTTCCGAATGACTTTAGGAAACCTTTTACAATAGATTTATCTATACTATGTAGCTTGTTTATTCAGTGTCTTATTGGACGATACTTTACATTAGTGCTCGCTTGTGATAACGTGTAATCCTCGCTGTACTAACATCTTCAGTGAGAGGACTTTGATCTGCAGTGTCTTATAGGACGATACTTTACATTAGTGCTCGCTTGTGATTACGTGTACTCCTCGCTGTACTAACATCTTCAGTGAGAGGACTTTGATCTGCAGTGTCTTATAGGACGATACTTTACATTAGTGCTCGCTTGTGATTACGTGTACTCCTCGCTGTACTAACATCTTCAGTGAGAGGACTTTGACCTGCAGTGTCTTATAGGACGATACTTTACATTAGTGCTCGCTTGTGATTACGTGTACTCCTCGCTGTACTAACATCTTCAGTGAGAGGACTTTGACCTGCAGTGTCTTATAGGACGATACTTTACATTAGTGCTCGCTTGTGATTACGTGTACTCCTCGCTGTACTGACATCTTCAGTGAGAGGACTTTGATCTGCAGTGTCTTATAGGACGATACTTTACATTAGTGCTCGCTTGTGATTACGTGTACTCCTCGCTGTACTAACATCTTCAGTGAGAGGACTTTGACCTGCAGTGTCTTATAGGACGATACTTTACATTAGTGCTCGCTTGTGATTACGTGTACTCCTCGCTGTACTAACATCTTCAGTGAGAGGACTTTGATCTGCAGTATCTTATAGGACGATACTTTACATTAGTGCTCGCTTGTGATTACGTGTACTTCTCGCTGTACTGATATCTTCAGTGAAAGGACTTTGATCTGCAGTGGAATCTAGTTTTTTGTGAACTTAGATTTTAATTAATTTATAGGATTTTTTGTTAATTTTTTTTTAACACTATTAATTTTACAGGTTATGAAGATTATTTTAAAATTTGTAGGTTTTTATTTTTATATTAATCTTTTGTGTATCACGATTGTTAATAAACGTTTAACTAACATTATAAGCCATATTAAAACAAACATTATGTAACCAATACCACTTGTTGATTTAAAAAACGAATACCGTTGAAACTTAATCGTCCAATACGCTTCTTCTATTCAAAAAACACGTTCCATTTAAACTTTTAATTCAAAATGATTGGTTAATTATTTCCGATATAAATTCTGACACAAACGTACGCAATATCAGCCCGATGAAGACCAACTGAAGCTTAGATCCATTGCGCATGTTCGCCGAACGAAATTGTGATGGAAGCACCAGTGTACCGAGACCTGCCGCGGAAATCTCCCTTTAGCAAACCTGTTCGAATAAGGGGTGGGTTGGTTTGAAGTCGGAGGTCTTGTAAGCTGGTTTTTGTGCTGTATGAAGCGCAGTTATAGAAACGTGCACTTGAGGGAATCTACAGGTATATTGTAATAATTTTCATTGGATCTGAGAAGTCGTGGCTTTGTTTTGAGTGATCGAGAGGCGAAAAGGTATTAATGTGTGCTTTTACTGGCTTTAGTGACTGTTACTTGGTTATTTTAATTTTGATGAAATTTTGACCGTGCTTTAAAGCTTTATCGATCGTTCGGGCGAGCATTCAAGCTGCGAGCCGGAAAATCTATAATTTCTATAACAGTGCTAAGCGGTTTTATCCGTTTTGTATCCGTTCCCGTGGGAATTTCGGGAATTTTTATACATATAAACCTTCCTTTTGAATCACTCTATCTATTTAAAAAAACCGCGTCAAAATCCGTGCAATAGTATTTGAGTTTATCGTTAACAGACAGACAGAAACGGCCGGGGACTTTGTTTTATAATAAGTAGTGATATACATATGGATTAAGTACATGAAGTCGATAAGATGTATACAAGAAGATGTATATGAAGTCTAGGTGACTTTACTTTGCCTAGCCAGTTCATGACCTATTAAGATAACATTTCAAATTGTAAATGAGAGCACTTATCATTACATAGCATAAAACAAAGTCGCGTCTGTTTGTCTTCTGTTTGTCTGTCTGTATGCTTAAATCTTTAAAATTACGCAACGGATTTTGATGCGGTTTTTTGTAATAGGTAGAGTGATTCAAGAGGAAGGTTTTTATGTAAAAAAATCCCAAAATTCCCACGGGAACGGGCACAACGCGGGTAAAACCGCGGGGCGCTGCTAGTACAAAATAAAGTAGTGCATCATTGCTACGCTAAGGCGGTACGAAGTTCGCCGGGTCAGCTAGTGGCATTATAAAAAGCCATTTGTAGCGTGCAACAGGCGGTGACCTCAATACAGTAAAGATTGCTGTAGTTGACCGCATTTGATGAGCGACTGCTGTCACCTAATTAGGTGGCTGCAGTGGGCGCATAGTCCAGTTTGAAGACGACTCTCGTTAGTCGAAGTAGATGGGAATTAATTTGGCGTTAAAAGGCTGAACGAATGCGTATAGAGAACAGTTTAGCTGTCACATGCTTTGTCACTTTCTGACATACGCAATTTTCCGAAGAGCAAAAGAGACAAAACATATTATAACAGTGTTTTAGTTACACCGCGTTTATTAATAAGATGGTATTATGATGATTCCGTGCTTCGGAGGGCACGTTAAGCCGTCGGTCCCGGTTACTCTCTACGGATAGTAGTCGTTACATGAGCCATGTCGGAGGCCTTTGGCGGCTCAATAACTATGACACCAGGATTGGTCAGGTTGACCATCGGGTTGTCAGAGTTATTGAGCCGCCAAAGGCCTCTGACATGGCTCAAGTAACGACTACTATCCGTAGAGAGTAACCGGGACCGACGGCTTAACGTGCCCTCAGAAGCACGGAATCATCTTACTTTTCGGGCAATCAGGTGATTCAGCCTGCAATGCCCTATAAGTAGTAATATAATAAGTAGATTAGTAGGACACACTGCTAAATATTCTAACTACATGAACGCACTGAGTAATTATTTAATCATAAAGCTTAACGTGTCCCATATACATGATATAGAGCTATCGGTAGACCCCAGAGATGTGGCTACAGAACAGCGAATTCATTTCAACTATAATTACCTATCGTCCTATACGACACTGCAAATCAAAGTCCTCTCACTGAAGATGTTAGTACAGCGAGGAGTACACGTAATCACTTGCGAGCACAAATGTAAAGTATCGTCCTATAAGACACTGCAGATCAAAGTCCTCTCACTGTAGATGTTAGTACAGCGAGGAGTACACGTGATCACAAGCGAGTACTAATGTAAAGTATCGTCCAGTAAGACACTGCAGATCAAAGTCCTCTCCCTGAAGTTAGAACAGCGAGGAGTACACGTAATCACAAGCGAGCACTAATGTAAAGTATCGTCCTATAAGACACTGCAGATCAAAGTCCTCTCACTGAAGTTAGTACAGCGAGGAGTACAAATCATACCTCAATAAAATCATTCACAAGAAACCAATATTTCGTTCGATTTTTCAGTAATTTAATAACAAAGACAGAATATTATATTTTTCGATATTGAAAATAAAATATTGTAAAAGTAAATTGAAATGAAGAGATAAAGCGGACATTTGATCCTTTTGAAAATTATTCTTTTGAGAGAAATACAAAATATTCGTTTTCCTTTAACTGTTATCTCAAGGAAATGTTTCGCGTTATTCAAACTTTGTATTTACCTGTCAAAAGTTCGGCCAAGTGCGTCAGAATCGCAAACCAGCCCAGCTAGTATAGAAACGAAGACATATATCTCTACTCTTCGCAAAAGATTTGATAGAGAAACTAATGTTACCATTAATATATAATTATTCATTTAAACGGGAACTTATGTACGACGGAGGCTACTGTTGAGAGTTCCTCAACACGTTTCGGTCACATACGGTGACCTTCATCAGGAGGTGGGTAAGCGAGAGCGACAGCGTCTCTCCCAGCACTAACGCTACTCTCAACAGTAGTCTCCGTCGTTCATAAGTTCCTGTTTAAATAAATATATGACATTAACGTACGTTTCAATTAACATTAATATATTGACTCGACGTTGCAACACCGGATTCATTCATTCAATTCGACTGTTCACTCCACTTTCTCTGTCATGATTGGCTGGATATTGTATGACAGTGACATGTTTGACACATTTTCAATGCATTTAGTCTTCACTTGAGAGTAAAAACGAGAGTGTGTGACGTGTCATGTAGATATAGAGAAATTTGTCTAATAAGTAGAGTTAAGGCTAGTATATCCCAGTCATTTCGATCACTGTCACTCTGGGTAGAAAAGAGTGAGAAACACTACGGCGCGGAAATGGTGGTGGTAGCATCTTGCGACTCATTCGCAAGAATCTACCACCTTTCGTTGGATTGAATCGAAATTTTACTCCAGCAGTATTGAGTCATAGTTTATTTGACATCACTCAAATTAATTTTAGAAATATGCGTTTGAAATTGTTTAACAAACTAAGTGTGTTCAATTCACAAAGTAAGGTATAAAAGACCCAACTTTGTGCTTTTTTTCTATCGAGGAAATTAATAGTCAACGTGTTTCGGAAACAGTAGTATGATTAAACATATGATCAAGATTAAAAACAAAAAAAAATTGTTCTTGTAACGTTAAGACTCTTGGTTTAATTTTTTTTTATAGTAGCCCTTTTTCTGAACTCATAGGTCCTTTGTCTTCAGAGTGTGAGAAAACCTTTGTCTTCAGTGATATGCTAGCCGGGTAGAGGTACCGCATTCCATCTATATCTAATACTTATATTAATATTATAAAGAGGTAAAGTTTCTTACTTTGTATGGGCTAATCTCAATAACCACTGAACCGATTCGAATAATTCTTTTTGTAATAGATAGCCACATTCAACAGAAAGGTTATAGGCTATTTTTCATCCCGAAATTTAAACGGGAACGGGCACAGCGCGGGTAAAACCACGGGGCACTTTTCCGTTGAATGTATCTCATCATCATAAATGTAAGAGCTCGTCTCTTGTCGGTAAGTCCGATGCAGACTTCTCCATCAATTCCTATTCAGTGCAAGCTCCTTCACATCTCTATACGACATGACAGACACTTTTTCTTTAATCTGACTCATGTAACTGATTCTAGGCCTTTCTCTACCTCGCTTTCCTTCAACTTTACCTTGAGTGCGTCTATCCATTACAAAAAGAATTATTGTAATCGGATTGGTAGTTTCTGAGATTAGCGCGTTCAAACAAACAGACTCTGCAGCTTTATAATGTTAGTAACTAGCAGCGCCCCGCGGTTTTACCCGCGTTGTGCCCGTTCCCGTGGGAATTTCGGGAATTTTTTTACATAAAAACCTTCCTCTTGAATCACTCTACGTATTACAAAAAACCGCATCAAAATCCGTTGCGTAATTTTAAAGATTTAAGCATACAGACAAACAGACAAAAATAGCGACTTTGTTTTATACTATGTAGTGAAGAAGATTTCCACGATAACGAGTACAATGTGGGTAAATCCGTATATTTGAACAGAACCTCATTAAAGTGCAAAAAAGTTCCTAAACTTGCTAATTACGTTTTTTCAAAATTAAAGAATAAATGTTTGCGTCGGGGTCAATTTGGAGGAGTTTGTAACTCGAAATGAAGTTGATTCAAAATTTAATTAAATCGCGTAAATCTTGCTTTTTTCATTTTGAATTCGTTTCAACCCCAGTTTTATCCTCCTCACTGTACTGATATTTTCAGTGCGAGTTGTTCGAGGTTATCTCACGAATGATCAGTCCGATTTGAATAATTCATTTTGTAATGGATAGCCACATTCAACGGGAAGGTTATAGGCTATTTTCATCCCGAAATTCCCACGGGGACGGGTAGAGCGCGGGTAAAGTCGCGGGGCGCTGCTAGTGAGTATTCATGCGTCGATGTAAGCGTAACTATCTGTACACAAAGAAGACAAAAAAGCGCTTTAGAGGCTTACATTCATCGTCCATTGCTTCTGTGAGTTGTGACCACTATACTAGATTGAAAAAGGTATCCAAATAAAATTTAGAACAAAAAACGTAGTTTTAAATATTAGTATCTACTTTTATAAAAATACTAGCAGTACCCCGCGGTTTTACTCGCGTTGTACGCGTTCCCGTGGGAATTTCAAGATGATAAGTAGCGTATAACCTTCCCGTTGAATGTGACTATCCATTACAAAAAGAATTATTCAAATCGGACCAGTAGTTCTTGAGATTAGCGCGTTCAAACAAACAAACAAACTCTTCAGCTTTATAATATTAGTATAGACTAGCAGCGCCCCGCGGTTTTACCCGCGTTGTGCCCGTTCCCGTGGGAATTTCGGGATAAAATGTAGCCTATAGCCTTCCTCGATAAATAGACTATCTAACAGTGAAATAATTATTCAAATCGGTTCAGTAGTTTCTGAGATTAGCGCGTTTAAACAAACAAACATACAAACAAAACAAACTCTTCAGCTTTATAATATTAGTAAGAATAGATTAGCCTGTAATGTCCCACTGCTGGTCAAAGGCCTCTCATCTCACTGAAGATATCAGTACAGTGAGAAGGATGTCGTAATCACCACGCTTGCCGAATGCGTGTTGGTGATCTCAAACCCGAGCCATGTTTGAAAAGTAGGATACATATATCGCTCAACCCAGGTATTAATGATGACCTATTAATGATACCTAATACTTTTTAAACTCACACGAATTGCACTCATTACACAAAAATCCTTAGAATCACTATATAGTTAACAAGTCGCTTTCCGCTGTCTGTCCCTATGTACGCTTAGATCTATAAAACTACGCAACGGATTTTGATGCAGTTTTTTTAATAGATAGAGTGATTCAAGAGGAAGGTTTATATGTATAAAAATTCCCGAAACTCCTACGGGAACGGGCACAACGCGGGTAAAACTGTGGGGAGCTGGTAGTAAAATATATAACCTATTTTTTGTGCGAACCCGACGTTTCGAGCGGATTCACCATTCGTGGTCAGTACTTATATACTATAGATATACAGGTGGTCTATTGGTGGTCTATAGACCTCATTTATCTTACATAAGGTCTATAGACCACAAAAACAGCCTTCAGGCGGTCTAAAAACGAAATCACTAGCCATGTTTAGACGTTTTACTACTTATTTCTTGTAATCTAGTCGGCTCCGTGTTGCCATGGAAACCATGATCGATTGATGATACCTATACCTGTCTCCGTCGCACCTATATTGTAATAGATAGTGTTGTCTCTTTCACACTTACAGGAGGGTAAGCACTTTCTGATATTCGCTTTTTATTATTGTTTTTTGTTTCTGAATGATGCAGTTTTGAAGGACGGTCGTTTGTTTTCTTCTGTTAGGTTGGTACTCATTGTTTGACCCCTATTGAACCCGTTCTCATGGGTATTTTGTGACTAGCAGCGTCCCGCGGTTTTACCCGCGTTGTGCCCGTTCCCGTGGGAATTGCGGGATAAAATGTAGCCTATAGCCTTCCTCGATAAATAGACTATCTAACAGTGAAAGAATTATTCAAATCGGTTCAGTAGTTTCTGAGATTAGCGCGTTTAAACAAACAAACAAACAAACAAACAAAACAAACTCTTCAGCTTTATAATATTAGTATAGATTAATTAATTCAGGTTAGTGGCCAACCTTGGTGTTGGAGTTTTTAGACCGCCTAAAGACCTCTGACATGGTCTGACGATTGAAACAACCGACTGATTAACGTGCCCTCCGAAGCACGGTAGCGCTCAGATAGAAATGCCACTATCGGCCACCCATCCAAGTAGGGGTCGAGCTGTATTTTGGAATGGAATCATATGTTAACCTTCCAGTTGAATATGGTTATTGTATTACTTAACGATTTTTTAATAATATAATACCCCCGGACAAATTCACACACGGTTAATTAAAGTTTAGTTTTGTTTTGTAGAAGAAAAAAATTATTTTTTAAAAATTTTATTTAACCTAAGAGAGAATGCTCGATTTTGTAGACTGCTATTTGAGAGACTGATAGTCAGTAAAATAATTAAAAATAAAGTATTTTCCTACTACAATCTATTTTATTAAATCCTTTCCTTGAAATAAATAACAATACCTTTATGGGTTTTCTAAGGGTCTAGACAGACGGACTGCAATTCAACTGCAGTTCAGATGCAGTTTGAATGCAGTTGGCTCGACTGCAATCAAACTGCACGTCGACGGGCAGTTGGCGTGCAGTTGGATTGCAGTCTGAGTGCAGTTAGTCGTTGTAACTGCGGGTATAGGAAGGTTAAAACTAAAGTAAGCTCTAAGCTTGTGTTATGGAATCTAACTCACTGATACTACTACATATACATGCACAAATACTTTATAACAATATATAATTGACACCCAGACGTCGTCGACAACTATGTCTCACATATTGTTACTCCGTTGAATCGAACCCGCAACCATCGACACAGTAAGCGCTTTCACTGCCACTGTGACAACGGGCTTGTATCACTAATGTAGGTATTTAATTAACAGCGTGCTTTAAATACTAATTAAAACCTCCTTTGTAAATCGAATGAAATGGAGCGACCATTTTTTTATAAAGCCTGAAAAAAGTTTTTAATTATTCACCCTTTATGTAATATTTACCGAATATTCTGGTTTTAATACAACGTACGATACAACAGCCTCCGTGGTCTTGTGGTTTGAGCGCCCGGCTCACGACCCGGAGATTCCGGGTTCGATTCCCGGTGGGGATATCTCACAAAAATCTCTTTGTGAGACTTTCCTCAGTTTGGTTAGAGCATTGCAGGCTGAATCACCTGATTGCCGGAAAAGTAAGATGATTCCGTGCTTCAGAGGGCACGTTAAGCCGTCGGTCCCGGTTACTTTCTACGGATAGCAGTCGTTACATGAGCCATGTCAGAGGCCTTTGGCGGCTCAATAACTCTGACACCAGGATTGGTCAGGTTGGCCATCCACTCGATGAAGAAGACTATAGCGAAATTTTAGTTCGTTTGAACATTAAGTGGTGACCCGCGGTTTCATCTGCGTTTTATACGTTCCCGTAGGAATTTCGGGATGAAAAATAGCCTATAACCTTCGTATTGAATGTGGTTAACCATTACACAATTATGATTCAAATCGATTTGGTGTTTTCTGAGATTAGCGCGTTCATATAAACAAAAAAACTCTTCAGCTTTATTATATTACTAGCAGCGCCCCGCGGTTTTCCCCGCGTTGTTACCATTCCCGTGGGAATTCCGGTATTTTTATATATATATAAACCTTTCTCTTGAATTACTCTATCTATTTAAAAAAACCGCATCAAAATCCGTTGCGTAGTTTTAAAGATCTAAGCATACATAGGAACAGCGGTAAGTGACTTTGTTTTATTATATGTAGTGATAGGGACAGATTCAAAAGAGACTTTTCGTTACAACAATATTAAATAAAAACCGCTTGGCTATACATACATGTACGAGTATCAGTTTCATGTTGTTAAGTGGGTGATAGACGTACGAACTTAAAGTATCCGGTTAAGATTAAGTATAAGATTAAGATCGCGAACTTACTCGGCTTGTAGTTAAGTGACACACGTGCAGCTAACTCACTCTGTATCCGACTATTTTGCGCGGCAGTTCTAAAGTACGCCTACTTACGGTACCACAGATATAGTAAATACACTCTATTTACTGTATTTACTATATCTGTGTACGGTACACACAAGCGAAAAAGGTCGTCGAGCCATAAGTACGCGTACTTGCTCGCACGTCTATCACCCCTTTAGTATATAATTTATCTAAAAATCGTTTTCCTAACAAAGTTTACGGTACGTAACCACGTTACATGAGAGATGCGATTACGTGTGATCGCCGCGAGGGGCGATCAAATACTTAATTAAATAAAGATCAGAGCAGGTTACCGGCAAATATGGATCGAGAAAATTAACTTATATATACCTACTGCCTACGTCTAGTGGTTTTACCCGCGATAATGATCTTGTGGTTTGAGCGCTCGGCTCACGATCCGGAGGTTCCGGGTTCGATTCCCAGTGGGGACATTATCTCACAAAAATCTCTTTGTGAGACTGCCTACAGCTTGGTTAGGGCATTGCAGTGAATCACCTGATTGCCAGAAAAGTAAGATTAGTGCTTCAGAGGGCACGTTAAACCGTCGGTTCCGGTTACTTTGTACGGATAGTAGTCGTTACATGAGCCATGTCAGAGGTCTTTGGCGGCTCAATAACTCTGACACCAGGATTGGTCAGGTTGACCATCCGCTCGATGAAGAAGAAGAAGACCCGCGATATACCCGGTGTCTTAGGAGTTTATCCCAGTTGTACAGGGGGCTAGCTTTAATACCCACGCTGTACTTACCTGATTCTAAGCTTAAGGATTAGGTTTTTTTATTGTTTGTTAATTATGATCTGGAAAGATTTTTACATTACAATATCAATTTCAAAATCCCCTATTGTTGTAGTCGGTTTACAATAAACTTAGTCGAGAGTAACGCCATCTATCGAGCACTGTCATAACAATTTACAGCTACTGGGAGAACCTGAAAATTAAGGTTCTTCGGGAAAATTTGAACTAAATGGTTCTCGCTGAGAAACACAGATGGCGCTATGAACAGTTCATGAAAATATCAAAAGATGGCACTGTTTTTAATTGTCATAGTTCTTGAATTTTCCTGTAGATGGCACCTGTGGCGTGTAAAAAAGAAAATGAGATTATTATACTGCTTGAAACTTCGTAAGCTTCCTATTTTATAAATTACTAGCTGTGCCCTGCGGTTTCACCCGCAGCGCCCCCGTTCCCGTGGGAATTTTGAGATTTTTATTCCCTATAAACCTCACGGAGCCCGAGACCTTTCCAACGAATGCAAAACCGTGGAAATCGGTGCAGCCATTCACGCGTGATGCCTTGACCAAGGAAAACGGGTTTCATTTTTATATATATAGACTAGCAGCGCCCCGCGGTTTTAGCTGCGTTGTGCCCATTTCCGTGGAATTCTTGGATGAAAAATAAATTATAGTTTATACAAAAATAATTAATTCGTTATTTACAAAAATAGTTAATTACAAAAATAATTTTAACAGCATTGTAGTATAGTACAGCACTGGTAAATGGCCTTTGACAAGGCCCTATTTTCCTAAATTTATTGGTTAATATTTGTCCGTTTCTCCGCTCAGCAGCCTCGCTTCGCTTCAATGGACAGGCACCCTTAAAAAAGGGTTGTCATTTCGTATTACGGATCCCCAAAAATAAAATTATGGAAATTATATCTGAAATATACTATCTTAGTCACGTATCCAATTAAATTCGCTTCCTAAAACGAATTCATATCGAAAAGAAACCTTATATACTTGGAATAGAGTTAAATTTTGTTATTATCGAAGGTCTTCACTACATAGTATAAAACAAAGTCGCTTTCCGCTGTTTGTCCCTATGTATGCTTAGATCTTTAAAACTACGCAACGGATTTCGACGCGGTTTTTTAAAACAGATAGAGTGATTCAAGAGGAAGGTTTATATGTGTAAAAATTCCCGAAATTCTAACGGAAACGGGCACAGCGCGGGTAAAACCGCGGGGCGCTGCTAGTAAAATTAACAATTCATATATTAACCGACGCAAAAAGGTATTGATGTGGGTGTACTTCAACTAAGGAACAATTATTTTAAATTAATTCGACTTAATTTTATAAAAATAAATAATGATAAAATCAAAGTCCCCTTTAACTCAAGCGGGGGTTCTTCAGGATACCTGAAAAAAGTACTAAATTGATATCAAAATGCATATCTTTTAATAACTTACTAATAACAAAGTTAGCTTTGTTAACACATGGGATAAATTTTATCCCGAAATTCCCACGGGAACGGGCACAACGCGGGTCAAACCGAGGTGTGTTGATAGTGTGTATATATTAAGCTTAAAATATCAGTTAAATCTATCTTGAAATTCAGAGTACAGACATATGTCATGGGCAGTACGTGTACCGTAGCGAACATCACATCGTACTGACTGAATTGAAATGCAGGAGACATCTAACAACATTCAAACATACAGATAGAACGCAGACTCCGTACCAAACTGTTTGCTTTAGATACTACGGGTTTTCGACCGGAAATGTGGTCGAAATCTTAGCCTTAATTCCACCCTTGCAACTAAACTCGATCATTTAAAATTCTAGTTCACGAGCTGAACTGAGATCAAAACTTCAAAATCACTTAGTATAAAACTAATTCGCTTTCCGCTGTCTGTCCCTATGTATGCTTAGATATTTAAAACTACGCAACGGATTTTGATGCGGTTTTTTGTAATAGGTAGAGTGATTCAAGAGGAAGGTTTTTATGTATAAAAATTCTCGATATTCCCACGGGAACGGGCACAACGCGAGTAAAACCGCGAGGCGCTGCTAGTTTACGTATAAAGATTAATCTTTTCCTTGAATGTCGCTTTCCATTACAAAAAAAATCATTCAAATCTGACTAGTATTTCTATAGAATACCTCCTCTAACAAAGGAATAAAAAACACAAATTGTTTCGCATTATTATACTAGTCAAAATTCAAGAAAGCGCTCCTTTAAAACACTCAATTCAATAAAGCAATCAAGCCACTTAGCTTACCTTTCCAAACAGCTTTTACAGCGCTTTCTGCTGTTAAAACAAAACCACAAACCACAAGAATAGCCAAGTCGATTGTCAAACGCAGTTGATTGATTTTCTGCGATTAATTACGAGCCTCGTTGATTTTTCATTGTTATAGTATTATGGTACATGGCAATTTGCTTTCACTACGCTCCGGTAAATTGATTTTTGCAACTTGCAATACAGGATTGGCTTTTATGTGCAGTCTTCTTATCGAGTGGATGGTCACCCTGACCAATCCTGGTGTCAGAGTTATTGAGCCGCCAAAGGCCTCTGACATGGCTCATGTTACGACTACTATCCGTAGAAAGTAACCGACGGCTTAGCGTGCCCTCCGAAGCACGGAATCATCTTACTTTTCGGGCAATCAAGTGACTCAGCCTGCAATACCCTAACCAAACTGAGGACAGTCTCACAAAGAGATTTTTGTGAGATATCCCCACAGGATCGAACCCGGAATCTCCGGATCGTGAGCCGGGCGCTCAAACCACAAGACCACGGAGGCTGTTAAGTCGAAGTGTAAGCTGAGGCAACCCTCTCTCATCGCTCTTTATAACAACTTCATAGATTAATTCGTGACTTCTCTAATTTAAATTCGACAAAGTTTCGAGTTTCCATAGTTACGTTCAGTCAGGCTCCAACAAGGCTAACTTTGGCACTATTGGGTAACAGAATTGTATTTGGCATCCCCAGCTTCAGTTTATTGTTGCGAGTCGACTTGAGATATCGAATAAAGATTTAATTACTTGTTTGTAGTTTTTAGTTAACTTCAAGATGATTCCGTGCTTCGGAGGGCACGTTAAGCCGTCGGTCCCGGTTACTTTCTACGGATAATAGTCGTTACATGGGCCACACCTATGGCGGCTCAATAACCTTACACCAGGATTGGTCAGGTTGACCATCCACTCGATGAAGAAGAAGAAGAAGTTAAACTTTGACAAGCCATGTGGCACAGTGGCGTGTGAGAGCGCTTTCTGTGTCGGGGGTTGCGAGGTCGATTCAAGGGAGTCAACAATATGTGCAGACATGCAGTGTAGTTGTTGGCGACGACGTATGGGTGGCAATTATATATTCTTATCTATAATTATTATTAATATTATAATGAGGTAAAATTTGTAAGTTTTGTTTGTTTGTATGTTCGAGGTAATCTCGAAAATTATCAGTCCGATTTGAATAATTCTTTTTGCAGCAGATAGCCACATTCAACGGGAAGGTTATAGGCTATTTTCATCCCGAAATTCCCACGAGAACAGGCACAACGCGGGTAAAACCGCGGGGCGCTGCTAGTTATAAGTATTTGTGAACGCATCTTTTTTGAAAAAATCTCTTTTTTACCACGTTCTTTATTGCACAACAATAATTAATGCTCAATATAACCGCTTGTCTGAAACTACACTAAATCCTCCAAAATTTGCTACACTTTATTTTCTAACTAGCAGAGCCCCACGGTTTTACCCGCGTTGTGCCCGTTCCTGTAGGAATGTCGGAAATTTTTATACATACATACATATAAACCTTCCTCTTGAATCATTCTATCTATTTAAAAAAACCGCATCAAAATCCGTTGCGTAGTTTTAAAGATCTAAGCATACATAGCGACAGACAGCGGGAAGAGACTTTGTTTTAGTGATAACTCGAGAAAGACGTCGTTTTTAATATATTCATTGAAATCTATTTTATAAAATTCAATTTAATTAATCCTAAATTGAAAAGCGCCAATCGTCTTTGAGGATAGAATATTGAAACGGGTATATTTTGGGGCTGTGTTGACTTGGTCGGACTTGCCCGATTAATCTTATACCAACATAATAGAGCTGAAGAGTTTGTTTGTTTGAACGCGCTAATCTCAGAAACTACCAATCCGTTTCGAATAATTATTTTTGTAATTGATAACCACATTCAACGGGAAGGTTATAAGCTATTTTTCATCCCGAAATTCCCACGGGAACAGGCACAACGCGGGCAAAACCGTGGGGCGCTGCTAGTGTAATATAAAAGCGTAGTGTATAGTAGACATAGTTTCAATTCAAAATGATTAGTATTTGCTTTGACTTATGAAACCAGTTGCAGTAACAGCCTCCGTGGTCTAGTGGTTTGAGCGCTCGGCTCACGATCCGGAGGTTCCGGGTTCGATTCCCGGTGGGGATATCTCACAAAAATCACTTTGTGAGACTGTCCTCAGTTTGGTTAGGGCATTGCAGGCTGAATCACCTGATTGCCCGAAAAGTAAGACGATTCCGTGCTTCGGAGGGCACGTTAAGCCGTCGGTCCCGGTTACTTTCTACGGATAGTAGTCGTTACATGAGCCATGTCAGAGGCCTTTGGCGGCTCTATAACTCTGACACCAGGATTGGTCAAGTTGACCATCCACTCGATAAGAAGAAGACCAGTTGCTTTAAAAAAACCTACTCAAACAAGAAACTAAACAAAATTAAACTAATATTTTGTCCTCATTAACTTTCAACTTAAGCACACACGTTCCTCGTTGACAACCGTTCTCTATGACATTATTTAGTTAAGCCAAGTTGCTAGTTTATGCAGTCGCAAACCATGAAATTCATGAAAGTTATGAAACTCTTGTTATGTACATGCATTGTTTACGTAAAGAGGTACTCACACATGCGTTAAATATTATGTTAGAATGAAAATTCTTATTCTTCATCGAGTGGATGGCTAACCTGACCAATCCTGGTGTCAGAGTTGTTGAGCCGCCAAAGGCCTCTGACATGGCTCAAGTAACGACTACTATCCGTAGAAAGTAACCGGGACCGACGGCTTTACGTGCCCTCCGAAGCACGGAATCATCTTACTTTTCGGGCAATCAGGTGATTCAGCCTGCAATGCCCTAACCAAACTGAGGAAAGTCTCACAAAGAGATTTTTGTGAGATATTCCCACCGGGAATCGAGCCCGGAACCTCCGGGTCGTGAGCCGGGCGCTCAAACCACAAGACCACGGAGGCTGTTAACTAAGTGATGTTAGCTCATTGTGATTGAAGCAACGTGTAGCTCGGCCCCTAATGAAGGGTGGCCGATAGTGGTATTTATATCTGAGCCCTACCTAACTTTGGACGGCACGTTAGTCTCGGATGTTTCAGTCGATAGACCATGTTGAAAGCCTTTAAGCGGTCTTATTAACCACCAGAGGTGACCACTACCCAACTCAAACATAATTAAAGAGAAACAACAATCTAAACGCACCTTTCGCACCTAGTCTAATCAAAGTTTTGAATCTTAGCCCCTTGTAATAAGTTTCTAAATAACTTGGCAGATTCAACAACAAGTTTGTATTGTGTTCAGTCACTTGAGTTTAGGTTGAAGTGATTATGTTATATACTGTTGTTAAAAGTATTGTAGGTAGAACAAAGGTGAACTTAGATACATTGACTTTGTACTAGACTATCAGTAGCCGGCGGTTTTGCCCGCGTAGTACCGCGTAGTTAAGATGAAAAATAGTGTATAACCTTCCTATTGAACGTGGCTATCCATTACAAAAAGAATTATTCAAATCGGATTGGTAGTTTCTGAGATTAACGCGTACAAACAAAACACAAAAGTGTACAATTTTCTTTTTGACGACACATTTTTTAAATTAGTTAAAAATTCGATTATTCTTTAAGTGTGAAGTTCTTCTTTAGGAATCTTTTTGGCTACTGGGACAGGCTATACTTTTATAATGTCTAAACACAGCAGGAACTCAAAAAACAGTAACTTTTCAACCCATTACACAATTCACATATTATATATTTCCTTGAAAAAAATCACACACACATTTGTTACATTCGCTAACAACAGAAGAAGCACCATTTCCTTTCGAGACCAAATCCAAGGGAAACTATTTCAAGCATCAAAGCTGGTAGGGCCCTCTGTTCAAAGGCTGTTGAGTGAAGCACTCAGATCGCGCCGGTCGCGAGGGCGGTCAATATTTATGTGTTTAAAGACGTTCCGATAAGATGTTTTAAGGGTTTAGTTCATTCATTCATTTCGAGCGGGTTAGTGGCTAACTCTGTCGGTTAACTCAGTTTTTAGACTGCGTAAAGGCCTCCGATATGGTCTGAAAAAGTAGGTCTTAGAGCCTGTATAGGAAGCGGTTTGAAATGGGGTTTAGTTCTTTTAATTTAAGCGTTTTTAAACGTCCAACTACGCGCTACACGTATTGTCACAGATTACTAAATAGTTACTACGTGTATTGTGCAGTCCGGGAGCACATAATTATGTTCATTTGTTTTTTATACAAAATGCACGAAGGATGACTAGGAATGCTTGAATTGGAAGAGCCCTTAGGCCCTGTATAGGAAGATTAATATAAATATTTTTACCTCTTTTAATTTAAGCGTTTTTAATCGTCCGCCTACAAGCTACAGTGCTGCGTCAACAAATTACCTATACTTAATTATCTTTCTTAACTTAGAAACAAAATGAATTATCTACAGTTTTATTTTATTTATTGAATTTGGAAAACAAACAGTTGAACTAATTAATTAACATAAAAACTAAAAAACTATCAACCATAATATTAATGTTTTCACCTATAGAAAACTAAGAACACATCACGTCCAAAGTAAGAGTTTATAATAATCACATTAGAAGAAGAAAAAAATACGAAACAAAATAAAAAAATTGCATAAAAAAAACCAGCATAAAAATGCAGTTTAAAGTTCAAACCATTTCCTGGCTATAATATTTAATTCTTGAAGGTAACTTACTGATATCAACAGAGCAAACAGAGATACTTACCTGAAAAAAATAAACACATTATTAGTTATTAAAATAAGTTTAAATTGTCCTACTAATATATAATATTACTAGCAGCGCCCCGCGGTTTTACCCGCGTTGTGCCCGTTCCCGTGGGAATTTCGGGATAAAATGTAGCCTATAGCCTTCCTCGATAAATAGACTATCTAACAGTGAAAGAATTATTCAAATCGGTTCAGTAGTTTCTGAGATTAGCGCGTTTAAACAAACAAACAAACAAAACAAACTCTTCAGCTTTATAATATTAGTATAGATAAATGCGAAAGTTTGTGAGGATGGATGTATGTATGTTTGTTACTCTTTCATGCAAAAACTACTGAACGGATTTAGATGAAATTTTACAGTAATGTAGGTTTTATATCAGAATAACACATGGAATACATTTTATCCCGAAATTCCCGCGGGAACGAGTACAACGCGAGTGAAACCGCGGGGCGCAGCTAGTATAATCATAAAATTTAGCAATCCTAAAAAAAAAGTACGTGAGTTTGTTTGAACGCTCTAATCACAATAGGTTTTAAAGGACACGTTAAACAGTCGGTCCCGGTTGTTTCAATCGTTAGACCATGTCCGAGGCCTTTAGGCGGTCTAACAACTCCGACACCAGGATAGGCCACTGATCTCTCTTTAAAAACCTAACAACAAACCATCAAGTTTAGTGGGCCCTCTATAAAAGCCTGTGATGTCCCACTGCTGGTCAAAGGCCTCTCATCTCACTTCAGATATCAGTACAGTGAGGAGGATGTCGTAACCACGACGCATGACGACACGCCCTGTATGTCAAGTATATTTACAGAGCTGATAATACCTCTTCTGACAACCCCAATACACATATGTATAGAGATGATAACACATCCGAGTAACAGTAAGCACCCGTTAACGTTTATCTATACGTTAATACTTATCTATCGAATAACGTTTATCTAACGGATCTTTGTAAGCTAACGACGTTCATATCTACAGGATAAACGCTGTTTAAGAGTTTATTTTATAGCGACAAAGATATCTCTAGGGATTTTCTATAGGAGATACTTATTTTTTAAATATTTGTAAGGTTGACAAGCCCGTTGGCACAGTGGCAGTGAGAGCGCTTACTGTGTCGGGGGTTGCGGGTTTGATCCCCGCCCGGAGTCAACAATATGTGAAGACATAGTTGTTGGTGACGAACGTCTGGGTGTCAATTATATATTCTTATATAGTATTTGTGTATGTATATGTAGTAGTATCAGTGAGTTAGATTCCATAACACAAGCTTAGAGCTTACTTTGGGTCTAATTAACCATGTGTGAATTTGTCCAAGTATTTATTTATTTAAGGTTCGCGGTTTTACCTGCGTTGTGGCTGTTCCTGTGGGAATTTTGGGATGGGAAGTAGATTATGTGTGATTACAGACTCTATTCTAGCTCTGAGCCAAGTTTCACTCAGATCCAGTAGTTCCAAATTTGAAAATATTGACATTTTAAATTGAAACTACGTCTACGGATACACTTCATCATCAACATCTATTTTCCCCCCTAAATGTTAAGGGTGGTCCATCTTAATTTGTATATGGCAAAACAACGTTTGGTGCGTCAGCCAGTATAGAATATATTGACAACAATTACCTAGAATTTTCACAAACAAAACTCAAAAAAGGTAACAATAAAACCTGAATCACAGAAATAATTCATACCCGTATCCCGCTGTCAGCAGACCGGAAACAAGATGGCCGACCGACACCGGATGTGACGTAACCAGATGTAGCAAAATATGCTTGTTCGACGATCGATAAAATTTTATGGTTTTTTAAAATGGAGTCGCGTTTTGTTTGTGTGGGGAAAAACGCAAAGTTTGGGATTTTTAAACGATATTTATACTAATATTATAAAGAGGTATAATTTGTAAGTTTGTTTGTTTGTTTGTTTGTATGTATGTGGTAATCTCAGGAATTACTTGTCCGATTTGAATAATTCTTTTTGTAATAGATTCATCATTCAACGGGAAGGTTATATGCTATTTTTCATCCCGAAATTCCCACGGAAACGGGTACAACGCGGGTAAAACCGCGGGGCGCTGCTAATTTATTATAAAGTTGGAGAGTTTTTGTTTTTAATGTGTTAATCTCTGGAAAAGTCGGAGATTCCGTATTTTAACCACATTTGAGAGGAAGGAGGGTTATAAGCTATTTTATTATATATTAATTTTTAATGTTGGTTTTAATATTCATCGTCATAAATTTAAGAGCTGTCGGTGAGTCCGATGCAGACTTCTTCATCTATTCCTGTTCAGTGCAAGCTCCTTCAAATCTCTATACGACATGACAGACATTTTTTCTTTAATCTGACCCATGTAACTGATTCTAGGCCTTCCCCAACCTTTAATATGACCAAAAATTTTTTTTACCCATTATAGCTAAACACCGCAATGACTTAAGCAATAACTTTAGAATGAAAAAGTCTGCATCGAAATCGGTCCTTCCGTTTGAGAGCTACGATACACACACACACATACACGGCGACATCGAAGTCAAACTCATAATTCCCTTTTTTTGCGTCGGAGTTTGAAAACATTCAACTTTAAAAGCTCGCGGTTAACGGATGAACCATCAAAAGTCGCAGCACAGGTGAAAAGCGCGTTATTAAAGCTTAAAAAGCGCAGTTTAAAAACTTTACCTGAAGCCGGATAAGCTTAATAATGTATTGCAGCTTTATCTCTAAAAGCTTGCATCAAAAGCGCTTTTATGACCCCAGCAATACGTAACGAACAAATTAATAACGTTGAGATATGAAGCAATGAGGTTGGACATGGCATTTATGATTGTTTAACCGATTCCCAAAAAGAGAGGGTTGCAATTCGTCGGAATATTTATTTAGGGTTTGTCTGTAATTCCCTGCAGACTAGATTGCTTGTGAGGCTAGTTAGTATTTAGACTGACAAGTATTTTTTATTCGCCGACAATGCAAAAATTTGTAAGTTTGTTTGATTGTTTATATGTGCGAGCTAATCTCGGGAATTATCTGCTGTCCGATTTGAATAATTCTTTTGTAATAGATAGCCACATTCAACGGGAAGGTTATAGGCTATTTTTCATCCTGAAATACCCATGGGAACGGGCACAACGCGGGTAAAACTGCGAGGCGATGCTAGTCGTAGATACAATCACATATTCATAAACTGCAGAGAAATTAGGACACAAAAATACAAAAAAACGTTTAAACACATACAGTCGGATTGAATCTCCTGCGGTCTGTGAAGTCGATTTAAAAAGATATAAAATGAAACTTTAAATTCGAGTCGGTTCGGTTCGTTTACTCTCAAACACCAACTTAATTTAAGTCAAAAAACTTTACTTAAATTTGATGTCCATGGGTTTTGAAGTCAGTTTTTTATTATGATTTTAGTTAACTTCTACACTCAGCGAGGTTCAGTTAATCAACACTTAACTAATTGATGTAATATTTCATAGTTTTCAAATGTCAAAATCACTCATAAAAAAAGGTCACAAAGAAACCTACAGTTCCTATTTATAGATATATTAAGACCTAAAAATGTCTAATATAAAGACTTCTTCTTCTTCATCGAGTCACCCTGACCAATCTTGGTGTCAGAGTTATTGAGCCGCCAAAGGCCTCTGACATGGCTCATGTAACGACTACTCTCCGTAGAAAGTAACCGGAACCGACGGCTTAACGTGCCCTCCGAAGCACGGAATCATCTTACTTTTCGGGCAATCAGGTGATTCAGCCTGCCCTAACCAAACTGAGAGCAGTCTCAAATGCCACCAGGTTGTGTCAAGCCAGTCTTGTCATATACACCGCTGCACTAAAGCTGCCTAGCTTGCTTATTAAATGCCTTGGAAACTTGCGGCGGCATTCGACGACTGCAGAAATAATTAAAGTTTCCTAACTTGCTTTCATACTCGGCAAAACTTATTCAATAGATCTGATAATTAGTTTGGATGCGGCTGTTTTTGTTTAATTGAATCTTTGACCGACTTTTAAGAGGAAATTAATAAATTTATTTGTGTTCCGTGACGTATTTAATGAAAATCTGATATCAACGCCCATTATTCGAATACACATCTATTTAGTACTAGCCGCGCCCCGCGGTTTTACCCCCGTTGTACCCGTTCCTGCGGGAATTTCGGGATAAAATGTATCCCATATGTTATTCTGATATATAACCTATATTACTGTAAAGTTTCATCCAAATCCGTTCAGTAGTTTTTGCGTGAAAGAGCAACAAACATCCATCCTCACAAACTTTCGCATTTATAATATTAGTAGGATTTATATATAACTAGCAGCGCCCCGCGGTTTTATCCGTTCCCGAGGGAATTTCAGGAATTTGTTTACTTATAAACCTTCCTCTTGAATCACTCTATCTATTATAAAAACTGCATCAAAATCCCTTGCGTAGTTTTAAAGATTTGTGTTAGTTTGTAATGCCACTTCTACATTTTCGTCCATGCACGGCGCAGTCCGTTGCAAAGTGCAGTAATTACATGACAGACAGATAAATGGGTCTCCACCGCTGATTTATTACTCACCCCCGAGTTAGGGGAGGAAAAGTGAGATTGTGGTGTTATTGCAGTTTTTGGGGGGTGAAATTGGGTTTGGGAGAGGTGAAATTTGCTGGTGTGTGAAGTACGAGTATATTATCGTTTCCTTAATTATAAATGCGATAGATTGTAGGGTGTATGTTTGTTACTCTGTCACGTAAAAACTACTGCACGGATTTGGATGAAACTTTAACAGTAATACTGTAGCGCTCCTGGTTTAGTTTGACTTGAAGCGATGTTAATTCATTGCGATTGTTAAGCAACGTGCAGCTCGACCCCTACTTGGATGGGTCGATAGTGCTATTTCTATCTGAGCGCTACGCACGTTAAATTGTCGGTCACGGTTGTTTCAATTAAACTTTCAAAACTTTATCTATTCATAATGTTACTATAGATTTTCATCTTACATAGTTTAAAAATTCATAAACGTTTAATATTAAACCGTCTTCGTTCTCCATTTTGCTTCCGTCATAGAGCTGATTTACGATACGAAATAAGTTAAACTTATGTAATAATTTAAAGTCGGAGCTGTTTCTTAAGGTTAAACTGGAGTTATGTTATTCATTTCGAGTTTAATGAAACGTATTATCCTATAAGACACTGCAGATGAAAGTTTCACTGAAGATGTTAGTACAGCGAGGAGTACACGTAATCACAAGCGAGCACTTATGTAAAGTATCGTCCTATTAGACACTGCAGATCAAAGTCCTCTCACTGAAGATGTTAGTACAGCATGGAGTACACGTAATCACAAGCGAGCACTAATGTAAAGTATCGTCCTATAAGACACTGCAGATCAAAGTCCTCTCACTGAAGATGTTAGTACAGCGAGGAGTACACGTAATCACAAGCGAGCACTAATGTAAAGTATCGTCCTATAAGACACTGCAGATCAAAGTCCTCTCACTGAAGGTACTAAAATGTAACCTATCTTAAGATAGAGTACATAAAAATTCACATTGTCACAAGCAACTATAAAGAATTCTTCAGAGACACTCCAGATCAAACTCCTGTCACTGAAGATTTATAACACTGGAACAAAAATGGATATAACAGATACGATATAATAATTCTCACTTGGGCTTTCTAGGAAAGTTTACCCCAAATTCGTTTTAAGATAAGAAAAACCTAGTTTAGTGGTTACATTTTTCACTGAAGACTAAAATTTGGGATAAGGATGAGGTAGGTACATTGTAAGGGCTTTAACATACTATAGCGACAAACATTTTAAAAAGTAGATAGCAACTACTTCATATCCATACTGTAAAAAAAGAAATAATGTAGAAGAATAATATAATTGACACCCAGACGTCGTCAACGACTATGTCTCACATATTGTTACTCCGTTGAATCGAACCCGCAACCCCCGACACAGTAAGCGCTCTCACTGCCACTGTGCCAGCGGGTTCCAGTATACAGGGTGTAATCGTTAAGTGTGCACAGGCGATTATTCCGTAACTATTGCAGATATCAAAAAACTTTAAACTGATATCGAAAGTACTTTACCTAATGAGTAAAATGACATTAATAACTTTTTAAAAATAAAACGAGAAATATTTTAAAAAAATACATTAATCACTCCCATACATTTTATTTCTTAGTAAGTACAAAATTTTGTATTCAAAGCATATGTTCGAAGTGACGTCCTCCTTGTGCAATACAATGACGAGCTCTATTTACAGTTTCTAAATGAACTTTCTTTAACATTTGCGGAGTAATTAAAGCAATTGCACGACGTACACGATTCTGTAACTCTTCTAGGCTGTGTACTCTCTCAGCGTACACGTGGTCTTTGACAAATCCCCATAGGAAGAAATCACAAGGCGTGAGATCCGGGGATCTGGCAGGCCAAGGGGTTGCACTATTATTGGCTATTAAGCCATTAGAGCTCGTCATTGTATTGCACAAGGAGGACGTCACTTCGAACATATGCTTTGAATACAAAATTTTGTACTTACTAAGAAATAAAATGTATGGGAGTGATTAATGTATTTTTTTTTTATATTTCTCGTTTTATTTTTAAAAAGTTATTAATGTCATTTTACTCATTAGGTAATGTACTTTCGATATCAGTTTAAAGTTTTTTGATATCTGCAATAGTTACGGAATAATCGCCTGTGCACACTTAACGATTACACCCTGTATACTCGTCATTATAATGGTACACAGATTTCTTTGACACGAGATAAACTGTATTTCGTCAGTCTAATTATTTTGTCCGACAGACATAAAAGTCTGCGACGGAAAAAGTCTGTGACAGATAAAAAAGTCTGCCACTAACAAAAAAGTCTGCCACTAACAAAAAAGTCTGCCAGTAACAAAAAAGTCTGCCACTAACAAAAAAGTCTGCAACTAACAAAAAAGACTGCCCCTAACAAAAAAGTCTGCCCCTAACAAAAAAGTCTGCCACAAACAAAAAAGTCTGTGACGAAAAAAGGTCTGCACAAAAAACACAGAAATGTCAGTGAAAGACAATAAATCTCTTACACTTAGACAAACAGTCTTTGACAGACAAAAAAATCTGTTACATAGACCAAAAACTGTTTAACAAAAGTCTAGCCCGCGAGTGAACTATACTCTTAAATCTGGGCAAACAATTCGGTACGCTTCAGGTACGAAAGGCTAAAACACCTGTTCTCTGTCGAGATAAGCTAATCTTTGCCTCGGCGTTTAACACCGTATTACGGAGTTAATAGGGTTACAAATAGCTTTCACTTTGTTTTATTGTTGTGACTTTTTACATGGGGTGTAACAAATTGAACACAAAGTAACTTTTAACTAACAGATATAGAGACGTGGTTATGATTTTGATATTAGCTCGTACAATACGCATTTTGATAATATACTATCCTATATCTTATCCTATCCTATCCTATCCTATCCTATCCTATCCTATCCTACTTCCTACTAATATTATAAATGCGAAAGTTTGTGACAATGAATATATGTATTTATAGATGTACGAGTATGTACTATGTATGTTTGTTGCTCATTCACGAAAAAACTACGTGACGGATTTGGATGAAACTTTACAGTAATATAGGTTATACATCAGAATAACACATGGGATACATTTTATCCCGAAATTCCCATGGGAACGGGCACAACGGGGGTAAAACCGCGGAGCGTTGCTAGTATATAATAATCAACGTAACTGAAGCAGCCACAACAATGTATACATCCAAAACCTCTAATGTGCGATGTTTTACTTTATTTCATTAGTACATTATGTTCGTTTAATCCGATTAAAAGCTTACTAACGTGCGCATTGAAACACCTGCGGAATATTTAATACGAGCGGAAGAAATTTAGATAATGGGCTTAATATTTATATTATAGCATATTATAGTCTTTTTCAAACTTTCGTGATTTTTACACATTGTTAATTGTTACAGGCTTATACTACCACTAAAAAGGCTGAACCACCTGATTGCCCGAAAAGTAAGATGATTCCGTGCTTCGGAGGGTATGTTAAGGCGTCGGTCCCGGTTACTTTCTACGGATAGTAGTCGTTACATGAGCCATGTCAGAGGCCTTTGGCGGCTCGATAACTCTGACACCAGGATTGGTCAGGTTGACCATCCACTCGATGAAGAAGAAGACTACTACTACTGTACCCTAGCGTTTACTTACTATAATTAGTCTCATCTGATATCTACACTTCGACACTAATATTATAAAGAGGAAAACTTTGTTTGTTTGGTTGTAATGAATAGGCTCAAAAACTACTGGACCGTTTTTAAAAATTCTTTCACCATTCGAAAGCTACATTATCCACGAGTAACATAGGCTATTTTTCATCCCGAAATTCCCACAGGAATGGACACAACGCGGGTAAAACCGGGGGGCGCTGCTAGTCATGTACAAAGAATCTATTTGAACCAAAGCTCGTTATACAAAGAGAGCTTTATGAAAGCTGCAACGCTGAAAGTTCCTGAAACGAACGAAACTTTCAACATGCCACCGGTGGCGAGTGAAAAGCTATCTACTTCATATATTTACATTACAAATAGTTTTAAGAGCTAGTTTCGTGAAGTATTTTTTAAGTGATTTTAAATTTGTACTAAATATACTTCCTATTAGTCTTTTTAGAGTTCCGTACGCAAAGGGTAAAAACGGGACCCTATTACTGAGACTTCGCTGTCCGTCCGTCCGTCCGTCCATCCGTTTGTCACCAGGAGACGAACTTAAAGAACGGTGATAGCTAGACAATTGAAACGTACGTTAATGTCATTATTATTTATTTAAAACGGGAACTTACGTACGACGGAGACTACTGTCGAGAGTTCCTCGACACGTTTCGGCCACATACGGTAGCCTTCATCAGGAGGTGGGTGAAGCGCTCGCGACAGCGTCTCTCCCCGCACAAACTAAAAGGCTACCGTATGTGGCCGAAACGTGTCGAGGAACTCTCGGCAGTAGTCTCCGTCGTACGTAAGTTCCCGTTTTAAATAAATAATGATAGCTAGACAGTTGACATTTTCACAGATGATGTATTTATATTGCCGCTATAACAACAAATACTAAAAAAATAAATAAAACAAATATTCAAGGGGGATTTTGAGTTTTGAGTTTATCGCGGACAGACAAAGACAGACGCGACCGGGGACTTGTTTTATAATATGTAGTGATAGTCTCATTCAAAATAAAGGTTTTAGGGTTTTTTTATCCCAAAATTCCCTCGGGAACAGGATCAAACCATCGGTTGCTGCTAGTATAACAATCGAGTGACTTCAATAGTAAATAGAAACAATTTAGAAAGGTAGTTTACTAAAGGAAGTCTGCTGTGGTTGAGTGACGAAGACATCCGCTTTGGAATCAAAGGTCGCGGGTTCAGTTCCTGTTGCAATTCCAACAGTCATCCTGTTAAGAAACTAGTTATTGCATACGGTGACGTTTTATAATAGACTAGCAGCGCCCCGCGGTTTTGCCCGCGTTGTGTCCATTCCTGTGAGAATTTCGGGATGAAAAATAGCCTATGTTACTCGTGGATAATGTAGCTTTCGAATGGTAAAAGAATTTTTAAAAGCGGTCCAGTAGTTTTGAGCCTATTCATTACAACCAAACAAACAAAGTTTTCCTCTTTATAATAATTAGTGTAGATAGATATAAACCATGTCTTGCGGTTTTATTCGCATTATGCACGTTCCCGAGGGATATTCTGTTCATATTGTTCCCGAGGGATATTCTGTTCATATTGTTCCCGAGGGATATTCTGTTCATATTGTTCCCGAGGGATATTCTGTTCATATTGTTCCCGAGGGATATTCTGTTCATATTGTTCCCGAGGGATATTCTGTTCATATTGTTCCCGAGGGATATTCTGTTCATATTGTTCCCGAGGGATATTCTGTTCATATTGTTCCCGAGGGATATTCTGTTCATATTGTTCCCGAGGGATATTCTGTTCATATTGTTCCCGAGGGATATTCTGTTCATATTGTTCCCGAGGGATATTCTGTTCATATTGTTCCCGAGGGATATTCTGTTCATATTGTTCCCGAGGGATATTCTGTTCATATTGTTCCCGAGGGATATTCTGTTCATATTGTTCCCGAGGGATATTCTGTTCATATTGTTCCCGAGGGATATTCTGTTCATATTGTTCCCGAGGGATATTCTGTTCATATTGTTCCCGAGGGATATTCTGTTCATATTGTTCCCGAGGGATATTCTGTTCATATTGTTCCCGAGGGATATTCTGTTCATATTGTTCCCGAGGGATATTCTGTTCATATTGTTCCCGAGGGATATTCTGTTCATATTGTTCCCGAGGGATATTCTGTTCATATTGTTCCCGAGGGATATTCTGTTCATATTGTTCCCGAGGGATATTCTGTTCATATTGTTCCCGAGGGATATTCTGTTCATATTGTTCCCGAGGGATATTCTGTTCATATTGTTCCCGAGGGATATTCTGTTCATATTGTTCCCGAGGGATATTCTGTTCATATTGTTCCCGAGGGATATTCTGTTCATATTGTTCCCGAGGGATATTCTGTTCATATTGTTCCCGAGGGATATTCTGTTCATATTGTTCCCGAGGGATATTCTGTTCATATTGTTCCCGAGGGATATTCTGTTCATATTGTTCCCGAGGGATATTCTGTTCATATTGTTCCCGAGGGATATTCTGTTCATATTGTTCCCGAGGGATATTCTGTTCATATTGTTCCCGAGGGATATTCTGTTCATATTGTTCCCGAGGGATATTCTGTTCATATTGTTCCCGAGGGATATTCTGTTCATATTGTTCCCGAGGGATATTCTGTTCATATTGTTTCCGAGGGATATTCGGTTCATATTGATAATTTCTGCCTATATCTATATTTCTATCTATTATAGCGCTCGTGGCGGAGTTGGTCTAAGCGATGTCAGTTCATTGCGATTGTTAAGCGACGTGCAGCTCGATCCCTACCTGGATGGGTGGCCAATAGTGGCTTTTCTATCTGAGCGCTACCGTGCTTCGGAGCACGTCAAATTGTCAGTACCGGTCTTTTCAACCGTTAGACCATGTCGGAGGCCTTTAGGCGGTCTAAAAACTCCGATACAAGGGTTGGCCACTAGCCTACTCGAACTTACTTAAATCTATACTAATATTATAAAGCTGAAGAGTTTGTTTTGTTTGTTTGTTTGTTTGTTTGTTTGTTTGTTTAAACGCGCTAATCTCAGAAACTACTGAACCGATTTGAATAATTCTTTCACTGTTAGATAGTCTATTTATCGAGGAAGGCTATAGGCTACATTTTATCCCGAAATTCCCACGGGAACGGGCACAACGCGGGTAAAACCGCGGGGCGCTGCTAGTTTTTTATAAATACAGATTTTGTAGAACCAAGAAATCTCAAGCAGTCTTTTTAGAGAGTTTTTCCGCAATTTATTTTCGCTAACGAACTAAAAATTCTTATCTGTTTACTTGAATATTTGTTAACCGTAGCTGGTTTTTTAAACATTTACTTGAATAGCAGAGCCCCGTGGTTTTACCTCGTTGAGCCCGTTCCCGTGGGAATTTCGGGAATTTTTATACATATAAACCTTCCTCTTGAATCACTCTATCTATTTAAAAAAACCGCATCAAAATCCGTTGTTTAATTTTAAAGATCTAAGCATACATAGGGACAGACAGACAGAGGATGTTTACTTGAATATTTGTTAACCGTAGCTGGTTTTTTAAACATTTACTTGAATAGCAGCGCCCCGTGGTTTTACCTCGTTGAGCCCGTTTCTGTGGGAATTTCGGGAATTTTTATACATATAAACCTTCCTCTTGAATCACTCTATCTATTAAAACCGCGTCAAAATCCGTTGTTTAATTTTAAAGATCTAAGCATACATAGGGACAGACAGACAGAGGATGTTTAGTTGAATATTTGTTAACCGTGGCTGGTTTTTTAAACATTTACTTGAATAGCAGAGCCCCGCGGTTTTACCTCGTTGAGCCCGTTCCTGTGGGAATTTCGGGAATTTTTATACATATAAACCTTCCTCTTGAATGATTCTATCTATTTATAAAAGACCGCATCAAAATCCGTCGCGTAGTTTTAAAGATCTAAGCATACATAGGGACAGACAGCGGAAAGCGACTTTGTTTTATACTATGTAGTAATCGGAATGGTAGTTCTGACATAAGCTCGACCAAAAATCCACCTAGCCTTCTAAGCTTTATTACACAGATAACTTCAAAAATATACCTAAAGCCCCACTAATTAAGGTGCTTTTCCAATATCCTTTCACCAACGAGTTGAAAGCTAAAGCTGTAGAACGATGTTCGTCTATAATAATAAAACAAAGTAGATTAACGGCGAGACTTAACACGGATTTCCATGTCTTGGTATAATGAAAGAGACTGAGTAGGGTGGCCATGCGTTTTAGAGTTTAGGGACAATTTGGTGTATGATGTCATTACAAGAGGGCGACCATAAGGCTAAGAATTTGGGGATAATTTGGTGATGATGAAGTTATTAGCGCCCTGAATGTGTTCATCCACAATCGTTGATTGTACGTTGCATTTTAACGTGGTACAAAGAGTTTTAAAAGCAACTTAAACTACCTATATCTTTCCAAAACTACATTAATAAATACAAAAGCTAATGTTTTCTTAGCTTTGATTTAAAGGTTAAGTATATAATAATATAATATACTAGCAGCGCCCCGCGGTTTCACCCGCGTTGTGCCCATTCCTGTGGGAATTTCGGGGTGAAAAATAGCCTATGTCACTCAGGGATAGTGTAGCTTTCGAATGGTGAAATAATTTTTTAATTCGGTGCAGTAGTTTCTGAGACTATTCGAGACAAACAAACAAACAAAAAATCAAACCTTTCCTCTTTATAATATTAGTATAGAAGTATAGATTACCCGGACAAATTCACTCACGGTTAATAAGACCCAAACTAACCTCTAGGCTTGTATTATGGAATCTCTCACTGATACTACTACTTAAACATACACAAATACTTAATAGGAATATATAATTGACACCCAGACGTCGTCAACCACTATGTCTTCACATTAGTCGACTCCGTTGAATCGAACCCGCAACCCCCGACACAGTAAGCGCTCTCACTTCCACTGTGCCAACAGGCGGGTCAGTGTAGTAAAGATATTTTTAAAAGCAAATACAAAAACAGTAACACTAGGTACATAAAAAGAAATAAGCCCTCAAGAAAATTTTTAACTCATAACTCTTTCGCAAAAACTGTCTGCAGACTCCAAATGAAAACGTCATTAAAAACCAGTCTTTCAAAGGCAACATTAGCGCAACAAAACGACAGAGCACTGACGTCACAAAGTGGGAAATATCCCATATTTTCGTTAAAGCACGGTTCCCCTAGTGACCTAGATTCTATGAGAGTACGTGTTGACTTTTTCTTCTTAAATATGAGTTGAGACAAGTGCAAACACCCACTTTTGGAAATTAAAAATAAACAAAAATCTATCTACCTATGTAATATCCTATCCTACTAATCTTATCCTATCCTATCCTACTAATATTATAAATGCGAAAGTTTGTAAGGATATAATATGTATGTATGGATGTATGTTTGTTGCTCTTTCACGTAAAAACTACTGGACGGATTTGGATGAAACTTTACAGTAATATAGGTTATACATCAGAATAACACATGGGATACATTTTATCCCAAAATTCCCGCGGGAACCGATACAACGCGGGGCGCGGCTAGTCTAATCTTATGTAATAAAGCTGAAGGACTTGTTTGTTTGTTTGTTTGAACGCGTTATATCTCAGAAACTACCAATCCGATTTGAATAATTCTTTTTGTATTGCATAGCTATATACAAGGGGACTGTTTAGATTTTTTGATTTCGACATTATCTCGGTAACGCAGATAAAACAGAGGAACGCGGCAAGTGCCGATTCCAAAAAACATGGTTAAATTGATATAAGCCAAGGTTAAAGTCGGGATTCGCCTGAAAAAGTTATCATTATGAAATTCCTTCAGGAGGCCGTTCCTGTAGGAATTTTCAACTCTGGTAATACCATCAAAAGTTTTAAACCGCGCATGTTTCTCTGTCTGTCTCTCTCTGGCGTGCGCATGTTTCTCTGGCTGTCTCTCTCGCGCATTTTCCCTGTCTGTCTCTTTCTGGCGTGCGCAAGTTTCTCTGTCTGTCTCTCTCGCGCAAGTTTCTCTGTCTGTCTCTCTCTCTGGCGTGCGTAAGTTTCTCTGTCTGTCCCTTTCTGGCCTAAAAAATGTCGTTACCATTTTCCGGCTAGCCCCCTTTCGCAACCCGCGATAAGGAACTTCGTTCCAAATTAAAATATTTCGGGATTATTTTGATTTTTACGTTACGTTAAGTCGATTGTAAACAAAGTAATTTCAGATAATTATCTCAAAATAATCGCGCATGAAATTGCAAACAGAATTGACACACAAAAACAAACCATATTTTCGAAACAAAAAAACTCATTTTCGCATACTGTTTTCCAGGTAATTTCTTGGCTTGTTCGTGTGATACGATTATGGACTTTGTTGTAAGGATGCAGAGATTATTTTCGCGTGCATTGATTTTCAATTAATGTTTTGTACATTTGAAAGCATGGCCCCAAGTTAAAATGTTTTTTGAAACAAAAGATTTTTTAACAATTACTTGAGACCTACTTCACTTTGAAGTTTATTTCGACAATAAGATCAAACGGAGACTTTTATTGAACACTAGTACTGTCCATGTTCCCGAGGGAATTTCGGGATAAGGAACCTTATCCCTCTTTATATAGTATTTTACAAGAGGAGGTACTCTCCAAAACTAAAAGTGAGATTTGAAAAATATGTCCGTACTAGCCGCGCCCCGCGGTTTCACCCGCGTTGTACCCGTTCTCGCGGTAATTTGGGGATAAAATGTATCCCATGTGTTATTCTGATGTATAACCTATATTACTGCAAAGTTTCGTCCAAATCTATGCAGTGGTTTTTGCGTGAAAGAGTAACAAACATACATACATCCTCACAAACTTTCGCATTTATAATATTAGTAGGATTATTACTAAATTCAAGATAAAGATTATAAGATAGTAACAGTTAACTCTCGTGGTAATTCCGATACAAGATTTATTCTACATCAATAGAGCTATCTGATACAATAAGATTTATTCGAAACGGACTAGTAGTTCCTGAGATTGCGTGTTCAAACAAACAAACAACCAAAAAACCAAGATCGTTCGCTTCATTGTATTAGTACTAGCAGCGCCCGGCTGATTTGCCCACGTTGCGCCCGTTCCCGTAGGAATTCCGGGATGCAAAATACCCTATAACCTGCCTGTTGAACGTGGTTTTCCATTACAAAAATAATTGTTTAATTCTGATTTGTTGTTTCTGAAATAAGCGAGTTCAAGCAAACAAAACAAACTCTCACCGCCTTATTTATAAACGATATTTATCTAACTAAAACATTAAACAGTGTTTTAAAGTGTTTTGTCTCTTTCGCTCTTTGGCAAATAGCGTATGTCGGAAAGAGACAAACCATTTGATAGCTAAAGTGCTGCTAAAGCGTATATGAATAAGGTAAAGCTTTATTATATTAGTGTAGGTACAGTCAGCCAAAAATGTGGTCTACCACCCTACGGTTGAGATTCATTTCAACGTCATGAAACAACAAGGTCAATTTTCATTTAATAATAGAGGTCCAACTAAGTCACCCAATGATGTCAAATGTCAGGCATCTCAGATAACAGACAAAACGTCATAACATAATTGTGCATAGAAAAGTCAACCTTAGCGATCGTTACATCTCGCAGAAACTTTTGTCAAAAGTGGTAGACCACTTTCTTGGCCGACTGTACATCAATTTATAAAACAAATTTCGAAATTTCGAAACCGTTTTCGCTCAAATTTTTATTGAAATCCCTTTTGTAATTCAATATCGCTTCTCATAATATCAAAAACTTCGTTAAACCCTTTGTTGAGTATTTAATTACAATTTACGCGTCAAGGAAGGAATTAATCATAATTAATATATTGAAAAAGGGGTCAGTTTTTTGGGTAATAATTGTAACAGTCATTCATTCATTCATTCATTCATTCATTCATTCATTCATTCATTCATTCATTCATTCATTCATTCATTCATTTCAAGTAGGTTAGTGGCCAACCCTAGTTTCGAAATTTTTAGACCGCCTAAAGACCTTCGACATGGTCTATCGACTAAACGTGCCCGACTGCTTTACGTGCCCTCTAAAGCACATTTAATGAGAAGGCTATAGGCTAGGCTATTTTTATCCTGAAATTCCTACAGGAACGGGCACAACGTGGGTAAAACCGCGGGGCGCTGCTAGTATTTAATATATGCGGTGGTTGCCCAGTAGTGGGACCTAACCCGGTAATACCTAGTTTTAATTCAATGGTGTAGTAAGGAGGGCTACATGTAATCTCAAATGAATGTCTAAAGAGGTGACATACCAAACTCACTAACGTATAGTCAGGGTGTAGCGATGGAACAGCTAAAGTCGAAAATCGCTTGCACTAAAGCAACCGTTTTTCACGTTAAACTTCATATAACCTCACTCTAAACTTCAAGCAATTTGCGTCTTCATTCCTTTACGAAAGAACCAAAAAAACACTAAAAATCGAGTACTTTAAAAAACATCTAACTCATCTGCCAATAATTGCATCTATTCGTCTCTCTCTTTTTTTAACGTTAGAACGAGATAGATGATCCAATGACATTAGATAAAGTTATTTTGACAAATGAGCGTCAGGCAGAAGCTGTCAGTAATCGCTCAGGGCTGAGATTAATGTGTTAGCAGAAAATTAGGGCTGTCACAAAAAATGAATGAAGTAATTATACTCATTAAAGCGAATGGAAACAGCCGTGGTCTTGTGGTTTGAGCGCTCGGCTCACGATCCGGAGGTTCCAGGTTCGATTCCCGGTGGGATGTCCCCATCTCACAAAAATCTCTTTGTGAGACTGTTTGGTTAGGGCATTGCAGGCTGAATCATCTGATTGCCCGAAAAGTAAGATGATTCCGTGCTTCGGAGGGCACGTTAAGCCGTCGGTCCCGGTTACTTTCTACGGATAGTAGTCGTTACATGAGCCATAATGTCAGAGGCCTTTGGCGGCTCGATAACTCTGACACTCTGATTGGTCAGATATAGTGACTAGCGATTTTTAAAAAAAGGTAATTCTTCTCTACATATTATAAAACGTCACTACAAATTATATAAGTTCCTGCCCGCGTCTGCCTGTCTGTTCGCGATACACTCAAATACGGATTTTGACGTGGTTTTTTAAATAGATAGAGCGATTCAAGAGCAAGGTTTATATGTACAAAAATTCCCGAAATTCCCACGAGAACGGGCACAACGCGGGTAAAACCGCGGGGCGATGCTAATGGGTAAATAAACTAGACTCTTTACATATCAATAAAAAATCACAACCCTACATAAGTGGATGCAAAATCCATCATTACAGACTCACGTATCAAGCTCGACTGTAATTGAGTTAGCCCAGTTACCGACCGGTAAATGGTTCGGTATCCCATTATCAGACGATACCGGTGCCCAATACCGGTATACGAGGTACAACATAGCTACGAAATAGGAGATTGTACGAGGTACAACACAGGTATGAAATAGGAGATTGTAAGGTTATGGGAAGTTGCGAATGAGAATGTGCAGGTATGCAGGCACTTAGTACGTATGGGAAGGTAGAAATGAATACCGATAGGAAACAGTTACCTACACCAAGCTTGAGTAGGTTAACAAGCCCGTTGTCACAGTGGCAGTGAGAGCGCTTACTGTGTCGGGGGTTGCGGGTTCGGTCAACGGAGTAACAATATGTGAAGACATAGTTGTTGACGACGTGCGGGTCAATTGTGTATTCAGATTAAAGTATTTGTGTATATATTTGTGTACATTATACTAAATGAAACGGGTCTGTATCGCGTTAGATAATTTAACGTATTTTACTAAAATATAATTATATTACTAGCAGAGCCCCGCGGTGTTACCCGCGTTATGCCCGTTCCCATGGATTTCGGGATAAAATGTATCCCATGTGTTATTCTGATGTATAACCTACGAGTATATTACTGTAAAGTTTCATCCAAATCCGTTTGGTAGTTTTTGCGTGAAAGAGCAACAAATATACATCCATCCATACATCCATCCATCCTCACAAACTTTCGCATTTATAATATATTATCTAACGCGATACAGACCCATTTAATTTAGTATAATGAGTGCAAATCGTGTGAGTTTAAAAAGTATATATTTGTGTATGTACTCGTATGAGTTACAAAAGCTCAATAGATTTCATAACAATTGATTCGTAAATATGAGTGCTTCACCTCATTTATTTTCACTTCATGTCTGCTTCAATTTATAAAATAACTAGCAATACCCCGCGGTTTTACCCACGTTGTGCCCGTTCCCATGGGAATTTCGGGAATTTTTATACATAAAAAACCTTCGTCATCACTCTGTCTATTCAAAAAACCGCATCTAAGGATTGAGGTAAGAATTGTTCACAATATAAAGAGCTTTACGTACTACAATACGATCAAAATAGAATAAAATACGATCCAAATTCGGGCTATCAATCGTGTATCCTAGTGATTTGTGGGATCGTCAAAGAGTAAAGATTTTGTTTCTGCCTCATTTGTCCCGGAGTATGCCGATAAGGAGCAGTCCATTTACCACGTTTACAGGGTTGATAAATAAAGGGACTGGATTGGTCACTTAAGAAGATTTATTTGGTCAACAGCCTCCGTGGTCTTGTGGTTTGAGCGCTCGGCTCACGACCCGGAGGTTCCGAGTTCGATTCCCGGTAGGGACAACAATATCTCACAAAAATCTCTTTGTGAGATTGTCCTCAGTTTGGCTAGGGCATTGCAGGCTGAATCACCTGATTGCCCGAAAAGTAAGATGATTCCGTGCTTCGGAGGGCACGTTAAGCCGTCGGTCCCGGATACTTTCAACGGATAGTAGTCGTTACATGAGCCATGTCGGAGGCCTTTGGCGGCTCTATAACTCTGACACCAGGATTGGTCAAGTTGACCATCCACTCGATAAGAAGAAGAAGAAGACCACTGATCTACACGAGCTTACATACTTACTACACTTAATTGATGTATCTACATGATATTGTATCATATATGACTGACTACTCCATTTCATCATATACTCAAAGACTAAATAATCTGAAAAATTCGGGTATCAAAGGATTGATGGGATCGCAAAAGATATATCTTTGTGTTTAAAGATAAGCTTTTGATAAGAAAGTCTTTCATAAAAGATTGTATGAAGAATGCCGTCCGTATTTAATCGGTATTCATTTTATAAAGATCTTTAAAAATATGTCTATGAAATACTTTTATAAAACAAACAATATGGTTTTACCTGCGTTGTGTCCGTTCCCGTGGGAAATTTGGAATTTTTTTATACATATAAACCTTCCTCTTGAATCACTCTATCTATTTAAAAAAACCGCGTCAAAATCCGTTGGGTAGTTTTAAAGATCTAAGCATACATATGGACAGACAGACAGCGGAAAGCGACTTTGTTTTATACTATGTAGTGATTTTAATCAAAATTTTTGTAATGATACTTTATAAGAATATATAATTGACACCCAGACGTCGCCAACAACTATGTCTTCACATATTGTTACTCCTATGAATCGGACCCGCAACCCCCGACACAGTAAGCGCTCTCACTGCCACTGTGCCATCAGTCGATCAATATCATTCAGCTCAATGAATTCCAGTATTTAAACGTAAATAAGCAGTTATTCTAAGTCACAAACAGTCCGCCATTCCAACAATAAACTCATTAGCGGTCCCGACCGGAAGTGCCGTCGCCATCTTGCCCGCTCAACACTCATTTCCGGCGCCTAACCGCCATTCAGATAAATCAATTGTTTATTATCTTTTGTATTTTTTAACCTTTTGTTGTGATAATTTGTTGGTTTCGGTTTACCGGTCTTGGAAGGTTAATTATTTGAAAAGATTCACACTTTTTATTAACCCTTTTAGATTATTAACCGCGCCTTGAAGTGTTACCCGCGTTTACCCGTTCCAGCGTGAATTTCGGGATAAAATGTATCCCATGTGTTATTCTGATGTATAACCTATATTACTGTAAAGTTTCATCCAAATCCGTCCAGCAGTTTTTTCGTGAAAGAGTAACAAACATACATACATCCTCACAAACTTTCGCATTTAAATAATGAGTAGGAAAGTACTTTACATTCTTCTTCTTCTTCACCAAGTGGATGGTCAACCTGACCAATCCTGGTGTCAGAGTTATTGAGCCGCCAAAGGCCTCTGACATGGCTCATGTAACGACTACTATCTGTAGAAAGTAACCGGGACCGACGGCTTAACGTGCCCTCCGAAGCACGGAATCATTAAAATTTGAGGTCTTAAAAAAAGTAATAGATTGCACATAACTTCTGACGATATTGTAATAAGCATATTTTAAAACGCACATATCGAACTATGTCACAGTCCTATTTAACAATATCTACCAACATTCCCGTAAAAATCCTACATTCTTTAATACGACAAGGTACTAAAACGTTTAATATTCTTTATTCGTCCACTAAGCATCAAATTCATGTTGCCCGTATCACACTAACTAGGTCACAGTATACATAACAGTGTGTGAGCACCGTCAATACATGGAGACAGAACAGCAAACATTTTGTTTATAACTTGGAGTTATGTTCGTTTTGCGTTTGACGTTTTTCATATGAACGGATTTAAAGTTTGTGTTTTAAATGTGTGGGTTTGAAAGTGTAGTCATTTGGTTATTTTTTCGGAATGCTAAGACTTCTACTTCATCGTGTCGATGGCACAAAAATTACCTTTTTTTTTAGTATATTAAAAGACTAAAAATCATCTATAAAATATGGTTTTATGCTAAAGTGATTCTACATAGGTGAAATTCAAGGTATATATAATATAACCATAATAAGTAACACTGACAGGTAACCGCGCGAGTATTCGTGCAGGAATTACACGCGAAGGAATTGTATACGCACAGAAAAATACGTTTGTCTCTAATCACCAAGTGCGAGTGGGACTCGCGCACGGAGGGTTCCGTACCATTAGGTATAAGAACCCCCCTTAACTATTTCATTTATATTAATTTTACCTAATTGTTTAATTATTTGTTTATTAACGCCTCGGTGGCCTAGTGGTATGTGCGCTCGCCTGCCAAGACTGAGGTCCCGGGTTCAATTCCCGGGTCGAGCGAAAACATGTTTCCTACTTTTCAAACATGGCTCGAGTTTGAGTTCACCAACCCGCGTTTGGCAAGCGTGGTGATTACGCCTAATCCTCCTCACTGTACTGATAACTCCAGTGAGATGAGAGGCCTTTGCCCAGCGGTGGGACATTACAGGCTAATACTTTGTTTATTTTAAAAGTATATATACAACTAAATATTCGGTAAATATTTCAAGTTTCTACCTATTTTCGTTTTTACTATTTTAGCAAATTAACGGCGAAAACGTATTTTATTGAGAGGCCATCTTAATTACTTATTTAATTTAATATTAACTAGCTGTGCCCCGCGGTCTCACCCACAGCGCCCCCGTTCCCATGGGAATTTTGAGATTTTTATTCCAAGTTTTCATTGTTTTTAAAATTGTATTCTGCTATTCAGGGCGGAGACAAATCCAACGAAACAAAAACCATGAAAATTGATCCAGCCGATCTCGAGTTATAAGTGTTGTAACAAACGCGTCTTTGTTTTATATTATATATTAAAGAGAACATGCAATATTCTGTGAATAGAGAGTCTACTGTTATTAGTATCGAGCTAAAACTAACAAAACATAATAGTCCAGTGTCGACCACTGGCGAATTCATTACGGCAGTTATAGGCTCCGTAAATTATAGACGTTTGGACAGGCCGGCGGTATCTGCACGATTTATTGACCGTTTTTAGACACAAATATAACGATTGAAACTTACCTAATGACAGTTGTGCAGATATTTTCAAGGTTATGAACGTAGGAAATAGTATAATATAGTTCAGGCAGTGTTTAGACTTTTTTAAAGCAGTCTAAACTGTCTTTAGTCAGCTCAGTAATAGCCTCCGAGGTCTTGTGGTTTGAGCGCTCGGCTCACGATCCGGAGGTTCCGGGTTCAATTCCCGGTGGGGACAATGTTTCACAAAAATCTCTTTGTGAGACTGTCCTCAGTTTGGTTAGGGCATTGCAGGGTGAATCACCTAATTGCCCGAAAAGTAAGATGATTCCATGCTTCGGAGGGCACGTTAAGCCGTCGGTCCCGGTTACTCTCTACGGATAGTAGTCGTTACATGAGCCATGTTAGAGGCCTTTGGCGGCTCAATAACTCTGACACCAGGATTGGTCAGGTTGACCATCCACTCGATGAAGAAGAAGAAGAGCTCAGTAATGTCGTCTATGTAATTCGAGTAAGTATTAAAAAAGTTCGAATAAGTTATTGGTCAACCCTCAACCATCAACATAATTTAAGAGCTCGTCTCTTGTCGGTGAGTCCGATGCAGACTTCTCGATCTATTCCTGTTCAGTGCAAGCTCCTTCACATCTCTATAAGACATGACAGACACTTTTTCTTTAATCTGACTCATGTAACTGATTCTAGGCCTTCCCCTACCTCGCTTTCCTTCAACTTTACCTTCCATGGTATTATTTATGTATCTGTCATGTATGACACGTTTTATCATCTTCCGTCTCCTATCTTCTATTATCTCAATTAATGTTCTACTACTCTTCATTACATAGTATAAAACAAAGTCGCTTTCCGCTCTCTGTCTGTCACTATGTATGCTTAGATCTTTAAAACTACGCAACGAATTGTGACGCGGTTTTTTTAATAGGTAGAGTGATTCGAGAGGAAGGTTTATAAGTATAAAAATTCCCGAAATTCCCACGGGAACGGGCACAATGCGGGTAAAACCTCGGGCACTGCTAGTCCGTTATAAAAGCTTTTACATAATACGATAAATACAGCTTCTCACAGTCTGTACCAAATCTTATTTCCTTTGAAATAAAATGTGGGTCGGACACTTTTCTCAAACTTCTCAATCTGTTCCAACGGGATGCAAAGTTGTTATTTATTACGAGCTCTCGTGCGTGCATTCGGTTGCACTTTCAGAATAACAACAACTATCCTGTCCTGGAACAGACGTCGCAAGATCACTGGATCACGTATATAATTATACCCGGACAAATTCACACACGGTTAATTGAACTCAAAGTAAGCTCTAAGCTTGTGTTATGGAATCTAATTAACTGGTACTACTACATATACATACACAAATATTTTATAAGAATATATAATTGACACCCAGACGTCGTCGCCAACAACTATGTCTGCACATATTGTTGACTCCGGGCGGGAATCGAATCCGCAACTCCCGACACAGTAAGCGCTCTCACTGCCACTGTGCCAACGGGCTTCTCAATTGAAACGTACGTTGATGTCATTATTATTTGTTCAAACGGGAACTTACGTGCGGGGAGATTACTGTTACAGTGTGAGTGTTGAGCGTCCCTGAACAGTAACCTCCGTCGTACGTAAGTTCCCGTTTGAACAAATAATAAATCTTGAAAGTGCCATGACAATTATAGGAGACTAACCGCGCCCCACAGTCTTCTTCTTCTTCATCGAGCGGATGGTCACCCTGACCAATCCTAGTGTCAGAGTTATTGAGCCGCCAAAGGCCTCTGACATGGCTCATGTAACGACTACTAGATAAATGAAAACTAGCTGCGCCCCGCGGTGCTACCCGCGTTGTACCCGTTCCCGCAGGGATTCGATAACTTACTTAAGAAATAGGAAATAGAATCGCTATTGTAAAATAACACTAGCAGCTTCTCGCGGTTTCACCCGCGTTGTGCCCGTTCCCGCAGGAATTTCGGGATAAAATGTATTCCACATGTCAAAATCACTCATCAAATCTCTACTAAGGCACCATTGACGTCTCTATCACCTGATTGCCCGAAAACTAAGATGATTCCGTGCTTCGGAGGGCACGTAAAGCCGTCAGTCCCGGTTACTTTCTACGGATAGTAGTCGTTACATGGGCCATGTCAGAGGCCTTTGGCGGCTCAATAACTTTGACACCAGGATTGGTCAGGGTGACTGTCCACTCGATGAAAAAGAAGATTGACATCTCTGAGTACGGTCGTGAGTCAGACTACGCCATACTCCATTATTCTGCATTCCCGCAATTCAAACATGGCCGCATCTGAATAACCATACGGATTTAAGACGAATCACTTCCGATTGTATTAACCAGACATCTCTCAATGCAATTTACCACGGCAATTCAATATGTTTGACCCAAATACAGCGACCCCGTTAGGAAATCACGGTAAATAATATATTGAGTTTCTTATGTGTATGACGACCCGAACGGACTTATAATATGGGTATGTATAATCTTTATCTTAAAAATTCTCGTGTCACAGTGTTCGTTCGCGTACTCCTCCGAAACGGCTCGACCGATTCTCATGAAATTTTGTGAGCATATTGAGTAGGTCTGAGAATCGGCCAACGTCTATTTTTCATCCCGAAATTCCCGCGGGAACGGGTACATCGCGGGTGAAACCGCGGGGCGCAGCTAGTATGTATATATGCGAATTCACACAAGTGATGAAAAGTAAGTGCGAGTAGGTCAGTGGTCAACCCTGGTGTCGGAGTTAGACCGCCTAAAGGCCTCCGACATGGTCTGACGATTGAAACAACCGAGACCGACAATTTTACGTAGGCTAAACACGGTAGCGCTCAGATAGAAATACCACTCTTCTTCTTCTTCTTCATCGAGTGGATGGTCACCCTGACCAATCCTGGTGTCAGAGTTATTTAATAAAAGGCAGGTTTCGTCTTGGGTTAATAAGATTTATTCGGATTAAATACACGTAGTAGCGACAGACGTCTTCACAGCAGGCACACACGTAGAAGAGAGAGAACCACAGACCAAGTAACTTTGTTGACCGGAGTGACCGGTGACCACAGACTATATATATGAACTAATCAATGCTAACATAGATTATATTATTGCGTTTACTTTTCAACACTGGCCCTTAAACCAATAATACAATTATATTCTAGACAACAATTGATACAAGAATTTTTCATGCCTTTCTCTTAACAAAGGCTTAGTTAGCAAATCTCCTACCATTTCATCAGTACACAAATATTTTACATCAATAAAACCATTATAAACATTTTCTCTAATAAAATGGTGTCTTATATCTATGTGTTTCGTTCTGGAATGATACATGGAATTTAAACAAAGTTTCTGTGCAGATTGGTTATCATTGAAGATGACAACCTTCATTGTTTTATCAAGTAGTTCTTTCATAAATTTACGAAGGAACAAAGCCTCTTTACATGCATCTGAGAGAGACATGTACTCTGCTTCCGTACTTGATAAAGCAACGGTTTTTTGCTTTCTACTTTCCCAAGAAACGATAGACTTTCCTATTCGGAAAATATAGCCAGTGTAAGAACGACGATCCAACTCGTTTCTTCCCCAATCAGCGTCTACGAACGCAGTGATCTCTAGTCCGCCTTTCTGAAACGCCAAAGAACAATCTTTAGTACCTTTGAGGTAACGAAGGACTCTCTTCGCCGCTTTACAATGACTTTCTGAATAACAGTCATTAAATTGACTTAGATAACTAATCGCATGAGCTATGTCTGGTCGCGATCCAACTGTAATGTACATCAGAGATCCTATCAAGCCCCTATAGTCAAAATTACAACTCTGATTTTGCAGTGACTCATTTGACTTAGTTAGTGTAATACCTACTTCCATAGGAGTAGCAACAGGTTTACAATCTTCCATTTTAAACTTTTGTAAAACCCTTTCAATATACCCAGACTGATCAAGTGTGAAAACACCTTTATTTTTACAGATTCTCATACCTAATATGAATCTAGCTGGCCCTAAATCTGTAATTTCAAATTCCCTTTTGAGTTTTTCTTTTATTTTATCCTTTTCTTTCGAATTTTTTGTCGAAAACAATAAAATATCATCTACATATAGAGCTATTATTATCTTTGAGTTTTTGCATGATTTATGGTAGACACATGGCTCAGACAAAGACTTAGTAAACATTAGTCTATTAACTAGAAAATTATTTATTCTTCCATACCATGCTTTAGAAGCTTGCTTCAAACCATAAATCGCCTTATGGAGTTTATAGACTTTGTTTTCCATACCTTTTACCGCAAATACTTCCGGTTGCTCCATGTAGACTGTTTCCTCAAGATCTCCATTGAGAAATGCAGTCTTCACGTCGAGATGTTCCACTTCCATGTCATACTCGGCCGCCACGGCCAGCAGTGCGCGAATACTGGAGTGTCTCACGACCGGGGAGAAGGTCTCGTTGTAGTCAATACCTTGTTTCTGGGTATAGCCTTTCGCTACAAGTCTGGCCTTGTACTTCATTGTTACCCCATTGATAAACTTTTTCTTAAATACCCATTTGCATTTAACAGGTTTCTGGCCTTTTTCTCTATCACAAAGAGACCAGCATTTATTCTTTAAAAATGATTTATACTCATCTTCCATTGCCTTCATCCAGTTATCACCCTCTGCACTGCTCAGTGCTTCCTGTACAGTCTGAGGTTCAACTTCATTTCCTCCACTGACTATATTTGCCGATAACCATGACTCTTCGTTGTCTTCGAAGTTGGAAGTCTCTGATATACTCTCATCCTCAGTTGATTCACCTGGAATATATGTTTTATCCAAAGCATCATCTGTCTCAATGCTTTCCTGTTCGTTCATAGAATCATCCATTACAATCGTTCTGTGTAAATGCCGCTGTCCGCCCCGACGTAAATTAATATAATTTGTGCCATCAGAACGTTCATCGGTAGATGATTCTGTGAGCGCAGGAGAATTGTGATCATTCCTAGTCGCATCATCAATTATGTATGAGGACTTCTCATCATATTGCTTATCATCATGTGACACAAAGTTTTTAAGGAATTTATTTTCTAAAAACGTCACATTTCGGGCTTTTATACAATCTACTGGATTATCTGGATCTATGAGTCTATAGCCTTTTGTATCTTTACAATATCCTACAAAGATGTACCTCTTTGCTTTCGAGTCTAATTTGTTTCGAATGACTTTATGAGCATAGGCAATACAACCAAAAGTACGTAAGTGGGAAATGGATACCTTTTTATCACTCCATTTTTCCTCCGGAGTGAAACCTCTAACTGCTACGGTAGGTGACAGGTTCTTGAGATAGACCGCGGTGTTGACAGCTTCTGCCCAAAATTTATTCTCTAGGCCTGCCTCTTTCAGCATGCACCGGGCTTTCTCCATTATGGTTCTGTTGGCTCTCTCTGCTACTCCATTTTGTTGAGGAGAGTGTGGCACCGTTGTCTGATGCTGGATTCCACTTTCCTTCAAAAACTTCTAGAATTGAGAATTAACAAATTCACCACCATTGTCACTCCTTAGTACTTTTAATTTTTTATTAGTTTGGTTCTCTACTAATGCCTTCCATTCCTTGAACTTTTCAAAGACCTCACTCTTTTGTTTAAGAAAATAAACATAAGTTTTCCTACTGAAATCATCTATAAAAGTGAGAAAGTATTTTCTACCACTGATAGAACTGCAAGGCATAGGTCCACACAAGTCTGTATGCACTAATTTTAGTACATCTGTAGCTCTATTAAAACTTTTCTTGGGAAAAGGTAATTTAGTTTGTTTTCCCTCGATACAAGCAATACACTGTTGGTAGGTACTAGAATCATAAAAGATACCAAAAGCCAAACCTTCTTTTAATAAATCCATACTTCTGTGGTTCAAGTGCCCAAGGCGTCGATGCCAGACCTCTTGCGAAGCCACATTACCTTGCTGTGAAGTCTGTGTCTCTGTTAGTACACTTACATCAGTAGCACTGCATTGTCTACTTGACTCGTTCACTGCATCATGTTGAGAAACATCTGAAACACCACTAGAAATATTCCCTACCAAATTGCAAGTTATTGTTTCTTGTACATCCAGCTTATAAATACCATTACATAAACTGGCAGTAGCCACTACTTTACTACCATCCAGAACTCTACACCCTTTAGAACAAAACATCACTTTATAACCTTTCTTTACCATGGCACTAACTGACAATAAATTGGTAGTTAAATTTGGTACAAAATGAACATCACTTATTGTCTTTAAACTGTTATTCTTCATTTGAACTTTCACTGAACCCTGTCCTGCCGTGTAAAGTTTTTCACCATTCGCAATTCTTACTTCTAATTGTCCATTATTTGAATAGTTAATTATGGATTTCCTATCATGACACATGTGCCCCGTGGCACCACTATCAATATACCATGAGTCACTGTTGATGTTCACGGAGAGCGCCGTCAGTAGACTGGTCTTCGTTGCAGCTTTATCCGATGTGGGCCGCTCTTGTCCATTCTTCTTTTTAGTAGACTTTGGACAGTCCTTTATGAAATGCCCCACCTGCTTGCACCTGAAGCACCGCTGAGTTTGCCTTTTAGTTATAAAGGCAGAACCAATCCCTTCCTTTTCAACTCTCTTGAGACTTTCTTGTAGTAATTTGCTCTTGACTACATTTGTAGAAAGTTTCACACTCGTGTTCTCAATGGCCATAATGAAAGGGTCATATTCAGATGTTAGACCACTCAGCATGATGACTGCAACGAAGTCATCCTCAAGAGGTGATCCTATTTCTGTCAATTGTTGCGAAATTTCAGTGATTTTGTTCACGTAGACCTCCATGGTCTCGCTCTCACTCAACTTACATGAAAAAAGTGATCTGAGCAGACCGAGCCTCCTACATAGGCCTTTGTCTTCATACGCTTTCTGCAGATTATCCCAGGCTTCCTTCGCCGAGGATGCGTTTCTTATATGCGGGATAGCTGCCGGGCTGACAGCCAGTGCAATTTTGGCAAGACCACGTTGTGCTTTCTTATCATCACTCACGTCGCCTTTTTCAACACAATCCCAAAGATCCTCGTGCACCAGTATCATTTTCATCATAAATTTCCATGATGTGTAATTTTCAATACCTCGAAGCTTTTCAATTCCAATGAAGTTCGTTGTGGAATTACCACCACCGCCTGCGTTTGAAGTCGCCATCTTCCCATGCGTTCGTACGTGCGCCGCTTGTTCGCCGTGTTCGCGTCACGCCGCTCGCCAACAATTTCGTATTGAGTTAGCCGTGAATTCAATTGCAGATTCTTCGTATCTGGGCCCATAACCTAATAAAAGGCAGGTTTCGTCTTGGGTTAATAAGATTTATTCGGATTAAATACACGTAGTAGCGACAGACGTCTTCACAGCAGGCACACACGTAGAAGAGAGAGAACCACAGACCAAGTAACTTTGTTGACCGGAGTGACCGGTGACCACAGACTATATATATGAACTAATCAATGCTAACATAGATTATATTATTGCGTTTACTTTTCAACATTATTGAGCCACCAAACGCCTCTGACATGGCTCATGTAACGACTACCGTAAGTAACCGGGACCGACGGCTTAACGTGCCCTCCGAAGCACGGAATCGTCTTACTTTCAGGCAATCAGGTGATTCAGCCTGCAATGCGCTAACCAAACTGAGGGCAGTCTCACAAAGAGATTTTTGTGAGACATTGTCCCCACTGGGAATCGAACCCGGAATCTGCGGATCGTGAGCCGAGCGCTCAAACCGCAAGACCACGGAGGCTATAGTAATAATCAAATGAGATCACTTATTAATCATCAAACCTTTACGACAATCCCGTATAAATATTTGCACGTTGCTTTATAAATAATACAAAACAAATAATAACAAGCCTTTTGGTTCCGTGGTTAGTTACAGTGTACTGTGTCGGTGGTTACGGGTTCAAATAACGCGCCGAGTAAATAATAATGTACGAAAATGGTTGTCAGCTGCGAGGGGTATATTCAATTTATATGGAATACTATCAAGGACTGGTATTTTACCCGCTTTGTACTCATCCCCGTAATACTGTCGGGACGATGGAGGATGGATGTATGTATGGATGTATGTTTGTTGCTCTTTCACGCAAAAACTACTGAATGGATGTGGATGAAACTTTACAGTAATATAGGTTATTCATCAGAATAACGCATGGAATACATTTTATCCCGAAATTCCCGCGGGAGCCGATACAACGAGGGTAACACCGCGGGGCGCTGCTAGTATATCAATGTTTATAATCTACTTTATACATATTAAAAAACTACTATTATAAAGAATCTTCTTCTTATCGAGTGGATGGTCAACTTGACCAATCCTGGTGTCAGAGTTATAGAGCCGCCAAAGGCCTCTGACATGGCTCATGTAACGACTACTATCCGTAGAAAGTAACCGGGACCGACGGCTTAACGTGCCCTCCGAAGCACGGAATCATCTTACTTTTCGGGCAATCAGGTGATTCAGCCTGCAATGCCCTAACCAAACTGAGGACAGTCTCACAAAGTGATTTTTGTGAGATATCCCCACCGGGAATCGAACCCGGAACCTCCGGATCGTGAGCCGAGCGCTCAAACCACTAGACCACGGAGGCTGTTATTATAAAGAATGGGAAATATTATAAAGAATGACGCTTTAATATGTTGCATTTTGCCCACACTACTACTACATATTCACACGTGGTCACCGCCAGTTAACTGCAGCTAACGACTCAATGTAATAATAAAATATCGAATTGTATAAAGATTATGAGGGTAAAGAAGTAAGGTCCATTTTACTTTTTATAGCTTCACGTTATTGTTTGAGAGTACCAAAGTGCGTTATGGGTCCTTAAATGTCTTTTACGGGACAATTTAAAGTTAAGTATCAATATTAGTTTAATGTCTCTCATACTTTTTTATTATACATAATCCATTTCGTACAACAAGCATTATTTCACTCCATATAGAGGACTTTGATCTGCAGTGTCATAGAGGACAATACTTTACATTAGTGCTCGCTTGTGATTACGTGTACTCCTCGCTGCACTAACATCTTCAGTGAGAGGATTTTGATCTGCAGTGTCTTATAGGACGATACTTTACATTAGTGCTCGCTTGTGATTACGTGTAGGTACTCCTCGCTGTACTAACATCTTCAGTGAGAGGATTTTGATCTGCAGTATCTTATAGGACGATATTTTACATTAGTGCTCGCTTGTGATTACGTGTACTCGCTGTACTAACATCTTCAGTGAGAGGACTTTGATCTGCAGTGTCTTATAGGACGATACTTTACATTAGTGCTCGCTTGTGATTACGTGTAGGTACTCCTCGCTGTACTAACATCTTCAGTGAGAGGACTTTGATCTGCAGTGTCTTATAGGATGATACTTTACATTAGTGCTCGGTGAGAGGACTTTGATCTGCAGTGTCTTATAGGACGATACTTTACATTAGTGCTCGCTTGTGATTACGTGTACTCATCGCTGTACTAACATGTTCAGTGAGAGGACTTTGATCTGCAGTGTCTTATAGGACGATACTTTACATTAGTGCTCGCTTGTGATTACGTGTACTCCTCGCTGTACTAACATGTTCAGTGAGAGGACTTTGATCTGCAGTGTCTTATAGGACGATACTTTACATTAGTGCTCGCTTGTGATTACGTGTACTCGCTGCACTAACATCTTCAGTGAGAAGACTTGATCTGCAGTGTCTTATAGGACGATACTCCAGCTTATCAACGTAATTACTTAATGTAATAAGCACTTAAGGGATGATTGATCGATGAGTCATCCATCAAGGGACGTTAACACATTTTATCCTGAATACCTACTTAACTCATACGTTTAACGATGTATCAAGATAAGTAATTAATGATGTAATTGACTGACTCAACGCCTGTCTTTTGCACTCAGTCGTTTTTTATCCCGACGGGGAAAAGGAGTTGAATATTACTTCATTTTTTCGATGGGAATTTTACTTAGTTGTATTCATTTGATTTAAACCATGTTGGAGGCCTTAAGGTAGTCTAAAAAAATCACTAACCTACTTGCAATTAATATGTGAAATGATCTGAAGTATCGGATGGTTAAAGCTATTAGAGTTTTGAGTTTTTAATACCTAAGAAAAAAAAATTATCACTTGGGTAACTACCCCCAAAATCAGTAAGGAAATTAAACACTATAAAAATCTATCCTAAAACCAAATCCCCTTTTGAAGTCGATTGAAAATAGCCTACTGAAACCAAAATCAAATTAGCACACATTATACCTTCTTTCTGAGTAAAAAAACTTTATTTTAACCAGCTCCAAAAGCTTAAACAAAGCTCAAAGGAATAAACTTAACAACTAATAAACTTCGCATACAAAAGTAACAACTTTCTAAATAGACTTACGGCGTAGCAAGTACTACGCCCCGTAGCCCGTAGCAATTTACTACGAACTGCGATACAAGCCGCTACGAATTGTGCTACGAATTCCGGCGAATATCTTCAGAGTCTGGTGATTTACATCTATATATATAAAACTCAAAGTGGTTAGTGAGGGATCAACGCACAGCCCAAACTACTGGACGGATCGAGCTGAAATTTGGCATGCAGGTAGATGCTATGACGTAAGCATCCGCTAAGAAAGGATTTTTTGAAATTCCACCCCTAAGAGAGTAAATTAGGGGTTGAAAGTTTTACAATTTTTTAAAATTCTTTAATGGATTTGCTTCAAATTTTGCATGTAGGTTCTTTATTTAATGTAGATAAAGATTACAAAAGGAATTTTGGAAATTCCACCCCTAAGAGCGTAAAATAGGGGATGATCGCTTATATGCAACTTTTTATTCCTTTGATGTATTGGCTTCAATTTTGCATGTAGGTAATTTATACAAAGAAAATAACCACTAATTAAAAAAGTTTCGGAAAATCTACCCCTAATAAGGTAATTTAGGGGTTGAAAGTTTGTATGACTTTTTAAATTCCTTTAATGTATTTGCTTCAAATTTTACATGTAGGTTCTTTATTTAATATAGTTAAAGATTACAAAAGGAATTTAGGAAATTCCACCCCGAAGAGGGTAAATTAGGGGTTGAAAGATTTATAATATTTGTTTAATTTTTTAAAGGATTTGCTTCAAATCTTGCATGTAGGTTCTTTATTTAACGTAGATAAGGATTGCAAAAGGAATTTTGGAAATTCCACCCCTAAGAGCGTAAATTAGGGGATGATCGCTTACATGCAACTTTTTATTTCTTTGATGTATTTGCTTCAAATTTTGCATGTAGGTTCTCTATATAACAAAAGTAACTACCAGCGAAAAACATTTTGGAAAATCCACCCCTAAAACGTTATTTTAGGGGTAGACAATTTGTTCTATGACTTTTTTTATTCCTTTGATGCATTTGCTTAAAATATTACATGTAAGTTTTTTATTTATCGTAGATAAGGATTACTAAAAGGAATTATAAAAACCCCTAAGAGGGTAAACTAGCGGTATAAATGTTTGTATGGAGTTGGAAGTAGGTTCTAGCAAATCCGTACATAAACGACGCAGCCCCACCGAGTTTGGGCTCATTTGATTCATTTTGACGAGTACTTTGATACTATATGGTAACCAAGGTCTGCTGATGGAACCGGAAGGTGGCCATAGGAACTCCGTAATTAAAAGTCGAAGCCCTATCCAACGGTGTATCACACGTCACTATTGAGGGGTGGGCCTAGACTCCATACTACTTTTCCCATGGCGACTACGGTTTCACTCACGCAGTAGTAGATATTACCAAGCATTCCAATAGATAGTGCAGCTATTTAAGGACCAGCCACATAGCAAACGTTCAGCGGGCACGGGCAGGTCTAACTTTAATAGAAATACAGTCGATAAAAATAGGCTATCTAACAGTGAAAGAATTATTCAAATCGGTCTATTAGTTTCTGAGATCAGCGCGGCCAAACAAACAAACAATAATCTCTTTAGCTTTTTAATATTCATATATAGATATAATCTATATAATATAAAATTCAAAGTCCTGACTGACTGATAATCAACGCACAGCCTCAACCGCTACACCTAGAAGCATGAAATTTGGCAGGAAGATTCTTCAAGTGACGTAAGTGCACACTAAGAAAGGATTTTCGAAAATTCTACCCCCAAGGGGATAAAATAGGGGATGAAAATTTGTATGAAACTTTGTCAATTTTAAACCGATCAGACTGAGACTTTGTATGCATATAGCTGCTATAAAGTAGGCATCCCCTAAGAAAGGATTTTGATAAATTCTACCCCCAAGGGGATAAAATAGGGGTTGAAAGTTTGTATGAAACTTTGTCAATTTTAAACCGATTGGGCTGAGATTTTGCATGCATATAGCTACTATGACGTGGGCATCCCTTAAGAAAGAATTTTGATAAATTCTACCCCCAAGGGGATTAAATACGGGATGAAAGTTTGTATGAAACTTTGTCAATTTTAAACCGATCGGGCTGAGATTTTGCATGCATATAGCTACTATGACGTAGGCATTCTCTAAGAAAGGATTTTGACAAATTCTACCCCCAAGGGGATAAAATACGGGATGAAAGTTTGTATGAAACTTTGTCAATTTTAAACCGATCGGGCTGAGATTTTGCATGCATATAGCTACTATGACGTAGGCATCCCCTAAGAAAGGATTTTGATAAATTCTACTCCCAAAGGGATAAAATAGGGGATGAAAATTTGTATGAAACTTTGTCAATTTTAAACCGATTGGGCTGAGATTTTGCATGCATATAGCTACTATGACATAAGCATCCTTTAAGTTTTGATAAATTCTACCCCCAAGGGGATAAAATACGGGATGAAAATTTGTATGAAACTTTGTCAATTTTAAACCGATCGGGCTGAGATTTTGCATGCATATAGCTTCTATGACGTAGGCATTCCCTAAGAAAGGATAAATTCTAGCCCTAAGGGGATAAAATAGGGGATGAAATTTTGTATTAATCTTCTTAGATTTTCGACTGATTGAACTGAAATTAAAGATTGGAGCTACTATGATGACGACGTCCGCATAAATAGAATTTTCATAAATTCAACCCCCATATGAAATGAGAGATGATGGAAGATGTAAATGTATTAGTTTGAACCTGTCAGTACCTAATCAATTCATATAATACATTGTAAATGGTCGCTGTCTGTACATAGAAGATATATAAGGAAATAAGAGGTGGGAGTGTGTTACGATGCGGAGGTATAGAGTGTGTTACGATAAACAAATGTTTTAAACGATCTTTAACAAAACTTAATTAAATTCCACGTGAGCGAAGCCGCGGGCAAAAGCTAGTAGAAATATATATTTGACGTGATATGTAAAGTAGAGTAATACTAGTTTTCTGAAGGAAGCTTTGTCGGAGTCAATAACCTTTTTGTGTTAGAGAATTATTGAATGGGTATTATTGGGGAAAACTAAGGATTTCAGCACATATCGAGCGTAATCGCCGCACTTGGCCTACGTAAAGGAAAGTGGTAATAAAATGTACATATTTAATATGGGATCAAGTTATATATTAATAGTAGCCCGCGGTTTGACCCGAGTTGTGCCCGTTCTCATGGAAATTGTGGGTTAAAAAATGGCTTTGCGCCTTTCCGTTGAATGTGGCTCTATTCATTTAAAAAATAATTATCTTCTTCTTCTTTTCGAGTCGAGATGATTATTGAAATTAAATTATATAAGTTTAGACCAAAATTTGGCCAAGTCTATTGCATTGCCTCCAAACATCCTCCACAGTGCGGGGCTAATAATTATCTAAATCGGTTAGATAGTTTTTGAGATAAGTGCGTTCAAAGTATATTTTATATTCGTATTCACATACCTATTGACTTCTTCTTCTTCTTCATCGAGTGGATGGTCACCCTGACCAATCCTGGTGTCAGAGTTATTGAGCCGCCAAAGGCCTCTGACATGGCTCATGTAACGACTACTATCCATAGAAAGTAACCGGGAGTTATTGTGATTACCGCACTACCATAGCCAAAACAAGCTTTTAATAAAATCCGAAAAGCAGTCTTATTTTATTAACACACGACACCCCACCCTCCCAAGCCATATTACTCCAATAATCGCAGTTTAGGCCCCTTACCGCTGGCGGACGTCCAAACCTCTGCGATCGAGTTATCATAGTGTGAAATCGGAAGGCGGCTTTGTGTTATAAGATTTATGTAGTCTGCTCTCACATTTAACATTTATATCGTATTATAATTGTTTAGGTAGATTTACGGTTGGCATCGAATGAAAACTTGTTATCTTTCCATTAGGAAAGTCTTGTTTGAATAAGGGTAGTTTAATTACACTACCTATTTTTAACCCCCGACCTGTAGCGTTCGTAGCCAACTTTAACTAAGCGATGTATAGCTGTATAGCTCTGCCCTTACTTGGATTGGTCGCCGATAGTGGCATTTCTTCTTCTTCATCGAGTGGATGGTCAACCTGACCAATCCTGGTGTCAGAGCTATTGAGCCGCCAAAAGCCTCTGACATGGCTCATGTAACGACTACTATCCGTAGAAAGTAACCGGGACCGACGGCTTAACGTGCCCTCTGAAGCACGGAATCGTCTTACTTTTCGGGCAATCAGGTGATTTAGCCTGCAATGCTCTAACCAACTGAGGACAGTCTCACAAAGAGATTTTTGTGAGATATTGTCCCCACCGGGAATCGAACCCGGAACCTCCAGATAGTGAGCCGGGCGCTCAAACCACAAGACCACGGAGGCGGTCTGAGCGCTACCGTGCTTTGGAGTACACGGTACATTGTCGGTCCTTGTTGGACATAAGCGCTTTCACATGCTACTGTGCCAACGGGCTTTATATTCGCTACTTTGATAACGCTTGTCAGTGACTTTTGTACAAAACACACATAGTGTGAGTGCGGGTACAAATACAACGTCATGTGAACCGCATCTGACCCGCACTTGGCCCGCATCCGCACTGTGTGTTTTGCGCTATATAATTAGTATAATACTAGTCGCGTTCCGAGCCACGTTGTACCTATTCCCGCAAGAATTTCGGGATAAAATGTATCCAATGTGTTATTCAGATAGAAAACCTATATTACTGTAAAGTTTCATCCAAATCCGTCGAGTAGTTTTTTCGTGACAGAGCAACAAACATACATACATCCTCACAAACTTTCGCATCAGTACATAGTATAAAACAAAGTCGCTATTTTTGTCTGTTTGTCTGTATGCTTAAATCTTTAAAATTACGCAACGGATTTTGATACGGTTTTTTGTAATAGGTAGAGTGATTCAAGAGGAAGGTTTTTATGTATAAAAATTTCCGATATTCCCACGGGAACGGGCACAACGCGGGTAAAACCGCGGGGCGCTGCTAGTTTATAATATTAGTAGGATTAACAGTGAGCAGTAATTAATGTGTAGTGACATTTACTTAATTTAAATAAAACTTTATTTTAAGCGTTTAAGTTAATTTAAGTTTAATTTGCATGAAATGTTATAAATGTCACTGAATGTCATAAAACATCGGATAATTTTCAAGTGACTTAAGAAGAAGAGGTTCTCTTAATTTTATAATTTATTTCAACATTTTTAACATTATATTTTTGTGACAAGCCCGTTGTCACAGTGAAAGCGCTTACTGTGTCGGGGGTTGCGGGGTCGATTCAACGGAGTAACAATATGTGAGACATAGTTGTTGACGACGTCTGGGTGTCAATTATATATTCTTAAAGTATTTGTGTATGTATAATGTGTATTGTGTGCAATCAATCCCGGTTAATCGTCAGAGCATATCGGAGGCCTTTAGGCGGTCTAAAAACTCCAACAACAGGGTTTTTCAATTGATATGAATGAATGAATGAATGAATGAATGGGTGAATGAATGAATGAATGAGTGAGTGAATGAGTGAATGAATGTGTGAATGAATGAATGAAAGAAAGAATGAATGAATGAATGATAGAATGAATGAATGAATTAATTCATGAATGGAATTAATGAATGAATGAATGAATGAATATATGAATGAATAAAAACGCAGCTTTGTGTAACTTAGTCCACGTTGATTAAAACAGATCTAAAAAGCAATCTAAAGATTGATTACATAGCGAGAGAAACAATTTTTTATTCTCGAAGAATTTTCACAAAACAATTTTCTGAGATCATCGTATAGAAAGTCACAGACAACTCCAAATATTAATAAAAGTATTCAAGGACCTTCAACACGAGAGCGAGTACATAAAAATATGTATGTACTAAATCGTTAACCCAAAGATAAGGCTGTCTATACACTTAACGTTTCAAAACCGGGACGAAAACGGAAGTGCTAGATTTGACGTTCGGAACACTAAAGTACCGACAAACTAAAGTATATTAAGCAAGTTCGGGTAGGTAAGTGATATTTCGTACGAAAACAAATAAAAACCAGCCAAGTGCGAGTCGGACTCGCGCATGGAGGGTTCCGTACTTTAAAATACGGCAAAAAAATCACGTTTATTGTATAGGAGTCCCCTTGAATATTCGTTTTATTTTATTTTTAGTATTTGTTATAGCGGCAATAGAAATACATCATCTGTGAAAATTTCAACTGTCTAGCTATCACCGTTCTTGTGATACAGCCTGGTGACAGACGGACAGACGGACAGCGAAGTCTCAGTAATAGAGTCCCGTTTTTACCCTTTGGGTACGGACCCTAAAAACTCAGCTGAACCCTAAGGACACAGCTAGTTGCACACATCTTGTACGTAGTACAGTGTGACCCTGTGTCACGATATCGATATAAAAATGTAATAAATCTTTAAGAGGGTTCAACTCGTAAATCTCAACGTTTTAAGGGATGAAATTTTCATCCCTCACCGAAGTTTTATGTTAACAACAGTTTAAAAGATTAAAGAGCTTAGTATTATTGTGGTTTTTGGAATTTTTGGGATGTTTTACATTTGGTGATGTCATTTTGGTAATGTTTCACAAGTCAAAATGAAAATGGATCACCCGCATTAAACTCTGTTGACATGCGCAAGTTTACAAGCGAACTAGCTTAATAGAACACGAGTGAGCTAGTGATTTGATATGTGCGACGATCATCGAAGCCGGCAAATCCTACTTCCTATCCTACTTTTTGCGGGAAAGAGCAACAAACATACATCCATACATCCATCCATAAATACATCCATCCTCACAAACTTTCGCATTTATAATATTAAAGTAGGATGGGGTCTTATTCATAAAAGCTTAATAAGAGAATTTTAGCTATCAAAATAGTTCGTCCTTTTCTCACACACGCTATTTTCCAAAGAGCAAAAGAGACAAAACACTTTATAATAGTGTTTAGTTAGAGGTTATGAACAAGGCGGATAATCTTTAAATTTTGTTAAAGAACTTATTAACATTAATTGAAACGTACGTTGATGTCATTATTATTTGTTGAAACGGGAACTTACGTACGCGGAGGTTACTGTTGAGTTGTCCCTCAACACGTTTCGGCCACATACGGTGGCCTTCATCAGGAGGTGGGTGAAGCGCTCGCGACAGCGTCTCTCCCCGCACTGCCGGCCGCCGCGGCTCGCGCCTCGCGCGCCGCCGCGCGGAGCGCGCGCGCAGAGAGCTGTTGTTGTGGCTGTTGAGGTGGTTGGGGGGGTTGCGCACGCGTGGGCTCGCGTTGTAAGTGAGTGACAAAGTGTTGGGGAGGGTACTTCGCGATTATTATGTCAACATTGATCGCGTAAATGGGGAGTTGTACCAACTCAACTTAGAGCTGTCTCATGCCTTAGACGTGGAGTTATGGGACATCTACGACACCATGACGTTTAACAGAGCGGAGTCTGTTCGGAACAGCACAACTAACAGACATAATGCGAAATTTAGACGCCTTGCAAAAAAGTCGCAGCAAGATAACGTTCGTGCGGATTGCTCCGTGGTGATTGAAAGGAGTGTGGTGAACTTGTCGTCGGTGGACATCTCGGATGCAGCGAAGCAAGCGCTATCCAGAGGTCTGAACTTTGCTCCGACACCGCGCAAGATCCCGGTGGAGGATATCATCACGGGAGTGGAGGACGCCGTCGTTAGAAATGGCATTCCCAGTAGGGATGCGGAATGTTTGCGACAGAATGTGTCCGTAATGTTAAGGGGTAGTAAATTACCGAAACCTAACATTACGAACTCCGAACTTGTGGCATTAAGAAGCCTGAAGAGGAACCCGGACCTTTTGATATTACCTGCGGATAAGGGCAATGCAACAGTGATCGTGAACACAGCGGACTATGAGCGGAAGATTAGTGACTTGGTGAGTGACACGACAACTTATGTGAAGGTCAAATACAACCCAACTGCGAGAGTCACTAACCGGCTTAATAAGTTTTTATCACTGTTGCCTGATGACGTGGGTAAATCCCTCCGGCCGCCAAATCCAACACCGCCCAAGATATATGGATTGCCAAAGATCCACAAACAAGACTGGCCTTTACGACCTATAGTGAGTCAGATTGACTCACCCACTTACAGGACGGCGCGTTTCTTGTCGGATCTACTGCAACAATTTATAGGCAAGACCACCAGCTTCGTCAAGGACTCGACACACTTCACGCAGCTACTAGACGGGGTAGTCCTTGGCGAACAGGAACTCATGGTGAGTTTTGACGTCGCTTCTCTCTTCACTAATGTACCGATAGAGGACACCATCACAATTTTAACAGAGCTTATGTTAACAAACTCTACACCTATCGAGTACTTACACTTAGTGGACTGTACCTTGAGAAGTGGGTATTTTATGTGGCGGGGGGATTTTTATATACAAAAGGATGGGGTAGCCATGGGATCACCGATAGCACCCGTAGTCGCTAACATATTCATGGAGTGGTTTGAGCGCACTACGTTGGAGTCGATCCCGTGCAGGCCGAGACACTGGTGGAGATACGTGGACGACGTATTTGCAATAGTTCACAGAGATTCCGTAACAGAGCTATTAGACACTCTCAATGGTAAACATCCCAAGATATCGTTCACTGTAGAGACGGAGCGGGATGGGGAATTACCTTTTCTGGATGTGTTAGTCAAGCGAGGGACGAATGGACGATTATCACACACTGTATACCGCAAGACAACACATACGGATCGATACTTGAGGGCTGATTCCCACCACCACCCTTCGCACACCGCATCGGTTCCAAGGACGCTAATCAACAGAGCCCTGAGATTATGTGATCCCGAATACCTGGACGCCGAGCTCTATCATGTGCGGGGAGTGCTAGAGAGAAACGGTTACAGCTGGAGACACAGTTTACGTGTTGCAAATACGTCGTGCCGCACCCGGGAGCCCACAGCAGACAGGGCGCTGATGTACCTGCCTTACATAAAAGGTGTTACGGACAAAATCGGACATATGATGCGCCGCAAATACGATATCAAGACCATCTTTCGTCCGGCTACACAACTAAGGCAGTTACTTCGATCGCCGAAGGATAGGGAACCGTTGGGGGTCCCCGGGGTGTACAAGATACCCTGCGAGTGTGGGAAGTTTTATATCGGCGAGACGAAGAGGAATGTATCTACCAGGCTCACCGAACACATTCGTGCGCTGAAGAAGGTGGATATAAACCGATCAGCGGTGGCTGAACACGCTATAGTTTCGGACACGACTCATTTTATTAGGTTTGACCAGACGCGAATCGTAGCCCGGGAGAAACGCTACGTGTCCCGGAAAATTCGCGAGGCCATAGAAATAAGTCGTTGTCCGAATTTTAACAGAGATAGTGGATGGATGCTGCCTGCGGCCTGGAAACCATGCCTCCAGCTATCTTCGGAGAGGGTCACAAACGGGGTTAGTGGAGACACCGTGAGTTCGTACTGTGTTCGGCCTCAGCATGCAACGGACTCCGGGAGCACGGACAATTCCCGTGAAGGCTCTCTCTCGCCGATACAACGCGAGCCCACGCGTGCGCAACCCCCCCAACCACCTCAACAGCCACAACAACAGCTCTCTGCGCGCGCGCTCCGCGCGGCGGCGCGCGAGGCGCGAGCCGCGGCGGCCGGCAGTGCGGGGAGAGACGCTGTCGCGAGCGCTTCACCCACCTCCTGATGAAGGCCACCGTATGTGGCCGAAACGTGTTGAGGGACAACTCAACAGTAACCTCCGCGTACGTAAGTTCCCGTTTCAACAAATAATAACTTATTAACAGTCAACAAGTAACGTTACTTCCAACTTGAAAAACAAAAATGTAAAATTAAGCAAGTCTAGAACTTAAAATTCGAGACGCGAAGTGAAAATAAGGTGTTTCAGTACTTATGTAAACATTTAATGTCTTACTTAGGTCTTAAAGTTGAAACACTAAGAGAGGCTAAAGAATTTTTGTTTATAAGTGTACGTAGGTTTTAAAAAGGTGTAGTCTTGTGAATAGTAAAATCGTTGACATATATCTTCAATTACACTTTTTGTATAAAATTCTTTGGAAAAAGAATACGTATTATATTTTGGAGTGATTGTATAAGAAATCAGTTAAACGAAGTTATTTACAAAAATAATTATTCAATACGGATTGGTAGTTATTGAGATTAGCGCGTTCAAACAAAAAATCAATCTCTCCTTTATAAGATTTTTTAAATAGATAGAGTGATTCAAGAGGAAGGTTTATATGTATAAAAATTCCCGAACTTCCCACGGGAACGGGCACAACGCGGGTAAAACTGCGAGGCCTCCGTGGTCTTGTGGTTTGAGCGCCCGGCTCACGATCCGGAGGTTCCGGGTTCGATTCCCGGTGGAGATATCTCACAAAAATCTCTTTGTGAAACTTTCCTCAGTTTGGTTAGGGCATTGCAGGCTGAATCACCTGATTGCTCGAAAAGTAAGATGATTCCGTGCTTCGGAGGGCACGTTAAGCCGTCGGTCCCGGTTACTTTCTACGGATAGTAGTCGTTACATGAGCCATGTCAGAGGCCTTTGGCGGCTCAACAACTCTGACACCAGGACTGGTCAGGTTGACCATTCACTCGATGAAGAAGAAGACGAGGCGCTTCTAGTTTATAATATTAGTAGGATTATTTACTTAAATCAAATATATCCATCAAACATCATTATTACCTTCAAGGCTGTCTCCCAAAATGAAACTGTAATGGAATGCAAATAAATCAAAGTTAACAAGATTATTTTAAGCCGGTTCATATTTCAATATCATTTGACAGACAGACAAGCTGATTAATTTATTATATAACCTGTCTCGGGGCTTCAGGGAGATGTATTAATAAATCTTAATCCGAGTATAATGGTCCAGTCTGTAGTTAGTTTGAGTCGGTTAGTGGACAACGCTAGTGTCGGAGTTATTAGACCGCTTAAAGGCCGCCGACTTGTTCTACCGATGTCAGAAAAATATTTAATTTTACAGACCAAAAGTATGTTAAGCCGAAATAAAAATTGTTATACCAAACTAGACAAAACAAAACAAAACTCAATTTTCTAGACTTTAACAATAACAAACTGAGCCTATATACTACGTTCTTAACCATTCACAGCAAAATAAACTCTGTCCACTTAAACTCAAGTCTCACATTCCTGTATCAATTTTAGGTAAGTTAGGTTGTTATTCGGTCTAGATTTAGGCGGTATTGGCAAAGCCTAGCCACTGTAACTCTTACTTCCGGTTGCAGGAAGTTCGTTCGTAGTCTAAGGAGAGCTCGTGGTTGGATCAGGGCCAAATGGAGACGGAAATTGGACAGACGAAACGTGTGAGCTTACTTAAAACTGTTAGGGACATCTTGTCTTCTTCATCGAGTGGATGGTCACCCTGACCAATCCTGGTGTCAGAGTTATTGAGCCGCCAAAGGCCTCTGACATGGCTCATGTAACGACTACTATCCATAGAAAGTAACCGGGACCGACGGCTTAACGTGCCCTCCGAAGCACGGAATCATCTTACTTTTCGAGCAATCAGGTGAGGCGGTTAGGTAATAAACATGTTTTAATTTTTGGAATTGATACTACGTTTACGGATACACTTCGCTTTTATTTTACACTAGTATTGTCACGTGGTTTTACCCGCGCTGTGCCCGTTTTCAATTTGACAGAAATTACTAAGAAGCCTGCTGCCTTAGGAGGCTCATTGGTCACAGGTTGGTCCCATTTTTACCAATTTTAAAAAAAGATTGGAAAGAAATTCATGTAAGGAATTGGGGGAGACTTTTCCCGTCAGTGGGACAGCGAGGTTACATAAAAAAGTGGTATTTCTTGTCAAAACATGGTATTGAAGTTGAATTTTCGTTGTAATTATTCGTAAACGGTTTTCCACGCCAAATCCGTCTATAACTTTCCTTATATCCTAAACACAGCCAACAAGTATTCCGAATACGTACTTCAATAACTTCCAAACGAATATCGGAAGATTGAGAAATGATGAGAGATCTCGGAAATAAATTGTGGTTCCGGGAACAATAGTAAGTGTTTAATAATGAGAATGTGTTGTAATACATTACTTGTGCGAGATAGAAATATGGAGAGACTATGATCTGCAGTGTCTTATAGGACGATACTTTACATTAGTGCTCGCTTGTGATTACGTGTACTCGCTGTACTAACATCTTCAGTGAGAGGACTTTGATCTGCAGTGTCTTATAGGACGATACTTTACATTAGTGCTCGCTTGTGATTACGTGTACTCCTCGCTGTACTAACATCTTCAGTGAGAGGACTTTGATCTGCAGTGTCTTATAGGACGATACTTAACATTAGTGCTCGCTTGTGATCACGTGTACTCCTCGCTGTACTTACATCCGTTTGATTTGTAGTGTTATTTTATAGGGTGGAAATATTTTGCCAATTTATTAACATAAAGTTTCAGTACCTAAAATAGCAAACTCAATTAGAATGTTTAAACGAAATGTTTTGTTAGTGAAAAGGGTTGAAATTATTATGTTTGCTACCCTTTCGATGTTCTTTTGTTTATGGTTAATGTTACCGACCGAGGATATTTATATTTCTTCCCCTTATTTTGTTCACCGACTCCGCGAAAGAGGGATTATTATGTTAATTCTCGTGCTTTAGCTATTTATATTTCCGTTCCATTAACATTTTGGTGGTAGCGAATGGAGGCGAATTTCTGACTTTTATATCTACGAAAAAAGTGGTTACTAAGTCAAAATGGAACCACTTTGGTGGTTACATCTAACTTTCTTTCTCTTCTCTTTCTCACTGTACTGATATCTTCAGTGAGAGTAAATGACTTTTATTTGCCCAGCAGTGTAGTAATTATCACTACAAATTATAAAACAAAGTCCCCGGCCGCGTCTGTCTGTCTGTGCGCGATAAACTCAAATACTACTGCACGGATTTTGACGCGGTTTTTTTAAATACATAGTGATTCATGAGAGACATCACCACCCAGTGGGTCCCGGGAGGAGCGCGGCGCCGCGAGCGGCCGAGGAAACGCTGGAGGGACGACATTGTCTCCTTCGACAGCGAGTGGTGGGAGACCGCGAAGGATAGAGAGAGATGGAAGAGTTTGGGGGAGACTTTTGCCCAGCGGTGGGGCGATATAGGTTAAGGAAAAAAAAAGTGATTCAGGGTGTACATAAATACATGTAAACCTTCCTCTTGAATCATTCTATGTATTGAAAAACCGCGTCAAAATCCGTGCAGTAGTATTTGAGCAGACGCGGCCGGGGACTTTGTTTTCTACACTAATATTATAAAGAGGAAATATATTTGTTTGGTTGTAATGAATAGGATCAAAAACTACTGGACCGTTTTTAAAAATTCTTTCACCATTCGAAAGCTACATTATCCACGAGTAACATAGGCTATTTTTCATCCTGAAATTCCCACAGGAATTAACACAACGCGGGTAAAACCGCGGGGCGCTGTATTGTTATGTAGTGATACTTAGTAAAACCAGTCACGGATAAAAAATACTCGTGTTAAGCAAAATCAGATGGACAGATAAGAATTTTATAGTTCGTTAGCGGAACACATCAGCGGAAATACTCCCAGAAAAAAGGATTTTCGGGACTTTTTCCTGGTTCTGTTTAAACATCTATTGTGAAGGGAATTACATTATTTGGGGATTTTCGGGACAGACAGATAAAATGTATTCCTGTAGCTTTTATAGATTAGGAGACGTCTCGTAGCGTAGTTTGCAAAGCGATGTTAGTTCATTGCGATTGTTAAGCAACGTGCAGCTCGACCCCTACTTGGATGGGTGGACGATAGTGGCATTTCTATCTGAGCGCTACCGTGCTTCGGAGGGCACGATTTGAATTTTTGTAATGGATAACTACATGCAACGGGAAGGTTATAGGCTATTTTTATCCCGAAATTCCCACAGGAACGGGCCCAACGCAAGTTAAACCGCGGGGCACAGCTAGTCTATAATATTAAAATGAATCGCAAAATGTGTTGCTAAGCGCATAACTTCAGAACGACTGCACCAAATTGTTCTTTTTTTAATGTGTTCCTTATTGTCAGGACAAGGTTTTTATATAAGAAAAATAAGGAATAAAAATCTCCAAATTCCCACGGGAACGGGGGCGCTGCGGGTGAAACCGCAGGGCACAGCTAGTATATTATATTATTATAATAGATTGTCCACACCTGCATCCTCACTATATGTAACTTGCGGTTAACATTATCTAATTTCCTACGGACAATATCTATCCCACAATGCCTACAGAATCGAATAACTACTAAAACCAAACCGCAGTCGTAAGAGTCTGATAATTTCACCAAGATATTGTCTGATTGCCTCTTTGTCTTCATAGATCAGCGAGTAGGTAGTAGTCGTTACATGAGCCATGTCAGAGGCCTTTGGCGGCTCAATAACTCTGACACCAGGATTGGTCAGGTTGACCATCCACTCGATAAGAAGAAAAAGCGAGTAGGTAATGCCGTTTACAAATCGTGGTCGAATCTCAAGGGTTGTTCGATGAAGTCGATATTATTATTATATGACGTCGATTACGAGTATGAGAATATCGACGGGTCTTCTTCTTCATCGAGTCGATGGTCACCCTGACCAATCCTGGTGTCAGAGTTATTGAGCCGCCAAAGGCCTCTGACATGGCTCATGTAACGACTACTATCCGTAGAAAGTAACCGGGACCGACGGCTTAACGTGCCCTCCGAAGCACGGAATCATTGACGGGTTATAATGATGTACTAGCCGCGCCCCGCGGTGCTACCCAGATTGTACCAGTTCCCGCGGGAATTTGGGGAAAAATTGATTCAAGAGGAAGGTTTATATGTATAAAAACTCCCGAAATTCCCACGGGAACGGGCACAACGCGGGTAAAACGCGGGGCGATGCTAGTACAATATAAAAATAATTATTCAAATCGGATTGGTAGTTTTTGATGTTAACGCGTTCAAACAACAAATCGAACTCTTCACCTTTATTATATTAGTAAAGATATTTCGGTACAAGGAGGTCAAAGGGTCGCCTTTAAAAGGCGGAGCCCTAAAGAGCAGGCTGAGAGGCTCCTGACTTTGTACACTCCGGAGGTCGGGGAATTTTATTGGAAGAATTAATTACTGTAGGCACTTGTTTATGAATGAGTTTGTAAAGATAGGTGGTGGTTCTTTTGCAATGTTCTTGGTGTTCATATTAAGGTCGATTTACATCAGAAGAGCGATGTTCATTCTATCCCCACTCTATAAAATGATTGTAATGTAAACAGATTTAGAGCATTCTTTCGTTGTTCTACAGCCTCTGTGGTCTTGTGGATTGAGCGCTCGGCTCACGATCCGGAGGTTCCGGGTTCGATTCTCGGTACGGATATCTCGAATATCTCACAAAAAATCTCTTTGTGAGACTGTCCTCAGTTTGGTTAGGGCATTGCAGGCTGAATCACCTGATTGCCCGAAAAGTAAGATGATTCCGTGCTTCGGAGGGCACGTTAAACCGTCGTCCCGGTTACTCTCTACAGATAGTCGATGACCCATGTCAGAGGCCTTTGGCGGCTCAATAACTCTGACACCAGGATTGGTCAGGGTGACCATCCACTCGATGAAGAAGAAGAAGAAGCTATCAAATGGTTTATACGAAATTTCCCAAAGAGCAAAAGAGACAAAACGATTACTGGCCGATTGAGCTACGCCCAGCTCCACTCTGCTCCAAAAAAAACGCACCCTTAGTTATTCGATCCAAAACAGCAACATCAAATTAAAACCGTAAACGCCAATCAAATTAACACTACATACGTAAAATATCACTTTTCGCATCGAAGTAAAACTACAACACCCAATCAATCAAAAAGCAATTTAATTACCAAAACAATAGTGTCGCTATTTCAATTCACAAACTGCTGCTTGAATATCGGTGCCAATATATTGGGTTCTAGCAGCGCCCCGGTTTTACCCGCGTTGTGTCCATTCCTGTGGGAATTTTGGGATGAAAAATAGCCTATGTTACTCGTGGATAATGTAGCTTTCGAATGGTGTAAGAATTTTTAAAAATGGTCCAGTAGTTTTTGAGCCTATTCATTAAATTACAACCAAACAAACAAAGTTTTCCTCTTTATAATATTAGTGTAGACTAGCAGCGCCCCGCGGTTTTACCCGCGTTGTGCCCGTTCCTGTGGGAATTTTGGGATGAAAAGTAGCCTATAACCTTCCCGTTGAATGTGGCTATCCATTACAAAAATATTTTTTTAAATTGGACCAGTAGTTCCTGAGATTAGCGTGTTCAAACTCTGTAGCTTTATAATATTAGTACTTATAGATATAAAAGTTGGTTTAATTCAGATCATAGGCCAACCCTGGTATTTTAGACCACCTTGAAGCCTCCGACATGACCTTACGATTGAAAAAACCGGGACCGACTGCTTAACATGCCCTCCGAAACACGGTAGCGTTCAGATAGCAAAATGACTATCAGCCACAATGTAAAAAAAAACCGGCCAAGTGCGAGTCGGACGGAGGGTTCCGTACTTTAAAAAACGGCAAAAAATCACGTTTGTTGTGTGGAAGCCCTCCTTGAATGTTTGTTTTATTTTATTTTTAGTATTTGTTGTTATAGCGGCAATAGAAATACATCATCTGTGAAAATTTCAACTGTCTAGCTATCACCGTTCTTGAGATACAGCCTGGTGACAGACGGACGGACGGAAAGCGAAGTCTCAGTAATAAGGTCCCGTTTTTACCCTTTAGGTAAACCCTAAAAACAGTCAACCCTAACTACGATATACCTGACCCTTTCGCGCCAATACTATGCCTATAGCACCCAACCTATAGCGGCAGCAATTAATATTACGAATGCCTATCGCTAAACGGGCCTACCAGGCCCGACTTATTATCTGGCAGCCTGCCAAAGAAACTATACTCATTATTGTTTAGGCAGTTTTATGGTTGAATGGAGGAGCGAAATATTTATCGTCTTTAAAGGCTGTTTTGCCAACAATGCTGGATTTTATATTTAATAAATTTTAGGAAATTAAGCAGTGCCTCACGCCTCGTGACTTTTTCAAGGGTATTTTAAGATGGTTTCAAGTTCCTTTTCATTTCATTCATTTCTCTTATACAAATCATTCATTCAATAATTCATTCACTCACTCATTCACTCATTCATTCATTCACTCATTTACTCATTCATTCACTCACTCATTCATTCATTCACTCATTCATTCACTCATTCATTCACTCACTCATTCATTCATTCACCCATTTTAAGTGTTTAAAAGATAGGCTATTTATCCCCACATGTCCACTAAAACGGGTACAACGCAGGTAAAACCGCGGGGCACGGCTGTAACCCAATCATTCACATTCATCAATTTTCTCAAAGCAATTTATAAAAGACCATCTCATGTTCCATTAAGCTAATTAGAAACACACATGCCACTAATTAGTTAATTAATTAGAAAAACCGGCCAAGTGCGAGTCGGACTCGCGCACGGAGGGTTCCGTTCTTTAACGGCAAAACATCACGTTTGGTGTATGGGAGCCCAACACTAGAATAAAATCTGTGCAGGTTCTTAAGGCCGAAACTGCGTTTAGCGGGCGCAAGCTACGGTTCACTTTTGTATGAAACCGCAGACGACGGGCGCACGCAACGGTTCACTTTTGTATGAAACCGCGCGGGCACCCGCTTAACACAGTATCGGCCCTTAAAGTAATTACTCTATAAACTTCACAACCCAATTCTGAAGTTATTCATCGCAATTATAATGCTACATTAAATCCATCAACATCCCCTAAAATAACTTAAACTTTGGAGTTCTGTAAACGAGAAACGAAGCAAAATAAATACCAATATTGAAAATCAAACTGTCAAAGAGTAACAGTTCGTAATAGCAGGAGAGCCAACATAATAATGGTGTAACGCCGCGCCGGTCCACACGGCGCTCGCTGGTAGTCGGGTGTAAATATTGCCTTAGGTCTGCCGTGGTTTGCAAACTTCATTACGATCGCACCACCTTGGGTGAGGTTGTGGCCCAAGTTATGAGATTGGGAGACGAGAATATGTTTTCAATTGAAACTACGTTTTGCGATACACTTTTATTTTACAGTAGCAGCGTTTCGCGGTTTTACCCGCATTCTGCCTGTTTCCGTAAGAATTTCGGGATGAAAAATAGCCTATAACCTTCCCGTTGAATGTGGCTTTAGCATTTCTATCCGAGCGTTACCGTGCTTCGGAGGGCACGTTAAGCAGCCGGTCCCGGTTGTTTCAATCGTTAGACCATATCGGAGAGCTTTGGGCGGTCTAAGAACTCCAGGGTTGACCACTGACCGAAATGAATGAATGACTGCTACCCTCAATATCTTATGCTTTAGACCACACATTATAAAGTAGTAAAACAATTAGGTGCCTGCAATTACTACGGAACGAGACCCTCAAATGGTGCGCCGCTATAATTTGGCACTACCCTTAACTTAGCTATGTAAATATCTAAGTGGGAACTATTTAATTAGTTTTATGTAATATCTATATATAGAGTGCTAATACGTTGGTCACATTAAACGAGGTTACAAAACGGATATTAAGGGTGTGTTTTCATTGAAGCGAACCGGAGCTGTGCGGAGCTTACGAGCTTACTAGCCCCGCGATTTTACCCGCGTTGTCCCCGTTCCCGCGGGAATTTCGGGATAAAATGTATTCCATGTGTTATTTTTATGTATAACCTATATTACTGTAAAGTTTCATCCAAATCCGTCCAGTAGTTTTTTCGTGAAAGAGCAACAAAAATACATCCAACCTCACAAAGTTTCGCATTTATAATATTAGTAGGATCTTATAATATAGAGTGAATCTTTTCGTAATGCATTGTGATTCGTTGATTAATCTCCACTGGTCTATAAAAATACTAGCAGTGCCCCGCCTTTTACCCGCGTTGTGCCCGTTCCCGTGGAAATTTCAAGAATTTTTATACATAAAAATCTTCCTCTAGAATCACTCTACCTATTACAAAAAACCGCATCAAAATCCGTTGCGTAATTTTAAAGATTTAAGCATAACAGGCAAACAGAAGACAAACAGACGCGACTTTGTTTTATACTATGTAGTGATATGAAACAGCAAATCGAGATAAGAAGTCTGTAAAACTTTTTGAGTGTTAAACTAAAAATAGTGCCAAAAAGTATTTGATTAATTAAAGACTTCTCTGTCGAAGAATTCAATCTGAAGCCTAATTGTCTACATTAGTTCTTAGTATAGCTAAACAAAAACCGGCCAAGTGCGAGTCGGACTCGCACCCGAAGGGTTCCGTACTTTAAAAAGTGGAAAAAAAATCACGTTTGTTGTCAAGGAGCCTCCTTGAATATTTGTTTTATTTTATTTTTAGTATTTGTAATAGCGGCAATAGAAATACATCATCTGTGAAATTCATCTGTCTAGCTATCCAGGTTGCACTCCAGGACTGCCGGCAGAAGTGAAAACTTGAATATTAACGTCAAAACGTGTTACGAATGTACGATCACGTCACGTGTCCTGACGCGAATTTAAAAATTTTTACTTATCACAAAAAAGTGCACAACAAAATAAGATTCTTACTATTAATTGAAACGTACGTTAATGTCATTATTATTTATTTAAAACGGGAACTTACGTACGACGGAGACTACTGTCGAGAGTTCCTCGACACGTTTCGGCCACATACGGTAGCCTTCATCAGGAGGTGGGTGAAGCGCTCGCGACAGCGTCTCTCCCCGCACTCTGTGCGGGGAGAGACGTTCACCGTTTTAAATAAATAATAAAAAAAGATTCACTTCAAAAACACAGTAAACTTCAAATCCTAATAAAACTACAATCATTTTGAATGAAATAGGTTAAAGTATTAAAACATTAACCCCTACGCGTCGGGTCCCTCCGACCCCGAGCCTTCATAAAAAGCGAATAAGGATTGATCAATCGGCTATTTTACATAAGAAATAGGTATGGCCCGCCCTTTATAAGAAAACTAGCAGCGTCCCACGGTTTTACCCGCGTTGTGCCCGTTCCCATAGGAATTTCGGGATGAAAAATAGCCTATAACCTTCCCGTTGAAAGTGGCTATTTAATACAAAAAGAATTATTCAAATCGGACTGGTATTTTCCGAGATTAGCTCGAACATACAAATAAACTTACACATTTCACCTTTAAAAATTACTGAATTTGCCCTAACAAAATTATCCATATGAAAATCAAAAAATGTTTTTTGTCAAAAATTCGTGTTTACCGATTTTCTTTTATCACTTATAACCTTTTAAAATGCAAAAATAACTCTGAGAAATCTCACAAACACATCGCAAACGCTTGTAGGAAAACTAACAAATCTTTCAATAAAATCTTGCACAAACGGAATTTTAATAAAAAATATCGGTTTCAAAGAATCGGGTGAAGTTCTATTTAGTAGCGGAACAGGGACGGACTCAGGAATGCTAACTGCCTCACTCAGAGATGTTCATTAACGTCACTTAAATAATTGACATGAATTTTCATACATAACATGTCAAAATCACTCATTAAATCTCTACTAAGGAAGTATTTGATATCTCTAAGTACGCCCGGGCGTTCTTCTTCCTCTTTCGAGTCAATGGCGCATAATAATTTTTGTATTTTTATTTTCCCGGAGAAGTAATTCACGAGAGAGAGGGCAGCGTCTGATACGTTCAGTAAGTCCTCTTTAGTGCAGGTGGTAGGGCACAGAGGACAGGACAAGAAATGAGCCATGTTATTATTTACTCCCACCTGTTCTGTTGACAGAACTACTGGGACTTTTTTACTATTAGTTCTGTGACTTATTTACACCTGACTTTTACCTAATAAAAAAAAATAACCCTAACCTACCGAATAGTTAGTCTTGTCAACAGAACTACTCAACAGAACAAGTGAGAATTGTATTCCCAATTGTTTTGTGGACAAAACTAATGGTAAAAAAAGTCCCAGTAGTTCTGTCAACAGAACTACTCAACAGAACAGGTGGGAGTAAACTCATAAAACAGTACACATTTTAAATTAATTTATTTAAAGTATGGAAAATATATGAAAATCCAAATATTAATAAATAGTTTCAGCAGTAAATAACGGTAGGTATATAATTTCAGATATTGGTTGGTAACCTCAACCACTTATGTTCCAATTTAATTTGACTATTATAACCACAAATGGAAACGTAATAATGAAATTAGTAACTGTCATTTTTCGAAGTTTATATTATACTAGGAACGCCCCGGACTTTTACCCGCATTGTGCCCGTTCCCATGGAAATTTCAGAATATTTTATACATATACCCCTTACTCTTGAATCACTCTATCTATTCATAAAAACCGCGTCAAAATCCGTGCAGCAGTGTTTGTGCTACATATTGAGGAACTTTTTTTTGAATTAACAATAGGTATGTTTTTTCTTTGCCCATATAACCTTTGTCCTGAGTACGGCCCTGTCGAAGCCAATACCACTTCCGTACTATTGTCAGAAAACAGCTGACATTATATTTTGAAAGAAATTCTCAAGAAATGTTTCTATTGTGGGTTTAAACCCGTTAATAAAGTAATTCCTGGACTTTTAAAAAGTTGTTTTGATACAATCTTTGTATTTGTTCAAGGAATGTAGGTAGTAATACATGAGCAAGCATAGGCAAGCCAGTGTTAAAAATTGGCATTAAAAGTCGTCACAACCCAGCTGCAGGTCAAGCCTGGTAAAGTGGGGCTACTTCACTAAGTCCGAGTGTGACTGCGGCGCCCCAGACCAGGACATGGTCCACCTCTTGTCCTGTCCTCTGTGCCCTACCACGTGCACTAAAGAGGACTTACTGAACGTATCAGACGCTGCCCTCTCTCTTGTGAATTACTGGTCCGGGATAATATATATACAAACATTATTTTGCGCCATTAACTCGAAAGAAGAAGATCTAGATTACTGAAGTTGAAAACCGGACTTGCCTTTTATTGAAAGCAGCAATACAGCTTTAATTAGCATAAGAAACACCGGCTTAAATTACCATACAAAGTTGAAAATTTTTTTTAACTAAATTATTCTATTAGACTATAATATCCTTTTTTTTGTTAACGTGACCAATTTTGGTCATGACTAAATCGTAAATTAAACTATATACTTACAGACTCTGCGATAGGTACTTGGAGAGTCCTAGTTTAGATATCTTGCTACCTTTGATGCCTTCGTTAACGATGTTGGTGACGGTCAGAAAATTCTTCGTCATTGTCGACTCTTGAGAAGACACTGTCGTCACAATTTTATACGGATTGGTTAGTTTTTTTTTGTGACCAAAAAAATAATTTAAAACATTTGAATAAAAAAAAGGAGTGTAATTTTTTAAAATTAAAATGTAAGAATAATATGATTACCAAAATATTGGTTTAAAAAAAAACTTATATATGACTTAAATATGTAAAAAAACTTGTATATATAAATGATTGGGTGTAAAGACTCCAAACAAATTTTTAAATTAATTTTTACCAAATTTGAAATAAAGAAATTGTGACAAAATAAAAAAAATCGCAACAAACTTACTCTTTTTTGTTTTGAGAACCCAACATCGAATTCTATTATTTTAAATTTAAAACTTTCAACACGCAACAATAACACGCGAATAAAAATATTTTTTTATTTTATTTTTAACAAAAATAAATAGTTTTTATTCCATTTCAACAAAATAATTTTAAAGACACTGCTTCTCTCTTGTTTTTCTTATTATCACAGATGTTTGTCGATGCTTTTTTTATTAATTATGCCAAGTATAACCTGAAAATAAATTGTCATTTTATTTATTTTGAACACAAAAAAGGCATTCTTGCTGTCGAGATGTGTCTTGAAAAAAAAACATTTAAAAAAAATTATATTATTATTTTATTTTATGAACTGATAAATTATGATATAAATAATATCGTTAGGATAGCTTAAATATAAAGTCCTGATTACACTACTGTGTATGCCTAAGTTGACGAACGCATTTAAATATAGTTCATCATTTTCTCACGAATACACTTTTGCAGGCGCGACCCTACTAAATCTGGGAAATGTAGCGCTCAGATAGAAATGCCCCTATCGGTCACCTATCTAAGTAGGGGTCGAGCTGCACGTTGCTTAACAATCGCAATTAACTAACATCGCTTAGTCAAACTACACCACGAGCGCTAACTTGACGGTGAACTGAACGTTCAACGTTGCATACACCTTAATATAATTCCGCCATTAAATCAAAAACTTCGATTTGACCACAATTCGACTGTACTTCCTTTACTTAAAGTTAGAACAACCAACATAAAGTTACTTCAAAGTTATAACTTAAAAGTAACTTCAAATAGAATTTTGTTAAACCCCTCTTTATTTTAAAGGGGAGGGGTTATTTGGGAGATTTGTTAAACGTTCGGGGAATGTTTAAAGTTTCTGAATTCTGTTCTCTGTGGGTAGATGTTGGAGACAAATATTTGAGAAGTTATTTAGTGAATAAGCTATTTTAATTGTTCAAATAGTTATGAATGAAAGGTAGAGTCAACAAGAAAAATGATTTTGTTTTTTATGTCTTTAAAAAAATACCAGTGTCTTTAAAAGTGCGCGTCGGACTCAAGCACGGAAGCTTCCGTATTTTAATAAACGGCAGAAAAACACGATTATTGTATGCCCCATTTGAATATTTGTTTTATTTTATTTTTAGTATTTTTTGTTATAGCGGCAATAGAAATACATCATCTGTGAAAATTTCAACTGTCTAGCTATGACCGTTCTTGTGATACAGCCTGGTGGCAGTCGGACGGACGGACAGCGAAGTCTCAGTAATAGGGTCCCGTTTTTACCCTTTGGGTAGGGAACCCTAAAAATCAAAGATATTGTATTTTTAACCCCCGCCGTAAAAAAAGGGTGATATCTGTTTGACGTAAATGTTTGTGTATGTGTGTCTGTGGTATCGTAGCTCTAAAAGGGATGGACCGATTTCGATGCAGTTTTTTTTCATTTTGAGTCCAGGTTCCTTGTGGTGGTGCTTAGGAAAATATTCTACGCAAAAACGGAACGGGTACAACGCGGGTAACACCGAGGGGCGCGACTAGTCTACAGTAATTATAAAGAGGAACACTTTGTTTGTTTGTAATGAATAGGCTCAAAAACTACTGGACCGTTTTTAAAAATTCTTTCACCATTCGAAAGCTACAATATCCACGAGTAACATAGGCTATTTTTCATCCGTAAATTCCCACAGGAATGGACACAACGCGGGTAAAACCGCGGGGCGCTGCTATATATAATATGATGATGATACAATTTTTTTTCTACTACAGCTGTAAGTTACTTTTCTACGAATCTATAGGAAACCTAGACAAAAGAAATTCACTTAATTCCCACTTCCTCCCCTTTGAATCGAACAAGGAAACTTACTTAGCCGACGTGATAAAGGAAGGGGGAACATTTCTGCAACCTTTCTACATTTCAAGTGTGTTATTAGACATTTTTGAAAATTTAGGTATTCATAGTAATTGATCTTGCTTTAGATAAGTTCGAGTAGGTTTGTAGCCAACCCTGGTGTCGGAGTTTTTAGACCATCTAAAGACCTCCGACATGGTCTAACGATTGTAACAACCGGAACCGACAATTGTATGTGTATTTTCACACAAAAACGACTGTTTAGATTTGAATGAAAATTGGCTCAGAAATAGATTACAATTTGGAATAACATATTGACTTCTTTATCCAATCCATTTTCACACAAAACTACATATCAGATTTGGATGAAAATTTTCATCGATTAAACTTCAAAATAAAACAATGGCTGCTTATTATCCCAAAATTCCCACGAACGTGTACAGCGCAGGTAAAACCGCGGGGGCTGCCCAATCCTGGTGTCAGAGTTATTGAGCCGCCAAAGGCCTCTGACATGGCTCATGTAACGACTACTATCCGTAGAGTGTAACCGGGACCGACGGCTTAACGTGCCCTCCGAAGCACGGAATCATCTTACTTTTCGGGCAATCAGGTGATTCAGCTTGCAATGCCCTAACTAAACTGAGGACAATCTCACAAAGAGATTTTTTGTGAGGTATTGGGAATCGGGAATCGAACCCGGAACCTCCGGATCGTGAGCCGGGTGCTCATACCACAAGACCACGGGGGTTGTTGCCCGATAACCATCGCTAACTATTATATACTACATAACGTTTATATAAACGACGCTTCTCGTAATTGTCTTTAACTTAATTAACCGACTGCGCAGGCAATAAAATTGGTGTAATTTGTTTAAGCCAATTACTTGGGGTGGGAACGGAAAGTTTGTCGATGTTTTTGTACGGATAAGGACTTTGTTGTGAACTAGAATAGCATCCGTTAGTTTAGAAGTAAAGCTTGATAAGCGATATTATTAGTTGCGCCCCGTGGTTTCACCCGCATTGTGGAATTTCGGGATAAAATATATCCCATATTATTATGTTATTCTGATGTATTACTGTAAAGTACTGTAAAGAAAATATAAAATATAAATACTGAAAATTATTTTGCGCCATTGACTCGAAAGAAGAAGAAGAAGACTGTAAAGTTTCATCTAAGTCCTTTGAGAAGTTTTTTCGTGAAAGAGTAACAAACATACATACATACATCCTCACAAACTTTCGCATTTATAATATTACTAGCTGCGCCCCGCGGTTTTACCCACGTTGTGCCCGTTCCTGTGGGAATTTCGGGATGAAAAATAGATGAAAAATAGCTTATAACCTTTCCGTTGAATGTGGCTATCTATTACAAAAAGAATTATTCAAATCGGACTGATAATTCCTGAGATTACCTCGAACATACAAACAAACTTACAAATTATACCTCTTCATAGTATTAGTATACATTAGGATAACGCGCGTCAGAGTACCAGCGTGTTCTATACCTGAAATAGCACTACAATTATTGAAGTTATAAAGTAGCTATCAATCGCTATACATCTGCAATAACTAGACATCGATACAGTCATAAACTTACCCTATAAAAAGATTACAAGCTCATCGATTTCCCGAAATATCTTTTATTATTATCCTTCGGGATCCTTAAACAGATCCTTAGGGAGAAGATGATGTATACGATTGACCAGAGACGTACTTAGTAAGGAAGGACTAATGTAAAGTATCGTCCTATAAGACACTGCAGATCAAAGCCCTCTCACTGAAGATGTCAGTACAGCGAGGAGTACACGTGATCACAAGCGAGCACTAATGTAAAGTACCGTCCTATAAGACACTGCAGATCAAAGTCCTCTCACTGAAGATGTTAGTACAGCGAGGAGTACACGTAATCACAAGCGAGCACTAATGTAAAGTATCGTCCTATAAGACACTGCAGATCAAAGTCCTCTCACTGAAGATGTTAGTAAAAATGACAAGTGATTTTTTAAAGAAAGAACCCAATTTATAGAGCTAATATTCTATGTTCTATCCCCTTTGCTCCCACTTGCAATATGGCGCCCCCTTTTCCCCCTGATTTGAAGACCCTTTAAGGCATCCTTAATACATCTCTGTACTCAATACTAATGTATCTATCGTCGTCGTAATTTTTCAACAGTTTTTGACGTTTAAACAATTCTCAGAGCAAATACATCAAAGAAAATGTATTGAATTTGGTTAAAGAGGTTACTTTTTTGAGTTTGTTTATTTATTCATTGTTCCTGTTTATTTTCCTGTTGTGAGATATTTTTTACTGAGGACAAAGTAAGGAGGTTCTGTGTTTGGTCTGAATGGATCAGATGTAGGCGTGTTTCTAAGTATATTTTTGTAGTTATGTTTTAACCGACTTCGAAATAAGGAGATGCTGTGTTTAATCTGATTGTATGTTGTTTTGGCTGTTGACGATTTTCTCAAAAAATCAGATTTAATTTCGTTGGGTTTTTCGTTGTAATGACAATGTAATGCCTTGTTTGACAATTTCAATGAGTTATGATTGGTGATTGACCACCGCAAAGCTCCGCATCGCTTCAATAGAACGCGTCCTTAGAATCGTTAAAAATATTATTAAGTTTTGAAGGTCGTTATTGCCATCTATTTTCACAAACAGTTTAATAGCGTTTCCGAAATAAAACCCGTAGTTTTGAACAAAACATCCCCGTGACCTATTTACTACCCTCCACAGTTCGTTATATAGTTACAACGAGCTGTTACGTCATATATCCTGTGACGTCATTCTATATCGTACTAAGCAAGTTCGGGCATAACTATTAAGTAATCTGTGGTTCGGGTTTGATTGTAGCCAACTGTAGTCGCAGTTATTAGACCGCCAGAAGGACGATATGGTCTAGCGATTAAAACAACCAAGACCGACAATTTAAAATGCCTTCCGAAACACGGTAGCGCTCAGATAGAAATGCCACTATCGGCCACCCATCCAAGTAAGGGTCGAGCTGGGCGTTGCTTAACAATCGCAATGAAATAACATCGCTTACTTAAACTACGCTACGAGTGCTGTACTGATATCTACAGTAAGATAAAGCTTTTGCTCAGCTATGGGACGTTACAGGCTAATACCACAGATTAATAAATAGTTACTTCGTCTAATACTTTTTACTTTAAAACATCGCTAGTCACTGTCACAGTTGCTGTTGCTGCACCGTGGCACTTCTCTCCATAAAGTTTTAGCTTTCTTTTTCATCGCTCAGCGAAGCGTATTTATCGCCCAGCTTACATCGAAGACACTAAATCACTCAACCGGGAACACTAACTGACTATATTAATCCTAGGTAGTCTGTCTGTGCCTAGGGCATCTAAATCTAGTGTTTAGTTAGGTATTGAAGTAGATATTTAGGTAGGTAACGATGTTGCAGTGGACCTTGAGGTAGGCAAATTGACTAAGCGATGTTAGTTCATTGCGATTGTTAAGCAACGTGCAACTCGACCCTTACTTGGATGGGTGGCCGATAGTGGCTTTTCTATCTGAGTTGTACCATGCTTTGAAAGGCACTTTAAACATTCGGTCCAATCGTTAGACCATGTCGGTAGCCTCTAGGCGGTCTAAAAAAAACCCAGCGCCAGAGTTGGCCACTGACTTATTCGAAAATAATTAATTAATATATAAATTACTTTAATTAACCTTAAATCACTCTATCTATTTAAAAAACCGCGTCAAAATCCGTTGCGTAGTTTTAAAGATCTAAGCATACATAGGGACAGACAGCGGAAAGCGACTTAGTTTTATACTACGTAGTGATTATGTTAAATGTACAAATTACTTACTTAAATACGCTGACCTGTTTTATTCTCTCATTGCGAATGCAATTCAATTTAAACGGAATTGTTCGTCTGTATGTTAATCAAGCAAGTTTACAGCATCACTACATAGTATAAACAAAGTCGCTTTCCGCTGTCTGTCCCTATGTATGCTTAGATCTTTAAATCAAAAAATCAAAATCAAAAATTCTTTATTGTTAAAACAGTTTACATTATACATAGGTGTGGAGGTTCCTCATTTAAGTAAAACTTGTGTTAGAAGAACCCCCTCTCGTTAACCCTCTCGTTTAAAACTACGCAACAGATTTTGTCGCGGTTTTTTTAAATAGATAGAGTGATTCAAGAGGAAGGCTTATATGTATAAACAATCCCGATATTCCCACGGGTACGGGCATTATGCAGGTAAAACCGCGGGGCGCTGCTCTTTAATATAATGTTTAATTTATTCTCGTATTTATTGGCTGAATCTGTTATCTGTGGAATTCACGTGGCGTTATAAATTGGGCCCGCGTTAATTTATGCGATATTAAGTACGTAATTGATTTCTCCATGCTGTAGTATATTGGAGAGACTTATGAGTTCAAACGCTCCGCTGTTTTACCCGCTTTACCCGGTTTCCGCCCCCGTAGGACTTTTGGAATAAAAATATAAATCATGTCTTTCGTAAATAATGCAGCAGATTTTTTTTAGTATAAGTTTGACGAAAATTTTGAAAAAGATTGAAGAAAAGACTAAGGAATCGCGTTTTCTCCTGTACAAATTTTTCTCCCCTTTTTACCCCTTGAGGGGTACGTTTTTCAAAAATTATGCAAAAGAATGTTTTAGTAAAATGTTGACGAAAATTTTGAAAAAATATTATATTTAAAGAAAAGACCAAGGAATTGCGTATTCTCCTGTACAAAGTTTGCGCCCCTTTTTTACCCCTTTAGGGGTGTTATTGTTATTTTAGTCTCTTATCCATCTCTGTATCAGTTTTATTCTGATTTGATAACTATTTTGAATGGAAGATATAATAGACCATACAAGTATAATCCTATGTAAGCACGAAGCAAGTAAATAAAAGTCTCGAAAGAAAATGTCTAAAAATAACTTCAGAAAAATGTTCGTAATATATTTATTTGCAACATTTTACGGTATAAAATGTTCTTGACAGTAACATAAATAGAAATAATTTGATATAGTGGTGTAAGGCTCACTCTACACTTGCTCGAGTCACTTGCCGAGTCACTTGTCAAGTCTATCGGGTTAAAAAAACTGTGAGTCAAATCATTTTGAATTGAAACTAAGTTTACAGTAATTAAACTACTAATTAAATTGAAACTAAGTTTATATACGTTTTAATTTTACACTAGCAGCGCAGTTTATACTTACTTACACAAATCTAAATTATTTTTGGTTTGCTTGAACGTGTTCAGGAATTACCAGTTCAATTAATATTCGAAAAATAAGTTCTATATTAAATAGCCACATCCAAAGTTAAGATTATATAAATATTTATGTACCGAAATATCCACAGGAACGGGCTCAATGCGAGTACACCGAGGGTACGCCTAGTTAAATATACGAGTACAACTTTTGTTTAAAGTGTACGGAGTGCCTTATTTTATATGAAGCTTTACGTTAAGTAAATATGATTCTAAGAAACCTTTTAGATAAAAATAAATGAGAAGACAATTAGATATAAATGTACTTAATTTGGGAACTGACATCCGAAAGTATATAAGTTACTAATAATAAGTTATTATTTATTAGTTTAGCTTATTGAGAATCGATTATAGAATTGAAATAGTCGGTTTTTAGTGAGAGAACTTGAGACTTATAGAACGATAGTACATTAGTGCTCGCTTGTGATTACGTGTAGGTACTCCTCGCTGTACTAACATCTTCAGTGAGAGGACTTTGATCTGCAGTGTCTTATAGGACGATACTTTACATTAGTGCTCGCTTGTGATTACGTGTACTCCTCGCTGTACTAACACCTTCAGTGAGAGAACTTTGATCTGCAGTGTCTTATAGGACGATACTTTACATTAGTGCTCGCTTGTGATTACGAGTACTCCTCGCTGTACTTACATCTTCTGTGAGAGGACTTTGATCTGCAGTGTCTTATAGGACGATACTTTACATTAGTGCTCGCTTGTGATTACGAGTACTCCTCGCTGTACTTACATCTTCTGTGAGAGGACTTTGATCTGCAGTGTCTTATAGGATGATACTTTACATTAGTGCTCGCTTGTGATCTGCAGTGTGTTATAGCAGATATTCTCAATAAGTATTCGCTTCCATTCAAATTAAATTACTGGTAAACAACTTTCCGAGAAGTCTCAAAGAGAACTAGGAAAAACTAAGCACAAAAGCAACAACTTTATTTCCAATAACCTCTAACAGTCCTTTTATTAAAATAAAATCTATTTCGCTGTAAAATTTCCAATGCTTTTATATTAAAAATTTCCCAAACGAATACGAGTATCTGACGCGTGCATCTGTATCGGCGAAATGTGAGAATTTTGCGATATGCTTTGTCAGTTGCGGAAATTAAATTATATCGGGATTCTCGATATATTGCGCCATTTTCTTTGACACTGCATAGGGGTCACTGTATTTCATAATATAAGTATTATGTAAGGCGTTCTAGATACTAAGCTTGTTCACAAGTGGTGAGAATATGTAAAACTAGTGGCTTTGCTGCTTGCGAAAGCACGTTAGGGGTTGAATTTTGCAAAAGATTCTATAATAAGAGCTTACTTTGGGTCTAATTAACCGTGAGTGAATTTGTCCGGGTAACAACTTAACGTGCCCTCCGAAGGACGGTAGCGCTCAGATAGAAATGCCACCATCGGCCACCCATCCAAGTAGGGGTCGAGCTGCACGTTGCTTAACAATCGAATCATGATAAAAAAAGCTTGAGTATGTTTTTCAGTACAGTTTTCAACAAACTTTGAACATACATCCTGTGCTGCCAAAAATGAAAGTTCACTCCCAAAAATACGTAAAACAAAAACCACAGAGAATGAAAATCGACCGGAAGTCAAAGTAAACAGGAAGGGGAATAAAAACAGAAGTATACTCGTACCGCTGTTTTGGCAGCCGCCATATTTTTACTACCTAACTCCGAAGTCTTATATGTTAACAGGCTCTGTAATAATATTATCATTGGACGGTGGTCTAGTGGTATGTGCATTTGCCTGCCAAGAATGAGGTAACGGGTTCAATTACCGGGTCGAGCGAAAACATGTTACATACTTTTCAAACATGGCTCGTGTTTGAGATCACCAACCCGTTAGTCAGCATTAGGCAAGCGTAGTGATTACTTTATATTCGCACTGTACTGCTATCTTCAGTGAGATGAGAGGCCTTTGACCAGCAGTGGGACATTACAGGCTGATACTTTTATTTTTAAGCTATTGCATAGCTTCTATCGCGGGCCTTGAGCGCGGGGACCGAATCCAGAAATTCCGTAACGAAAAAAACCTCACGCTCCCCACTAACGCCATCTAGTGATAGAAAAAAAACCTAACGCTCCCCACTAACGCCATCTAGTGATAGAAAAAATAACTATGCAATAGCTTTACCGCGGCAGTCCCCGAGTGCTACACGTCTTTTTTTACTTTACAGTTACTGCGTAAGTCAGTCAAATTTGTTTTTAACTGAAGGCGTTAGGTCTAATACACGTTTGTCTGATTTTTGCAGTAAAAATTATTTCGACCGGTTGTTAAGTTTAACTGTAACATACCCTATACGATAAAATCCAATAGTAAGGGTAAAGTAAGTCAAATAAATAAGTTTGCTTAAGAAGAGGGAAGTTTCTTGTTTATTATACTTTGGGGATGTTTTGGGGTGACTTTAGGATATTTTCGTCTGAGGTTGGGAATAGTCATGATATTATAATATAACTAGCCGCGCCTCGCGGTGTTACCTGCGTTGTATCGGTTCCCGCGGGAATTTCGGGATAAAATGTATCCCATGTGTTATTCTGATGTATATCTATACTAATATTATAAAGCTGAAGAGTTTGTTTTGTTTGTTTGTTTGTTTGTTTGTTTGTTTAAACGCGCTAATCTCAGAAACTACTGAACCGATTTGAATAATTCTTTCACTGTTAGATAGTCTATTTATCGAGGAAGGCTATAGGCTACATTTTATCCCGGATTTCCTACGGGAACGGGCTCAACGCGGGTAAAACCGCGGAGCGCTGCTAGTAACCTATATTACTGTAAAGTTTCATCCAAATCCGTTCAGTAGTTTTTGCGTGAAAGGGTAACAAACATACATCCGTCCATACATCCATACATCGATCCATACATACATCCATCCTCACAAACTTTCGCATTTATAATATTTGGAGGACGTAGGCACAACGATGAAAGGGCTAAAATTGTGTCAAAACACATGTTTTCTAACTTTTACATTTACAACACAAAGTACGCTCTCTAAATATTTTCCCTCGTAAATTTTTACCTTTAAAAGTCTTTATATTTAATTTCATAATTGCCATAATGGTTGTAATTATACGAAAACAAAGGTATCTTTATTTGTAATTCAGGACGCGGCCTGTAACGAGGCTGGAGAGGCCAATTTGTGGCCGTAACAAGGTTAGGCTTAGCTTATTTATGATGCTAATGAGATTATTGAAGCTTACAGGCATTCACAGACGGCGTTGCAAAGATTTAATTTTCAAGCTACATACAAAAATAATGCCTGAAATATCCCACAAACACACTTTGCCCACTTTGCCCACACTTTGCCCAGCAAAGGCTTCCCATCTCACTGATATCAGTACAGTGAGGAAGTTGTAATCACCACGCTTGCCTAATGCGGGTTGGTGATCTCAAACCCAAGTCGAGTTTGAAAAATACCCGTTCCCACGGGAATTTCGGAATAAAATATAACCCATGTGTTACTCAGTTGTATAACCTAATATAACTGTACACTTTCATCAAAATCCGTCCAGCGGTTTTTGCGTAAAACAGTTACAGCATACAAACATGTGAAGACAGCAATATGTGCAGACATAGTTGTTGGCGACGTCTGGGTGTCAATTATACAGGGTGATTACGGGGTCGTGGAGCAAGAAAGAAGCATTTAACTTACTTTCTCCTAAGCATCACGATAGGTTAGGACTAACAGTACACCAGCGACTTATTTTAGTCAGCAAAAAAAACTGCGATAATTCGAGATCATGGTCACCCTACTGTTTCCCAAGAAAACTTATGTCAAGTAATATTAAAAGTAGGGTGACCACGCATTTTGAGTCAATAATAATTTTTAAATAAAAATACGTAAATAACGAATCATCTTTGTTTAAATTAAAATAAATACAGGTAGCATCGCAATCATTTATTTACTGAGTCAGAAAAAAATGGTTGGGATCACGACCCCGAAATCACCCTGTATATTCTTACTAGCAGCGCCCCGCGGTTTTACCCGCGTTGTGCCTGTTCCCTTAGGAATTTCGGGATGGAAAATAGCCTATAACCTTCCTGTTGAATGCGGCTATCTATTACAAAATTATTCAAATTGGAATGATAATTCCTTAGATTACCTCGAACATACAAACTTACAAATTTTACCTCTTTATAATATTAGTATAGACAAAGTATTTGTGTATGTATATGTAGTAGTAGCAGTGAGTTAGATTCCATATTACAAGCTTAGAGCTTACTTTGGGTCTCATTAACCGTGTGTGAATTTGTCCGGGTGTATTATATTATCACTACATAGTATAAAACAAAGTCGCTATTTTTGTCTGTTTGTTTGTCTGTATGCTTAAATCTTTAAAATTACGCAACGCAATTTTGATGCGGTTTTTTTGTAATATGTAGAGTGATTCAAGAGGAAGGTTCTTATGTAAAAAAAATCCCGAAATTCCCACGGGAACGGGCACAACGCGGGTAAAACCGCGGGGCGCTGCTAGTTTATAATATGAGTAGGACGAATATTTACTTGCATTATATTGAGTCCTCTGAGAGTCTCAAACTGCAAGATGCAAGCTGAATCAAATTTGAAACAATTTGCATTTGATGCTGGATGTTACGTGACTAGTTCCGTAACTTATGTATGAATTAAGTTATTAAGTTACAAACTTGCAAAGTTACAGTTCGGAATCAAAGATGAATGAATTGGAAATCACTGAGGAATATAACTTAATTTGTAACTAGTAATATTATTATATGCGAAAGTTTGTAAAGATGTATGTTTGATACTATTTACGAAAAAAATGCTGAACAGATTTGAATGAAACTTTATAGTAATATATAGGTAGGTATACAAAACAGTTTTATGTTTTTTTTTATAACATCAGATCATTACAATCATTGATAATCGTCAGCTTAAAATTAAGTTTACGTTAGTTCGCATCGCGCCACCTACTGAGAAGAACTAACAAGAAACTCAGTGGGGTTGTCATTTTTTACGATTGTATTAGAATAATAGAGAAATTCATTTCCAAACGTCTGAGTCTAGAACATACTCCGAAATAGAGTAATATGAATTTGCCTGAGTCTATGGAATACTTTCTATGCCCGCGGGAACGGGTACAAAGCGGGTATGATCGCGAGGCACTTCTAGTTTGTGAGGAAGTGTTATTTGTTACTCTTTCACGAAAAAACAACTGAACGGATTCAAATGTATGATCTTTATCCTATATCATTTTTATTTTTACACTAGCTGTGCCCCGCGGTTTCACCCGCAGCGCCCCCGTTCCTGTGGGAATTTTGAGATTTTTATTCCTTATTTTTCATATTTTTTATAATTTGGTGCAGTCGTTCTGAAGTTATGCGCTTAGCAACAGATTCAGTGATTCATTTTTATATTATATATATTTTGATATCTTTTTTGGGGATATCTCACAAAAAGCTCTTTGTGAGACTTTCCTCAGTTTGGTTAGTGCATTGCAGGCTGAATGGCTGAATTGCAGGCTGGCACGTTAATTCGTTGGTCCCGGTTACTCTCTACGGATAGTAGTCGTTACGTGAGCCATGTCAGAGGCCTTTGGCGGCTCAATAACTCTGACACCAGGATTGGTCAGGGTGACCATCCACTCGATGAAGAAGAAGAAGAAGAAGAAGCCACACATAAGAGCTGAGTTGCGCGTTGCTTAAACAATAGCAATAAGCTTACATTGCTTACTCAAATTCCGCCACGAGAGCTACAAAATAAAACAAAACACTACCAAACATTTCAACCGAAACATCACAGCTAATTTCCCCAACACATATCTTCAGCTCTCAGTTAAATTTCATACCTCTTCGTAAGCAATACCTTCATATTACACCGCGGTATAAATAACACATTTTACAAGACAGCTAGTAAATAAAACATGGTGTATTGCGCGGTGAGTGGCTCATACATTTAGCGTTTGCGGTTTACCGTAGTAGATGTCGTAGACAGCACAGACTGGTTATAGTCTACGAATTCACTATAGACAAGATTGTCTTTAGGATTATGAACACAGTCTTAAGAAAATATTGTCACCGCCTCCGTGGTCTTGCATTTTGGAAGCGCTCGGCTCACGATCCGGCGGTTCCGGGTTCGATTCCAGGTGGGGACAATATCTCACAAAAATATCTATGTGAGGCTGCCCTCAGTTTGGTTAGGGCATTGCAGGCTGAATCACCTGATTGTACGAAAAGTAAGACGATTCCGTGCTTCGGAGGGCATGTTAAGCCGTCGGTCCCGGTTACTCTCTACGGATAGTAGTCGTTACATGAGCCATGTCAGAGGCCTTTGGTGGCTCAATAACTCTGACACCAGGATTGGTCAGGGTGACCATCCACTCGATGAAGAAGAAGAGAATACTGTTTCAGTATTGATTTTAAATAATTAAATCTATTATATGCATATCCTAGATTATAATTACAATTCAATTAACTATTAATTAAGCTTCGTTAATTAATAATGAACATAGTTTAATTAACCATTGATAATAGTTATTATCAAATATCTTGTTTGGTACTTACACAATAATGTGTATATTAAATTAGTATTAGGTATTAGCAGTGCCCCGTGGGTTTACCGGCGTTGTACCCGTTGCTGTGCGATTAGCGAAAAGTAACCTTCAACCCAAAGAGGTAAATCGGGCTCTAAAAATATACGACTTAGGTTCAAAATTCATTGAAAATTTGTTTTAATACGCTCAAAATGATTACATATAATAATGCATTTTAAGCGAATTTTTTTAAGCGCGTTTCAAGAGCTTGTGCGAAGGAATCATTATCTACACTAATATTATAAAGAGGAAAACTTTTGTTTGTTTGTAATGAATATGCTCAAAAACTACTGGACCGTTTTTAAAAATTCTTTAACCATTCGAAAGCTACATTATCCACGAGTAACATAGGCTATTTTTCATCCCGAAATTCCCACGGGAACAGGCACAACGCGGGTAAAACCGCGGGGCGCTGCTAGTTATAACATAAAGTCATATTCTGATTTCATCTAAATTGGTTGCAAGTAACAATAGAAGCAACCTATCTTGATACTAATACTAGCAGTGCCTCGCGGATTTGCCCGCATTGTGCATGTTCCCGTGGGAATTACGAGAATGTTTATACATATAAACCTTCCTCTTGAATCACTATATCTATTAAAAAAACCGCGTCAAAATCCGTGGAGTAGTATTTGAGTTTATCGCGGACAGACAGACGCGGCCGGGTATGTATGTGTAATAAAAATAGCTTTGAAATAACACCCCGGAAAAGTAAGTATTATTGAGCTTCATTGAGTTATCTTTATTTATAGTATCTTTTATTAATAACTAGCAGCGACCCGCGATTTTACCCGCGTTGTGCCCGTTCCCGTAGATATTTCGAGATTTTTTATACATGTAAACCTTCCTCTTGAATCACTCTATCTATTTTAAAAACTGCATCAAAATCCGTTGCGTAGTTTTAAAGATCTAAGCATACATAGGGACAGACAGCGGAAAGCAACTTTGTTTTATACTATGTAGTGATTAATTTTGACATTTCTCTTCGTACAAAAAAGAACATCACTGACGCAGGTTCTATCCACCAATCACAGGGCATTGTGACTGTCAAACAACGCAATGACATTGTCAAAATATTTTCGTAATGCGTTGTGGTTGGTCAGTAATTAAGTTCCGTACAGGTCCGCTCCGGTCTAATAGACACGCGCCTTTATACGGAGTATACTTATCAACGAAGTTTTATTGAAAAGTGCCTATTAAAAGTTTTTAATAAGTAGATAATTTAATATTTAAGACTATATTATATTACAAAGTAATCCTTTGTTTAGGTCATACGTAGTTTACTGTGAGAAGCTAACAATTGCATACATTTTTAATGTATAAAAATGTAATTATGCTTAATATGTTTTGATATTTATTATCCTATAGATCATTTGTACGTAAAGACGTAAATTTTATGTAAATCACCCGAAAATAAAAAATAAAAAATCGTGAAAAAATTAACCAAAAAATCAAGACTTAAAACTTGACTAATTTTCCAAAACACATCTCGACAGTGTTGCCAACATTAAAAAAAGGGTATATGCATAAAAAATACCGCGTATTTACAAACCTTGAGTTACATAACAACGTCGCTCTTCACACAGATACGATTGTCACACAGTCACACAAAATCATAATCAGCGAATCAGAACACTGTATTTTTTATTTTATTATTGCTTTGAATTTCGAAGGAGGAATTTTTTTTAAAGATTTTTTTTTGGAGAGGGAAAAACAGACGTGCTTTTGCCGCGAAAGCTTCGTGAGACTGAAGCTTGCGAGAGAGCGGGAAACATGAGGGATGGTATGTCTATCTCTTTCTACATTTTGAGCTTTTAGACCCCTGGTTTTGGTAGTTTGAGCTTTAGTGCTTATTTTAATGAGCTTGTTTCAATTATGATGTAAGCTTTTGAGGTAGGTAATGTTTTTTGACACATATTGAAACTCTTAAACAAGGAAATTAGAAAATTATTTATTTGTCTTTAAATGTCATCAAGCAAGATTAGATTTTCCATTTGTTTTTTAAATAAAGCCTAACTAATTTTTAACAGGTTCAAATTTATAAAATCCTACTAATATTATAAATGCGAAAGTTTGTGAGGATGATGTATGGATGCATGTTTCTTGCTCTTTCACGTAAAAACTGCTGAATGGATTTGGATGAAACTTTACAGTAATATAGGTTATACATCAGAATAACATATGGGATACGTTGTATCCCTAAATTCCCGCGGGAACGGGTACAACGCGCTACGCAACGTGTGGCTAGTCGACTGTAATGTTAAAAAAATTATGTGTATCTAGTTATTCGCATGAAAAATAATCTAGACTTTTTGATATGTGCTTAAGATATTATTTTCACGCCACAAACCTTTGTTTGAAAAACCTTTTTATTAAAACCTTGCGAAATAAAAAGTAAGCTTCTGGTCGCGAGGATTTCATTAATATTTGTCACCTCATAGCTCCCTCTTTTACGAATCAACTACCAGCGCCCCGCGGTTTTACCCGCATTGCATCCGTTCCTGTGGGAATTTAGGGAATTTTTATACATATAAACCTTTCTCTTGAATCACTCTATCTATTTAAAAAAACTGTTTCTAAATCCGTTACGTAGTTTTAAAGATCTAAGCATACATAGGGACAGACAGCGGAAAGCGACTTTGTTTTATACTATGTAGTGATTATTTCAACCTACTATGAAGTCGGGTATTCGCTTAAAAGTTATGTTTCAGTACAACCAACACACACAATAGATTCACGAAGACTTCAAGTACCAACATAAAAGTTATAACTGCCTATTTTATCAAAAGTTAGATTGTAAACGAAAATGTACTTTATTGCAGTTGGTTTTCAGTTAAAATTGGGTTGAATTTCATATGTTATTAGTTGAGCTTTTCAAAAAGTATGTTTAATAAAATGTATAAGGGCAATTATGGAGAACATGTATGTATGTATGAAAGCAATTTGTATCGCTCAGGACTTTAAGTTTAAAGAACATTTTAAGCGTATTATTTATTTGGGATGATATTGCTGGAATATCTGAATAAATAAATATATCAGCAAAAAAGCCCCCAAACTAAGCTCTAAGCTTGTGTTATGGAATCTAACTCACTGATACTACTACATATACATACACAAAGACGTCGTCCACAACTATGTCTTCACATATTGTTACTCCGTTGAATCGAACCCGCAACCCCCGACTCAGTAAGCGCTCTCACTGCCACTGTGACTACGGGCTTATCAAATAAAAATCCTATCCTACTTTCTAATATTCTAATATTATAAATGCGAAAGTTTGTGAGAATGGATGTATGTAGGGATATAAAATATGTTTGTAACTCATTCACGAAAAAGCTACAAAACGGATTTGGATGAAACTTTACAGTAATATAGGTTATACATCAGAATAACACATGGGATACATTTTATCCCGAAATTCCCGCGGGAATCGATACAACGCGGGCAACAGTCGGGACGCGGCTAGTATAAAATATATATAGAATATAATTATTTAAGCAATGAAATCTCCAATTTCTTGGGATATTAAGCCCAGTCGTTCCTCCGGTCATTCAATTTAACCTAATTTTAAGGTTGTTTCAAACACTCGCTATTACTTTTTATTGATTTACTTAGAATTTGAACTTCATTTTAATTCATTGTTGTTAAATGGTTTGAAAAGGTCACTTTCTACGGATAGTAGTCGTTACATGAGCCGTGTCAGAGGCCTTTGGCGGCTCAATAACTCTGACACCAGGACTGGTCAGGTTGACCATCCACTCGATGAAGAAGAAGAAAAGGACAACTGGGTAAGATGGCGGTGGAATGGTCTATTACTATTAATATACTAATAAACATAGAACTTGGTGACGATGGATGGATGGATGGATGTTTGTAAAAAAAACAATAGTTATTGTCTTATTCAGGCACACTGCTAATATTTTGTTCATCAATGTAATTTTATTCCGCTTTTGTGTATGTTTCTTTCATTGTAATTTTATGTACTTACCATTTTGTTTATGTGTCTTTAAAAGCAACTAGCCGTGCCCCGTGGTTTTACCCGCGTTGTGCCCGTTCCGGGATGAAAAATAGCCTATAACCTCCCCGTTGAATCTGACTGTCTATTACAAAAAGAATTATTCAAATCGGACTGGTAATTCCCGAGATTAGCTCGAACATACCAACAAACAAACTTACAAAAAAGCAAGAAATTGTGAATTGACAACTTGATCGTAATGCTTCTTAGCTTTAACTTTGACTAAAATTTTCGTGTACCGGTAAATTAATTTTGGGTTTATTTAAGCCGGAAACGTTTGAGTTAGGTTAGCTTACCCAGTACATTCTAATACATAATTCATCACAAATGATACATCGAGGATATACAACCCACCTGAGTACACACGTACACTCAATTTATTTGATAACTGACGTTGGAGAAAGCTTTTATAAGCACGGATTTAGAGCTTTGGCTCTCTCGCACTATCTCTTTTTTCTTGATTATAGATAGACTACAGCTTCCCGCGGTTTTACCTGCGTTGTGGCCGTTTCAGTACAAATTTTGAGATAAAAAATAGCTTATTACTTTCCCGACATCTGTCGTGATTGAATTATTAATACTTTACTTAGGTACTTTAGGATGGAGTTTTTTATTATTATTATTTCTCCTCACTGTACTGATATCTTCAGTGCGATGAGAGGCCTTTGCCCAGCAGTGGGACATTACAGGCTAATACTTTACTTACTTCTTAAAGGGAACATAAGTTTTTGTATCGGCAATTTTATAAATTTTATTTTATTTTTTTATTTTATACTCTTTATAGGTACATAAAACACAACCTCCTTTTTGCGTCAGGATTTTAAAAAGATTTACCCACACATAGAACCGCGCACAAACACGATTTGAACCATCAATACTAACATTATTGCCGAAGCAATCATACCGCACGTCTTTACCTCGTTCCTATTTCGAAAGTCAGCTATAGTGGCCCATAATGGCCTTCCAGGGCCACTCAATAGGGATCATCCAGTGTGCACTGACCTCGCCAATCGAGTTATAGAATCGATTCGACTAAATCGACGAATCTTCCTCGTTAGGGATGTAATGAATTTTTATGCGAGTTCGTGTAGTATGGGTCATTTTAGTGTGTGTTAGTAATAAGGAAACAAAGGTGATGGTATTTTTAGACGTGGGCAGTTTTAACGTGCAGGTATTTGCAGGTGACAAGCCCGTTGGCACAGTGGCAGTGAGAGCGCTTACTGTGTCCGGGGTTGCGGGGTCGGTCAACGGAGTAACAATATGTGAGACATAGTTGTGGACGACGTCTGGGTGTCAATTATATATTCTTATAAAGTATTTGTGTTTGTATATGTAGTAGTATCAGTGAGTTAGATTCCATAACATAAGCTTAGAGCTTACTTTGGGTCTAATTAACTGTGTGTGAATTTGTCCGGGTATTATATATTATATTTGTGTGGTAAGGGCGTATTACCATCAGAGCTATGCTAAGATGCGTTGCTGTGCTACGTCTGGCATCCATTAGATAGTATAGCCCAGCAGCACTGGTGGAAACGGATACAGATGACCTAAGCTATGGCGATATAGTAAGACTATCAAACGAATTTGTTGCAAAGATCCAGGCTACGAAATACGAATGCATGCTACGGTTGCATGCTACGATGCGGGCTACGAACATATTGTGCTACGGATGTGTGCAATGGACGCGTACTATGAATTTGTGGTACAGACGCGTACTACGAATATGTGCTACGGATGTGTGCTATAGACATGTGCTACGAATGTGTGGTACAGTCGCGTACTACGAATATGTGCTACGGATGTGTGCTATAGACACGTACTACGAATGTGTGGTACAGACGCGTACTACGAATATGTGCTACGGATGTGTGCTATAGACATGTACTACGAATTTGTGGTACAGATGTGTACTACGAATATGTGCTACGGATGCGTGCGAGCTACACAAACGCATGCTACGAACGCATCCTCAGATTACATGCTTCAAATATGTAACGAGCACAACCTAGGTAAAACCGCGGAGCGCTGCTGGTTTTAATATATTAAGATTCTACTGTAGCATAGTATTGGTCTCATCTGGCCAAGCGGCCTAAACGAAAAACTTACATAACCAAAATTCTTTCGCTAAACTTGGAAACTTGTTAAGTAACGTTTAGACTCGTGTTAAGTACGCTCTCGCGGTCAAAATATCCTATATTTCGGTATTTATAAGAGAAAACTTGGGTATTGTACACAGTGTAATGTGATACAGTAGGTTTTTTGAAAATATATATAAAATTCAAAGTCCTGACTGACTGACTGATAATCAACGCACAGCCTCAACCGGTACACCTAGAAACATGATTGGCAGGAAGGTTCTTCAAGTGACGTAAGTGCACACTAAGGAAGGATTTTCGAAAATTCCTACGGGAACGGACTCAACGCGGGCAAAGCCGCGGGGCGCTGCTAGTTTATAATATTACAACTGACCAATCACATTGCATTACGAGTACGAAAAGATTTTGACAATATCAATGCGATATTTGACAATCACAGCACGATCATTCATTAATTTGGAGTAGGTCAGTGACCAACCTTGGTGTCAGAGTTTTTAGACCGCGTAAAGGCCTCCAACATGGTCTAACGATTGGAACAACCGGGACCGACTTATTAACGTGCCCTTCGAAGCACGGTAGCGATCAGATAGAATTACCATTAGCCACCACCAATCGGCGAATCTTTTCCCTAAAATGAGTCTTTGACTCTAAAATAAGGTCAAATTTCAAATCCTTTCTCGATATTCAGATCCAAACCAAATAGACAAATTAATTTATTTACATAATGACAATGTGAAATCTTAACAATCTTAAATTGTCACGTTTATCAATTGCACCCACTGACCTCTACTCTACAGTCCATATAGTAGAGGTCAGTGATTACACCAATCAAAACTATGTATTTTATTGTGTGTTGTGTCTGTCAGATGACAGCCAATCAGAGGCTTGGTGCCGCAACCATATTGCCGCAATATAGCCTACGTTAAACGCTTAGTTTTAGAATGATAAAATCACAACCAAACCAATTAAATTTGACTTACGTTCAAGTCACCCTACCGTCCCCACACTGTGTCACCCGTGGCGTTCTCAAATTAAGGGTGAGTCTGGAGCCCGCCAACGGCTGAAAAGACTCTGTAATTACACACTGAAATATTCACCCGGAATAAACTGAGACAACCATAGACGTCATACGTGTACTGTCCGCAGAAGTGACTTCAAAAAACCACTTCAAAATCAACTATGAACTATATAAATAATTAAATAAATATATATACCCGGACAAAGTCACACACGGTTAATTAGACCCAAAGTAAGCTCTAAGTTTGTATTATGGAATCTAAATAACTGATACTACTACGAGTACATATACATACACAAATACTTTATAAGAATATTTAATTGACACCCAGACGTTCGTCGCCAACAACTATGTCTTCACATATTGTTACTCCATTGAATCGAACCCGCAACCCCCGACACAGTAAGCGCTCTCACTGCCGCTGTGCCAACGGGCTTGTCAATATATTAGCACTATTACCTTTATTAAGTTACTTTCTACGGATAGTAGTCGTTACATGAGCCGTGTCAGAGGCCTTTGGCGGCTCAATAACTCTGACACCAGGATTGGTCAGGGTGACCATCCACTCGGTGAAGAAGAAGAAGATTAACTTCCGATCTCAGTAATGATTGAACTTGACGTTGCTTAACAATTACTATGAGGCAACATCGCTCATCTAAACTAATCCGTAAACAGATTATTTTTGTATACATATATCTTCCTTCAGGACTTTGATCTGCAGTGTCTTATAGGACGATACTTTACATTAGTGCTCGCCTGTGATAACGTGTACTCCTCGCTGTACTAACATCTTCAGTGAGAGGACTTTGATCTGCAATGTCTTATAGGACGATACTTTACATAGGCTCGCTTGTGATCACGTGTCCTTCTCGCTACATCTTCAGTGAGAGGACTTTGACCTGCAGAGGTATATAGGAAGTCGCAAAATATGCTATATTCATTTATAATTGAAACCAGAATTGACTTTGATCGTCCGTATTTAAATATTTACAACATGTAAGGGATAGTAACCGTTGGAAGGAGCAACGGTTACTATCAAATGATCATGAATTTTAAAGGAAGTCCTAGATTCGATGCTCGAGGACCCAATCCTATAGGGTTTTAAGGTTTGTTCGTGCCGGACTGGCAAGTGTGGCAGGGAACGATTTCTTGTCATATGTAGTGTTAGCCTGTAATATCCCACTGTTAATGAAACGCTTCTCATCTCACTGAATATATCAGTACAATTGGGAGGATGTCGTAATTACTGTGGGGTGATCTCAAACCCGAGTCATATTTGAAAGTGTAATCAAAAATTGTTTCGCTTGTCTCATTGTTTTTATCTTAAATTACCGCACAGACTAACTTATATAAAAGTAAAATCACGTGACAGATGTAGGGTTTTTGCAGTTTAAGCATTTTTAGACGTCAAGCTATGCGCCACAGTAGAGCCCAGTCGTTCGCGCGCACGAAACGATAGATCGTACTCTTTTGTTTTTCAAACGTCCGCGCGCACGGATGCTTTTTTGTTTTTTATCAAAGTGCACGTAAAAGGATGACTGTAAACGTTTAATTCGAAAGAGCCCTTTAGTTAACCATAAAAATGTCTAATAAAATTCACACTTTACCGCCCAATCCGATTTGAGACGAAAAACTTTTGCTCCACTTGTGTTTTTTACAAAAGAATTCTGTCCAAACTGAAATATGATAATCTAGTTTTTATGTTAAAGAGCTTTGTTCTTGCTGGAAATCTTACAATTTGCTCTTTGAATTATTCTATTAGGCGTCACTTTCACGGTTTTTCAGCTGAATTTCGTATTGTGTTAGATATATAACTGTATATCGTCACTACATAGTATAAAACAAAGTCGCTATTTTTGTCTGTTTGTCTGTATGCTTAAATCTTTAAAATTACGCAACGGATTTTGATGCGGTTTTTTGTAATAGGTAGAGTGATTCAAGAGAAAGGTTTTTATGTAAAAAAAATCCCGAAATTCCCACGGGAACGGGCACAACGCGGGTAAAACCGCGGGGCGCTGCTAGTGTTACATGAAAGATACTGTTCTTCTTCTTCTTCTTCACCGAGTGGATGGTCAACCTAACCAATCCTGGTGTCAGAGTTATTGAGCCGCCAAAGATACTATTTGTAATTACCTAGACGGATACGGCATGATCCGTACGGTGAACGGATTTGGATGAAACTTTACAGTAATGTAGGTTATACATCAAAATAATATATGGGATACATTTTATCCCCAAATTCCTGCGGGAACGGGTACAACGTGGCTAGTATATATCATTTTGAAACTACTATCCGCTTAAGTTAAAACAATCTAAACCTTCACTAGCATAACATACTAACTCCATATCTTTGAACAATATGTAATAAGAAAATCAATATTTCATCAACTTAAGGGTTAAAACTACATCATAACGCTGAGGTGGGGTATATTTGACCTTCATACGAAGGGTTAAAAAAGCCCGTCATTGCATTGGGTCGAATATCTTATACGTAGATTTTTTAAAAGATATTTTGTAATACTTTCTTAATAATATTGCTGTACAATTTTTAACTAACACGATTTGCAATCATTATACTAAATGAATAGGAGCCGTAAAACGTTGGAATATATAACGTATTTATTAAAATACTAGCAGCGCCCCGCGGTTTTACCCGCGTTGTGCCCGTTCCCGTGGTAATTTTGGGAATTTTTATACACATAAACCTTCCTCTTGAATAACTCTATCTATTGAAAAACCGCGTCAAAATCTGCACAGTAGTATTTGAGTTTCGATTCAACAGAGTAACAATATGTGAAGACATAGTTGTTGGCGACGTCTGGGTGTCAATTATATATTCTTATAAAGTATCTGTGTATGTATATGTAGTAGTATCAGTGAGTTAGATTCCATACAAGTTTAGAGCTTAGTTTGGGTCTAATTAACTGTGAGTGAATTTGTCCGCGTGTATTTTTTATTGTATGTAGTATTAGCCGCGCCCCGCGGTGTTACTCGCGTTGTATCGCTTCCTGCGGAAATTTCGGGATAAAATGTATCCTATCTGTTATTGATGTATAATCTAAATCACGTGAAAGAGCAACAAACATACATACATACATTCATCCATCCTCACAAACTTTCGCATTTATAATATTAGCAGGAAGTAGGATTAAGATATCTAAATTGATTCACCTGCAATCGGTACACTAAGTGTTAAGTTTTGCATTCATATCATGACGTCACACGTGGCTCGGCTTTTGTTCAAACCATTTTATTTAGAGACTCGCAGTTTGTGAAATTTGCACTATTTTCACGGATTTTATTACTTTTCAGTGTTTTGCGAAAACTGTGTCGAAAGAATCTAGGTGTTTTTGTAGTTTTTTTATAACTATTGACCTTAAAAAGGATAGCGAAGCATAATGTGACATTTCCTTAAGGAAATCACTACATAGTATAAAACAAAGTCGCTATTTTTGTCTGTTTGTTTGTCTGTATGCTTAAATCTTTAAAATTACGCAACAGATTTTGATGTGGTTTTTTGTAATAGGTAGAGTGATTCAAGAGGAAGGTTTTTATGTAAAAAAATTCCCGGAATTCCCACGGGAACGGGCACAACGCGGGTAAAACCGCGGGACGCTGCTAGTAAATAAATAAATAACAGACCCGGATAAATTCACTCACGGTTAATTAGACCCAAAGTAAGCTCTAAGCTTGTGTTATGTAATCTAACTCACTGATACTACTACATATACATACACAAATACTTTATCACTACATAGTATAAAACAAAGTCACTATTTTTGTCTGTTTGTTTGTCTGTTTGTCTGTATGCTTAAATCTTTAAAATTACGCAACGGATTTTAATGCGGTTTTTTGTAATAGGTAGAGTGATTCAAGAGGAAGGTTTTTATGTAAAAAAATTCCCGAAATTCCCACGGGAACGGGCACAACGCGGGTAAAACCGCGGGGCGCTGCTAGTAAGAATATATAATTGTCACTCAAACGTCGTCAACAACTATGTCTTCACATATTGTTGACTCCGTTGAATAGAACCCGCAATCCCTGAAACACCAAGCGCTCTCACATGCCACTGTGCCAACGGGCTTGTCAAATTAATACAGCTCTTTAAAAACCAGTTTATATCAACCTATATCCCACTTTCGCTAAAGGTCTGGACAAAGGTGTCCCAGAAGTGGGACAGCATTCATTGAAAACCAGTTCAAGCAACTGAGACCACTGAAAGGTCCAATTATATTCCATACACTACAGTTTGAAATGAAATCTTTCATCGTTAATTAGTGAGGGCACTGAAAACAAAAGAATATTTAACCTAAAGAAACTTTTTTCGTACTAGCGACTGTTATTTGCTTTGGTTTAGTTAATCACTAGCAGCGCCCCGCGGTTTTACCCGCGTTGTGCCCGTTCCCGTGGAAATATCGGGAATTTTTATACATAAAAACCTTCCTCTTGAATCACTCTACCTATTACAAAAAACCGCATCAAAATCCGTTGCGTAATTTTAAAGATTTAAGCATACAGACAAACAAACAGACAAAAATAGCGACTTTGTTTTATACTATGGAGTGAAGATGGCGTGAGATTCCCGTAGGAATTAAGGGATAGAAAAAGCAACGAAAAATCCTTTTGAATCACTCTATCTGTTGAAGTAAACGGTATGAAAATCCGTTCAATAATTAGTTTATGAGTTCAAGCATAAAAATACACTGACGCAATCACGAAAGGCTCATGTTTTGACGTTACAAATACATATGGACTAAGAGCCCGCGAACCCCAGACCTTCGTCATTTTATAAAAGCTGAAAGTTTGTCAGCGCATGCTCCCAATACAGGTAAGAACGATGGATAATTATGAAGTTTGGGTTACAGTGGCTTTGGCAGGTAAACGGTACTAAAGGTGTGTAAAATACCGATCAAGTTCATCAAATAATAAAGTATGATTTGTGTGACATGACATATGTCATTTGAAAGCTCTTGAAGAGTTGTACAAGTCACCCTTTGACTGTGATATCGAAATCGACGGCCAACTTGGTGTTTTCGACCATTGAAGATTGGAGTTGACCTATGCTATGGACGCTGATCCTAATGCTCAACAGTGACATGACCTATGTCATTTGAAAGATCTTGACAAGTTGTACAAGTCACCCTTTGACGGTGATATCGAAATCGACGGCCAACTTGGTGTTTTCGACCATTGAAGATTGGAGTTGACCTATGGCTATGGACGCTGATCCTAATGCTCAACAGTGACATGACCTATGTCATTTGAAAGCTCTAGACAAGTTTTACAAGTCACCCTTTGACGGTGACATCGAAATCGACGGCCAACTTGGTGTTTTCGACCATTGAAGATCATTGAAGATTGAAGTTGACCTATGCTATGGACGCTGATCCTAATGCTCAACAGTGACATGACCTATGTCATTTGAAAGCTCTTGACAAGTTGTACAAGTCACCCTTTGACGGTGATATCGAAATCGATGGCCAACTTGGTGTTTTCGACCATTGACCTTTAGTACCGTTTATCTGCCAAAGCCACTATAACCCAAACTTCATAATTGTCCATCGTTCTTACCTGTGTTGGGAGCATGCGCTGACAAACTTTCAGCTTTTATAAAATGACGAAGGTCTGGGGTTCACGGGCTCTAGGTCTAATATTATAAATGCGAAAGTTTGTAAGCATGGATGTATCCATCTTTGTTACTCTTTCACGACAAAACTACTGGACGGATTTGGATGAAATTTAACAGTTATATAGGTTATACATCAAAATAACAAATGAAATACATTTCATCCCAAAATTACTGCGGGAACGGGTACAACGCGGGTAACACCGCGGGGCGCGGCTAGTAATAATGAATGTTCAAAATAGCTACAAACATAACACTGGATATATTCCGGGAAACATTCCCAATAATAAGTTTAGTCTGAGACATCACAACCTTCCAAGCTCGAGTAATACGATTAGGGGCCTCTGGTTATCTTTCATTCGGAAATAATTATAGTGGAAAGGTATGTATGGGAATTCTCGCTATAGAATTATCATCGTATTTAAGACACTGCAGATCAAAGTCCTCTCACTGAAGATGTTAGTACAGTGAGGAGTACACGTGATCACAAGCGAGCACTAATGTAAAGTATCGTCCTATAAGACACTGCAGATCAAAGTCCTCTCATTGAAGATGTTAGTGCAGCGTGGAGTACACGTAATCACAAGCGAGCACTAATGTAAAGTATCGTCCTATAAGACATTGCAGATCAAAGTCCTCTCATTGAAGATGTTAGTGCAGCGTGGAGTACACGTAATCACAAGCGAGCACTAATGTAAAGTATCGTCCTATAAGACATTGCAGATCAAAGTCCTCTCATTGAAGATGTTAGTGCAGCGTGGAGTACACGTAATCACAAGCGAGCACTAATCTAAAGTATCGTCCTATAAGACACTGCATATCAAAGTCCTCTCACTGAATATGTTAGTACAGCGAGGAGTACACGTGATCACAAGCGAGCACTAATCTAAAGTATCGTCCTATAAGACACTGCAGATCAAAGTCCTCTCACTGAATATGTTAGTACAGCGAGGAGTACACGTAATCACAAGCGAGCACTAATGTAAAGTATCGTCCTATAAGACACTGCAGATCAAAGTCCTCACTGAAGATGTTAGTACAGCGAGGAGTACACGTAATCACAAGCGAGCACTAATGTAAAGTATCGTCCTATAAGACACTGCATATCAAAGTCCTCTCACTGAATATGTTAGTACAGCGAGGAGTACACGTGATCACAAGCGAGCACTAATGTAAAGTATCGTCCTATAAGACACTGCAGATCAAAGTCCTCACTGAAGATGTTAGTACAGCGAGGAGTACACGTAATCACAAGCGAGCACTAATGTAAAGTATCGTCCTATAAGACATTGCAGATCAAAGTCCTCTCATTGAAGATGTTAGTGCAGCGTGGAGTACACGTAATCACAAGCGAGCACTAATGTAAAGTATCGTCCTATAAGACATTGCAGATCAAAGTCCTCTCATTGAAGATGTTAGTGCAGCGTGGAGTACACGTAATCACAAGCGAGCACTAATGTAAAGTATCGTCCTATAAGACATTGCAGATCAAAGTCCTCTCATTGAAGATGTTAGTGCAGCGTGGAGTACACGTAATCACAAGCGAGCACTAATCTAAAGTATCGTCCTATAAGACACTGCATATCAAAGTCCTCTCACTGAATATGTTAGTACAGCGAGGAGTACACGTGATCACAAGCGAGCACTAATCTAAAGTATCGTCCTATAAGACACTGCAGATCAAAGTCCTCTCACTGAATATGTTAGTACAGCGAGGAGTACACGTAATCACAAGCGAGCACTAATGTAAAGTATCGTCCTATAAGACACTGCAGATCAAAGTCCTCACTGAAGATGTTAGTACAGCGAGGAGTACACGTAATCACAAGCGAGCACTAATGTAAAGTATCGTCCTATAAGACATTGCAGATCAAAGTCCTCTCATTGAAGATGTTAGTGCAGCGTGGAGTACACGTAATCACAAGCGAGCACTAATGTAAAGTATCGTCCTATAAGACACTGCAGATCAAAGTCCTCACTGAAGATGTTAGTACAGCGAGGAGTATACGTAATCACAAGCGAGCACTAATGTAAAGTATCGTCCTATAAGACACTGCAGATCAAAGTCCTCTCACTGAAGATGTTAGTACAGCGAGGAGTACACGTAATCACAAGCGAGCACTAATGTAAAGTATCGTCCTATAAGACACTGCAGATCAAAGTCCTCTCACTGAAGATGTTAGTACAGCGAGGAGTACACGTGATCACAAGCGAGCACTAATGTAAAGTATCGTCCTATAAGACACTGCAGATCAAAGTCCTCTCATTGAAGATGTTAGTGCAGCGAGGAGTACACGTGATCACAAGCGAGTACTAATGTAAAGTATCGTCTTATGAGGCAATGAAACTCAGTATCTGTATTATAGAGTCTAGTTCTATCTTCACAATTACTATAAAACCATCTTCTTATTGTAAAATAAAAATTTCCACAAAGATTTTTCGAAAGGAAAAATATTTTCAAATGGAAACATTTCCCCGATTTCTGTAACGGTTGAAATAAATGCCGACGGTACAATGACAGGGTGGAATAAGCCGCTCTCTAGCCGTTACGGGTACACGGATAAGCCGGCGGGCTAAGTCATAAGATGTAGCGAGAGCGGTCTACATAGCGTATTTTTATTGAGTGGCATCAAACTTTTGGGTGCTCTAACGTAAAAAGCCTGTAATGTACCACTGCTAGGCGACGGCGACGGCGACGGGCGGACGCGACGGTGATTCTATGCTCTGTGTATGAAACCGCACGCGACGGGCGCACGCGACTATTCATTTTTGTATGAAACCGCGCGGGCACCCGCTTAACGCAGTTTCAGCCCTTAGATATGTATGCTTGCAAAATTATTCCATTTTTTAAATGTCCAGATTGACAGTTTAATCATTTGAATTAGAACCTGTTTTTTGCTTTAGAAATGCATTATCTTCTAATAGATCCTCATATTCGACCTCTCCCCGCTACCTCCTCTCACCCAGACCGCACCCTCTCCCAGTAATGGTTACCTACAGTATATTCCGCGCCAGTGAATAGTAATCCTGATTTAAGGGACCGATCATTATATTTACACGATTACTGCTAATTTATTACAGAAATTGATAAAAACCTCGTAACATGTTTATCCTATCAAATCAAATCAAATGTTATCAATAAGTAAGTACATCCTACTAATATATAAAATAAATAAAAAATAAAATATTATAAATGCGAAAGTTTGTGAGGATGGATGTATGTTTGTTACTCTTTCACGCAAAAACTACTGAACGGATTTGGATGAAACTTTACAGTAATGTAAGTTATACATACATCAGAATAACATTATGGGATATATTTTATCCCGAAATTCCTGTAGGAACGGGTACAACGCGGGTAACACCGCGGGGCGCGGCTAGTCTTCACTGATTTATTTAGAATTCAGCTTCTTAGGTCTAAGGACTCGTGAAAACCTAAAAAGCACATGACCTAGGTATCAACTTAGTAATCCTGAATCAGGTCTATTCTTCTTATTCATTAATGCTCTTCTTCTTGTCCAGTCAGCCATTTTGTGGTGAAAGGATCAGCGAATCTGCGTTACCGACTGCACTGTCTTCGCAGACTCCTCAGGCCCGGACGTACAGTATTTTTAGTACGTCACACGTAGAAGCTCCTTTCGTGCACTAATACACTAGTAAAAAGTGTTTTGTCTCTTTCGCTCTTTGGAAAATAACGTTTGTCGTAAAAGGGACAAAACATGAGATATCTAAAATGCTGTTAAAATAAGTGTTAAATGAAAACGTCCTTTATCTTGTACAAGACAAACCCTGAAAAGCACATGAGCTAGGTATCAAGTAAGTATACCGAAATCTGGACTAGTCTAGACTCACCCCAAGGTCTTGGTGCTGATAAGAGGCGTCTTCAGGTTCAGGAATCCGTTGAGACGACCTATCTTCCCTCCATCACTGGATGAAGTATCAGCTCTGGAAGAAACAAACATTATATATTACTAAAAGGCCTCTGACATGGCTCATGTAACGACTACTATCCGTAGGAAGTAACCGGGACCGACGGCTTAACGTGCCCTCCGAAGCACGGAATCATCTTACTTTTCGGGCAATCAGGTGATTCAGCCTGCAATGCCCTAACCAAACTGAGGACAGTCTCACAAAGAGATTTGTGTAAGATATTGTCCCCACCGGGAATCGAACCCGGAACCTCCGGATCGTGAGCCGAGCGCTCAAACCACAAGACCACGGAGGCTGTTTCATGTTTTGTGGTACCCTTAAAAAATCGGTTTAAAAGATTTCCAGAAACCTTTTCCCAGATTTAATGCTAGAAAAATGTTGCTGTCGGATTCTACTGACACAGATCCTGAATGATTACTTCTCTAGCAAAGGTCACGCTTTTGTTGTGCTAGTTCAAACTCCCAAACAGCGCCCAGTACCAGACTTACATAAACGCCATCTATACAAATTTTCCGGAACTAAGTTGTAGGAAAATTATATTTGAAAGTGGAATTTTCTTCGCGTTAAAACCTTAGTGGTTGTTTTGTTTTGTTTCAGGACGTGTTACATAGATGGCGCTATAATTAAACTTGTTTCTTAGGAATTGTGAATGTGTGTGTTACCTGTACACAAAATGTTAGACGGGAAGTATTTGTTGCCATTTCACGCTACGAGAGTTTTACGGTGATGGATGCAATTTGTTTCATATTTAGCTAATAACCTAGAAAAACTCACAAGAGCCTAAGTTGGCGCAGTTTTGGTAGAAAATGTTTAGTTAGTTTCGAAATTCGTATATTAGGAAGCTTAGAGAGATGACAAATCAATGGTTAACAAGAGAAGCAAGGCATTTAGATAATCTTCTATGAAAAGTTTTTAAAAGCTTTTTTCGCAGAGTTAAATAAATATTGTTTTTGTATTCACTATGAACATTGGTATTACTAATCTATACGCATTTTACTCTATGAGTAATTCAGATTAAATCTAATATATAAAATTCTCGTGTCACGGGGTGCGTAATTGAACTCCTCTGAAACGGCTCGACCGATTCTCGTGAAATTTTGTGTGCATCAATTTTTCATCCCGAAATTCCCGCGGGAACGGGTACAACGCGGGTGAAACCGCGGGGCACAGCTAGTTTATAATATAAGGATTAACAGAAACCTAATACATAACAGACCTAAATCTAATATTTTCTAACATTCTGTCGCATATTTATTCTCTAGTATTAAACGCTTAAGTCTATATAGCCGAAGTTTAAGTCATAGGCGGCAGCGATTCTTAAAATTTAATAAATATCCCTATTTATCACTCCATAGTATAAAACAAAGCCGCTAAAACTACGCCACGGATTTTGATGCTTTTTAAATAGATAGAGTGATTCAAGAGGAAGGTTTATATGAATAACAATTTCCGAAACTCCCATAGAAACGCGGGTAAAACCGCGGGGCGCTGCTAGTCTATTTATAAAGCACGGTCGCGAAGCCGGAATAACTGCGTTCATTGCCTTTATCTATCTATCTCTTTAACTAGTACTCAATAATATCACTGTCTCACTCGCACAATGCGTTCGGCGGAGTGAAACAGCAATACTATGTGTAGGAGTGTCAGAGACAGATTGATAACGCTGCTCCGTACTTTCTATAAGTACTTTTTGACAAGCCCGTTGGCACAGTGGCAGTGAGAGCGCTTACTGCCGGGGGTTGCGGGTTCGATTCAAAGCGCTACCGTGCTTCGGAGGGCACGTTAAATTGCCGGTCCCGTTAAGACCATGTCGGAGGCCTTTAGGCGGTCTAAAAACTCCGACACCACCCAGTAAAAACGCTCCCTGAAACTAATCAGTCGAAATCGCTCCCGCTTATACTCTAACCACGCCACTCTGCGTGACTCTGGCTAATAAAACGCATGCCACATGCCATTGTGTGCGAGCCATTTGGAGCCACTTCCCGTAATAATATATGGAGTGAACGACTTATAACTGATGATTATGAATCTTAGAACTGCTGGGATTGCAGGCCAATAGCTTTCTTTATATCCTACTAACTGTACCCCGTTGTTTCACCCACAGCGCACCCGTTCCCGTAGGTATTACGGGATAAATAGTATCCTATATTTATCGCCTAGTTCTAAGCTACCTCCCCACCAATTTTCAGCCAAATCGGTTCAGGTTCTCGAGTTATAAATAGTGTAACTAACACTTTTTCTTTTATATATATAGATTAGCCGCGCTCCGCGGTGTTACCCGCGTTGTGTCCGTTCCCGTGGGAATTTCGGGAATTTCTATACATATAAACCTTCCCCTTGAATCACTCTGTCTATTTAAAAAAACCGCATCAAAATCCGTGCAGAAGTATTTGAATTTATCGCGAACAGACAGACGCGGCTATCATATAACATCTACGCCACGATCCCGGAATAAACCCGTGACCCCCGACCTCTAACATGAATTTATAATAATATACTCGTATGTACTCGTATTACCCGGACAAATTCACTCACGGTTAATTAGACCCAAACTAAGCTCTAAGCTTGTGTTATGGAATCTAACTCACTGATACTACTACATATACATACATACACAAATACTTTATAAGAATATATATTTGACGCCCAGACGTCACCATATTGTTTACTCCGTTGAATCGAACCCGCAATCCCCGACACAGTAACCGCTCTCACTGCCACTGTGACAACGGGCTTGTGTAACCACTAAGCTATTTCGGTCAACCCAAAGTGAGTCCGGATCGATACTTTCTAATATTATACCTTAAAACTGGTTTTATGGATATCGAACGATAGCTGAACGGAAGTTCTTTGTTCAATTATTTTATTTCAGGGTTCCGTATGCAAAAACGGGACCCTATTACTAAGACACCGCTATCTATTCATCTCAAAAAGAAAAAAAATGTAATAGCCTCTAATGTTCCACTGCTGGGCTAAAGGCCTCTCATCTCAGGTTTATATGTCAAAAAATTCCCGAAATTCCCACGGGAACGGGCTCAACGCGGGTAAAACTGCGAGGCGCTGCAGTAGGATATAAAGAAAGCTGGCCTGCAATCCCAGCAGTACTAAGCATCATCTATACTAATATTATAAAGAGGTATTTGTATTTGGAGTGCTAGTAAATATAATAAAAAAACTAGGTTATCTATGTCTATCACCAGACTGTATCTAATGAACCGTGATATCTAGATAGTTACCGCTATAACAATAAATACTAAAGTAAAGTAAAGTAAAGTATTAGCAGGCCTCCGTCACTCGCTCAAGGTCACGCGCTATATGCCTACCGCTCGGCGTATCGTCGACGATACAACCGACAGAGGGCTGCCAAACGCCCGCCTGAGCGCGCGCACCGCACGTTTCCCGCGTAGTATTATTGACGATCGAACGAAGAACCTACTTTTTTGGAAAAAGTATTTTTAAATAATTTTGACAACGTCATAATGAATCGGCCTGGTAGCACCATATTACAACTTTTTAAAACCGTTGATTTTCCGTCGCTTTGCTCCTGTTTTCCTTATGATTATTTGTTAAAATTATTTACGCGATTTAGAATATTTTCTACTATAAAATTTAATAACAGAGAATTCCGAGAAGGGAAATAAATTAAAAATCATTATATAAAACTAAAACATATTTGATGGACTAATAAAAAATATAGTTGATTCGCAACATTTGTTTTATTACAATAATCATCATAGGTACAACCCTAGCGCATTCTTACGATGACGCGTTGGCACGTGACTCGCACGGTGGCCAACACAGTCTCAACTCTACGTGCGCGTAATTATGGTACATTTCTTCTCGTCTTGAGCAGCGGTATTATTATTTAAGATTTTGTAGGCTATTTTAGAGTAGGTATTTTCGCTTTTGTATGGGAGTGATGCATCTGTTACGTTAGTAACTATTTATTAATCTGTGGTATTAGCCTGTAATGTCCCACTGCTGGGCAAAGGCCTCTCGTCTCACTGAAGATATCAGTACAGTGAGGAGGTTTCAGGCGTAATCACCACGCTTGCCTAATGCAGGTTGGTGATCTCAAACCCGAGCCATGTTTGAAAAGTAGGAAACATGTTTTCGCTCGACCTGGGAATTGAACCCGGGACCTCAGTCTTGGCAGGCGAGTGCACATACCACTAGACCACCGAGGCGAAATACTAAAAACAATTAAAATATATATTTAAAATGCGTAGTTTGATTAAGGGATGTTAGTTAATTGCGATTGTTAAGCAACGTGCAGCTCGACCCCTACTTGGATGGGTGGCCGATAGTGGCATTTCTATATGAGCGCTACCGTGCCTCTGAGGGCACGTTAAGTAGTCGGTCCCGGTTGTATCAATCGCTAAACCATGCCGGAGGCCTTTAGGCGGTCTAAAAACTTGGACACCAGGGTTGACCACTAACCTACTCGATTTTTTTTATAACTAGCAGCGCCCCGCGGTTTTACCCGCGTTATGCCCGTTCCCGTGGGAATATCGGGAATTTTTTTACATAAAAACCTTCCTCTTGAATCACTCTACCTATTACAAAAACCGCATCAAAATCCGTTGCGTAATTTTAAAGATTTAAGCATACAGACAAACGAACAGACAAAAATAGCTACTTTGTTTTATACTATGTAATGATGTTACTGGCTCCCATACAACATACATGAATTATTTTTAAATTAAGATGGATCAGACCTACTCGATATGCACACAAAATTTCATGAGAATCGGTCAAGCCGTTTCGGAGGAGTTTAACTACAAACACCGCGACACGACAATTTTATATACTAGATGATTTTTTTAAATTTTTTTCATATTATCATATTAGATGGTGCGGAACTGTTTGCCGTGAGTCCGACTCGCACTTGGCCAGTTTTTTGATTAAACGATGATAATAGGTAATCGTTGTACTACGTGTATTCAAATTACGGTTCACTGTGGCAGCCATTTTGTTTGTTATTTTAACCTCGAACTAGAATGAGGGGTGTTGTAAAGTTTGTCTTATTACCATATACATAAAATGTTGAATAGAAAATATATTTTACTAGCAACGCCCTGCGGTTTTACCCCCGTTGTGCCCGTTCCCGTGGGAATGTCGGGAATTTTTATACATTATAAACCTTTCTTTTCAATCACTCTATCTATGTATTTAATAAAAACCACATCGAAATCCGTTGCGTAGTTTTAAAGATCTAAGCATACATAGGGACAGACAGCGGAAAGCGACTTGTTTTTATTCTTTGTAGTGATGATCAGTAAATTCACTCACGGTTAATTAGACCCAAAGTAAGCTCTAAGCTTGTGTTATGGAATCTAACTCACTGATACTACTAATATACATACACGAATACTTAACGTACGATTTAAGGTACGATTTAAGTTTTGTCCTCGTCTCCCCCGTAGGATTTTTTTGGTTAAACCTGAATACGTAAAATCACATAAACTTTTGCCAAAATAAAACAAAACATTAACTAAGCGATGTTAAGCAACGTGCAGCTCGGTCCGTAGTTAGATGGGTGGCCGATAGTGGCATTTCTATCTGAGCCGTGCTTTAGAGAGCACATTAAGCCGGTCCCGGTTGTTCCAATCGTGTCGGAGGTCTTTAGGCGTTCTACACAGTTAACAGCCTCCGTGGTCTTGTGGTTTGAGCGCTCGGCTCACGATAAGGAGGTTCCGGGTTCGATTCCCGGTAGGGATATCTCACAAAAATCTCTTTGTGAAACTTTCCTCAGCTTGGTTAGGGCATTGCAGGCTGAATCACCTGATTGCTCGAAAAGTTCTTACTTTGATGATTTCGTGCTTCGGAGGGCACGTTAAGCCGTCGGTCCCGGTTACTTTCTACGGATAGTAGTAGTTACATGAGCCATGTCAGAGGCCTTTGGCGGCTCAATAACTCTGACGCCAGGATTGGTCAGGTTGACCATCCACTCGATGAAGAAGAAGAAGGCGTTCTACAATGCCACACACATACACATAGAGGTCAAACATAAAACACTCTTCTTTTTGTGTCGGGACTTAAACTAGTAGGCACTGCCAGTAATAGTTAATCATTAACTAAATTACTATGCACCGCAGTCGACTAACGTAATAACAGCGAGCTAAGTTAGAAACTTGTTTCAAATTCTACAAATGGCTGGACATATCACTGATTATAGTAATTAAATAATTATATTAGAATTCGGTTACGATTTTTATTCTCTCTAGAAATTAAGCTTGATTAAACTGCGTTAACTTTATTTAATTTTAAGTGAGAGGACTTTGATCTGCAGTGTCTTATAGGACGATACTTTACATTAGTGCTCGCTTGTGATTACGTGTACTTCTCGCTGTACTAACATCTTCAGTGAGAGGACTTTGATCTGCAATGTCTTATAGGACGATACTTTACATTAGCACTCGCTTGTGATTACGTGTACTCCTCGCTGTACTAACATCTTCAGTGAGAGGACTTTGATCTGCAGTATCTTATAGGACGATACGTTACATAAGTGCTCGCTTTGATTACGTGTACTCCTCGCTGTACTAACATCTTCAGTGAGAGGACTTTGATCTGCAGTATCTAATAGGACGATACTTTACATTAGTGCTCGCTTGTGATTACGTGTACTCCTCGCTGTACTAACATCTTCAGTGAGAGGACTTTGATCTGCAGTGTCTTATAGGACGATACTTTACATTAGTGCTCGCTTGTGATTACGTGTACTCCTCGCTGTACTAACATCTTCAGTAAGAGGACTATGATCTGCAGTGTCTTATAGGACGATACTTTACATTAGTGCTCGCTTGTGATTACGCGTTCTCCTCGCTGTACTAACATCTTCAGTGAGAGGACTTTGTTATAGAATAATACTTGAGATATTATTAATCCAAACCTCTTTACATAATAAGCAAGAAATAAAACGTTTTTCTCTTCGCTCGTAAAAACGAAAAGATATAAGCCTCTTCAAGCGTTTGATTTTATTTGTTTAACCTTGGATGTAGTACGTTTAACCTCTAACAAAAAGGAGGATTATAAGTTTGAATTTGTTTTCTTGTGTTATACTGTGGATTTACAGATTTATCTATACTAATATAATAAAACTGAAGAGTGTGATTGTTTGAACGCGTTAATCTCAAAAACAATCAATCCGAATTGAATAACTATTTTTGTTATAGATAGCCGCATTCAACGGAAAGGTTATTGGTCTATTTGTATTGCAATTATCCACTTAAACACGCACAACGCGGGTACAACCCCGGGGCGCTGCTAGTTCTTTCTATAGTACATAGAGGAAATATTAATTTTCTTCCATATACTTCTAATTTTCTTCTATATACTATTTAATTAAAACATTGCCTAAACACTTTTTCATATTTGTTTCTTACGTACTATCTCTGGCACTAACCGTCGGATCTGAAAAAGTATTTTCGTATACGATACCCAAATTCAAGAGAAAGAAAACAGTCTATTTTCATCCCGAAATTCCCACGGGAACTGCAAAAGGTATGTAAAACCGCGGAGCGGCGCTTGTTACAAAATATTCATGCAAAATTACTACGACCGCTACGGATGCATGCTACGAAAAGCTCGCTGCTACGCCGTAGCACTTTAATTTTAATAAATTTTTGGCAAAGAATATTTTCTTAGGAAATAGTATTCTAGATTTAGTTATATTCAAAATGATAAAATATGTATATTATATGAAACGAAGATACTATTTCGAAACCGATTGGTAAATTCCAAAAAATTGTAATAAGTCTTATTCTCCTTAATCATTACTATTATGTTTCTCGCATCTATCCCATATTTTCGTAGAATTTTATCCCAAAATTCCCGTGTACAACGCGGGTAAGTCGTGAGGCGCTAGTACCCGTTCCCGCGGGAATTTCGGGATGTCTGACATATTGTCACTCCGTAGAATCGAACCTTCAACCCCCGACACAGTTAGCGCTCTCACTGCCACTGTGACAACGGGCTTGGCTATATGTTCTTAATTTTGGTTTATTAAATCCGTCAGCTTGTTCCGCCGTTTCGGTTAATTCGGTTATTTTTCTACTACTATTTAATTTTATTTTTAATGTTACTATATTATATGTACGTCATCTTTTAATGATATAATCTATCCAATAAGAGTAGGGGGCGTCTGGAAACCAGCGTTAGAACGCCTCAGTAGACTGAGGCCTCGGTCTCAGTACAACATCAGCTGAGACGCCTTCCATTGCTACACAATTTTTTAGCTTTAAGTAAAACGTGAACGCATTTTTCTTATTTTTTGTGGCAATAAATTTTACTTTAAAACTTCCGGGAAAACTCGCAGTATTTCGCTTACACTCGAATAATGATTAAGTAACTTATTCCAAGTGATTGAGGTTACAAAAGGGACCAGACCCTTGAAACCACCGGTCCGGACCCTTGCGGCGAGCAGGATCCGGTCAAAAAACGTATATTACTAATGAAGCATTTATATGTCTAATACAGTACTCAGTAACCTACTGATATAAATGCGAAAGTTTGTGAGGATGGATGTATGTTTGTTACTCTTTCACGAAAAAAACACTGGTCGGATTTTGATGAAACTTTACAGTAATATAGGTTATACATCAGAATAACACATGGGATACATTTTATCCCGAAATTCCCGCGGGAACGGGTACAACGTGGGTGAAACCGCAGGACGCGGCTAGTTGATATTATAAATGCGAAAGTTTGTGAGGATGTATGTATGTTTGTTACTCTTTCACGAAAAACTACTTGACGGATTTGGATGAAACTTTACAGTAATATAGGTTTTACATCAGAATAACACATGGGATACATTTTATCCCGAAATTCCCGCGGTAGCAACGCAGGCAAGACCGTATAGCGTTAGTAGTTATTTCTACTTTATTCAACAAACTCTTCTACTTATAAACTTTTAAGTTCACTCACCGTCGTAAGCTCATCTTGATAAATAGAGCTTCCAAAGTCCAAACCTTTAATTATCACTTTCAAACACTGTTTAAAATCCAACTATTAAGTTTCAAGAATAAACCAATTAAATTCTCATAGAAAACAAAACAGGTACCCGTGAGAATTACAGGACGAAAAATATCCTATAACCTTCCCGTTGAATGTGGCTATCCATTACAAAAAGAATTACATAAATCGGATTGGTAGTTTTTGCGATAACCGCGTACAAACAAACAAAAAATCAAAATGTCCTTTATTATATTTGAACAGATATTTTGTTTACGGCAAAGAGTCAGGTCTTTATGCTGCAGTGGGATATTGCCGGTCGGTCATTACTTAACAATACGTTTTATCGATACACAATGCATTGCTGTATAGCAATACAAAAGTCTGTAAAAGTTGTTATATTATATTAACATACATATGATTATTTTTGTACATACATGTATATTTTATTGTAATACATGTTTTTTTGTTGTAAATACAAATTGCTCAAATAAAAAAGCATCAAGCTTCTTATGTCCAACGCTGGGCAAAAACCTTTCTCATTACAAGAATAAATTACCAAATATCGTAATATTACTCATATTTCAACAAATAAAGTAGGTATTTCATTACAATGTTTAGATAAATTGAATAAAGTGTTTTAACTTATTCATCCCACACTTTCCCACTGCTGGACTAAGACTTTCCCCAAATATCAATATCTTCAACAAAGAAAGCCCAAATATCCCTACTAATATTAAACATGTGTATGTAAGTTTGTTTGTTACGCTTCCACGCCAAAACTACTGAACCGATTTGAATGTAATTTGGTACACAGTTAGTCCAGAGCCTGAGGAAGGACATAGGTTATTTTTTATCCCGAAATTTCAGTGGGAACGGGTACAATGCGGGTGAAACCGCGGGGCGCGGCTAGTTTGCTAAAATTATGAAACAAATTCTTTTATATTTTAATTTGATTAAAATAGTATTGATTATTAACTAGTATTTTAAATTTTCACTGAAGAGTATAAATTAACCACATTGACTTTGTAAAGCTAAGTTATAGTACCTACGAATAATGTACAAACAATGAAATCGAACACTTTTAGAACAATTCCGAAATTCTTTGACACAACAACCGAGACCGAAGTTCCAAACCCAACTGATTTTCAGAAACTACGAAACTCGTCGTACTGCGTATAATATTACAAAAATCAACCCTATTACACATGCTATAAAGCATCCAATTGCTTGTAACAATTCACGGTGGTTACTACCTTTTGGTGTTACAAAGAAAACTACAGCCAAACAATATGCTTAAGAAATATGAGTATTATTGCAGAGAGATAAGATTGTATTTCCTTTGTGTAGTTTAGTAGTATTATAATTTTGAAAATATGAATGGTAATTTGAGCTTTATGGGTGCAGAAATAAGCGCACATTTTGTGTAGCAATTGGTTGGTTGTATTTGTATAAAATTAGTCCGGTTTATTGACTAGCATTTGTCTATAGATTGCGCTGTATTTTTGTAATCTTCACTACATATAATAAAACAAACTCCCCGGCCGCGTCTGTCTGTCTGTACACGATAAACTCAAACACCATTGCACGGATTTTGACGCGGATTTTTTGAATAGATAGAGTGATGTATAAAACTTTCCAAAATTCCCACGGGAACGGGCACAACGCGGGTAAAACCTCGGAGCGCTGCTAGTAACTAATATTATTTAGCCCCGCGGTTTCACCCGCATTTCGTTTTCATTTGTATCAAGAACAGCCCTTATCTTTTCTATTGAATGAGGCTATCCAATCTATGCCATTATAATAAAGCTAGACTGATGTTTTGTTTGTTTGAACGCAGTAATTTTAGAAACTACTTATCCAGTTTGAATAATACTTTTGTAATGGATAGCCACATTCAACCCGAAGGTTATAAAGCCATTTTTCATCATCGCTACTAATATTATAAGTGTGAATGTAAGTTTGTTTGTCACACTTTCACGCCAAAACTACTGAACCGATTTGAACGTTATTTGGTACACAGTTAGACCAGAGCCTGAGGAAGGACATAGGCTACTTTTTATCCCGTAATTCTTGCGGGAACGGGCACAATGAGGGCAAAACCGCAGGACGCTGCTAGTACTAAAATAATTTTTCAATTCCAACTGATATAACTGATAGCTCCAAAAGATTATCGCGATCAAACAGAAAACACGAAACACAAAACACGCTATAACCTCACCTAACCGACTTTAACAAATCGACTGTATGCTTTTTGTTTGTTTTTTATTTGATATCTTTGACGTTTATGAATTAGTACAAGCACACCTTCGGTATCACTACATAGTATAAAACAAAGTCGCGTCTGTTTGTCTGCTTGTCTGTATGCTTAGATCTTTAAAACTACTCAACAGATTTTGACGCAGTTTTTAAAATAGATAGAGTGATTCAATAGGAAGGTTTGTATGTATATAAATTTATGGAATTCCCACGGGAACGGGCACAACGCGGGTAAAACCGCGCTGCTAGTATACTAATAAAATAAAGCTGTTGACTCTGATTTTTTGTTTATTTCAACGCGTTAAACTTAGGAATTGAATAATTCTTTTTGTAATGGATAGCCACATTTAACGGAAAGGTTAAAAGCTATTTTTCATCCCAAAATTCCCACGGGAACGGGCACAACGCGGGTAAAACTGTGGGACTCTGTTAGTATTAGTATAGATTATAGATAACTAAGAAATAGGTAAGTATCCATTTCAGATTTTTTTTTTGCAGCTAAATTTGTTCCAAATTTATGGTTATTCTAAGCTTGTAATAGGCAAAGTTTGTCAGTTTGACCGTGCAAAGTTATCTTGGAAAATAGTGCTTGCCAAAATGACAAAAATCATGCATCGATATTAGAACTACCAACACCCCGCGGTTGTACCTGCGTTGTACCCGTTCCCATGGGAATTTCAGGATGGAATGTAGCGTATATTTTAGATAAAACAAAACTACAAACTTTTTCTCATATCACTTTAGAGACCGATTTGTAAAGAGAGACATACAAACCAACTTATTACTACTTCACATTTCTATACGTAAAATACAATCATAATAAAATAAGGGAATCGTAACCTTAATTAAGTAAAACAATAAGATGTCTATCAGTAAATTAAACATTTATATATATAATAAACATCATACGAAACAAAACAGTAAAGATCATTGCTCATATACCCATCCGGTACTCGCTTGACTCACGCCATTTTGTATTTCTTTGAATTGATGTGACATCTTTAATTACATTTTTGGAATGAAGTTCCTTATCGCGCGTTGCGAAAGGGGGCTAGACGGAAAAAATGGTAACGACACTTTTTAGGCCAGAGAGGGACAGACAGAGAAATTTGCGCACGCCAGAGAGAGACAGACAGAGAAACATGCGCGAGAGAGACAGACAGAGAAACTTGCGCACGCCAGAGAGAGACAGACAGAGAAACATGTGCACGTCAGAGAGAGACAGTCTGCCTCTCTCTCTCTTATAGAAAGTCTCTCTCAAGTTTTTTTATTTTACATTTTTATCTGACGTTTCGGCTATGTATCCTGTTTAGTAGTAGTGTCCGCTTAAACTTAAGAGACCTGTAACCGGGCTGTAAATTAACTAGTTCGAGTAGGCAAATACCTACTCGAACTAGTTAATTTACAGCCCGAGACATAACCAGAGTTACAGTGGCATAAGTAACCAAACTTTCAGAATGCCTCGCTGTGTCTAAACGGGGTAGGTGAACAGTGACCTTTACATCATAAAGTCGCATTGAGGCTTATTTTATAACGGTTCTTGTATCGCTCGATGGATTTACACGCTTTAGCTAGGCCTCCGGCTTGGTCTATACAACTGCTGAAGCACGGTAGCACTTAGATAGAAAATACCTTCCTTTAGGCCTAACGTGTTCGTTGCGTTCCCGAAGAGTCCGCCCGCCTGCCCACACGCGTAGACACGCGACGGTTGCCCGTTGCGGGTGCCCGCTTAACGCAGTTCGAGCCTTAGTCATTTTCAATCTGTCGCGATATGTACACATTATTAACGTAGTACTATGGTGTTTTAACAGCACAATAACATATTTTAGTAAGAAAATCACTTACTTGTATGTATGGATGTATGTTGGTTACTCTTTCACGCAAAAACTACTCAACGGATTTGGATGAAACTTAACAGTAATATAGGTTATATATCAGAGTAACATATGGGATACATTTTATCCCGAAATTCACAGGTACTATGTGGATGAATCCGCGGGGCGTGGTTAGTACATACATACATCCTCACAAACTTTCGCATTTATTATATTAGTAGGACTCGAACCTAAAACACTAGCAAAGCCTAAATGTACGAAAATATTTTGACAAACAATTCCGGATTAGCACACTCCAATAATTCAATTTGCCAAGCGACTATTACTCTTAATCCAATCGAAATAAAGTCCAACAAATTGACGTTGAGTTTTCGGGCAAACTTTTACATTGTAAGTTGAAATAAGCTTTCTCTAGGAGTAAATAAAGTCCAAATTCGTTATGTTGTTTGTTCTTATTTTTGTTCTCAAGTTAATTGGACCTATTTCGCTCGAGATACTTTTCGTGTTCGTTTCGTTCATATAGATTTTTAGCATTTAATATTTTGTGCCTAATTAATACAAAAGGCTGTTTCCAAAAACGTTTAATAGGATTTAAGACCCGTCTTTATAACCCGCTTCCGTGGTCTTGTAGTTTAAGCGCTCAGCTCACGATCCGGAGGTTCCGAGTTCAATTCCCGGTGGGGACAATATCTCACAAAAACCTCTTTTTGAGACTGTCCTCAGTTTGGTTAGGGCATTGCAGTGAATCACCTGATTGCCCGACAAGTAAGATGATTCCGTGCTTCGGAGGGCACGTTAAGCCGTCGGTCCCGGTTACACTCTACGGATAGTAGTCGTTACATGAGCCATGTCAGAGGCCTTTGGCGGCTCGATAACTCTGACACCAGGATTGGTCAGGGTGACCATCCACTCGGTGAAGAAGAGAAGGCTAAAATAACTTACTTTATTGAAGTAAGTAGCCAACCCTGGTGTCGGAGTTTTTAGACCACGTAAAGGCCTCCGACATAGTCAGACAATTGACACAACCGGTACTGAAAATCTTACGTGCCAAAGCACGATAGCGCTATTTATATCACAGACTTTTGTCCCCGAAGACTTAGTCCCTCGTCTCTCAGAATGTTTTCCATCATTTTGATTCGAATCAATACTTCTCCCCGTAAAATAGTTTTGGCAAAACCCAAAAAGTTTTGGAACTCACATCAAGATAAATGGATGGCTGAGTTTGTGTTACGTAATCTAATATTATATACTAGCTGTGTCCCGCGGTACAACCCGCAGTGGACCCGTTCCTGTGAGAATTTCAGGATTTTTATTACATTTTATCCTATTCCCGACCTAGATAAATAAAACAAAGAACTAATCATTAAAATCGGCCCAGCCGTTCTGGAGTTATAAATGAAGTAACTAACACGACTTCACTACATAGTATAAAACAAAGTCGCTTTTCGCTGTCTGCCTGTCTGTTCCTATGTATGCTTAGATCTTTAAAACTACGCAACGGATTTTGACGCGGTTTTTTCAAGTAGATATAGTGATTCAAGAGGAATGTTTATATGTATCAAATATCCCGACATTCCCACGGGAACAGGCACAACGCGGGTAAAACTGTGGGGCGCTGTTAGTTTATTTCTACTGGTTTCTTAAGGCAGTCTTCTGTGACCACGGTTCCTGTAGAACCGAAACGTCAGATAAAAATGTAAAATAAAAGCGAAGTGTATCTACTTAAAAATAGCACATCATCTTCCTCTTCAATGAGACTAACACTAAGAATTATTTAAATCGACTTGTGTAGATTAGCCATGATAAAATCAGTTGGACCCAACAAACAATTACTTCGTTTTTACAAGTCGGTGAAAGTGCATAAACCACCTTTATTTCTCGTATTCGGTCGTGCAAACATACCACGACATAAAGCTTACAAATTCTATCCACGGATCATATATTTTATCACAATGGTGGAGACAGAACAAACATAATAAAATCAGATGTGTTATGCTCCTAGTTCTGTCGACAAACACATTTCTAAGTCGATAAGTCAGTTGTGTTGGGACAAAATGGCTACCTCTGAGGCGAATGGATTTGTTTTGGTATCACAAGCCTGTTGGCACAGTGGCGTGTGAGAGCGCTTACTGTGTCGGGGGTTACGGGCTCGATTCAACGGAGTAACAATATGTGAAGACATAGTTGTTGACGACGTCTGGGTGTCAATTATGTATTCGTATAAAGTACTGTCAGTTATACTCGCTTGTGTCCGTTCCTGTGGGAATTCTGGGATGAAAAGTAGCCTATAACCTTCCCGTTGAATATGTCTATCCATAACAAAAAAAAATATTCATCCCAAATTTCGCGGGCACAACGCGGATTAAACCAAGGGCTATTGTTAGTCATTCATTCATTCATTTCAAGTAGGGATGTTATGGATATGATATTCCGGATATGGATTGGATACGGATACAGGAATTATTATTATACCGGACACGGATTCGGATACGGATATTGAATTATTTCGGATTATAATTTCGGTTACGGATGTTAGATTTTTAAGGAATTTAACAGAAGATAACAAACAATGCGTGCGGATTGTCGCCTGCACCCGGCCGATCAAAACAACTTGTCGTAACGTGTCTCAATTAGGCTCCGCCCCTATCCGATATTATCCGAAACTTTTATTTCGGATTCGGTTACGGATTTAAAAAAAATATCGGATATCCGATAGTTTCGGTTACGGTTACGGAGCTCCCTAACATCCCTGATTTCAAGTAGGTGGCCAACTCTGGTGTCGGAGTTTTTAGACCGCCTAAAGGCCTTTGGCATGGTCTGACGATCCTAACAACCGGGATCGACTGCTTGACGTGCGCTCCGAAGCAAGGGGACGTCTAAAAACTCCAGGGCTGGCCACTAACCTATTCGAATTTACTCTTTTTAAGGCAGAAGACAGTTTTATTTGCGTTAAATAATTCAGTCGAAATACATATGTAACTATAGCAAGTTCAGACTCGAATATGAATTCTTTTATCCTAAAATCTTTTGCCGTTTCAGAGTGAAACAAAAGGAAACATAAGTAAGACACATCTTCGCAATATCAGGAATGATTTAATACAATACTGTCTTGCGAAAACAAGATAACAAATAAAGATATAAAAGACTGTTCTCTCTCAAATGGGATTCGCGACCATTTTCACATAATTCTGAAAGTATAAGTTAGGAAGAAAGTTATTCAAGTTTTACGCTAAAAGATAAGCTGTGGGTCTATGAATATAGCGGTTCCTTTAAATGTTTTATGGTGCGTTTCATAAAAGCAGAGCGGAGCGGAGCCCGATTCACCAATCACAGCGCATTGTGATTGTCAAACAACTTCTTCTTCAGCGAGTGGACGGTCAACCTGACCAATCCTTGTCAGAGTTAATGAGCCGCCAAAGGCCTCTGTCATGGCTCAAGTAACGACTACTATCCGTAGAAAGTAACCGGGACCGACGGCTTAACGTGCCCTCCGAAGCACGGAATCATCTTACTTTTCGAGCAATCAGGCGATTCAGCCTGCAATGCCCTAACCAAACTGAGGAAAGTCTTACAAAGAGGTTTTTGTGAGATATCCCCCCGGGAATCGAACCCGGAACCTCCGGGTCGTGAGCCGGGCGCTCAAACCACAAGACCCCGGAGGCTGTCAAACAACGCATTGACATTGTCAAAATCTTTTCGTAATGCGTTGTGATTGGTCAGTTGAGCTCCGCCCAGCTCCGGTACGCTTGATTGGAAACGCATTCTAAAATCAAACCGTTATTAGTCAATTAATTTAAATTTTAGTGGCACTTGTCTATGGCAAGGTTCAAGTCCCAGAGCGGGCGAATCTTGTTTAGTACCTATTTCATTGAAATGTTGTGTTTGAGATTACTACCGCAGTCGACGCGCGTGGTGATCACGACATACTCCTCACTTAATAAACTTACTCACACGGGTTTTTTCGCGTTAGAAAGTTAATAAAGCAAGCAATAAATTACTTTTTATTTGCCGACGTTCGAGGGGATTGCACCTCTCGTGGTCGCGGGTGAACTGTGAGTACATTTACTATGTGTTCCAATCGTGTAAGTTTAAAAAGGTGTGAGACTTTTATCTTACAGTGCGACATTACAATCTATAATAATACTTTTACTTCCTAAAACAAAGTCAAATTCAAAGTCAAATATTTTTATTCAGTTTTGGCCCCATAGAGACTCTTTTGAACGTACCACCCATTCGGAAGAACATCAGCAGAGAAGAATGGGCAAGAAACTCTGCAGGTTATTTTTTTTTAAATCAAGGTATAATACAATTTAATACTAATAAGTAAGATTACATGTCAAAATCAGGTTGTGTTGCTGGTGCAGGAATTTGACTCCAGACATATTTGTCCTCAATGTAATCAGTAACGCTATAGTATGCTTTAATCAATAAAACGTCAACAACGTTCTGTACCGCGGAAAAACCCGCAGTAATACTTTCATAATAACTTCTTTGGTTTATAAAAGGGTTATTTTTTCGTAAAAGGTTACCAAATGATGTTTAATCTTCTGTTCAATGAAGCGGAGCGGGACAGCGGAGCGGAAAAGCGGTGCAAAATATTAACCAATAGAATAGCTTAAAATCACTACATAGTATAAAATAAAGTCGTCTCTGTTTCGTGTCTGTTTGTCAGTTTGTCTGTATGCTTAAATCTTTAAAATTACGCAACGGATTTTGATGCCGGTTTTTTGTAATAGGTAGAGTGATTCAAGAGGAAGGTTTTTATGTAAAAAAATTCCCGAAATTCCCACGGGAACGTGCACAACGCGGGTAAAACCGCGGGGCGCTGCTAGTCTATAGTAATATTATAAAGAGGTAAATTTTTCAAGTTTATTTGTTTGTATGTTCGAGCTAATCTCGGGAATTACCAGCCCGATTTGAATAATTCTTTTTGCAATGGATTGCCACATTCAACAGGAAGGTTATAGGCTATTTTTTTATTCCTATGGGAACTAGTATTTAATATTTTTGCCGCCTGTTTAGAGGACTGAAGACCCTTTTATTACGCCTTGGTTGAAGTTACCAGAAGTTTGTAGTATGTACTAATACTTTGGTCCATTTTCTTTTAGTGTTCATGTAAAATACGATATTACAAAAAAATTACATATTTTAATTTGTCAGCTGTCGGGACCGGATTTTAAGCGGACGTCCCACTTCACAATTGTCACCACCTCAGCTATGCCAATACCTCAGCGTGACTACAATTATTACTTTCTACGGATAGTAGTCGTTACATGAGCCAAGTCAGAGGCCTTTGGCGGCTCAATAACTCTGACACCAGGACTGGTCAGGGTGACCGTACACTCGATAAAGAAGAATAAGTGTGACCTATCACATCAACACAACCTATAATTATAATACAACCTAATCAGCGTGGACTATCATTTTAGCGTGTATTTTTCACCTCAGTATGACGCATCACCTAAATGTTACTATACCTCAGTATGACCTATTACCTCAGTGTCACCTATGATCCCAATGATCTGTTAATTCATGTCTTAGGTCACTTAAGGCGGTATAAAAACTCTGACAGCAAGATTACCCATAAACCTATTTGAAACGAATGTTACCTCATGACCTATTATTATCTCCCATTAATTTCGAGTAAGTTACTGACCAACCCTGGTGTCAGAGTTTTTAGACCACATACGGCCTCCTAAATGGTCTGACGACAGCAACCGGGTCCGACTGACTACATAGCACATTATATACCATCATCGCCATTCACCAGTCATCTTCCCATAACATCTTGTATCTCCTAACTCCCAACCTAACACCCATTTAACACCTCACTTAACATCTCATCATCAATCTCACTTAACATCTCTTAAAGTCTATCCTCACCTGATCGCACAGCTGGTGCCATCTTCCTCATCCTCCCGCTTGCGCCGCTTCCTCCTCACGTAAAGGTAGGCGCCCACTGCGAAGAGAGCTGCCACCGCGCCGCAGCACAGTATGGTGATCAATACCACGTTACGGGTCTTCATGATGAACTGGAATGAGAAGGTGGAGGTCAGGATATGTTTGGAAAAAGTTGATGGAACGTACAGGTTTCTGTGACCATGTTCCTGTGAAGGGGCTGGGGCGTCAGATAAAAATCCTAACTAATGTTATAAATACGAAAATAACTCTTTCTGTCTGTTACTTTTTCACGCCAAAACTACTGAACGGATTTGAATGAAATTTGGTACACAGTTAGTCCAGAGCCTGAGAAAGAACATGGGCTACTTTTATCGCGAAATTCCTGCGGGAACGAGTACAACGCGGGTGAATCCGCGGGGCGCTGCTAGTGTAAAATAAAAGCGAAGTGTATCCATAAAGGTAGTTTCAATTCAAAAAAGACAATAGTATAGATTGCTGCAAATCTATACTAATATTATAAAGCTGCAGAGTCTGTTTGTTTGAACGCGCTAATCTCAGAAACTACCAATCCGATTCGAATAATTCTTTTTGTAATAGATAGCTACGTTCAACGGAAGGTTATAGGCTACTTGTCGCATGGCAGTCTCGGTCCTAACCAAAAAATACATAGGTTATATTAAACCAAATTTTAAATTGCATAAACAAATAGGTATACACGGTGAGCCTTAATAACCCGAAAGATTTAAACGACGTATTTGTGACGACAGTACGAGTAAATAATGCTATATCAACATGGGTCCAATTATGTGTCTTAATTAAACTACTATTTCAGTACAAATTAAATCATATTAATTGATCGCTTCTTTGTAAACAAACCTTTACTTCAGAGAGTGAGCGAGTTTTGATTAATCTCAGTTGAGAAACAAGGAGCGAGCATGAACGAATCACTCCGATATCATACGATGCATCAACCATGCGGTTAGTGCGTCTGCGTGTAAAAGTAGTAGGTGTCTACGTCACGCCTTTAGGGTGTGTTACAATTGAGATTTTCTTACTTGTCGTTTACTTGAAATAATTAATATCTCTTAAAATATGGGTTTTTGGACTATACGTTATATAACTTTATATACTCTAATTTGGCTCTAAAATCGTTGGTTTAAATCTTTCGGGTTATTAAGGCTCACCGTGTATATCAAACTTCAACTTCAAGTCGTCAAAAACTCAAGCAATTTCGTTCCAAACCAGTTAAAACAAAATCGTTTGAAAACCACAAAATTAAACCAGCAGCACACGAGAAAAACTTTGAAAAACTTCACTGCAACCAAACTGCAGTCTTTCCTACGTAAAAACATTTATATTCCCATAACTCTACCACTTGTTCAATACATTTAACGTATACAATTTGGCATTTATCCAGGATTCCTGTGCATACTACCTTCATTTACATATTTATTACATAACCCACCTTAACTCAAACAGCAGAGAGCTGAAAATGGAATGCATGGGATTTATATTGAATTGGTGCTGTGGATGCATCCCTTACTAATGGTTTCTCGATTGATTGTTATGTGCGAGTTTTGAACATGATCGAAAGCAGAAGTAAGTATCGACCTATCTTCAACAAGCCCGTTGTCACAGGGGCAGTGAGAGCGCTTACTGTGTCGGGGGTTGCGGGGTCGGTCAACGGAGTAACAATATGTGAAGACATAGTTGTTGACGACGTCTGGGCTGGGTGTCAATTATATATCCTTATAAAATATTTGTGTATGTATTAGTATCAGTAAGTTAGATTCCATAAAACAAGCTGAAAGCTTAGTTTGGGTCTAATTAACCGTGAGTGAATTTGTCCGAATTTGTCCGGGAGTCGAAGCCGTAATAAATTAGTAGCAATAGAATAACTCAAGAACGGCAGAACCGATTTGGCTGAAAATTGGTGGGGAGGTAGCTTAGAACCAGGAGACGGATATAGGATACTATATATCCCGTATTTCTTACGGGAACGGATGCGCTGTGCGTGAAACCGCGGGGCAAAGCTAGTAAGCAAATAATCCATAGTACGGCCATTTTATGATATCACGAGCGATTCTATTGAGATAGACGTCGCTTCTGGCATGTTGCATGTAATGTAATAGACATGACGCAGGAATGCTGTGGCTAATTTAATATATTCGGAACTAGCAGTAAACAACATCGTTTGGATTGCAAATCTATGGTTATTGGCGTTAGATAAGTACTAGAACTAATCATCTACTAATATATACAATTTTCGAGTCGTGGTGTTCGTAGATAAACTCCTCCGAAGCGGCTCGACCGATTCTCTTGAAATTTTGTGTGCATATCGACTAGGTCTGAGAATCGGACAAACCTATTTTTCTATTTTGCTTATAAGTGCAATTAACTAACATCGCTTAATAAAACTACGCCACGAGCGCCATCTCATCCTGGTGCCAAACGCTTGCAAACCGAAACGAGAGTAGTTAAACATTGACGATGTACGACACGTTAAACTAAATGCAAGCTCACGAATGAGTATTTGACTCAAACATTTTTCAGCGTACCCTGCACGCTTGTTAAAATTTCAAACGTTGGCTGTTGGTTCAAAAATTGGGTGAACTTAAAACTCCGACACCAACCCGGCAAGCATATATACGAAGACATATACGTTAAGCCGTCGGTCCCGGTTACTTTCTACGGATAGTAGTCGTTACATGAGCCATGTCAGAGGTCTTTGGCGGCTCAATAACTCTGACACCAGGATTGGTCAGGGTGACCGTCCACTCAATGAAGAAGAAGATTCCTGAGAGATTTGGTAGAGAAACTGATGTTACCGCTAATATATTGCCTAATAATTCGACGTTGCAACACCGGATATACCTCGTCTGCACATTCTAATGTACTTCTCCCACGCCAAACTCTTTACCTAAAGCCGAAACATAATGTAATAACATCAAAGAGAAAACGGCGCGAAGTATTTCAATAAAATTTTATTTGGAGAGGCTCCAAGCGATTGTCGATATATTACGCGTCGAAAAATATATATTGCGCGAAATATATTAATGATTGCTTTGGCACGCGGTCTTACCCGCTGTACCCGCTCCCGTGAGGGTTTCGGGATAAAATATATCCCATGTGTTATTCTGATGTATAACCTACATTACTGTAAAGTTTCGTCAAAATCCGTTCAGTAGCTTTAACGTGAATGAGTAACAAAGATACATACATCCATCCTCACAAACTTTCGCATTTATAATATTAGTAGGAATAAAAATAAAACCATATAAAAACCCGATTAGTAACAACATCACGTCTTACAAGTTAATACATTTTACTGCAAACGTACTATGAATAGAAAGGTGCCGAAATTTCCCGAATTCGGCCGAATTTTCGGGCAATATTGGCCGAAAGACAACGAGGCCGAAACACCGGTATGCGGCGATTACATCGACCCGTGTGCGTTTGAACGGGCAAGTGTACTTGCTTGGGGTTGGGTAAGTGGGTTGGGCAAGTTGACTGGTATGCTAGTTGTTTTGTGTGTTGTAGTATAAATATGAATGTTTATTTTACAGACGCATAAGACATTTAACCATTTTGATAATTCGTTTTGAATTAAGTTTTTGGGATAACTATTTTGTATATTTATTCATATTGAAAAATATACGATTAAATTGCAAATAAATCAACTCAAGTCCTTAATCTATATAAATAAAAATGAATAGCCAACATATGTGAACGTGCATAACTTCAGAACGACTGCACCAAATTGGATGATTCTTTTTTGTGTGTTCCTTATTGTCAGGGCAAGATTTTTATATAAGAAAATAGGTAGCAAATGTCTCGAAATTCCCACGGGAACGGAGGCGCTGCGGGTGAAACCGCGGAGCACAGCTAGTTGCCATATAATGAACACCACAGATCGCGGAAGAAAGTTTGTGTTGTCTTCTACTACTCCTCACTCGTACTTCACTATATATGTAGTTTAAAACAAAGTCGCTTTCCGCTGTCTGTCTGTCCCTATGTATGCTTAGATCTTTAAAAATACGCAACGGATTTCGACGCGCTTTCTTTTTAATAGATAGAGTAATTTAAGAATAATTTTTAAAATAATAATTATATGTTTAAAAATTCCCAAGCGAATGGGCACAACGCCGGTAAAACCGCGGGGCGCTGCTATTATTTTAATAAGAATGGAATTATAATTGTTCTATAACAGACAGCGGAAAGCGACTTTGTTTTATACTATGTAGTGATAAAGTTCAAATTTTACTTATACATTAGACACCCACTTTTCCACTTACCCCTTTTTTCAGAAAAACTAATTATGACTTACTACTACTAACCCCTTTTCTGTCCAGTAGACTCGCCCGTTCAAACGAGTGCGCTCTGATTTCAACATTGATAAGCCCGATTGGTCTGTCAGAACATTTAGTGTAGATTCCGTATTATTATTGAGACAGACAGTTTCTGCGGATGATTACTATCCCGAAATGGAGATGATAACAACTGAAATATATAAGGCCAAATTCACAGTTAATATCTCGAACCACGTTCAACTGAACTCCGTTTTATTTAACCAATTTTGGTGTTTCGATCTCAGTTCAGTTTTGACAAACCCGTTGGCACAGTGGCAGTGAGAACGCTTACTGTGTCGGGGGTTACGGGTTCGATTCAACGGAGTAACAATATGTGAAGACATAGTTGTTGACGATGTCTGGGTGTCAATTATATATTCTTATAAAGTATTTGTGTATGTATATGTAGTAGTATCAGTGAGTTAGATTCCATATTACTTAGAGCTTACTTTGGGTCTAATTAACCGTGCGTGAATTTGTCCGGGTATATTTATTATTATTATATTTAGCTCGTGATTAAGTTAAAGTGATCGTTCGTTAAGCCGTTAAATCGTTAAGTGTAACGGCAAATTGTGGGCTAAATACCTGAGCGAAACCCACGGCGTATATATCGGTACGATTATTGCGAAGGAATGTCTGAATACACCTTAACTCGGGTACTTTATCATGAAAGATTTGAGATCACCAGCCCGCAGTAGCGAGCGAGGCGACTGTTAATGAATTCTCATGTAAATGTATGAATTTTGACATATATGGCGTGTTATTAATGTATAAATAATAATAATATTAAATACCTATTAAATACCTAACGCCTCGGTGGTCTAGTGGTATGTGCACTCGCCTGCCAAGACTGAGGTCCCGGGTTCAATTCCCAGGTCGAGCGAAAACATGTTTCCTACTTTTCAAACATGGCTCGGGTTTGAGATCACCAACCCGCATTAGGCAAGCGTGGTGATTACGCCTGAAACCTCCTCACTGTACTGATATCTTCAGTGAGACGAGAGGCCTTTGCCCAACAGTGGGACATTACAGGCTAATACTTACCTATTAAAAATTGTTTGATAATCAATTATGAAACAGTGAAAAATAATTCATCTTTCGTAGCCAATTAAGAAACTAAAATTACGAAAATGGACTAAAGGCTAATTTCACACGGGAACGGGCACAAACCGTGGGCGCTGCTAGTTTTGTAATTTAAAGGTAATATTACAAAATGGTAAATGTTTCGTGAGATCAAAAGGCAAACCTAATATATATTTTCTAAGGCCTGTAAATTGAGTATTAACTTCAAATATGAAAATACGTGAACCAATCTTAACACCCATTTTTCATGTAAATAAATAAGAGTATTATTATGTAGAAATTATGAAGAAATAAGCTTCTTTGGCATATAATATTGAATTTTAGGTAAAAGTAGTAGGTATGAAATGAAATATATTATTACTAACTCTATTACATAATGTTAACACAAAATATAGAACAGTTTCATCCTACATTTATTTATTCCTTTCAATATACAATTCAATAATATAAAAATGAATCGCTGAATCTGTTGGTAAGTGCATAACTTCAGAACGAGTGCATCAAATTGGATGATTCTGTTTTAATGCGTTCCTTATTGTCAGGACAAGGTTTTTATATAAGAAAAATAAGGAATAAATATCTCAAAATTCCCACGGGAACGGGGGCGCTGCGGGTGAAACCGCGGGGCACAGCTAGTTCAGAATAAAAATATATAATACTAGCAGCGCCCCGCGGTATTACCCGCGTTGTTCCCGTTCCCGTGGGAATTTCGGAATGAAAAGTAGCCTATAACCTTCCCGTTGAATGTGGCTATCCATTACAAAAAGAATTTTTCAAATCGGTTCAGTAGTTTCTGAGATTAGCGCGTTTAAACAAACAAACAAACAAACAAACAAACAAACAAAACAAACTCTTCAGCTTTATAATATTATATATATAATATATATTTTTAAATAAATACCCGGATAAATTCACTTACGGTTAATTCGACCCAAACTTCTAAGCTTGTAATATGGAATCTAACTAACTGATACTACTACAAAAACTTACACAAAAACGTACAAGAAACGCTCGGAAAACTCGCGCACGGGGGGTTCTGTACTTTAAAATACGGCAAAAAATCACGTTCGTTGTATAAGGACCCTTGAATTATTGTTTTATTTTATTTTTAGTACATTGTTGTTATAGCGGCAATAGAAATACATCATCTGTGAAAATTTCAACTGTCTAGCTATCACCGTTCTTGAGATACAGCCTGGTGACAGACGGACGGATAAGCGAAGTCTCAGTAATAGTGTCCCGTTTTTACCCCTTGGGTACGGAACCTTAATAAAAAAACACAAAACAAAACCAAAAAAAACTAATTAAATAAATACAAATCTACTACTATTCTCAATAACTAAACCCACTCAAATCTTTGAACTTTTATACCATTTCGTATCGGCAAGTCAACTCGCCCGTTCAAACGGTGCTCGACCGCAGTTATCCGCGAACAACGCACTTAATACTAATCGATAAGTCGTTGAATGAGATTTGTTGTCCATTGATTTGTTGAAGCACTCTTCATTCCCTTTTAGAGGTTTTAGGGTTCTGTACCCAAAGGGTAAACACGGTCATTCATTCATTCATTCATTCATTTTGAGTAGGTCTGTGGCCAACTCTGGTGTTAGAGTTTTTAGACCACTTAAAAGCCTCCGACATGGTCACACGATTGAAACGACTAACAGCCTCCGTGGTCTTGTGGTTTGAGCGCCCGGCTCACGACCCGGAGGTTCCGGGTTCGATTCCCGGTGGGGATATCTCACAAAAATCTCTTTGTGAGACTTTCCTCAGTTTGGTTAGGACATTGCAGGCTGAATCACCTGATTGCTCGAAAAGTAAGGCGATTTCGTGCTTCGGAGGGCACGTTGAGCAGTCGGTCCCGGTTACATTCTACGGATAGTAGTCGTTACATGAGCCATGTCAGAGGCCTTTGGCGGCTCAATAACTCTGACACCAGGATTGGTCAGGTTGACCATCCACTCGATAAGAAGAAAATTGAAACGACCATTCATAAATTACATGTCAAAATTAGTTAACAGACGTAAACATGGAATCTTTATCTATACTTAAATAATAAAGCTGAAAAGTTCGATTTTTTGTTTGTTTGAACTCGCTAATCTCAGAACCTACCAATCCTGATTTGAATAACTCATTTTGTTTTTGATAGCCCCATTCAACCGAAAGATTATAGGCTATTTTTCATTCTGAAATATCTAGAGGAACGGACACAACACGGGTAAAACCGTGGGGCGCCGATGAAAAATAGCCTATGCTACTCGTGGATAGTGTAGCTTTCGAATGGTGAAAGAATTTTTAAAAATGGTCCAGTAGTTTTTGAGCCTATTTATTACAACCAGACAAACAAAGTTTTCCTCTTTACTCGTATAATATTAGTGTAGAAAACAAAGACGCTTTCCACCGTCTACCCCTATGAATGATTAGATCCTTAATACTACGCAACGAATTTTGATGCGGGTTTTATTAGATAGAGTGATTCGAGACTAAGGAATAAAATATCCCGAAATTGCCAGGGGAACGACCACAACGTGGGTAAAACCGGGACGCTGCTAGTCTTAGATACATTCAGATCGAATACAGAACTTCCATCACTTCTTCTTCATCGAGTGGACGGTCAACCTGACCAATCCTCGTGTCAGAGTTATTCAACCGCCAAAGGCCTCTGATATCACTGAAAATCAGTTAGCAAATAAAGGTGTAAACTAAAAAAATCTTTTTACTAAACTTTGTCTTACTAATTTTATTTAAATGGCGGCCATTTTGTATTCAAAACTGAAATCCCACCTGAATCAAAGCACTTATTCCGAGTATTATTCAAGATTACAACAATAATACCAAATAGAACGAAATGCTTCGCTTTTAAGGTAACATAAACCTATTGTTAAGCTTCAAAATGCTGTAATTTTCAGCAAAATGGGACCAGAAATGTTAATTCAGAATCTAAAGGTGTGTATCCGTGCTGCAGAGGGCACGCTAAGCCGTCGGTCCCGGTTACTTTCTACGGATAGTAGTCGTTACATGAGCCATGTCAGAGGCAATTGGCGGCTCTATAACTCTGACACCAGGATTGGTCAGGGTGACCATCCACTCGATGAAGAAGAAGAAGAATAAAGATGTAACTTAACTATAACTAAACGGGGGCGCTGCGGGTGAAACCGCGGGGCACAGCTAGTAATAATATAATATTTTCGGACAAATTCACTCACAGTTAATTAGACCCAAAGTAAGCTCTCAGCTTGTATTATGAAATCTTATTCACTGATACTATTGCATATACATACGTCATACACAAATACTTTATTAGAATATATAATTGACACCCAGACGTCGTCAACAACTATGTCATCACATATTGTTACTCCGTTGAATCGAACCCGCAACCCCCGACACAGTAAGCGCTCTCACTGCCACTGTGCTAATGTGTGCCTGTGTGTTTATCATTAAACATCAAATTGTCTGAAGAAAAATAATATAAATGGACATCAAAAATATCCATCTATCACTGCTTTCAAGTCCTTCCAGTAAACTTGCCTCAATAACTAACCCATTCAAGTGAACTCGACCGTTCAAACGCGGCACGGTTGAGTCAATCCAAGTGGATTTATGTTTCATCGTGAGAAAAAAATCTGATCCTATTTCGAATATTTTGTTTGTAGTTTGTTTACCAGAGGATTATCTTATGATATTTTATTAACCACCGCAAAAGAGGTTTATTTGTTACTACCCGTTGTGCCCGTTCCCGTGGGAATTTCGGGAATTTCTATACATATAAACCTTCCTGTTGAATCACTCTATCTTTTTGAAAAAACCGCGTCAAAATCTGTGCAGTAATATTTGAGTTTATCGGGAACAGACAGGCAGACAGACGCGGCTGGGGGCTTTGTTTTATAATATGTAGTGATACTGATCACTGAAGATATCAGTACAATGAGGAGGATTAGGCGTGCAAACACCACGCTAGCCTGATGCGGGTTGGTGATCTCATACCCGAGCCATGTTTGAAAAGTAGGAAACATGTTTTCGCTCAACCTGAAATTTAACCCGGGACCTCAGTCTTGGCAGGCGAGTGCACATACCACTAGACCACCGAGGCGTTACAAAAAACGATGTGTAATTGTTAAAACCCTTTAACAGTCCACCAACGTACTAGAAAATGGGTCATATTTTACCGACAACGGGTCCTGGCGACCCGGCCATCTAATGGGTTATATCGCATGACAAATTGTCTTGATTAGCATAAAACCTCGCTGGCAGGCCTCACACACCGTGTGAAAATTTGCATGCGTTTAAATAATTGAAATATATGTGTTATAACATTGACCTTAAAAATGGTGGCAGGAACACGGTAAAACATTGTTCGTCCATTTTGAAAACGTTACACAAAAATCTGTATTGAATAGATAACTCCTCAGTCTAGTGGTATGTGCACTCACCTGCCAAAACTGAGGTCCCGAGTTCAATTGCCGGGTCGAGCGAAAACATGTTTCCTACTTTTCAAACATGGCTCGGGTGCTGTACTGATATCTTCAGTGAGATGAGAGGCCTTTGCACAGCAGTGGGACATTAAAGGCTAATACTTACAAAAAAACCAACCGCAATTTTACTTGCGTCGTGCCCATTCCCGTAGAAATTTCGGGATGAAAATTAGCTTAAAACCTTCCCCTTGAATGTGACTATTTATTACAAAGAAAAAAAATCTAATCGGATTGTTAATTTCTGAGATTAGCGAGTTAAAAAAAAAACTTGCGAGGTGTCAAGGGACACCCGGATGGAACGAATTTTATTTATTATCAACAAAAATAATCGTCAACACCACACTGTTCAATGCGAAATAGAAAGACGAAACGAAAATATCTAGCTTGCTTTCTATAAGAGAGAGAGACAGACAGAGAAACATGCGCACACTAGAGAGACGGAGAAACATGCGCACGCCTGCGGCGTGACAGACAGACGTGACAGTGACGTGGCGTGACAGACGTGACAGACAGATAAACATGCGCACGTCGCAGTCTGTCTCTCTCTGACGTGCGTATGTTTCTCTATCTGTCTCTCTCTAACGTAAAAAGTGTCGTTACATTTTTTCCGTCTAGCTCCCTTTCGCAACGCGCGATAAGGAACTTCGTTCCAAAAACAAGAAAGACTTCAGCTTTATTATCAGTACTATAAATATACGAAAAAATTCAGACTCCTAAACATTGAATGAAACCGCAAATTGAGAAGAAATGGCAACAAAAACTGCTAAATTGCCGATGAAGAAACTTGTACCGTAAAACAATACCGCTGGGATAGCGTTTCATGTATAAATTATCGTTTAGAACTTTCTTCATTTATAAATTTCAATTTATAGAACGAATCACAAGTCTTTAACAAAATCTCTTTTTGAGACGGCCCTCAGTTTGGTTAGGGCATTGCAGGCTGAATCACCTGATTGCCCGAAAAGTAAGATGATTCCGTGCTTCGGAGGGCACGTTAAGCCGTCGGTCCCGGTTACTTTCTACGGATAGCAGTCGTTACATGAGCCATGTCAGAGGCCTTTGGCGGCTCGATAACTCTGACACCAGGATTGGTCAGGTTGACCATCCACTCGATGAAGAAGAAGAAGTAGATAGTTCTATTCGATAAACATTGTGCCACAAAAAATAATCTAGATATTGTAATAAAGAGATTCAGCTACGGAATTAAGTCGTGTCTAGAAATGGTTCTAACACGGTTTTGTATGTTAATGTTTAGAACAACTGCATTGCGGATACACAAGACTATTACTTTAACTTGCTTGGTTTCAATTAAAACTCTACTTTAGTTTAAAACTAGCGGCGCCCCGCGTTGTGCCCGTTCCCGTGGGAATGTCGGGAATTTTTTGACATAAAAACCTTCCTCTTGAATCACTTTACCTATTACAAAAACCGCATCAAAATTCGTTGCGTAATTTTAAAGATTTAAGCATATAGACAGACAAACGACAAACAGACGCGACTTTGTTTTATACTATGTAGTGATAACATCCTTTGTCGGACAAGACAGAGCTCTTAAAAAAGTAAGCAGGTTTGAGAAGGTCAGTCATGGTCAACCCTGGAGTCGCAGTTTTGAGAGACCTCCAACATGGTCTAACGATGAGACAGAGCTCTTAAAAAGTAGTACAGATGTAGTGAATAATCCTTTCCTTTCGTATTTTCTCGGAAATGTTCGTTTTTGTCTTACTACATCACTCGCACTCAGTACCCATCGAGACAACGTCAAACGGGCAGTTTGACATTGATAAATAAAGTATACGATTTATTTGATACCTACTCGTAATTTAATAATACATCGGGTGTTATCGTTGTTCCGAGTTTTGCCGATAGGAAAGGATTATTCACTACATCTGTACGCAGTTAGTCCAGAGCCTGAGAAAGGACACAGGCTACTTTTTATCGCGAAATTCCTCGAACGGGTACAACGCGGGTGAAACCGCGGGGTGCTGCTAGTTAACAATAAACACAAATTCATAGAATTTCTTTCATGCGATATTGATTCTTGGAATTCGTATTAGTTCTTGCAATTTTTTGTAGTAAGTACAGTAATGGCGGCTACTTTCCTATTAAATCAATTAAAATAATGATTTCTCATTAAACAGGTATTGAGGTCTTGATATACTTTTAACCGACTCCAAAAAGAAGGAAATATATTCTGATCGGATTGGTAGTTGAGAGCTGAGATTAGCGCGTTCAAACAAACAAACAAATAATTGAACTACCCAGCTTCTGTATTAGTACACATTGGATTTGTAATTCAATAACCCTGCTAATATTATAAATGCGAAAGTTTGTGAGGATGTATGTATGTTTGTTACTCTTTCACGATAAAACTACTGCACGGATTGGGATGAAACTTTACAGTAATATAGGTAATACATCGGAATAACACATGGGATACATTTTATATCAAAAATCCCGCGGGAACGAGTACTACGTGGGTAACACTGCGGAGTGCGGCTAATCTATACTTAATATTATTAAGAGGTTTGTTCCTTTGTTTGTATGTTCGAGGTTACCAGTGCGATTTAAATAATTCTTTCTGTAATAGATAGCCACATTCAACGGGAAGGTTATAGGCTATTTTTTATCCCGAAATTCTGACGGGAACGGGTACTACGCGGGTAAAAACGTGGGCGCGTAGTTTAATTTAAGAGGGTGTGTAACAAAGCTATCAAGTGGAGTTTATCCCATTATTGATATCAGGTATTGATGTTAAGAGATTGCACACTGGGTAACGATGATTAATGTGGGCCATAAAACTTGTTCAAGGCAATTCGCTGCACAGTGGGGCGAAACTAATTTCGTACTTTATTTCAACTGGGATTAATGTAGAAGTTTTAATACTTTAAGTAGATAAAATTATCGCCTTAATATAAACGTTATGTACCCCTTAGTATAGAGAAGTAATATTATTAGGGTCTTACATACGCTAATTAACATCACATTAGCTATCAAATGGTTGTCCCTTTCCGACATACGCTATTTGCCAAAGAGCGAAAGAGACAAACTTAAAACACTGTTTAGTAATAGATAGCCACATTCAACGGAAAGGTTATAGGCAATTTTTCATCCCGAAATACCCATGGGAACAGGCACAACGAGGGTAAAACCGCAGGCGCTGCTAGTAGGTTATACATCAGAATAACACATGGGATACATTTTATCCCGAAATTCTCACGGTAAATCACATAACGCGGGTAAAACCACGTGGCACTGCTAGTTACTACTACAGTCTTCTTCTTCATCGAGTGGATGGTCAACCTGACCAGTCCTGTTGTCAGAGTTATTGAGCCGCAAAAGGCCTCTGACATGGCTCATGTAACGACTACTATCCGTAGAAAGTAACCGGGACCGACGGCTTAACGTGCCCTCCGAAGCACGGAATCGTCTTAATTTTCGGGCAATCAGGTGATTCAGCCTGTAATGCCCTAACCAAACTGAGGGCAATCTCACAAAAAGATTTTTGTGAGATATCCCCACCGGGAATCGAACCCGGAACCTCCGGATCGTGAGCCGAGCGCTCAAACCACAAGACCACGGAGGCTGTGGACTAATACAGTTAACCTCAACATAGAACTTACTCCTTCTAGAACTACTTGGTTAACTTAAAGCTAACTTTAAAGCTCAGTTTCAAAGAACAACGGAAGTCTATTAGGTTATTAAGTAACCTTTCAAGTTACCGGTACAGTCAACATTAAAACAAATAGTTTGAACTAGCTGTGCCCCGCGGTTTCACTCGCAGCGTATCTGTCGTCGTCGTCCATCGAAATTTCCGGATTTTTTATTATTTAGTGCGTGTACACTTTTGTATGATACCGCACGCGACGGTTCACTTTTGTATTAAGCCACACGCGGCGTGCGCACGCCACGGGCGCCCGCGACGTTTCACTTTTGTATGAATCCGCGGCGTGCGCACGCTTAACGCAGTGTCGACCCTAATCTATACTAATATTATAAAGCTGAAGAGTTTGTTTTGTTTGTTTGTTTGTTTGTTTGTTTGTTTGTTTAAACGCGCTAATCTCAGAAACTACTGAACCGATTTGAATAATTCTTTTTGTAATAGATAGCCACATTCAAGGGGAAGGTTATAGGCTATTTTTCATCCCGAAATTCCTACGGGAACGGGTACAACGCGGGTAAACCCGCGGGGCGCTGCTAGTAATTTATAATTAAAGAGCTGGTTTCTTGCGTTTAATTGAACACTACTTATTTTGAATTGAAACTACGTTTACGGATACACTTCGCTTTTATTTTACACTAACTGTGCCCCGCAGTTTCACCCGCAGCGCCCCCGTTCCCTTGTCCAGACAATAAAGAGTACCGTAACGTCGGGTTACTTAGACTCTGGGAGGTAACTTTGGCTCAAATCAAAAATAAATTTAAACTTCGCGCCTCGTTGTATCAATGACATTTATCGATTTAATTTAAGCGGGAATCGTTAGATGGTGCTACTGGCTCCTAGTTCAACCAAAATGCAAGTTTAATTTCTAACCTAAACTCGCCATTTGCATTTTGAGCTTCTGCCATGTGAAACGTCCGTTTTTTTCGTCTGCAAACTTTCTAGTGTAACTGAGTTTTTAAGGTAAGTTTTATTAAATATTATATTTAGTCGCGTCAGATATATATTTAGGAGTAGAATAACTATAGAATCGATTGTTTTTTTACAAGTTTTGATATCAATATTTTAAATAATAAGTGTGGGGATTCTTTGACTCATGAATTCGGGTAACATTGCCTCCTGAGCCAATGTTACCCGATCATATTAATTTTAGTTAATAAATGATTGCATTTGATTCATTTATCGCTATAATAAGAAATTAAACAGTGTATAATAAAATTTCATTGTGTTTTAGCCATCTCGATGCCATGTAACTATCAGCGAAAGCCGACTTCCAAGACAAGATCGAATCGTCGGTGCAGATCTTATTAGTGATACATTTTTGCAAATGTTAAACGAAAATAGAGCTAATATTTGTCCTGAAAAGAAAACAGTAAGGAAGAAAAAAATTAACGTAGCTCCTGGAAAGGCGATCAGTGCTGATGATATCTTAGGTGAAGGTACATCTAGCCTACACCCTACTAAAAGTTCCGGATTTGAAAAAGACACAAAAATTAGATGCACTTCAACAACAAGTTGCAGCGACTTAGATATTGCACCTTCTACTGAGGATGTTGTGATGCCCTGGGATGATGAAGACGACGAAGTTCCTATGACAAATATAAGAAGTTCTGTCATTTCAGCTCAAGAGTCTGCTGTACAGAGCAACGCAACCAAAACCCTTTCAAATATATCAGAAGGTGACTATGTTTTGATCATCTGGAATAAAGAAAAATATCCTGGCCAAGTGACTGCCCTAGTCAGCAAAGAGGGTGCCCTTGTTACATGCATGAAAAGAGGCAAATGTTTTTGGCGGTGGCCAGTTTACAAGGATGAACAGTTGTATAGTTGGGACAAAATTATTTGTAAAATAAATGCCCCAAAATTTAAAAAAAAGGCTGTTTTTCAGTACCTGAATCAGATGGTTAAGACCAGCCTTTTCTTCCTAATCTTTGATACCTTTTTAACACTGAGTATGTCTCAGAGGTAATGATCTCAATAGTTTAACAAGAGTTTTTGTTAAATTTTATGAAAAAAGCTGTTCGAGTCTATTTTTTGTTCACTTTTCTATTACGAAATAAAGAATTTTATATGTAAAAAGGTTTATTTTTTTCTTATCTTTCAGTTTAAGGACTTACTTTGGCTCTTTGCACGGTTTAGTATCGTTTTACATAGAAAAAAAATCAGCGAGCCAGAGTTACCCTCCTCAAAGATAAACTTTGGCTCAAATTTCAGAAAATAAAAAATATACAAAGCAATTACATTTTTAGTTAAAATAGTTTATTAATATGTAGTTACTATCCCTGTTTACCAAATACAACCGTTATAACCCTAAAAAGTCGCTCAGATTCTCCACAACAGAGACATTTTATAAAATATACGGGAAAAGTAGCCAAAGTAACCCGACCTTACGGTACATTAAAAAAAACATCATCCAATTTGGTGCAGTCGTTCTGAAGTTATGCGCTTACCAACACATTTTGCGATTCATTTTTATATTATAGATTTTTATCAGACGTATCTGTAAACGTAGTTTCAATTCAAGAAAAAAGCTGTTTTTCCTAACCGTACCGTGGTTTCGAAGTTAGGTCATAAAGTACAAAGAATATTGTTGCATCTGAAAAATCGATATTACCGAGAAAGCTTCCTTTTCTAAGGAACATCGAAATGGATTTTCCTTATAGACAAAGCTTGATATCGTATCTCTGTCTTTTCTCTTTACTGGTGTAACTTTCTTCCTAGATAGACTGAAAATTACTTAGATTTTTATGAGAACAGCCGCGTTTTTAAAACTTAGTTGAAAATTGAATTTCTGCCTGATTTTTCAAGTTGGCTAAAGGTTCACCTTATAACAGTAAAGTATCAGCCTATTAGACATCACTACAGACCACTGCTGCTTTTTAAAGAAACTAGCAGTGCCCCGCGGTTTTACCCGCGTTGTGCTTGTTCTCGTAAAATGAATAAAATACACCCGGCCAATTCACTCACGGTTAATTAGACCCAAACTAAGCTCTAAGCCTGTAATATGGAATCTAATTCACTGATACTACTACATATACATAGACAAATACTTTATAACAATATAAATTTGACACCCAGACGTCGACAACAACTATGTCTTCACATATTGTTGACTCCGGGCGGGAATCGAACCCACAACCCCCGACACAGTAAGCGCTCTCACTGCCACTGTGACAACGAGCTTGTCAATTTGTAAACATGAACCCAGTACTAGTTTTTCTTCTTATTTACATAAATCACAATCAAATTCCAAGCAAATCCTTCGGGAACTACTAAACAATATAAATGTACGCGAATAAAATATTGCCCTAAAATAAATTTTATTAGATTTACGGAGCACAACACTTCATCCCATTTTACATCCCCCAATTCATCCCTTGAGTGTATTTAACCCCTGTTTTTATCCCTTTTATACCTCCCAATAAAGAAAACATAAAGTTTTATCTGTCTAAGGAAAGAAACTACATAAAACAAATGTTTTGAATTATGGCCCGTGGAAATCGCCAACACGCTTTGGTTGCTTGTGTACTCCTCGCTGTACTAACATCTTCAGTGAGCGGACTTTGATCTGCAGTGTCTTATAGGACGATACTTTACATTAGTGCTCGCTTGTGATTACGTGTACTCCTCGCTGTACTATAATAATAATAATGTGGCGAGCTGTTGGTGAGTAGCGACACCACGGGCGATTCCCGAGTGCCCCAGAGAGTTGGTCAGGGCCTCCATCTCCGGCGAGCCTTCACCGGTCGGAGTGGACCCCAAGGGGGCCCGCAGGACTCTCGGCTCTGGCTTGCCTTCATCGGCCGGCCAGAGGGGGGTCGTTAGAGGCACAGTCGATTTCGGCTGTGTGATCCGGGGGTGGAAGTGTTAAAGGGCATAACGCCGCGAGTAACGTAAGAGAAAGCGCAGCACACCTCTCTACACCCCCGAGTCGCCCGCGCCGATGTTGCCCCCTTGCCGTCTCTACGTCGGCTGTTTCGGGGGGCCCATCCAGCGGGCGGCGAGCCACGGCCTGCCGCCGATAACTTGTTTACAACTTGTTATGGCAGGTGCCGACCTCTTTGTAATATCCCATCTCCAGTCCATCCAACCTTCATTTCCATAGCCCAGTCTTTTTCTTTCATTTCTAATGACAATAGTCCCTACTTCTGCAGGTACACATTCCCGGACATGTTGTACTGATGTGGTCGGGAGTGTGTCCCTGCAGTTGTTCCATTACATTAAACATCTCCAAAGGGCCTCTACGAGTTGGATCTGTATCCCCTCGCATGCCTCTCAAAAAGACCGGGCTTGTCCCGTGACTCCAAGGAGAAACACTTTATAATAATAATAAAATCATTTATTTCGCTAAACATTACATCATTACATGAACAGTGATCGAAGTCACCTAGTAAGCAGAATATGCCTGTAACAGGTGACATCGCTCTTCCACAAAAATTAAATTTAAACATATAACAAATTTGAATTTATTAAACTAATGCTAATAATTATATAATATTAATAATAATTGATTAAGTTTTGAATTTACAAATACAATTTCAAGAAAATAAAATAAAAATAATAATAACATCTTCAGTGAGAGGACTTTGATCTGCAGTGTCTTATAGGACGATACTTTACATTAGTGCTCGCTTGTGATTACGTGTACTCCTCGCTGTACTAACATCTTCAGTGAGAGGACTTTGATCTACAGTGTCTTATAGGACGATACTTTACATTAGTGCTCGCTTGTGATTACGTGTACTCCTCGCTGTACTAACATCTTCAGTGAGAGGACTTTGATCTGCAGTGTCTTATAGGACGATACTTTACATTAGTGCTCGCTTGTGATTACGTGTACTCCTCGCTGTACTAACATGTTCAGTGAGAGGACTTTGATCTGCAGTGTCTTATAGGACGATACTTTACATTAGTGCTCGCTTGTGATTACGTGTACTCCTCGCTGTACTAACATCTTCAGTGAGAGGACTTTGATCTGCAGTGTCTTATAGGACGATACTTTACATTAGTGCTCGCTTGTGATTACGTGTACTCCTCGCTGTACTAACATCTTCAGTGCGGACTTTGATCTGCAGTGTCTTATAGGACGAAAGGTACTTATTTATTTATACTGTTCTAAGAACAAAAATACCCCTGCCCTTTATCGGGTTTATAAGGCCGTAATATTTAAAATTATCTCTAAAGGTCAATAACAATAACCTTTCATAATATATCTATAGGTAAAACCTGAAACCTCCTCACTGTACTGATATCTTCAGTGAGACGAGAGGCCTTTGCCCAACAAGTGGGACATTACAGGCTAATACTACTACTATATCTATAGGTACTAATAATAATAATATATAATAATCTATACTAATATTATAAAGCTGAAGAGTTTGTTTTGTTTGTTTGTTTGTTTGTTTGTTTGTTTGTTTGTTTAAACGCGCTAATCTCAGAAACTACTGAACCGATTTGAATAATTCTTTTTGTAATGGATAACTACATTCAACGGGAAGGTTATAGGCTATTTTTTATCCCGAAATTCCCACGGGAACGGGCACAGCGTGGGTAAAACCGCGGGGCGCCGCTAGTAATATATAAAGCTGCAGAGTTTGTTTGTTTGAACGCGCTAATCTCAGGAACTACTGGTCCGATTTGAAAAAATCTTTTTGTAATGGATAGCCACATTCAACGGGAAGGTTCCCACGATAGCACAACACGGATAAAACCGCGAGGCGCTGCTATTAAACCATAAATACGAACAAAGATTTCGTGGGAAAAAGTGCTAGTTGGACCGTGACACACTTAGTAGACCCTTTTCATTGCGACGTATCGGCGGTGACATTTGACTGACATTCGTGTTACACTTACGATACACTTTTGTTTCGAGAGATATAATCTTTTGAAGTTGACGCATTTGATATATGGATTTATCTATACTAATACTAGCTGTGCCCCGCGGTTGCACCCGCAGCGCCCCCGTTCCCGTGGGAATTTTGAGATTTTTATTCCCTATAAACCTCACGGAGCCCGAGACCTTTCCAACGAATGCAAAACCATGGAAATCGGTTCGTGCGTTCTTGAGTTATAGCGTCAGGGAGGGAAACCCGACTTATTTTTATATAGTAGATATTATAAAGCTGCAGAGTTTGTTTGTTTGAACGCGCTAATCTCAGGAACTACTGGTCCGATTTGAAACATTCTTTTTGCAATGGATAGCCACATTCAACGGGAAGGTTATAGGCTAAAAATTATTGGTAATAGGTTATAGGAAAAAAGTGGCTGTGACTTGCGGACGGACAGACAGACAGACATAACGAATCAATAAGAGTTTCGTTAATTTGCCATTTGGCTACGAAACCCTAAAAAGCATATTATATACAGTCGAATTGTAAAACCTCCTCCTTTTTTAAGTCAGTAAACAAATATGGCCGACTCTAACCAAAAACAAATCCATCTACATAATAACAAATATCTATGGATTCAGGACATGAATTAAGAACCGGACAATAAAGCAATTAAGTAAATAAACAAACCGAACCGGGCCGGGCCGGACCGGATCATTGGCAAAACAGACATTTAATTATCCGGCGAATTTGAATCCGGTCACGTTCAATGCTGAATTAATGCTAATATATCAGACATTGCAGTTATGATTGGACTATAGTCTAGATGTCTTTAACAAATACTTGGTAGGAAAATGTGGCAAAAATTACAACGCTCGGATTAGCGTAGTTTTTTAGTTTCGTTTTTGTAAATTTCTTGTTAACATTCTTTGGTTTTTAATGCTAGTTATGTTACACATATTAGTTACACATTATATATGTAATTACACAAGCAGTGCCCTACGGTTTCACCCACGTATTGCCAATTTCCAAGCGAGTTTCAAGATGCATATATCTTATAACCTTCCCCTTGAATTTGGCTATCTATACTAAATTATAAAGAGGTAAAATTTGTAATTTTGTTGTATGTATGTTCGAGTTTATCTCGAGAATTATCAGTCCAATTTGAATAATTCTTTTTGTAAAAGATAGCTGCATTCAACGGGAAGGTTATATTGTACATTGTAAACACTAATCTAGACAGGACTTAGTCGCATATCGGGAAGGTTAAAGGCTATTTTTCGTCGTTCGTAATGTAACGCTATCTGCCTAGTCTGTTCGGTTGAGTCAAACCGTTGTTCCTAAAGTATCGATTATTTCTCGACATTGGATGTGATCGAAAAGTTTGACCAACCCTGACTAATGTGGTGTATTTAGTTAAGGTTGTTTTTACAAGTTTGAGTAACTTTGGCGGGTTGGGGAGCCAATTCGGTGTTAATTTATATGTGAACCAGAAGTTCGTTTGAAAAGAAAAAGTGTTTGTGATTAGACAAAGAGAATATATTATATTTAATAGACAACGGTAAAGTAGAATGTTGTTATCTTTACTAATGCTTTAAATAATAATATAATAATAATTCATTAATTGCAGGCATATTAATTACAATTCAATCCTCCTTCATCGAGTGGATGGTCAACCTGACCCATCCTGGTGTCAGAGTTACTGAGCCGCCAAAGGCCTCTGACATGGCTCATGTAACGACTACTATCCGTAGAAAGTAGCCGGGACCGACGGCTTAACGTGCTCTCCGAAGCACGGAATCGTCTGTCTTTTCGGGCAATCAGGTGATTCAGCCTGCAATGCCCTAACCAAACTGAGGGCAGTCTCACAAAGAGATTTTTGTGAGATGTTGTCCCCACCGGGAATCGAACCCTGAAAACCACACGACCACGGAGTTCAATTTAATTAAGAAGTTCAAAGACCTTAAAAATACAAAATCTCGTTCTTCCGTGGGAGATATAGTTTATATGATATGGTAACAAACATACCTCCTTTATATCTTGAAGTCTACAAACACTAAACGTTCATTAAATTCCACTTTTCTCGAAACATTCTCTCACGGTATTTCTCAAACACGTCTCCCGACAGGAAACCATCGAGTCGAGAATTGATCGCGCCATTAGCTGGTTCAAATTAAATTGCAAGACTGAACTAATTGACGCCTTTTATTTCAACGATGAGATATTTTTTAGCGCGAGGTTCATTCATTCATTCATTTATATATATAAAATTCAAAGTCCTGACTGACTGACTGATAATCAACGCACAGCCTCAACCGCTACAACTAGAAACATGAAATTTGGCAGGAAGGTTCTTCAAGTGACGAAAGTGCACACTAAGAAAGGATTTTCGAAAATTCCTACGGGAACGGGCTCAACCCGGGCAAAGCCGCGGGGCGCTGCTAGTTCATTCAGCTAGTAATATTATAAATGCGAAAGTTTTGTGCGGATGGATGTATTTATGGATGTATGGATGTATGTTTGTTGCTCTTTCACGAAAAAACTACTAACGGATTGGGATGAAACTTTACAGTAATATAGGTTATACATCAGAATATCATATAGGATACATTTTAAACCGGAATTCCCGCGGGAACGGGTACATCGCGGGTAACGCCGTGGGGCTCGGTTAGTGTATTATAATTGGTCGGTTGGACCGCACAGCCCCACTCCGTCCCAATTAAAACGCATACCTGTATTGGGTTTGAACAATTCATTTGCCAAACTACTTGCCGAGTATACGAAAGCATTCAATAAATCTTTCTTCATAATATTAATCTGTTGCTGAAACGCAACTAGTTTTCCCCAATCTATCCTGTTATTATATTTGTTCTGTAACATTAATCATATGAAACCATATCGCATCGTCTTTGTTGGCTAATATTCAACATCATTTGTCAAAGCTCGCCGAACACGACACGAGTATAGCGACAATTATATTTATGGTTTCCCTAAGAGAAACGGCTTAAGATATAGTTTGAAGATATTGTGTTATGCCGGTTTGCCTTTTATATATAAAATATGGATGAAACTGCAGCAACTGCAACAGTTAAAAGAATATTGTTGCCTGCTGCATTCTGCGATCGACTGCAGCAGTCCGTAGTTGGAGGACAATCTTTGATAGCTGTTCGTCGCGTATGAAGCGCCCACTGGTAGCAGAAAAACTATAGAAAACACTCTTCGCGTCAAAATAATAACTCAGGATCTAAACAGTTATAAAACTATTTGAACTCTAACCTGTCATTATTTTGAAAAAAAACTACTTTTACGGATACACTTCGCTTTTATTTTACATTTTTATCTGACGCTTAACACCTCAGTCTTCTGTGAGCACGGTTCCTGTAAAGGTGCCGAAACGTCAGATAAAAATCTATACTAATATGTATTATAAAGCTGAAGAGTTTGTTTGTTTGTTTAAACGCGTTAATCTCAGAAACTACTGAACCGATTTGAAAAATTCTTTTTGTAATGGATAGCCACATTCAACGGGAAGGTTATAGGCTATTTTTAATCCGAAATTCCCACGGGAACGGGCACAACGCGGGTAAAACCGCGGGGCGCTGCTAGTGTAAAATAAAAGCGAAGTGTATACGTAAACGTAGTTAATTCAAAATGAGTAGTGTTTGCTTGAACTTAAGAAACCAGTATGTATCGTTATTTTCAATAAACATTGTTGTTGTAAATGACAGAAACTGTGACAATATTTCAAGTTGAGATCGTCAGTTCACAGCTGCGAATTGTTATAATATCTGCACGTTTCTAGTGTAGAGTTCAGACTAAATAGATACTCAGAGCGTTAGCAGATCAGCACTTTACCCGCTTTGTGCCTGTTCTCGTGGGAATTTCGGGATAAAAATAGCCAATAACCTTTCCATTGAATGAGGCTATCTATTACAGAAATAATTATTCAAATCGGATTGGTAGTTCCTGAGATTAGCGCGTTCAAACAAACATAAGATTCACTAGCAGCGCCCCGCAGTTTTACCCGCGTTGTACCCGTTCCCGTAGGAATTTCGGGATGAAAAATAGCCTATAACCTTCCCGTTGAATGTGGCTATCTATTACAAAAAGAATTATTCAAATCGGTTCAGTAGTTTCTGAGATTAGCGCGTTTAAACAAACAAACAAACAAACAAACAAACAAACAAAACAAACTCTTCAGCTTTATAATATCTATAAATATTTATTTGTATAGATTAATTTCGAGTCGGTCAGTGGCCCGCCCTGGTGTCGGAGCTTTTAGACCGCCTAAAGGCCTCCGGCATGGTCTAACGATTGAAACACCCGGAAACGACTATTGAACGTGCCCCCCGAAGCTTACTATACAACATATTACTTATTACTTACATTTTGCTTATCTTATATTACATACTAGCAGCGCCCCGCGGTTTTACCCGCGTTGTGCCCGTTCCCGTGGGAATTTCGGGATTTTTTTTTCATAAAAACCTTCCTCTTGAATCACTCTACCTATTATAAAAAACCGCATCAAAATCCGTTGCGTAATTTTAAAGATTTAAGCATACAGACAAACAGACAAACAGACACGAAACAGAGACGACTTTATTTTATACTATGTTGTGGTTTCTTATCTAGATTCAACTTAGGCATTATAGGTCATAGTCTTATCTAAAACTAAAACAAATTCCTAGCTCTACAACACTTCAACACACGCGTACCCTTCGGTCACGTATTTCATGTTATAACTACTTAGATACGTAACTTTGCGTAGTACAACACTACGGAATACGAGCATTAACAGCAGGCCGAACAAATTCACCGTTGACATAGTAGTTAGAAATAAATAAATACACCCGGACAAATTCACTCACGGTTAATTAGACCCAAAGTAAGCTCTAAAGGGTGCTTTCAAATTATGCGTTTCGGGTCGGATCGGCAACAGTGCGGCGTCGGTACCGCGAACGCACGACAACGCCGCACTGTTGCCGCACTGCTCGATTTGTATGAAAACACACGATCGTACGTTCACAATACGACAAACGCACCGCTTCGGCACCGCAGCGGTCCGACACGAAACGCATAATTTGAAAGCACCCTAAGCTTGTAATAATGCGGTAATCTTAAAAACTACCAATCCAATTTGAATGATTCTTTTTGTAATTGATAGCCACATTGAACGAATAAGTAACAGGCTATTTTATTATCACAAAAACAATTACTATAAGTACAACATTGTTTTATATCAAAAATCGATTTTTAAAATCCAAAAACAAATGACATCGCAATAAGCCTTATCTCAAACTTAACCCCTAAAGGTCACTTAGAGGTCAAACCAAGGTCATTTGAAGGTAAATTTGAAGATCGGAAACCGATATCAGTACATAAGTCACGTATTGTCCTTCCTCCGAGATAGGTTATATTTTATTCATTCCACCTTTGATTGGGTTTGGCGCTGAAGGGTTGAAAATGAAAATATATTTTTTATTAAAAGAATAAATTTTATCAAAGCATTGAATTTTTTAATACAAATTTTCGTATGGTTAATATAATTAACGCCTCGGTGGTGTAGTGGTATGTGCACTCGCCTGCCATGACTGATTCCTAGGTTCAATTCCCAGGTCGAGCGAAAACATGTTTCCTCAAACATGGCTCTGAGCCAACGGGCTTGACAAAGCCTTTACCCGTCCTGTATATTACAGGACTGTCTTCATAATCGTTCATCCTACTAATATATGCGAAATAAATGCGAAAGTTTGTGAGGATGGATGTATGTTTGTTGCTCTTTCACGCAAAAACTACTGAATGGATTTGGATGAAACTTTACAGTAATATAGGTTACACATCAGAATAACACATGGAATACATTTTATCCCGAAATTCCTGCGGGAACGGGTACAACATGGGTGAAACCGCGGGGCGCAGCTAGTCAAACATAAACAAAGTCGTAACGTCAAATAACTGAATATAATTCCGTAATTTTAGTTTAGTACAGTCATAATGTTCAGTGAGCAGTAAATATTTAGTATAAAATCATTTTACGAGCAAACACAATATGTATAATGAACTGTTAACGGGTTTATGGAGTATTTCCATGACTTGGGAATTAAATTCTACGTGTACTCGCTTGTACTAACGTCTTCAGTCAGAGGACTTTGATCTGCAGCGTCTTATAGGACGATACTTTACATTAGTGCTCGCTTGTGATTACGTGTACTCCTCGCTGTACTAACATCTTCAGTGAGAGGACTTTGATCTGCAGTGTCTTATAGGACGATACTTTACATTAGTGCTCGCTTGTGATTACGTGGACTCCTCGCTGTACTAACATCTTCAGTGAGAGGACTTTGATCTGCAGTGTCTTATAGGACGATACTTTACATTAGTGCTCGCTTGTGATTACGTGGACTCCTCGCTGTACTAACGTCTTCAGTGAGAGGACTTTGATCTGCAGTGTCTTATAGGACGATACTTTACATTAGTGCTCGCTTGTGATTACGTGTACTCCTCGCTGTACTAACATCTTCAGTGAGAGGACTTTGATCTGCAGTGTCTTATAGGACGATACTTTACATTAGTGCTCGCTTGTGATTACGTGGACTCCTCGCTGTACTAACGTCTTCAGTGAGAGGACTTTGATCTGCAGTGTCTTATAGGACGATACTTTACATTAGTGCTCGCTTGTGACACTTAACATTAGTGTAAATTTCGTACTAACATCTTCAGTTTTACCTAAATTCAAGAGAAAGGGTTTAGATGTTTCTTGAAATTCTTACAGGACCTAAAGTTTATGAGACTGGTACATTTTCACAAGTATAACGCAATAAAAAGACTGGAATTTTGTAAAATACATTCCTTTCTAGTGATTGACAAATGGATGCCGTCACAAATAAAGTACTTGTATATTGATGGAAAACGATTCTTGATAAATGTGGGCCTGACGTGTTTGTTCGGCTCAAGAGGCTTTGATTCGATTGGGTTGGGATTACAGCTTCCATGATATTATAATCAATACGATATTAAAAACGTTTGTTGATATTTATTAGTATCTCACGTGTTATTCTGATGTATGACCTATATTAGTGTAAACTTACATCAAAATCCGTTCAGTAGTTTTTTAATTATAGAGCAGAAATCGTACATACATACATAGCCGCGTTGTACCTGTTTCCGCGGGAATTTCGGGATAAAATATCTCCCATGTGTTATTCTGATGTATAAACTATATTACTGTAAAGTTTCATCCAAATCCGTTAAGTTGTTTTTGCATGAAAGAGCAACAAACATACGACATCCTTACACACAATCGCATTTATAATATTAGTAGAATAGGATTTGTGCCAAGTAAAGCTTTATTCACCGTCGGCGTCGCTTTGTGGCACCTACGTTAGTTAATAACTACTTATACAAAACCGAATTGCATTTCTCAACCAAACGGTTGTGAATCTCGGTTACGAAAACGGTGGAGGTTAACCACAAATATATACGAAAGTTATTTAACTAAACCGACCTTATTTCCGTTCACAGTTTCCGGTATATTTCATTGGAAACTAAAACGTAATCAGATTTGTGACGAATTCAATTTGATTTAAGTTGAGTTTGTAGCTTTGAGGGTGGAAATATTGGGAATGTGTTTTACTGTATGGATTTTCCCACTACTGGTCAAAGGCCCTCAACACAGAGGGCCGACACGCCGCGGTTTTATACAAAAGTGAACAGTCGCGGGCGCCTGCGGCGTGCACACGCCGCGTGAGCACGCCGCGTGTGGCTTCATACAAAACTGAACCGTCGCGTGCACCCGTCGCGTGTTGCATGGGGTTTCTTTTAGGACATAGGTGCTTGCTAAGAAGGGATTGTATGAAATTCAACCCCTAACAGGGTGCTGAAGTAACCGAAGCAAGGGCAGGACGGTAGTCTATACTAATATTATAGAGAGGTAAAATTTGTAAGTTTGTTCGTTTGTTTGTTTGTTTGTATGTCCGAGGTAATCTCGGGAATTATCAGTCCGATTTCAATAATTCTTTTTGTAATAGATAGCTACATTCAACGGGAAGGTCGTAGGCTATTTTTCAACCCGAAATTCCCACGGGAATAAGCACAACGCGGGTAAAACCGCGGGGCGCTGCTAGTATTTAATAAAGTAAATGAGTTGCTATATCGTTTTATTTTCGGTGTTCATGTATTTTTTACCAAAATATATTTGAACCATAAAATCAAATTACATTAATTGGAGATTTCGCCAGAATTTAAATGAAACCGACGTAAATTGGATTTCAATGGAATTTGAATAATGACGAAATATTTCCAAAATAAATTACTTTGAGGTATGTTTTCAGGAGACCAATATTAAACGATAAGAAAAACAGATTTCAGATTTTACTGTTAATTGAAACGTACGTTTATGTCATTATTAGTTATTTGAACGGCAACTTACGTACGACGGAGACTACTGTCGAGAGTTCCTCGACACGTTTCGGCCACATACGGTGGCCTTCATCAGGAGGTGGGTGAAGCGCTCGCGACAGCGTCTCTCCCCGCAGATTTTAGATACAAAAAAACAGCAAAAAATATTAGTATAGTCTGTAGTATTGGTTGTAATCAACTGCAAAGGCCTCTCATCTCACTGAAAACATCAGTGCGGTGAGGAGAATTAAGCATAATCACCAAGGGCCATGTTTGAAAATGTAGGAAATATTTTTTCACTCTACCTGGGAATTGAACCCGGGACCTCAGTCTTGGCAGGTGAGCAAAAATTTACAAATAAATATAAAATATATTGGGATTACATTCCAAGTTAGCTAATTATATAAATGTGTAAGCTAGTCAATAGGAGATGCCACACTCTCCGGCACGACACGACGCCGGCTAGGTCGTATGTATTAAGAGAGATGCCACACGGACGCTGCCGCTGCGCTGCGCTCGTCGCAACACAGTGACTTTAACGCAATGAGTGCATGTAGGTGTATATGTCGTAGTATAATTTGATACTTCGAATCTTCGCGGAAATCCTAGGGGTTTTGCGAAAACGCGGATAATTAGACATAGGCGAAAAATTATTCCATAATACAAGCTTAGAGTTTAGTTAAGGGTCTAATTAACCGTGAATTTGTCCGGGTGTATTTATTTATTAATTAGTTTGCTTTTAATTACTTTTATATGATACAACTTATATACATATAAGTATTTTGTATACTCTAAAGAGATTTTTTTATTTGTTTTATTTATTGAATAGTGTTTATCAATTACTTCTTATAATAAAAATTGGTTTATGCTTTCGTGCAGACAAAATAGATTTTCTTCTTCTTCATCGAGTGGATGGTCAACCTGACCAGTCCTGGCGTCAGAGTTATTGAGCCGCCAAAGGCTTCTGACATGGCTCATGTAAAAAATAGTTGAAATAATTTTAGTGTGGCATCGAAGCCATAGGTGCCGTGCTGGAGCCGGTAAGTGTGGCATCAGACAATAGGGTCTGTAATTATTATTTAAGTTAGGCAGTAACTTCATTATCTATGTATGAATAAGTTCATATGTCGGCCTGTTGAATCGGATTACAAGGGTCTTTCGTAATTATGGAATTTCGCCCACAACTTGTAACTTAAGTTGCAAAATGAACCTTACTTGGAATTAGCTAATGTAACTTACATACTAGGAGAGCCTCGCGGTTTTATCTACGTGTATCCGTTTCAAGTAAGAAATTTGGACACAGACAGGACTTCCTGTTGTATGTAATGATCTATCTCACAGCCTCCGTGGTCTTGTGGTTTGAGCGCCCGGTTAGAAAGTAGGAAATATGTTTTCGCTTCTTCTTCTTCTTTTTCATCGAGTGGATGGCCAACCTGACCAATCCTGGTGTCAGAGTTATTGAGCCGCCAAAGGCCTCTGACATGGCTCAAGTAACGGCTGCTATCCGTAAAAAGTAACCGGGACCGACGGCTTAAACTGCCCTCCGAAGCACGGAATGTTTTCGCTCGACCTGTGACTCGAACCAGAGACAGAATCTTTGCAGGCGAGTGCACATACCACTAGACCACCGAGGCATTTCTATTAACGTTTCTAAACCTCATTTATTCTTTTCGAGTAGGTTAGTGGTCAACACAAATATATATCTAGAGTGTACAACCCTGGTGTAGGACTTTTTAGCCCGCCTAAAGGCCTCCGACATGGGTTTTACTAATAACCGTATAGATATGAGATGTTGTTAACAAGAAGGTACTAAATTTCGACCTATTAATGTGTGACCTTTAGACGTATGAAATCTACACTGGAAAGTAAATAAAATAAACATAGCACGTGAAGGAAAAGGGCCTTACAAGAGTTTATAATTAAGGGACGTTAATTAAAATTCTTTGGCACTGTGCGACGTTTCAGGAGCGTGTAAAGTACTCCATTTTGAAATAGGTAAGACTCCAAATTTAATATAAATACGGGTAAGGGGACGTTTTTTACGAAATGTTGAAGGTCTGTAGGATTTGGAAACAGTATTTTTAAAGTAATTAAGTTAGTATTAGGGCCGATACTGCGTTAAGCGTCCGCACGCTGCGGTTTCATACAAAAGTGAGCCGTAGCGAGTGCCCGCGGCGTGCGCCGGTCGCGTGCGGTTTCATACAAAAGTGAACCGCCGCGGGCGCCCGCCGCGTGCACCCATGAGGAAGATTTATGTGTATAAAAAATCCCGAAATTCCCACGGGAACGCGCACAACGCTGGAAAAGGCACGGGGCGCTGCTAGTTAAGTATAATACATAGATAACTGGAATAACCTTTAATATTAAGAAGGGATTTCAGCCTATTTTAACACTGTACAACAAATAGCAGTAAAATACTTAAACTTGTGTTCTCCAATCTTGGAAACAAAACACATTAATTTAACTTATCATTTTGATGAGTCGGGTAATTTAGGCCTCTATCACCCGAGCTATTTGTTTTAACGAAAAGCTGCCATTTTGTTTAATGGCATACTAACGATCTAGCCTTGATTTATTTGGGTGAACAGAAGTTCGTGCAGATTAGTAGCCACCGGCCAATCCTAATGTCGGAGGGTACTTGCCTGTTATAAAAAACTAGCAGCGCCCCGCGGTTTTACCCGCGTTGTGCCCGTTCCCGTGGGAATTTTGGATTTTTTTTTACATAAAAACCTTTCTCTTGAATCACTCTACCTATTACAAAAAACCGCATCAAAATCCGTTGCGTAATTTTAAAGATTTAAGCATACAGACAAACAGACGCGACTTTATTTTATACTATGTAGTGATTATTTTACTATTAATTGAGACGTACGTTGATGTCATAATTATTTGTTAAAACGGGAACTAACTTACGGGAGCGTCTCTCCCGCACTGTCGCTGTCGCTCTCGCTTCACCCACCTCCTGAAGAAGGTCACCGTACGTGACCGAAACGTGTTGAGGTACACTCAACAGTAACCTCCGTCGTACGTAAGTTCCCGTTTTAACAAATAATTATAACTGAAATTATGTTCAAAACTGAAATCAGAATCAAAATCGATAAAAAATAAAGAAATTATAAGCTCTGAAATATTCTCTCCTGTCTGATTCTGTCTCTTTCTTGCAAAAAGATGTTTTGTATGCGACGTCTAGGCGCTCTAACTTTGTAACGTCACAGAGCTAGTAGTGCTGTCTCTGTCTAATCAGCCACTTTGACCGCCTGTAACTCTGGAAATAATACCGATATAAAGAAGGTTAAAGGCTACGTATTCTCCCGAAATTCCTACAGGAACGGACACAATTCAGGTTAAACAGCAGGGCGCCGCTACACACTAAATTACGTAAAGGGTTGTAAAAATATCCGAACATTCACCCTATTATAAACCATGGTAAACTTTTCACCAGGCGTTGCCCTTTGACCCTAAACAATGGCGCCAAACAAATGACAAAGGGGTTGGATTACTGCAAATTTAAACATGCAGGGTTAAACGTACCCTTGTTAGAAACAACACGAAACTACCATAACTATGTATGGTGAACTACGAAAAGGTTAAGTACCTACAAGTACTTTGGCATGTTAATAAAATTTGAATATTCATCCTAACTATATTATAAATGCGAAAGTAACTCTGTCTGGCTGTTAGGGTGCTTTCAAATTATGCGTTTCGTGTCGGACCGCTGCGGTGCCGAAGCGGTGCGTTTGTCGTATTGTGAACGTACGATCGTGTGTTTTCATACAAATCGAGCAGTGCGGCAACAGTGCGGCGTCGGTACCGCAAAATAATTTTAGTACGCACTATTGCCGCACTGCTCGATTTGTATGAAAACACACGATCGTACGTTCACAATACGACAAACGCACCGCTTCGGCACCGCAGCGGTCCGACACGAAACGCATAATTTGAAAGCACCCCTACGCTTTCACGCCAAAACTACTGGACGGATTTGTGTGAAACTTTACAGTTACATATATCTATACTAATATTATAAAGCTGAAGAGTTTGTTTTGTTTGTTTGTTTGTTTGTTTGTTTAAACGCGCTAATCTCAGAAACTACTGAACCGATTTGAATAATTCTTTCACTGTTAGATAGTCTATTTATCGAGGAAGGCTATAGGCTACATTTTATCCCGAAATTCCCACGGGAACGGGCACAACGCGGGTAAAACCGCGGGGCGCTGCTAGTCTTTGTCGAATTTTTGTCGTTTTTGTCGAATTTTCAAAAATGTGTCCCATGTGTTATTCTGATGTATAATTTATATATGTATAACTGTAAAGTTTCATCCAAATCCGTTCAGTAGATTTTTCGTGAGAGAGTCACAACATACCATCCTCACAAACTTTCGCACTTATAATGTATGTATGTTTGTTACTCTTTCACGCAAAAACAACTGAACGGATTTGGATAAAACTTTACATTATTATAGGTTATACATCAGAATATCACATGGGATACATTTTATCCCGAAATTCCTACAGGAACGGGTACAACGCGGGGCGCAGTTAGTTCTATATAAAACCTCAGGGAACAGTACAAAATCTGCTAACTCCATTGTTTCAATGTCTTATCGTGTTATTTGTTAATCAGAGGCGGGCAAACAATATACGAAATGTCTTCCAAGAGCTCGATAAATTGAGCTCAGACTGTCTTTTGTTTTAAAACAATGAGAAGAACTATAAGGACTCCTAAGGACATGCCAGGACAACGACTTTTCTGCGTGGCTTTATCTCACACTAGCAACGCCTTGCGGTTTTACGTGTTGTGCTCGTTCCTGTGGGAATTTCAGGATAAAATGTATCCCATGTGTTATTCTGATGTATAACCTATATTACTGTAAATTTTCATTCAAATCCGTTAAGTAGTTTTTGCGTGAAACAGTAACAAACATATATCCATACATCCATCGTCGCAAACTTTCTCATATAGTGGGAAAGGATACATAAAAAATCAAAATATTCAAATTACACCCAAAACTTAAGACAGAGCCAAGATGATTACTTTTAGGATTCTGTACCCAAAGGGTAAAAACGGGACCCTATTACTGAGACTTCGCTGTCCGTCCGTCCGTCTGTCACCAGGCTGTATCTCAAGAACGGTGATAGCTAGACAGTTGACATTTTCACAGATGATGTATTTCTATTGTAGTACGTAACCTTCCGCGAGTCCGTCTCGCACTTGGCCGGTTTTTTAAGCTCCTCATATCTCAACGAACATCTACATGACATAGAATCTTGTCGCAATAAACCAAGTTCTCGATCGAACCAAATAAGATTAGTAGTTCTTCGATCAGACGTGAACTGTCAATTTTTATTACTTTGACAAGGTCGCATCTCACTCTTACGAGCTTCGATTTGATATATTAGATCTGAGAAACAAAATCAAGCGGTGAGTTGTTTCTTTATTTCAAGATAGAATTAATCTATATATGTATACTAGCTGCGCCCCGCGGTTTCACCCGCGTTGTACCCGTTCCCGCGGGAATTTCGGGATGAAAAATAGATGTTGGCCGATTCTCAGACCTACTCAATATGCTCACAAAATTTCATGAGAATTGGTCAAGCCGTTTCGGAGGAGTACGCGAACGAACACTGTGACACGAGAATTTTATATATAAGATAAAATTCAAAGTCCTGACTGACTGACTGATAATCAGCGCACAGCCTCAACCGCTACACCTAGAAACATGAAATTTGGCAGGAAGGTTCTTCAAGTGACGTAAGTGCATACTAAGAAAGGATTTTTGAAAATTCTTACGGGAACGGGCTCAACGCGGGCATAGCCGCGGGGCGCTGCTAGTACCTAATATATGTTTTTGAAATTATCCAAATGACATGTTTACTAAGTAATAGTTCGGGTAGGTTAGTGACCAACCCTGGTGTCGGAATATTAAGAACAACAAGAACAACAGCCTCCGTGGTCTTGTGGTTTGAGCGCCCGGCTCACGACCCGGAGGTTCCGGGTTTGATTCCCGGTGGGGATATCTCACAAAAATCTCTTTGTGCGACTTTCCTCAGTTTGGTTAGGGCATTGCAGGCTGAATCACCTGATTGCTCTAAAAGTAAGATGATTCCGTGCTTCGGAGGGCACGTTAAGCCGTCGGTCCCGGTTACTCTCTACGGATAGTAGTCGTTACATGAGCCATGTCGGAGGCCTTTGGCGGCTCAATAACTCTGACACCAGGATTGGTCAGGGTGACCATCCACTCGATGAAGAGGAAGAAGTTTAAGACCGCCTAAAGGCCTCCTTTATGACGATTGATACAACCGGCACCGACTATTTAACGTACCTACCCTCTAAAGCACGATAGACCGCAGATAGAAATGCCACTATCTACCACCCATACAGTGAAGGCTTGAGCTGCATGTTGCTTAACAAGAGCAATGATTAAACACCGCTAAACCGCAAGACACAGGGGACCCTTAACAGGGCAATGTGACACCTTTGATACATTCAAGGAATACTACATCACGCAACCCACAGCCAGCCCGCACCTGGCCCGCAGCTAGCCCGCACCCAGCTCGCACCCGCATCCATAGCTACGCCAGACGCCAGAGTGCTCCAGACAATAAAATTATTTACCTTTAAAGACTAAACATACATTACACTAATATATTAAATTGCACACAAAAAGATTTCTAATATCATTTTAAATACATAAGTTTGTAAATGTTATTTGTAGCTGTAACGAGTTGAATACTAAATAGCTTTTAAAATATAAACTTTGCGAAATATTTTAGTTTAAAGTTGGCAACTTTGAGCTCTGTGTCATTGAGAGATACATAATTTGAATATTTTTCAGGCAAAAAACAAAAATTTTAAAGAGTTGGTCTGTCGCAGCGTCTAGGTTATTTTTTTAGAGGAAATTCAGTCATTTATTCATTCATTCATTCATTCATTCATTCATTCATTCATTCATTCATTCATTCATTCATTCATTCATTCATTCATTCATTCATTCATTCATTCATTCATTCATTACGAATAGGTTAGTGGCCAACACTGGTGTCCCCCTAAAGGCCTCTGTCATGGTCTAAAGATTGAAACAACCGTGACCAACTGCTTAACGAGCCCTCCGAAGCACGGTAACCCTAATAGAAATACTACAAGTCAACGGCCAAGTCACACAACATTAACTATAAATAATAAAGAAATCGCAGTAAGGAACATTAGACTTGGCACGACTTTGTCTAGATTTCATTACTTTTTAGAGATAAACAAGCAGCTCCATCGAGACTTGGCTAGTTTTTTACAGAATGTTTTTGATGGGATATACATAGACTAGAATCTACTATACTCGTAGTACAATGTTCTTGTCTTTTCAAAACAAAAAACGTTCACCGTTGTCGCGATCAAGATACTATGGCACCTCTACAATATTGGGATTTAAAAACTACTAGACGCGCCTAGCAGTCGCTTATTTTTTCTTACGTATATGTTACTACATATATGTACCTATATACCTATCCCTTTTCGCGTCACTACCGCCGCATGAGCAGGTGACAAATCAGTGACGATTTAGACTCCTTTGCGTGACGCCGCATTTACGTCACCACGCCCGCGCTCTAAATTTCATATATTTTTGTCCAGTGTTAATTTATCTTAATTATTATTTACGAAGCTGATTCACACAGAAACACACCGCACACCACGCACACTACATATACCTAAACAATCATACAGCTAAGTAATTTGAAAGTGAGTGAATTTGTTCCCGTATCTGGGTAAGTGATTATTTTAATTCTATGAGTATATTCCCGCCTAGACAGCAGGTACAACCTAACGGCCATCGGGTGATTGCCGATGCCCGGCTCGTCTATAGATTTTGGTGCCTCCTGTGAGGTCTTTATTCCTCAAAACGTAAAATTTGCAACGTAATTTTTCTCACTTACCTACCCCCTTTTGTGTTACGCAGCGCAATTTCGCATTTATTTCTTTAAATTCCGCATCATATCTCGTTATTTCAGAACTTTTGGCACAACTTATTGTTAATTTGTTATATAATTCATCATATTATTGACGTTGGTTGGACAAATACGCATTTAAATACATCTTAACTTTTTGTGATTAATATCGATCGCTCTCATTACACGTGTTCAAAATGGCCTCCTCTCGTGAAGCAAAGTCTCTGCGTAAAGAAATTATTTTACAAGAATTAAGTCGTGAAGCGTATTTTTCACGATTACAACGTATTTACGACAGTTCGAAAACAATTTCTACGCCCGAATCGATAGATAGTTTCATCTGTGACTCGGAAACGATCGATGAGATACATAAAGATTTTATGAAATCAATTCGTGAATCTAACGCACTAAAAATGGACCTAGATCCTGATTTTGTACCCGATTTTAATATTTGGAGTGGATTTGAGGATTTATACTGTAGAATACGACGCCTTAGAAATCAGTTTATGAATTCTAACGATTCCAAATCGCAAATTAAACCGCAGGCTTCTAAGCCTAGACTACCTCCAATAGAAATTCCGGAATTCCACGGCAATGTAAACAACTGGAATCTTTTTTATGAGACCTTTAAATCCACTATACATACAAACAGTGACCTAACTGACTCTGACAAACTGTACTATCTTTTAGGAAGGTTAAAGGGTTCCGCCCAGTTGGTGTTCGCAGGTATTAATCCAACCGCCGAAAATTATGAATCCATTTGGAACGCCTTGGTTCAAAAATACCAAGACAAACGCTTTCTTGCCACTTCATTCTTAGATTCGATATTTGAAATGAAACCTTTGCCCAACCCCGCCACCGCCACACAGCTCGAATCATTCATTGATAAGTATGCCGCGTCTATTGCCGCGTTGCAAGATCTAAAGATACCTAACTTAAGCGAGTATATTTTTATTTACTTCGCTTTAAAGCGTTTAGACCGCGATACATCCAAGGCTTTCGAAATGTTTGTACGAGATGTTGATATACCTACTTACGATGTTTTCATCAAGTTTCTCAAAGGTCAAGCAAAAATAATTCAACGCACCCATCCCGTTACATCCGTTACGCCTAAGGAAAACATAAAATCTAAAAATCACGCGCTTCCTAAAATATCGCATACATATTTAAACCCGCAAACCGCAAATAATGATTCGACTGTACCTTGTTTTCTGTGTAAAAACATCCATGAACACTTATATAATTGTAAGGTGTTTTTGGAGCTCGCGCCTGGACAACGCCATAAAATTGTAAAAGATAACAACTTATGTACGAATTGTTTAAGTTCTAAACATAAGTGGACTACTTGTAAAAGTACAAGAGTCTGTCAAAAGTGTAATTTTCGTCATCATACGCTAATCCACCTACCGCGCAGTAACGTCTTAGAACAAAATATAAACGCCCCGCAGATATCTGCACAACCGCAATCAAACAGAGCTGCGTCAACTACGCATGTCTCTTTCGCACCCGCATCGCAACCCGCTACTACCTCTCCCGCTCTTACACCGCTTCAAACTCCCGCGCCGCATAAGTCACATCTACAAGGTGTTTCTTATCTATCAGCTGATGCTATCAGCTGTGAATCGAAACCGCATCAAGTACATAATACCACTGTATTGTTAGGCACTGCATGTGTCAACGTTCGCGATCGATGCAATCAATTGGTCCCGTGCCGTTGTATTATCGACCCGGGATCCCAAAATAATTTCGTATCCGCATCTTGTTGCCGAAAGCTAGGTTTGACTATTTCGCAATTATCTCGCAGAATGATAATAAAAGGCCTCGGTGACCACGCTAGCGTCGCACGCGGAAAGGTGAACCTTACAGTTTCCAGCCGTGTAGACCCGAATATTACATACGCGATAGATACCTTGGTTCTAAACTGCATAACTGAAAAGTTACCTACCGCACCAATTGATTTAACTTCATGTAAACATTTGGAAGGCATACCGCTCGCCGATGAAAACTTCGCTTCGCCCGCCGCTATAGACATTTTAATAGGAGCTCAGTTGTTTGTAGAATTGTTGTTACCGGGTAAGATAACCGGCGCGCCATATCAACCATCCGCATTTTCAACCACCCTAGGGTACGTAATCATGGGTGAGGCAGAAACCGCGTCCGAACTTACCGATTATTCTTTATCGTATCACGCTACCGCAGAAACGATTCACGATGAACTCGGAAAATTCTTTAAGTTAGAAGATATAAAGGAAATTAATTTTTTATCATCAGACGAACAAGAGTGCGAAGAATTTTATAAAGCCACAACTACCCGCGACGAGTCTGGGAGATTCATCGTTAGTCTTCCATTTAAACAAGACCCTAGTTGTCTAGGTGACTCTTTCAAAACCGCCCGCCAACAATTTTTACACTTAGAACGCAAATTTCAGAAAAACCACAATTTTAAATCCCGCTACGACGAAGTCATCCGCGATTATATTTCACAAGGCTATCTCATTGAGGTTCCAGAGCCCAAGACCCATGGTGAAGGTTTTGTTTTACCACACCACGGAGTGTTACGTGACGATAAGGTTACATCGAAATTACGCGTCGTGCTAAAAGCTAACCAACCGACCGACAATGGTATCTCGCTTAATGATATTTTACATACCGGACCGCCGCTACACAATGATTTATTCGTCATATTATTAAATTTTAGATTATTTAAGATCGCTGTAACCGCGGATATTCGTCAAATGTTTTTAAGAATATTAACTCGCGACTACTCTTATCAACAGATATTATACCGCTTTGACCCCCGCGAACCTATTAAATGTTACGCATTCCAGTGCATAAGTTTTGGACTTACTATCAGCCCCTTTTTAGCGAACCGCACAGTCCGAGAACTTATCGCTCAAGAGAAGGAAAACTTTCCGCTTGCTGCTGATATAGCGATTCGCGATCTATACGTTGACGATGTTGCCAGTTCCTTCCAGAATACGGACACGGCCGTCGAATCATCGCATCAGCTGATCGACCTATTCCAGTCAGGTGGATTTGACTTATTAAAATGGTCAAGTAACTCGCACGAAGTGCTTTCGACCATTCCCGAGACGCATCGCTTAACAGATCCTGTCGCGTTGGATAAAGATGAGTCATTAAAAATCCTCGGAATGCAATGGCTTCCCGCTAGCGATATGTTTACCTACACTATCCAACCTTCTGAGCGCGTCTGTACTAAGCGCAATATACTTTCCACTATAGCCCGTCTTTGGGATATAATGGGAATCGTAGGACCAGTAATTTTGTTCGCTAAGCTTCTCATAAAAGATATTTGTATGTTTAAACTCGATTGGGACGAACAACCGCCAGATAACATTGTCCGTACTTGGAATCAGTTTCAATCAGAGTTACCGCTTCTATCGCACATTAACTTTCCCCGCCATATAAGTGTTTTCGAACATAGCGAAATCACCATTTTGGGATTTTGTGACGCAAGCCTAAAAGCGTACGGATCTGCAATTTACATACACGCAAAAAATCAAGGTACATCTAGTGTCACGCTCGTATGCGCCAAATCTAAGGTGGCCCCGAGCGACAGAGTAGTTACCATACCGCGGTTAGAGCTACTTGCAGCCCTCCTTCTAGCAAAATTACTTCGTACAGTTATCGATACATATTCTCCCCGCTGTTCAATTAAAAACGTATACGCCTTTTCCGATTCTACAATCGCATTACATTGGATAAATTCATCCCCGCACCGCCTCCAAACCTTTGTTGCCAACCGCGTAAGTAAAATACAAGAATTGTTACCCGCTGATCGATTTTACCACATTCCAGGAATCTCAAACCCCACGGATTGCCTTTCACGTGGCCTTATGCCATCACAGCTTAAAAATCATCCGCTATGGTTTAGCGGCCCTTCGTGGTGTTCAGAGGACCCGAAGGACTGGCCTATAACCCCGTTTAAGCCCGACGTGTCAATGGAGGTGCCCGAGACGAAATCTATTTCTCTCACATCTACAAACAATGTAGATGACACCCCATTAATATGTCAACTAGCCGCACGTTTTTCATCCTGGAATAAACTTTTACGCACTATAGTATACATGTATCGCTTTCTAAAATTATTACCTCGCAACAATGTTATTACCGCAACAGATTTAGAATACGCAGAGACTAAAGTTCTTATCTTTGTTCAAACGCATCATTTTAAAAATGAAATTCAATTAATTAAAACCGATAAGAAATGTCCTAAATATATACAAAAATTATACCCCTTTATTTCCGAAGGTCTCGTTCGAGTTGGGGGTCGACTCCGCAACGCCGATCTGAATTTCGATCAACAACACCCTATTTTATTACCGCGCAAAGATCATATTGTTAATTTAATTGTAAATCATTATCATCGCAAATACTGTCACGCAGGCCCGAACCTTTTGTTTAGCTTGTTACGTCAGCGCTACTGGATAATAACCGGTCGCCGCACTGTACGATCGCAGATCGACAGATGCAATTATTGTTTTCGCGCTCAACCTAAACCCGCATTCCCACTGATGGGCGATTTACCTAGTACGCGCACGCAAGTCGTTCCTAAAGCCTTTATTCATACGGGCTGCGACTACGCTGGCCCATTTAATATAACGCTAAAACGTGGACGAGGAATTCGCAGTCAGAAAGCCTACATATGTTTGTTTATATGTATGACAACACGCGCCGTTCATATCGAAGTGGCTTCGGATCTTAGTACCGCCACATTCATTGCAGCTTTTAAGCGCTTTATCTCTCGACGCGGTCCAGTCTCGGTGCTTCACACTGATAACGCGACTACCTTTGTTGGTGCGAAAACATATTGTGACGCATTATATCAATTTTTATCCTCGGATACATACCGCAACACTTTAGCTTATGAACTAGCCGATTATAAAATACAGTTTAAAACTATACCGCCAATATCCCCGCACTTTGGCTCATGGGAACCGCTAATAAAATCTGTAAAGACTCATTTACACCGTGTAGTCGGTTGTCAAATACTTACATTAGAAGAAATGAATACAGTTCTTTGTCAGATTGAAAATATCCTAAATTCGCGTCCGCTATGTTCAACGCTCACTCAGTGTCCGAGTGAACCGATGGCAATTTCACCATCACATTTTCTAACATTAACGCCGTTAAAGTACCTACCTGCAGCACCGATTGATGACCGCCCCTCGCACTTATTAGAGAGATATCAGTTGTTAGACAGATTAGTTCAGTCATTTTGGGATAGATGGTCACTTGAATATCTTAATACATTACAGACGCGCGAGAAGTGGAACGCATCTACGCCCAATATTAAAATCGGTACTGTTGTTGTAGTTGTTCACGAAAATAAAGTTCCGCCGCTCCAATGGGAGTTAGGTATTGTCACTCAAGTGCATCCAGGAGCGGATGGAATTATCAGAGTCGCAACTATTAGAACCACCCGAGGTTCGTTCAAAAGGCCTATAGTGCGCCTTTGCCCTTTACCAACGCAATAACCTTTAATTATTTCCGCTTTATTGGGTAAACTAAATTTACATAGTTTACTACAATTTATTGTTATAATTATAGTATGTAAGTTGAGCCAAATAGTTCTATTATTTCCCTAATTAGTTTTTCGCACAATTTCGCAATTTTTTATCTATTTTGAAAGTCATGCTGCACATGCTTCCAAGGCCGGGTGTATAGACGCGCCTAGCAGTCGCTTATTTTTTCTTACGTATATGTTACTACATATATGTACCTATATACCTATCCCTTTTCGCGTCACTACCGCCGCATGAGCAGGTGACAAATCAGTGACGATTTAGACTCCTTTGCGTGACGCCGCATTTACGTCACCACGCCCGCGCTCTAAATTTCATATATTTTTGTCCAGTGTTAATTTATCTTAATTATTATTTACGAAGCTGATTCACACAGAAACACACCGCACACCACGCACACTACATATACCTAAACAATCATACAGCTAAGTAATTTGAAAGTGAGTGAATTTGTTCCCGTATCTGGGTAAGTGATTATTTTAATTCTATGAGTATATTCCCGCCTAGACAGCAGGTACAACCTAACGGCCATCGGGTGATTGCCGATGCCCGGCTCGTCTAACTACTAAACTACTATTATCTTAGGAACTCCTTATTTGATTGACTGTCCAAAAAACGGAACGAACAACCGCCAATGGGTATTAATTTTTGCGAGTTTTAAAGGAATATTATCACAAGAGATTTGTCAATTAACAGTTACCCGTTCCAAGTTTTCTTAAGAAACATTTACAGCTTCGTTACTTTTTACAAGCTTAATTTCTAATTTACATTTAATGGTAATGTAGCAGAAATCTCAATAAACCTAATTTCCTTTGGTATAAAGGAAATGAGCCGTTAAAAATAACGAATACTAGAGACGTAACTTTAAAATAACTGTTATTTGTAACTGTTTTAGTTTCAGTTACTTTATATCACAACGACTTCGCGTTTGGTTCCACCCGCGACCCAAAAGATGGCAAATATCTTTAATTAGCACCGCACCGCGGTTTTACCCGCGTTGTGCCCGTTCCCGTAGGAATTTCGAGATGAAAAATAACCTATAGCCATCCTCGATAAGTGGACTATCCAACACTGAAATAATGTTTCAAATGAGGGTACTTGCAGGATGAGGGTACTTGCAGTGTTGATTTAAGCGCAAGCCACCCATAGTGCGCGTGCCGGCCTGCAACGTGCCTGTGTGACACCTTTCATACAAATAGGAAGACAACGTCTCGCGACCAGCACCCAGCCCGCACCAGGCCCGCTCCTGGCCCGCACCCGGCCCGCACCCGCACTATGGGTGTCTTGCACTTTATGTCTACTTTGACAGAAAATATAAAACTCAATGATTTCGACATTTTATAACAAAAAAAGAGCACTTTTAACATAAATGACATTAGTTTGTTAAAAACGATTTAAAACGTAATAACTGTAACTGTACATAAAATAACGGTACATTTAAATAACTAAAGTAACGTAACGACTTCTAAGATGTTATTGAAAATATTGTAAAGACCTCTGCTAGTGACATCAATTCGAGGGATAAGAACCAAATGAACGCAAATACATTCTAAAGATTTTCCAGGAGAGGTAAAAAACATTGAAATGTATGTCATAGTAAACTTTAACGTACAAAATATCAATCGATTTACTCTAAACCAAAAAAAAAAGTATGTGGTCATATTTATGTACCATTAGAGAATAAAAATAGCGAAAAAAAATATTATTGTGGACACTAAAATAAATAAATATACGAATTTTTCCATAATTTGTTTGACATACGTTCTTCTGGCTCTTATTTTTTAAATCCACGTATAACAAAGTATTACAGCCAAATGAACGTAAGGACATATACGTTCTTATGGCATAAAATACAAAGACACATACAAATATTGTTTAGAACCAAACTGTAGTAACGGCTTATACGTTGTTGTGGTTCAATGAAGAATAGTATCAATTGCTTACACTCAGGGTTTAATTAATGTATAATTGTCTTTACGTTGTTTTGTAAGTTACTAAATTCTCACTAATTTGAAACTATTTTGATGGTATTGAAGTTAAGTTTCTTCGGCTGTTCATGATTTTGTTTTCAAGTCGTTGCGTTATTATCGAACAAGTGAACTATTGATTCTAGCGATACGTTCTTTTGGCACAACGTGTAGGGTCATAGATACAACCCATTTCTACAAAAAAACGATTTTCGAGATTTTTGTAGATACGTTCATCTGGTTCTTACCCCTCGAATTGAAATGTTGGAAAATACCAGCGAGTAATATTAAATTCTCATTTTATATCCTACTAGCTGCGCCCCGCGGTTTCACCCACGTTATATCCGTTCCCGCGGGAATTTCGGTATAAAATGCATCACATGTGTTATTTTGATGTATAACCTATATTACTGTAAAGTTTCATCCAAATCCGTTTGGTAGTTTTTTCGTGAAAGAGCAACAAATATCCATACATACATTCATCCTCACAAACTTTCGCATTTATAATATTATTAGGATAATAAAAATATATTACACTTCGGAGGTCACGTTAAGCCGTCGGTCCCGGTTATTTCTACGGATAGTAGTCGTTACATGAGCCATGTCGGAGGCCTTTGGCGGCTCAATAACTCTGACACCAGGATTGGTCAGGGTGACCATCCACTCGATGAAGAAGAAGAAGAAGAACAGTATTTCCATGATTTATAGAACGTACCACTCTTGGCGTAGTTAGACTAAGCTATGTTAGATCATTGCGATTGTTAACCAACGTGCAGCTCGGCTCTTACTTGGATGGGTGGCCGATAGTGGCATCTCTATCTGAGCGCTACCGTGCTTAGGTGAGCACGTATTGTCGGTCCCGCTTGTTTTAATCGTCAGACCATATAGGAGGTCTTTAGGCGGTCTAAAAGTGAATCCAGGGTTGGCCACTGGCCTACTGAAACGTACGTACTCAGAGAAATCAAACGCTTTCTTAGTAAAGATTTATAATGATTGATTTTGATATTTAATGTAGGTATGAAAAATTACGTCGATTCGTTAAGTATCAATTTGACAAGCCGTTGTCACAGTGGCAGTGAGAGCGCTTTCTGTGTCGGGGGTTGCGGGGTCGGTCAACGGAGTAACAATATGTGAGACATAGTTGTTGACGACGTCTGGGTGACAATTATATATACTAATATTATAAAGCTGAAGAGTTTGTTTTGTTTGTTTGTTTGTTTGTTTGTTTAAACGCGCTAATCTCAGAAACTACTGAACCGATTTGAATAATTCTTTCACTGTTAGATAGTCTATTTATCGAGGAAGGCTATAGGCTACATTTTATCCCGAAATTCCCACGGAAACGGGCACAACGCGGGTAAAACCGCGGGGCGCTGCTAGTAGTCTTATAAAGTATTTGTGTAGGTATATGTATTAGTATCAGTTAGATTTCATAATACAAGCTTAGAGCTTAGTTTGGGTCTATTATGGTGGACATATACGCTACGAGAAATCGTTACGATCAGAGTGTACAGTTCGAACGGTACCGATAAATCGCTACATGTATGTTATAAAACTGTACAGTTTCGTCCGATTTTTGCTTGTATGCCATGTACGATAAACTGTACCGTTCGAACTGTACAGTCTGATTGTAGCGATTTCTCGTAGCGTATATGTCCACCATTATACTAAGGGTGCTTTCAAATTATGCGTTTCGTGTCGGACCGCTGCGGTGCCGAAGCCGTGCGTTTGTCGTATTGTGAACGTACGATCGTGTGTTTTCATACAAAACGAGCAGTGCGGCAACAGTGCGTACTAAAATTATTTCGCGGTACCGACGCCGCACTGTTGCCGCACTGCTCGTTTTGTATGAAAACACACGATCGTACGTTCACAATACGACAAACGCACGACAAACGCACCGCTTCGGCGGCACCGCAGCGGTCCGACACGAAACGCATAATTTGAAAGCACCCTAAGGGTATATTATAATATAATGGACCCTCTGCACAGCCCTAAAGGAAAACGAAATTCGTATTAATACATTTTGCAAACATGTTACATACTCGCCTGAATATAAATCAGTCACACAAAATTTACTTGAAAATCACAGCCGAAATCGTTTTCGCAAATCTCTGTTTTCCGGGTACATTTCGCAAACTAAATTCACTTTTATTGCTACAAAAATAAAGTATATTTTCCTTAACATTACTATAAAGAAAGGAATATAATTTTCTTTTACGATTATAGGTTTTATTATTTGATTAATATGGTTCATGTTCCTTTGTGCTTTTTAATGAGAAGGTACCTTTGTTGCGATTTTATTCTGTAATAATTTGGTTGAGAATTTCATTTGTAACTTTCTTATACTTATAAAGGTAAATTGTTACCTTTTTTGCATGCCATTTCTACATAACTTTGATCTGCGTTGTCTTATAGGACGATACTTTACATTAGTGCTCGCTTGTGATTACGTGTACTCCTCGCTGTACTAACATCTTCAGTGAGAGGACTTTGATCTGCAGTGTCTTATAGGACGATACTTTACATTAGTGCTCGCTTGTGATTACGTGTACTCCTCGCTGTACTAACATCTTCAGTGAGAGGACTTTGATCTGCAGTGTCTTATAGGACGATACTTTACATTAGTACTCGCTTGTGATTACGTGTACTCCTCGCTGTACTCACATCTTCAGTGAGAGGACTTTGATCTGCAGTGTCTTATAGGACGATACATTACATTAGTGTCGCTTGTGATTACGTGTACTCCTCGCTGTACTAACATCTTCAGTGGGAAGACTTTGATCTACAGTGTCTTATAGGACGATACTTTACATTAGTGCTCGCTTGTGATTACGTGTACTCCTCGCTGTACTAACATCTTCAGTGAGAGGACTTTGATCTGCAGTGTCTTATAGGACGATACTTTACATTAGTGCTCGCTTGTGATTACGTGTACTCCACGCTGTACTAACATCTTCAGTGGGAAGACTTTGATCTGCAGTGTCTTATAGGACGATACTTTACATTAGTGTTCGCTTGTTTTTGCTTACATAAATATACGTTATCACGGCTTGTTGATTTGATAACCAAGTTGTAATTTATTTACCTGAGCACTGCTGAAAATGAACCCGTATTTTTCTGTCAGGAAGGGATGTGTAATTCTCTTTTTGTAATACTGTTTAAATTGTATGTAATACCGTGGATGAGTATGAAATAAAAGGTGGAAGTTTAAATTTGTTTCGTGGTTTTCCGACATGTTTAAAGCTTTTGAATGCTTTTTATCTTCTGTTGGATTAATTAAGCTTTCCGCAACATAGGGATATATAATACAAATCAGTATAAGTTGCTTTCTGCAGTATATTAGAGGAATACACGCAAAGATAAATATATAATAAATAAATATACCCCGGACAAATTCACTCACGGTTAATTAGACCCAAAGTAAGCTCTAAGCTTGTTTTATGGAATCTAACTCACTGATACTATTACTTATACATACACAAATACTTTATTAAAACATATAATTGACACCCAGACGTCGTCGCCAACAACTATGTCTGCACATATTGTTGACTCCGGGTGGGAATCGAACCCGCAACCCCCGACACAGTAACCGCTCTCACTACCACTGTGCCAACGGGCTTGTTACAATGATAAGCGACCGATCTATACTAATATTATTAAGAGGTAAAAGTTTTTTTTTTGTTTGTATGTTCGAGCTAATCTCGGGAATTACCAGTCTGATTTTAATAATTCTTTTTGTAATAGATAGCCACATTAAACGTCCCCTGTTTTTCTGTATAAGACGCGGCCGGAGACTCATTATGTAGTGATTCACTGAACTAAGCTAATAAGTAACTTGAAAGGAAACCAAAACAATTCGACGAGGGTCGAAAAAATATTTGCTTTCAGTTCCTTTTGTATATCTGATAGCATTCTAGTCTGAGAGACTGTAGCAGGTTTTTCATTTTGTTTCATGTTACTCTTCGCTTCTATCTTCAGTAAAATTAACAGCCTCCGTGGTCTTGTGGTTTGAGCGCCCGGCTCACGACCCGGAGGTTCCGGGTTCGATTCCCGGTGGGGATATCTCACAAAAATCTCTTTGTGAGACTTTCCTCAGTTTGGTTAGGGCATTGCAGGCTGAATCACCTGATTGCTCGAAAAGTAAGATGATTCCGTGCTTCGGAGGGCAGGTTAAGCCGTCGGTCCCGGTTACTTTCTACGGATAGTAGTCGTTACATGAGCCACATCAGAGGCCTTTGGCGGCTCAATAACTCTGACACCAGGATTGGTCAGGGTGACCATCCACTCGATGAAGAACAAGAAGTAAAATGAGAGGACAAAGGCGTCCAGCATTTGACAAACACACAAGAGGAATTAAACCCCAAAGCTCTAAGCTTTTATTATTGAATCTAACTCACTGATACTACTACATATACAAACAAAAATACTTTATCAGTGAGTCGGTCGGTATCAGAAATTCATATAAACTGGTTTATAATTCGGACTAAAGCACTTTTGATAGTGACATCGTGGATTTAGGCTCGTCTGAAATTAAAAAACCCAAGCGCACGATACAAACACCACGAGAGTAAGACAACAATGGCGGCCATGACACAGCGCAGCGCTGTCTGCGATTGGTTCATATGGACTTTGGCATGTTTGATCTACACTGCCGTTGTGACTTAAGCAGTTATGAAAAAATTCTGAACATTTAGAACCTTATTTGTATGTGAAATAGTAGACTTAGGTCAATTTGATAAAAACTGCCATTTTTGATTTTGGCGCCTAAATCAGTATTACCAAAAATGTTTGAAAATGTCTATGGTGGACTTAAGCTCATTTGTTATGTACCGACACTCTATACTTAATATTATAAAGAGGTAAAATTTATAAGTTTGTTTATTTGTTTGTATGTTCGAGGTGATCTCAGGAATTATCAGTCCGATATGAATAATTCTTTTTGTAAAAGATAGCCACATTCAACGGGAAGGTTAAAGGCTATTTTTCATACCGAAATTCCCACGGGAACGGGAACAACGCGGGTAAAACCGCGGGGCGCTGCTAGTATGAATATATAATTGACACCCAGACGTCGCCAACAACTATATCTTCACATATTGTTCCGTTGAATCGAACCCGCAACTCCAGACACAGTAAGCGCTCTCACTGCCACTGTGCCAACGGGCTAGAATTTCTAAAAGGGTCACAGATTTAATGTAATGAACTCGTTACAAAACTTGTTTAATAAAGTTCCGTCGCGTCACGTCTCCCAGTTAATATAATTATTCATAATTAACGCGGCATTTGCTGACAAATGTTTGAACTTCTTTATTAACCTATTTTGACAGCAGATTGTTTTAACGCTTCAGTTTAAGGAATAATTCTGATTCGGGTGAACTGAAGACCACGAGAGGTGCAATCCCCTCGAAACGTCGGGAAATAAGTAAATTATTTACTTGCTTTATAAACTTTCCAACGCGAAAAAACCCGTGTGAGTACGTTTAAATTATGTGTTCAAATCGTGTAAATTTAAAAAAGTTTATTATATTAGTATAGATATTATATTTTCTATTTTTAAGCTATTGCATAGCTTCTATCGCGGGCCTTGAGCGCGGGGACCGAATCCAGAAATTCCGTAACGAAAAAATGTCACGCTCCTCAAACATTGCCTACTATATAAGCCCAGAACACAACGTTAGCGTGATGCAGACATTCAGCACACTAACGCCATCTAGTGATATAAAAAATAACTATGCAATAGCTTTACCGCGGCAGTCCCCGAGTGCCACACGTCTTTTTCTGAATATGTTTCGTATTTTAATAACGTAAGTTGAATTCTAGTATTTCATTGTACATTATTGTTGTAGGTAAGGTCGTATAGGTGTATGACTTTGATTCTAAAAATAGAAAATCTAAGAATAGAGAGAAGAAAATTTAATAATGCGCTCCATGATATGAAATGGCAGCCATATTGAAAAACTATATTACATTCGTATGATATAAGGGATTAGATTCTATCAGACAAAATAAATAAAGTATAAACCCTGAATGTCCTACTGCTGGTCAAAGGCTCCCCTCTCACTGAAGATATCAGTACAGTGAGGAGGATGTCGTAAGCACCGCGCTTGCCTAATACAGGTTGGTGATCATAAACCCGAGCCAGATCAAATTCTCTGGCTGGAAAAGAAAAAACAGAAAGAAAGAAAGAAAGAAAATCGACCGCAGTCTCCCGGACTATATTTGCGTTAGATCTCAAGTACTCTCGAGCTCAAAAGGTACGTTCCTTTCTATCCAATATTATCTTATTTCCTACGGATAAGAAGTACAAAATATATCTAATAATTTATGTACACAATGTTACTGAGCTCTGCGTTACACTATCTTCAGTAAAGGAAGATGGGAATGACAGATATGACATACCTGTCAAATGATATTTCGGTGTCAATTTCATAGATTTTCTTTTGACAGCGCCCCGCAGTTTTACCCGCATTGTGCCCGTTCCCGTGGGAATTTCGGGAGTTTTTATATATATACCTTCCTTTTGAATCACTATATGTATCACACACACACACACACACACACACACACACACACACTTGCATTGTTTCAATAAAAAAAATTGTTCTTATTTTGTTTTTATGTATTTTTAACTCGGGTATTTATGATGTAAGGGAAGAGCGACATTTTTGCCTAAATGGAGACTTTACGTCTAATATTGTAAGCTATTTGAAATCTATAATATAAAAATTAATCGCAAAATGTGTTGCTAAGCGCATAACTTCAGAACGACTGCACCAAATTGGATGATTCTTTCCTTCCCGTTGAATGTGGCTATCTATTTCAAAAAAATAATTCAAATCAGACGGGTAATTTCTGAGATTAGCTCCAAAATACAAACAAACAAACTTACAAATGTTATCGGTGTATAATATAGAAGATAACGTTTAATCAAATTCGCCGTCTGTTTGTTCGTGTTTGGTTAGGATCTGTTTGTCCTGTCTGTTTGTTTTCGATGTATTGATTTAGATATAGGTCAAATTTCATAACCGATCTCTCGGTATTTTGCACTCAGGTTGAGCGATGTTAGTGTTAATACTTATATAACATTATTTTTTCTTGTAGCTTATGTAAAGCCTTCTTTGCGTAAGTGTTTTTATCTATCTGCTATATAAAAAAAAGTCAGGTTTTCCTCCCTGACGCTATAACTCCAGAACGCACGAACCGATTTCCACGGTTTTGCATTCGTTGGAAAGGTCTCGGGCTCTGTGAGGTTTATAGGGAATAAAAATCTCAAAATTCCCACGGGAACGGGGGCGCTGCGGGTGAAACCGCGGGGCACAGCTAGTGCGTTATAAAAAACGTTGAAGTAAATAAAATGCGTTACTGAGTATATGTATATTTCAATGAGCTGTTTCACGCCGCGTTTTCTATTCTCTCGCAAAAACTATTCAGTTAAGAAAAAATGACATTAGAAACCTCAATATCACTTTTTGTAGACCTATCGATAGATACACTACACGTATGGGTTTGATGATAATTTTTTATGTTTCAGTTTTCAGTATGGGGACCACCAAAATTAATAGTTTTTTATTTTCTATTTATGTGTAAAAATCTTAATGCGGTTCACAGAATAACATCTACTTACCATGTTTACAGGTCTTATCGTTTCGGAAAAAAGTGACTGTGACATACGGACAGACAGACGGACAGACAGAGAGAAGTAAACACATACTAGGATAACGCTTTTGTTAAATTCCAACGCTATTTTAATATTTTAATAACGCTTAAAACGCTAACGCAATTCAACCCTAAATAACCTACCAACCAACCCTAAAAGACAGATATTATGAGTACCAAAACGACAATTTATTTCAGTAATTCCATCTTGATATAAAATCGTTTCGATATAATTTCACAAATTGAACTCCGTTCTATGAGCTCTCTAAATTACTTTGTCAAAATTGATGCTATTATTTTTATGAAATTCTTTGGTTGGAATCGTAATGAGATTTTATTGCGATAAGGTTTCACGGAATCTTTGTACGACTGTTTTTTCTCTTTTATTCATTTAGAGGCTTGTACATTAGTCAGTTCGAGTGTTGGTTAGTGTCCAACCCTTGTGTCAGAGTTTTTAGACCGCCTAAAGGCCTCCGACATGGTCTAACGATTGAAACAACCGGGACCGACCATTTAACATGCCATCCGAAGCACACTGGTCGCATTTTAACCAATTTATTAGGAGCGAACCATGTACTTATCTATACTAATATTATAAAGCTGAAGAGTTTGTTTTGTTTGTTTGTTTGTTTGTTTGTTTAAACGCGCTAATCTCAGGAACTACTGGTCCGATTTGAAAAATTCTTTTTGTAATGTATAGCCACATTCAACGGGAAGGTTATAGGCTGTTTTTCATCCTGGAATTCTTACGGGAACGGGCACAACGCGGGTAAAACCGCGGGGCGCCGCTAGTTAACCATATTTAACTAGCACTTTAGTTTATATAAATATTACTAGCTGCGCCCGCGGTTTCACCCGCGTTGTACCCGTTCCCGCGGGAATTTCGGGATGAAAAATAGACGTTGGCCGATTCTCAGACCTACTCAATATGCTCACAAAATTTCATGAGAATCGGTCAAGCCGTTTCGGAGGAGTACGCGAACGAACACTGTGACACGAGAATTTTATAAGTATATAAGATTAATATCATTACTTACCTATGTTACTAACCCTAAGCACCAGAGGTGTTTTACAAATATTATTATATTGTGTATCTCATTTTAATTGAACTGTATATTTTATGAGAATCAAGATCTTTAACCTAAACCTATTTAAAAATGTTTGTAGTTCTCATAAAAATCTAAATTGAAATCCGTGTTTTGTATGAAAAATGTATTAAGCACAACTCAATTATTTCGATAAACCTCATTAATACAGAATATCCGTATAAAAATCAACCAAATTGAACCAATATATTGAAATATATATTTTGATTGCGCAGCAAAATTTAATTATCTCGGTGTATCTATACTATAATATTATAAAGCTGAAGAGTTTGTTTTGTTTGTTTGTTTGTTTGTTTGTTTGTTTAAACGCGCTAATCTCAGAAACTACTGAACCGATTTGAATAATTCTTTCACTGTTAGATAGTCTATTTATCGAGGAAGGCTATAGGCTACATTTTATCCCGAAATTCCTACGGGAACGGGTACAACGCGGGTAAAACCGCGGGGCGCTGCTAGTCATGTATACAAATAAATCAAATTTAAAGATTGTGAGGTATATTTTTAACTAGCAGTGCCCCGCGGTTTTACCCGCGCTGTACCCGATCCCGTAGGAATTTCGGGATGAAAAATAGCCTATAACCTTCCCGTTGAATGTGGCTTTCTATTACAAAAAGATTTATTCAAATCGGTTCAGTAGTTTCTGAGATTAGCGCGTTTAAACAAACAAACAAACAAACAAAACAAACTCTTCAGCTTTATAATATTAGTATAGATTACTGAGGTATTATAGCACTTTTTAAAAGTAAGTAATTAAGTAAGTTCGAGTAGGTCAGTGGCCAACCCAGGTGTCGGAGTTGTTAGACCGCCTAAAGGCCTCCGACATGGTCTAACGATTGCAACAACCAGGACCGACAATTGCGACCCCCTGTATCGGGGGTTGCGGGTTCGATTCCCGCCTGGAGTCAAAAATAAGTGAAGACTTAGTTTTTGACGACGATGTCTGGGTGTCAATTATATATTCTTATAAAGTATTTGTGTATGTATATGTAGTAGTATCAGTGAGTTAGATTCCATAACACAAGCTTAGAGCTTAGTTTGGCTCTAATTAACGGTATGTAAATTATATATTATTATTATTAATTTAACGTGCCCTCCGACGCACGGTAGCGCTCAGATATCCGAGGGAAATGCCTTCATCGGCCACCCATCCAAGTAGAGGTCGAGCTGCACATTGCTTACAATCCCGAGTTAACATCTCTTAGCTAAACTACGCCACGAGCGCAGCAACGTTTTACAAATGGCCGCGGTTCAAACGGACTGGGAATAGTGTCTGAACAAAGGGCTGATATCTACGTCAAACTCACGACCCCTCCCTATTGTGAAGGGAAATCTAATTATAATAAAAGCATTTGCATATAAACGGGTACTAGCTGAACTGCGGTTTTAGTTTTGTACTTAATCCACTTTCACAATTACACTGACATTGATCAGTTCAACTTAATCTAAATGAGCTAAACTGATATCAAGTCTTCAAAATGGTTGCACTACCGTGTTCGGTTGTTCGTGGTAGATAGAAGCGGTGAATTTGGACCTTAATTTCCTCTTTAAAAACCTATATTAAGGCACCATTTTGATTATACTTTATCTAGAAAAGACACAGTTCTTAAACCCTGCGTGCGCCCGCCGGGTGTGGCTTCATACAAAAGTGAACCGTCGCGGGCGCCCGCCGCGTGTGGCTTCATACAAAAGTGAACCGTCGCGTGCGCCCGCCGCGTGTGGCTTCATACAAAAGTGAACCGTCGCGTGTGGTGTCATACAAAAATGAACCGACGCAACGGGCGCACGCTTAACGCAGTGTTGACCCTTAACGATAAATTTTAAAATAATAATTAAAACTTTGCTATTTTGCAAATTAACTTAAATAAAAGGGTTGTACAAAACTCTTGTTTACGAGTTTTATAATATTTTTATTAATATGCTAATTTGAGGGTTCGATCCCCTAAGCGATAAGAGAATAATTATATTTTTATATTCATTACTAGGAACGGTCATTAATTTGAAAATTAATTAAAAGAGTTAAATTAACCGTTGCTGCGGGACTTTTGAGAAAAAAAATCCATATAAAAACCGCTACTGCGCTCTCCTAGAAGATGCGAATCACAAGCGAGCACTAATGTAAAGTATCGTCCTATAAGACACTGCAGATCAAAGTCCTCTCACTGAAGATGTTAGTACAGCGAGGAGTACACGTAATCACAAGCGAGCACTAATTTAAAGTATCGTCCTATAAGACACTGCAGATCAAAGCCCTCTCACTGAGGACACTTTATCACAAGCGAACAGTAAAGATACATACTTTAAACATTATTACCCATAATTATAAGCCATCATAAAATAATAACAGCTTAATTAACTAACAGCTTATCTGAGCTATAAATCTAATCTAAGCTATTACCGTTTAGAACCAATTACAGCGTATTAAGTCATAAAATTAAGTGATATTATATCGCTTGCATTAAGCTAAGTACCCAGATTTTATCTCGGTTAGCTTTTGTTAACATGATTTACCTACTCACGTTTAGAAAATAACGATCCTTCATACATTACAAAGGTTTAGTTAAATAAGGGTGAGTTAACAGCCTCCATGGTCTTGTGGTTTGAGCGCTCGGCTCACGATCCGGAGGTTCCGGGTTCGATTCCCGGTGGGGACAATCTCTCACAAAAATCTCTTTGTGAGACTGTCGTCAGTTTGCTTAGGACATTGCAGGCTGAATCACCTGATTCCCGAAAAGTAAGATGATTCCGTGCTTCGGAGGGCACGTTAAGCCGTCGGTCCCGGTTACTTTCTACGGATAGTAGTCGTTACATGAGCCATGTCAGAGGCCTTTGGCGGCTCAGTAACTCTGACACCAGGATTGGTCAGGTTGACCATCCACTCGATGAAGAAGAAGGGTGGGTTGATTCAAACTGTTGACTATCGTAAGATACGTTCGTTAAAAAGTTCACGTTGTTAAATACAAAGCGTTGTTATATCTATACTAATATTATAAAGAGGTAATTTTTTTAAGTTTGTTTGTTTGTATGTTCGAGGTAATCTCAGGAATTATCAGTCCGATTTGAATAATTTTTTTTGTACTAGATAGCCACATTGAACGGGAAGGTTATAGGCTATTTTTCATCCCGAAATTCTCACGGGAACGGGTACAACGCGGGTAAAACCGCGGGGCGCTGCTAGTAACTTATATTTTGTCAGTCTGTTAAAGTTATTCAAGTAGCCAGTAAAAGCCACGATTTTACATATTCTTACGTGACTCTACGATATGAGGTTGAGGGTTGTAAATTATCCTTAACAAAATAAATACGAAACAAAATGGCTAGAATTTTCTATGCTACGTCGTAGTAGACCGTAGCGCATGCTACGCTTGCTACGCCGTAGCTCGATACTTCGTAGCACTATGTTATTTAAATCACGAGACTATTATAATCTATTTCAGATATTTTTAGTTTCATCTTAGAACGCTAAACCGATTATGATAAAATACACCATGAAGATAGTTAAATCTTTGAGCTTGTCAATTAGTTGTGTTTTATCCCGAAATTCCCATAGGAACGGGCACAAAACCGGTCAAACAGCAGGTCACTGCTAGTACTTAAAAAAGCCTTGGGCTATGTATAAACGGTATATACAGTTGAGTAATTTTAATGTAATTATATCAAGGCGTGCCCGACACCGAGGGTCATATTATAAATAATATATTTGGGACTCTCTGGCCCGCGAAATATATAAAAATATAAAGGTATTTTATTTGGTGGTTTAAGTAGGGAAGCTTCCAAAATTTTTATTTCACCTTCCATGACGTCAAATGATTACTTAGTAGTGGCAAGAGTAGTAGTCTTCTCTTCATCGAGTGGATGGTCACCCTGACCAATCCTGGTGTCAGGGTTATTGAGCCTTCAACATGGCTCATGTAACGACTACTATCAGTAGAAAGTAGCCGGGACCGACGAACGTGCCCGCCGAAGCACGGAATCGTCTTACTTTTCGGGCAATCAGGTGATTCAGCCTGCAATGCCCTAGCTAAACTGAGGGCAGTCTCACAAAGAAATTTTTTGTGAGATATTGTCCCCACCGGAAATCGAACCCGCAACTCCGGATCGTGAGCCGAGCCACAAGACCACGGAGCCTGTTGGAGTAGTATGTATGAGTGATTTTTGACTTGTATTGTATAGAAGATTACATCAATTAGTTTTAAGTCGATTTAATAACGGTTTCCAAGTAACTTTAGTAAAACGCCTCGGTGGTCTAGAGGTATGTGCACTCGCCTGCCAAGACTAAGGTCCCGGGTCAATTCCCAGGTCGAGCGAAAACATGTTTTATACCTTTCAACATAGCTCGGGTTTGAGATCACCAGCCCGCATTAGGCAAATGTGGTGATTATGCCTAATCCTTCTAACTGTACTGATGACCGTCAGACGACAGTCTTTTGCACAGTAGTGGAACATTTAAGCTAACTTGCAATGATGGTAATCGTCTTTACAAAACTAAATGAAAGCTTCGCGTTTTATACACATAAAACAGAAGACAGTCAGTCGTGTACAGTTGTTTAATAAACGTCCTCCGCTGAGACGTGCCGTGCCAGGCACGGATACTACTTTATCGACTGCCCAAAAGAATATTCATCTTTTGTGTTATATTAATCAAGTTTTATCAACTTTACAAATAACAAGCTATCTATCCATACATCTATACTAATATTATAAAGCTGAAGAGTTTGTTTTGTTTGTTTGTTTGTTTGTTTTTTTGTTTGTTTGTTTGTTTGTTTGTTTAAACGCGCTAATCTCAGAAACTTCTGAACCGATTTGAATAATTCTTTTTGTAATAGATAGCCACATTCAACGGGAAGGTTATAGGCTATTTTTCATCCCGAAATTCCTACGGGAACGGGTACAACGCGGGTAAAACCGCGGGGCGCTGCTAGTGTATTATAAAGCTGCAGAGTTTGTTTGTTTGAACGCGCTAATCTCAGGAACTACTGGTCCGATTTGTAAAATTGTTTTTGTTACGGATAGCCGCATTCAACAGAAAGGTTATAGGCTACTTTTCATCCTGGAATTCTTATGAGAACGAGTACAACACGGGTAAAACCGAGGGGCGCTTCTAGTAGCTTATAATCTGCCCATTGGTTGTGGCTATCCAATACAAAAAGAAATTTTCAAATCGGACCGGTAGTTCCTGAGATTAGCGCGTTCAAACAAACTCTTCAGCTTTATAATAACATTAGTATAGATAGATTTTTCATCCCCAAATTCCCACGGGAACGGGCACAATGCAGCTAAAATCGCAGGGCAATGGCTGTCCATGATAATAGTCAGTTTAACAAACGTAGTTACGTACCGTTTAATTGTCCTAACATGTACTTTGAATACCACATTACAAATCAATACGTTATCTCAACTGTAACAGCGTTTGTCCACCGCCGCCGGCACCGGACCGTCACCGGGAACGAGATTATTTCGGCCCGAGTTTATTATGACGTGACGGATGTGCGGTGGACACGCGGCTAAACGCTCTAAATGTATCTACCGCTATTTCGGCGCCGTCATCTCTTTCCCGGTGACGGTCCGGTGCCGGCGGCGGTGGACAAACGCTCTAACAGTGCCCCATCGATCACAGTAATCTGTCCTCACGGCTATTACACCGATATTAAACGTAATCCTTGATTTATACTCTTATAGATGTTGGTTTAGGACGGATTGATTCAGTTTACGCTTACAAATCAGTAAACGTTATTACAGAATCTAAACCTCAAGAACTTAAAATTTGTAACTTTGTTTGTTCGGGTTAATCTCGGAAATTACCCGTCCGATTCGAATAATTCTTTTTGTGATAGATAGTCTCATTCAACGGGAAGGTTATGGGCTATTTTTGATCCTGATATTCCTGCGGTAACGGGCACGACGCGGGTAAAACTGCGGTGCGCTGCTAGTTAAAGATATTTGCCATCTATTGGGTCGCGGGTGGAACCAAACGCGAAGTCGTTGTGATATAAAGTAACTGAAACTAAAACAGTTACAAATAACAGTTATTTTAAAGTTACGTCTCTAGTATTCGTTATTTTTAACGGCCTATTTCCTTTATACCAAAGGAAATTAGGTTTAAAGAGATTTCTGCTATGTCTACATCTACACTAATATTATAAAGAGGAAAACTTTGTTTGTTTGTAATGAATAGGCACAAAAACTACTGGACCGTTTTTAAAAATTCTTTCACCATTCGAAAGCTACATTATCCACGAGTAACATAGGTTATTTTTCATCCCGAAATTCTCACAGGAATGGACACAAGGCAGGTAAAACCGCGGGGCGCTGCTAGTCACTTATATAAAGCACTTACAAGTATGTGTGCTTGTATGACACAAACACACATTTATAAGTCAGGTATAGTCACGAACATTATGGCGGCTTTTATATCACATTAGTGATGTTAGGTCTTGGGAATGTACTGTCGGGAACGAAAGTGATTTCATTTTATGTTTTATCCAATTTCTGTTTCAATCACTACATAGTATAAAACAAGGTCGCTTTCCGCTGTCTGTCCCTATGTATGCTTAGATCTTTAAAACTACGCAACGGATTTTGATGTTTTTAATAGAGTGATTAAAAAGGTTTATAAACATAAAAATTCCCGGAATTCTTACGGGAACGGGCACAACGCGGGTAAAACTACGTGTACACTTCGCTTTTATTTTTAATTTTAATTTGACATTTCGACTCCTTTACAGGAGCCGTGGTCACAGATCACAGATTTTTATTTAATTGTAAAGTGATTTAAACTTCACAACACCGCATTTTTTAATTTTTTTTTTGATAAACATTCCTCTTGGACTAATACTATCTATCTACTTACTTATATTATAAATGCGAAAGTTTGTGAGACGTAATGGACATATGTTTGTTACTCTTTCACGCAAAAACCACAGAACGGATTTTTGTGAATCTATACAGTAATATAGGTCTTCTTCTCCTTCATCGAGTGGATGGTCAACCTGACCAATCCTGGTGTCAGAGTTATTGAGCCGCCAAAGGCCTCTGACATGGCTCATGTAACGACTACTATCCGTAGAGAGTAACCGGGACCGACGGCTTAACGTGCCCTCCGAAGCACGGAATCGTCTTACTTTTCGGGCAATCAGGTGATTCAGCCTGCAATGCCCTAACCAAACTGAGGAAAGTCTCACAAAGAGATTTTTGAGATATTGTCCCCACCGGGAATCGAACCCGGAACCTCCGGATCGTGAGCCGAGCGCTCAAACCACAAGACCACGGAGGCTGTTTATAAGTAATATAGGTTATACATCAGAATAACATATGGGATACATTTCATACTAAAATTATGCAGGAACGGGTACAAGGTGGCTAACGCCTCGAGGCGCTACAAGTATAATATATAATTTCCACTCATAATCTTTAGCTACTTCGCTAAAAATACACACCAACACAAAACTAAAAACACAATTAATGAAACATAACAACGTATCCTTTAAAAACGTTTCAACGTAAAACGTAATATAACAAAAATAACATTATTTCTTGTACTTTGTACAGAACATCCCTCGGTACTGTCTAACTGTGATCTTTTACCGGCTTACGGTACGCAATGAGGCGTGAAAAAAACGTGTTTATACATTACTAGCAGCGCCCCGCGGTTTTACCCGCGTTATACCCGTTCCCGTGGGAATTTCGGGATGAAAAATAGCCTATAACCTTCCCGTTGAATGTGACTATCTATTACAAAAAGAATTATTCAAATCGGACTGATAATTCCTGAGCTTACCTCGAACATACAAACAAACAAACAAACTTACAAATTTTACCTCTTTATAATATTAGTATAGATGAATGTATATACTCGTACATTAGGCTTAGGCTCAGTGTACTCCTGGGTTGAGTAAAACATGTTTCCCACTTTTCAAACATGGCTCGAGTTTGAGATGTCAGTTCATAGAAATAAAACACCCCATTATCCACCCATTCGAACGCTATAGTCAATCCTACTAATATTATAAATGCGAAAGTTTGTGAGGATGTATGTATGTTTGTTACTCTTTCACGAAAGAACTACAGACCGGATTTGGATGAAACTTTACAGTAATATAGGTTAAACATCAGAATAACACAAGGGATACATTTTATCCCGAAATTCCTGCAGGAACAGGTACAATGCGGGTAACATTATGGAGCGCTAGTAGTTCATAATACATTCACATTCACACATCGCATTGTACCAAGGGGCTTGTCTACCACTTCTGTTCACGACAGTCCTTAAGATATTTTTAGAACCAACATTACTCACGGCTGACGGACAGGGGATGGTTCTATATACTTTATATACACCCATATATACACTTTATATGTCCACCATGTTATACTTATATTGGCGAGAATACGTAGTATACTCGTATACCATATTTGTATATATTTGTGAGGTAATTAGAACCAAACTAAGCTCTAAGCTTGTATCATGGAATCTAACTCACTGATACTACTACATATACATACACAAATACTTTATAATAATATACATATAATTAGCGCCCCGCGGTTTTACCCGCGTTGTGCCCGTTCCCGTGGGAATATCGGGAATTTTTTTTACATAAAAGCCTTCCTCTTGAATCACTCTACCTATTACAAAAAACCGCATCAAAATCCGTTGCGTAATTTTAAAGATTTAAGCATACAGACAAACAAACAGACAAAAATAGCGACTTTGTTTTATACTATGTAGTGATGATTACTTGAAATACTTAGGTTACATCTAATAATTATGATAGCTAAACTAAATTCCCTCAGGAAAGGCTACAATGGGAGTAAAACCGCGAGACGCCGTTTGTCTATCTGCTTTTAATAATTAACATCCTATCTATGGTATCTACACTAATATTATAAAGAGGAAAACTTTGTTTGTTTGGTTGTAATGAATAGGCTCAATAGCTACTGGACCGTTTTAAAAAATTCTTTCACCAATTGAAAGCTACATTATCCACGAGTAACATAGGCTATTTTTCATCCCGAAATTCCAACAGGAATGGACACAACGCGGGTAAAACCGCGGGGCGCTGCTAGTGAGTTATATAATTCTTGAGTAAAATCTAGGTTTTTCTTCCACTTTATAATGTAATTACATTATGAGATTCAATCTGTTGTAAGTGTATCCCTATCCTATCCTATCCTATCCTATCCTATCTTATCCTATCCTATCCCAAAGCGCTCTAAACCAAGTTTCAAAGGCAAATTGATAAAGTGTTCTTAGATTCAATTTCGTTGCTTCCTCGTCGTGGCGCATAAATTGAACTTCAATACAGATAGCGCACCAACGTGATAGAATATGATTTTCTAAACTAATACTAGCTGTGCCCCGCGGTTTCACCCGCAGCGTTGAGATTTTTATTCCCTATAAACCTCACGGAGCCCGAGACCTTTCCAACGAATGCAAAACCGTGGAAATCGGTTCGTGCGTTATGGAGTTATAGCGTCAGGGAGGAAAACCCGACTTATTTTTATATAGTAGATTATATAAAGAGGTAAAATTTGTAAGTTTCTTTGTTTGTATGTTCGGGGTAATCTCAGGAATTATCAGTCCGATTTGAATAATTCTTTTTGTAATAGATAGCCACATTCAACGGGAAGGTTATAGGCTATTTTTCATCCCGAAATTCCCACGGGAACGGGTACAACGCGGGTAAAACCGCGGGGCACTGCTAGTTTTCTAATAAACTAGTAAAGCCCCGCGGTTTTACCTGTCTCGTGCTCGTTCCTATGGGAACTTCGGGATGAAAAAATAACCTGTAATCTTCCCGAAGAATATGGTTATCTATTACTAAAAGAATTATTCGAATCGGACCTGTAATTACCGATTAGCACGAACATACAAACAAACAAAATTACAAATTCACCTTTATAATATTACTTAGCATTTTACAAAACATATTTATGACTCTATTGACAAGGAAAATCTTTTGATATATAGTTAAAAATACCCTTAATGTCGATCCAGTAATTGGATTGAATAGAACGATAATTGAATAAGAAAAACCCTCGGTTGATCAAGTAACACTCTCAATGAGCTTTTAATTACCTTAAGAAGAGATTAGGAGGAAAAGCTTTGTTTAACTTAAAGCTTGCCTTTTAAATTGAAGCAAATTTTCAAAATAATTATTGGAATTAACATCTCTTTGAAAGCCGTTTTTTAGGGTTCCGTACCCAAAGGGTAAAAACGGGACGCTGTTAATGAGGATTCGCTGTCCCTCCGTCCGTCCGTCTGTCTGTCCGTCTGTCCGTCCGTTTGTCCGTCTGTCACCAGGCTGTAACTCAAGAACGGTGATAGGTAGAGTTGACATTTTCACAGATGATGCATTTCTATTGCTGCTATAACAACAAATACTAAAAATAAAATAAAACATTATATTCAAGGGGGGCTCCCACACAACAAACGTTCTTTTTTGCCGTTTTTTAAAGTACGGAACCCTCCGTGCGCTAGTCCGACTCGCACTTGGCCGGTTTCTTTTATTTGACACCCAGGTGTTGCCAGGTTATTGTCTTTTACTAGCAGCCCCCCCTCGCTTCGCTTCTGATAAAAAGGCAACCCCTGCGCCTCGCGGTTTTACCCGTGTTGGACCCGTTCTCGTGGCAATTTCGGGATAAAAAAATAGTCTTATAACCTTCCCGTCGAATGCAGTTAACCATTACAAAAAGAATTATTCAAATCGGACTGTTAATTCCTGAGATTAGCTCGAACATACAAACAAACAAACAAATAACTCGAGAACAGCTAAACCGATTTCATTAATTCTTTTTTTATTTTATTCATCTTAGTCAGGAATAGGATATTAAGTAACAAAAGCCAGAAGATCCCACGGGAACGTGCACTGCGAAATCGCGGGACACAGCTCATATTTAGTTATCATGTCTGATTTCTTTACACAGAGTATAAATAAACTAACAAGCCCCATAATAGCACAGGCTACAAAACTAGGAGCACTATCCCGAAGGACAAAGCTCATCCCGTTGATAAAATAAAACCGCATACAATATTAACTGGCTTATAGGCCGGTTAAGCAACGCTCGCACTTCTCGCACTACAGCTGAGTTGCAACCTTTTGCCAACTACCTTGTATTTCAATTTTATTTTTGTGTATATGTTAATTTTAAATGTTGGCAATCAATTTATTTTAATCAACATTGATGTGTTGCGCTAGCAGTGCTGGTTAAAGGTCTCTCCTCAGATACCAGTACAGTGAGGAGGATGTCGTAATCACCTCGCTTGACTAACGGGTTGGTGATCTCAAACCCGAGCCATGTTTGAAAAGTAGGAAACATATTTTCGCTCGCCCGGGAATTGAACCCGGAACCCCGGTGTCTTGACAGGCGAGTGTACATACCTCTAGAACGATGAGCAACGGTTTGTATAGTGTCTATGAATAAAGGTCTGTTCGTTTCTCTCCTTTTTTCATACCTACTATTATGAAAGAGAAGTTACCAAAACAAGGTTTTTCAATTATTTTTGAAAATGAAATTAACCATTTAAAATCATTATTAAATTATTATTACCGACATGGCAAAGTGTATTGCAGCGGAATGTTCTTTTTAACGACTACAAAAACTAAAGAAGATTTTCAATTCGTCTGTATGTTTTTTTGTTTGTTTGTCCGCTCCGCTTTAGGCGGTCTAAAAACTCCGTTACTATTGGCAACTAACCTAATCGAACTTATTTTCTTACATGCCACAAATGTTCCACCTTTCCCCAACCCGCCTATACGTTACGCAACCTAACGTATTTACGCCACATATTCTATTACTCTCCTTAATATCGCCAATAAACCCCGTAATGAAGACACAGACTTTGATACGGGGTAATCTAGTGTAACACGCTGTGCTTACAAATTATTGTTGAGAGAAGTTTGTGATTGGATTACAGACGCTGTGCTGCCACGGTAGTGCAGTACCGTGGCAACCAACAGCATCTGTCGTAGATACAATATTATGATGTATAAGATACTAGCCGCGCCCCGCGGTGTTACCCGCGTTGTATCGGTTCCCGCGGGAATTTCGGGATAAAATGTATCCCATGTGTTATTCTGATGTTTAACCTATATTACTGTAAAGCTTCATCCAAATCCGTTCAGTAGTTTTTGCGTGAAAGAGCAACAAACATACATCCATACATCCATCCTCACAAACTTTCGCATTTATAATATTAGTAGGATTACATGTATGTAATTTCCCACTGCTGGACAAAGACTAAAGCAGCGGAGTTTTTAAACAGGGCGTTTGATTTTGAACTCTTTTTAACCGACTTAAAAAATGGAGGTTACTCAATTCGACTCCAATTTATTCAACAATATGAACACATAGTTGTTGACGAACGTCTGGGTGTCAATTATATATTTTTATAAAGTATTCGTGTATGTATATGTAGTAGTATCAGGGAGTTAGATTACATGATACAAGCTTAGAGCTTACTTTGGGTCTAATTAACCGTATGTGAATTTGTCCGGATGTATTATATCCCACCAAAAACATAAATGTAAAAAAGGAGAGCCAAGTTCAATACAAAAATTATGCTTGGCTATGGGCTTCGCCGCAAAAAGAATGGAGATCTAAATGAGTGCCAAGTTGTAGGCAAAATCTCAATATGTATTTATAGGAACAAAATAACATTATGAACAAGTATTAAACTCTATTTCTTCTCTTTATTGGATACCTATGACATTTGCTGTTATTTAAAAATGTGAGATCTTAAAGTGGCTTAGATTTGACTTGACCAGTTTTCATTACATCAGTAATTTTATAACGTTATTCAAAAAATAGGTATATTTTTTTTTATTCTGGTAAAAACTGGCCAAGTTAAATCTAACCTACTTTAAAATCTCACATTTTTAAATAACAGCTTGAGCTTGACACGCTGCCGCGTGTCTAGATTATTATATATTTTCTAGAACAACCCTAACCTAGGATATTGTTCAATAAACTTAGTGCTTTATTCAAGACCTAGATAATAATGTATTGACATAACCTAGGAACTGGCTAGACCAAGATCTAGACTGTAAACAAACTGAGTAAATAGCTGAGCATTGAAAAACTTTGTTTGAAATGGGTGGGGCCATACCATTAGCGGGTGATAGATAAAAAACCAAAATTGAGACCAATGGTATAGTTTTGATGTGGAAATAAATGGTTTAATGTCCCACTGCTGGGCAAAGGACTCTCATCTCACTGAAGATATCAGTACAGTGAAGAGATTAGGCATAATCACCACGCTTGACAAATACATTACGGCTTGGTGATCTCAATCCCGAGCTATGTTTGAAAAGTAGGAAACATACAAAATCACATACGAGAGTCTAAACAATATATAACCATTACTAACGCCTGAAACCTCCTCACTGTACTGATATCTTCAGTGAGACGAGAGGCCTTTGCCCAACAGTGGGACATTACAGGCTAATACTTACTTACTTACTAACGCTGGTTACGTAACCGTTCGTAACTAGTTACGTAACCGCCTCAAACCCGCTGTAACTGAAACTCCACATTGTTTGTGCTGAAGTTCAATAGAAAACCACTTCTCAACTGACTTTAGTGATTAAAGAACTTCAATTTCTATTCGCTTTGGAAGACAATTGCTTATGCGCTTGCGTTTTTGTCATAAGAGTTGTACTATTTTACTAGTAATTGAAATGTACGTTAATGTCATTGTTATTTGTTCAAACGGGAACTTGCGTACGACGGAGGTTGCTGTTAAGTGACTTTGTTGAGAGATGCTGTCGCTCTCGCTTCACCCACCTCCTGATGAAGGTCACCGGACGTGACCGAAACGTGATGAGGAACACTCAACAGTAACCTCCGTCGTACGTAAGTTCCGGTTTAAACAAATATTTGTACTATTATTACTATTGTATCTATACTAATATTGAGGTTAATTTTGTTTGTTTGTTCAGGATAACCCCTTTTTGTAATAGATAGCCACGTTCAACGGGAAGGTTGTAGGCTATTTTTTATCCCGAAGTTCGTACGGGTACGGGCTCAACGCGGGTAAAACCACGGGGCGCTGTTAGTATTCATATATTGGATTGGTATACTGTATCTTTTCTTGATTGTCCCAAAATAAGGACCAATGTCGTCAATTTTCCAGTCGAAGACGACTACTGAAGAGGAAAAAGGTTTAGTGATAGGGTAAGAATGAAATAAAATCACTTAACCTTTTCCTCTTCAGGAGCAATCGTCTTCGGCTGGATAATTGTTGACATTGGTTAACATTTTGGGACAATAAAAAAATAGAGTACTCCTAAGATTAGTCCTAACAAACAAACAAAGTTGGAAACTTTTACCTCTTTATAATAATAGTATAGATAACTAGCCGACCCAGCAAACGTTGTTTTACCTAAAAAAATTAGGGATAGACTATTCTAAACATTTAGGGGGATGAAAAATAGATGTAATCCGATTCTCAGACCTACCCGATATGCACACAAAATTTCATGAGAATCGACTCAACGCGGGCAAAGCCGCGGGGCGCTGCTAGTCACTACATAGTATAAAACAAAGTCGCTATTTTTGTCTGTTTGTTTGTCTGTTTATCTGTATGCTTAAATCTTTAAAATCACGCAACGGATTTTGATGCGGTTTTTTTGTAATAGGTAGAGTGATTCAAGAAGAAGGTTTTTATGTAAAAAAAATTCCGAAATTCCCACGGGAACGGGCACAACGCGGGTGAAACCGCGGGGCGCTGCTAGTTTAATATAAAATTGCAGTTATTTTACATTTCGGACGGATGCCTCTTCTCTGACGCGGTAGTTAAAAGGGTTAGCTCAAAGCTCACAGTTAGTTAACTAACGAGATTAACACATAGAATAGTTTATCCCAGAATAACCTTGGGCACGAAATTCACAGCCGTCAAACTGGAAATATAAGAAGAATAGCAACGTCCCGCGGTTTCACCCGCATTGTACGCGTTACCGCAGAATTTTCGGGGTAAAATGTATCCCATATATTATTCTGATGTATAACCTACATTACTGTAAAGTTTCATCCAAATCCGTTCAGTAGTTTTTGCGTGAAAGAGCAACAAATATACAGACATACATCCATCCTCAAAAACTTTCGCATTTAATATAATACTAGCAGCGCCCCGCGGTTTTACCCGCATTGTGCCCGTACCCGTGGGAATTTCGGGAATTTTTTTACATAAAAACCTTCCTCTTGAATCACTTTACCTATTACAAAAAATCGCATCAAAATCCGTTGCGTAATTTTAAAGATTTAAGCATACAGACAAACAGACAACCAAACAAACAGACAAAAATAGCGACTTTGTTTTATACTACGAGTATGTAGTGATTAGTAGGAAGTAGGATTACATTATAAAATTAGTCGCAAATATATAATTTAGTATCTAAAGCATTTTCTCCTGTTACCCGCATTGGGTCCGTTCCCGTGAGCATTTCGGAACAAAAAAAATAGCCTCCTATCTTCCTGATGAGGGTCTATCTATTACAAGAAATAATGATAGTAATTGAATTAGCTGTTTCTGAGATTAGCGCGTTTAATGAAACGAAAAAAGCAATCAGCTTTATTTATACACAAAAGTGTTTTTGAATTCGCGTGTGTGTGTGTGTGTGTGCGTGTGTGTGTTTTATGTGGGAGTGTAAAGTTTTTGTTAGTTGACTACGCAGATTTGAGACTACTAGTATTCAGATATTAACATGGATGGGTGGCCGGATGTGACATTTCTACCTAAACTCTACCGTGCATCGGAGGGCACGTTAAGTTATCAGTCTGTTCTTCAGACCATATCGTTTTTAGACCGCCTAAAGGGCTATGACATGGTCTAAACACTCCGATACCAGAGACTCTAACTTATGTACATAAACCTTACCCAAATTAAACATTACGAACGAAAACTAAATCCCGGAACATCAATTATCTTTGTAATTGAATAAATATTATTACGTTATAATAACACTGAAACCTTGTTTAATTTCCTTTCCAAAGTTCGGTTCTTCGAGCCCACCTGCCCGAAACAAATCAAACTTTGGGCTTGCTAACTTTGAGAACCCATTGTGAGAGACAAGTGCTCTAAAAGTTTAGGACACACTTAGTTGTGTTCAAGTATGTTCAAGTATCTTTACTATTATATAGCCGCGGTGTTACCCGCGTTGTACCTATTCCCGCAGGAATTTCGGGATAAAATGTATTCTATATGTTAGTCTGATGTATAACCTATATTACTGTAAAGTTTCATCCAAATCCGTCGAGTAGTTTTTTCGTGAGAGAGTAACATACATACATACATTTCTTTCTCTTTCGCATTTATAATATTAATTAGTAGGATATCACACAACACAGATAAATCTCATGCATACAAAACGTACATTTTCTCTCAGACTTAAAGTCCCCGAGGACTAAAGTCGCTAGTCTGCCAAAGTTTTTGCGTTCCGTTTCCTGGTTGTCTTCGCAGCAGAATAGGGTAAATAATTATTTAATGATGCTTCTGGGGATTTAAATAAATAAACTGACTAAATACTGTCTCAGTTGACGCCGAGATTTATGTAAATAAACGCAGAGTTTTATGTACTGACGAGATAGAAAGTTATATCTATGCTTAATTTAGAAAATACTGTCAACCAGCCGCGCCTTGCGTTGTACCCGCTTTGTACCCGTTCCCGCTGGAATTTCGGGATAAAATATAAGTTTGTGAGAATGTATGTTTGATACTCTTTTACGCAAAAACTACTAAATGGATTTGGATGAAACTATACAGTAATATAGGTTATACATCAGACTAACATATGAAATACATTTTATCCCGAAATTCCCGCGGGAATAAGTACAATACCGTAAGGAGCGGCTAGTAAAACATATTGTCATGAAAAAGTATTTACCAAACTAAACGTTAAACAAATACAATCAATTAATAAAGTTAAGTATAGGTACATAATCAAATTCTCAACATAAAATGCGAGTCAATTTGCAAAGTTTCACCCCAAATAGGCCAACATCACGAGATTCGAGCACGAAATAGTTCACAAAACATTGCACAGGAAATGTTATAGAATTACTGAAATTACGTCGTTTATTTTCTAGTAATTTGTAGATTGAAGATTGTTAATATTACGCCCTTCACACTTCATGAATTAAGCTATGCTCAGTGGTTCCACTACTACAGTTTTTTTACTCTGAGGTATTTGGGAATCTATACTAATACTAGCTGTGCCCCGCGGTTTTACCCACAGCGCACCCGTTGTCGTAGGAAATACGGGATGAATAGTATCCTATATCCGTCTCCTGGTTCTAACCTACCTCCCCACCAGTTTTCAGCCAAATCGGTTCAGCCGTTCTCGAGTTATAAATAGTGTAACTAACACGACTTTTTTTATATATACAGATTATAAAGCTGCAGAGTTTGTTTGCTTGTTTGCTCATAAACTACCAATCCGAATGGAATAATTCTTTTTGTAATGGATAGCCACGTTCAACGGAAAGGTTATAGGCTATTTTTTATCCCGAAATTCCTATGGGAACAGCCACAACGCGGGTAAAACCGCGGGGTGCTGCTAGAAAAATTAAATACTATGGCTGCTTCGGACGCCTCGGTGGTCTAGTGGTATGTGCACTAGCCTGCCAAGACTGAGGTTCCGGGTTCAATTCACAGGTACAGCGAAAATATGTTTTCTACGCTCCGTACGCGAGTCCGACTCGCACTTGGCCGGTTTTTATATTGCCATTAATTTTTTACGTTTACAATCACACAAACCCTCCCGTCAATAATATTAATAGTAATTTGTAGATGTAAGATTACGTTCACGTTTACGCTTCATTTAGCACATAATAAATTAAGGTTAATGTACTAAGGGCCGTTAATTGTTTGCTAATGAGTTTATTAATTAAACCCGCAGTGCCGCGCAGTTTTACCCACACTGTACAGTCGGCCAAGAAAGTAGTCTACCACTTTTGACAAAAGTTTCTGCGAGATGTAACGATCGCTAAGGTTGACTTTTCTATGCACAATTATGTTATGACGTTTTGTTTGTTATCTGAGATGCCTGACATTTGACATCATTGGGTGACTTAGTTGGACCTCTATTATTAAATGAAAATTGACCTTGTTGTTTCATGACGTTCAAATGAATCTCAACCGTAGGGTGGTAGACCACATTTTTGGCTGACTGTACCCGTTCCAGTACAAATTTCGGGATAATTGTTTTAATATCATATACCTTCTTGTAGAGTCGAGATGGATAGTAAGTTCGAGTAGGTCAGTGGTCAACCCTGGCATTGGAATTTAGACCGCCATAAGGCCTTAAAGATTTATACAAGCGGAACCGACAATTATTTTTTAATCTATAAATCTATATCTTCACTACATAGTATAAAACAAAGTCGCGTCTGTTTGTCTTCTGTTTGTCTGTTTGTCTGTATGCTTAAATCTTTAAAATTACGCAACGGATTTTGATGCGGTTTTTTGTAATAGGTAGAGTGATTCAAGAGGAAAGTTTTTATGTAAAAAAATTCCCGAAATTCCCACGGGAACGGGCACAACGCGGGTAAAACCGCGGGGCGCTGCTAGTATAATATAAAAATGAATCGCGAAATGTGTTGGTAAGCGCATAATTTCGGGTTGAGGCTGTGCGTTGATATTATCAGTCAGTCAGTCAGTCAGGACTTTGAATTTTATATATATATAGATAGTATCCTCAGCCGATCGTCACCAACTAGCTTAGAACGTAAAATGTAATTTTACTAAAGTGCCTCGTATTGATCGCCACTAATGGCACGGGCTTGTACAGACACACAAGCATATTTTGTTATATGTATAGGTGTGCCTTGAACTCAATTTTAACCGACGTAACGGAGAGTAGGTATGAGTTAGTCTAAATACACTTTAGTGTAGACAGTCTATCGTCTGGCGGGTAAACAGGATTAATACCAGTCTATAAAGTAGTAGAGACATAAAAAGAAATATAAATTATCACTACATATTGTAAAACAAAGTCCCCGGCCGCGTCTGTCTGTCCGCGATAAACTCAAATACTACTGCACGGATTTTGACGCGGTTTTTTTAAATAGATAGAATGATTCAAGAGGAACGTTTATATGTTCCCGAATAGAATAATAGTTTTTTTTTTATTAGTACTAGCAGCGCCCCGCGGTTTTACCCGCGTTGTACACGTTCCTACCGACATTTCGGTATAAAATGTATCCCATGTGTTAATCTGATGTATCACTACATAGTGTAAAACAAAGTCGCGTCTGTTTGTCTGTTTGTCTGTATGCTTAAATCTTTAAAACTACGCAATGGATTTTGATGCGGTTTTTTGTAATAGGTAGAGTGATTCAAGAGGAAGGTTTTTATGTAAAAAAATTCCCGAAATTCCCACGGGAACGGGCACAACGCGGGTAAAACCGCGGGGCGCTGCTAGTAACCTATATTACAGTAAAGTTTCATCCAAATCCGTTCAGTGGTTTTTTCGGGAAAGGGCAACAAATATACAGACACACATCCATGCTCGCAAAATTTTGCAGTAGTAGGATATTTGAACACAATCTTATTTTGATTGAAAATAATTAACTTTACCAACTTCAACCAAAGTATACATAACGTATACTAAATACTTCAATTTGCGAAGAACAACAATCATTACCGCCAAGTTATTATTTTGGCGCCAAAATAAAGCTATAACGATACTTCGTACCGTTTCGAAACACAGAAAATGTTAATTAAAACATAACATTCAGGAGAAATGGCTTTTAGTATTTGGAAAATGTTAAATTTAATCGATTTTGTTTTCTTTTAATCGACCGCGCGGTTTCATACAAAAGTGCTACGTTGCGGGGACCCGCACGGGCGTTCCGTTGCACAAAGGCGGGTTCAGTCACGCGGGTGCGGGGTGCGGACGCCCGCGCGGTTTCCCGTCCCGTAGCACTTTTGTATGAAACCGCGCGGGGGACGAGGCCCGTCGCGTTCCCACAGAGTCCACCACGTGTCCACGCGCGTAGACACGCGACGGTTGCCCGTACGGACGCCCGCTTAACGCACTTTCAGGCCTTAGAGTATATAATTGACGTCATCGCCAACAACTATGTCTCACATATTGTTACTCCGTTGAATCGAGCCCGCAAACTCAGACATAGTAAGCGCTCTCTCTGTGACACCGGCCCGTTGGGTTCGTAAGCGTAAGCGGGTTGCTTATATAACGCTTATGATTCAGAAATTCGTCTACTTCACTCCAATTACAATTTCGTTGAAATATATATGAAGTCACGAACGTTTGAACGTATGAAGTTATTTTTGTATTCTAAGGAATATATTTCATTTATGCCACTCGTTCATTACTTATTCCGTGTGTGCTTGTGGCTGATAACTTGTGTATGCCGAAATATATCTTATGTAGTACAGATAAGTTATGTTTTAGCGTAATTTTTTGTATGTATTAAGTTTAGACTGACGCGTATAAGGTAATTTTTTACTATCGACGCAAAAAGAGGTGTTGTAAGTTTTGCATCTATGTCTTTTGTATGTGTGTGTAGCGTCGTAACTCTGAAACGGGTAGACCGATTTCGATGCAGTTTTTTAAATTCTCAAGATGAAAAAAGTGCTTCTAAGAAAAAATATTAAAGCTATAAGTGTGTTTGGGAAGTTTTGAATTGAAACCACGTTTACGGATACACTTTGCTTTTATTTAACACTAGCCACGCCCCGCGGTTTCACCCGCATTGTACCCGTTCCCACGGAAATTTTGGGATAAAATGTATCCCATGTGTTATTCTGATATATAACCTATATTACTGTAAAGTTTCATCCAATTCCGTTTAGTAGTTTTTGCGTGAATGAGTAACAAACCGATGGCTCAGCTTCTGCTGCCCAGGGCGAGACACCCCGGACAACGCTGATTTTCATCCACCCCTGAGGTGTTGTGCGGGAACTGCGAATTAGGGTGCATACATACCTATATCCTCACAAACTTTCGTACTTAATTATAATATTAATTGGATTTTTATCTGACGTTTCGGCTCTTTTACAGAATCCGTGGTCACCGAAGACTTGAGAAACCAGTAGGTTAGAGTCCAACTTGAGTTTCTTATAAGTCCTATAGCAATTATTATCTTCATACACAAAATACATAGTAAACACTGAACATAGACAATTCCCCGTAGATTTATGCCTCCATATTGCGGTCACACATATGCGTGGAATAGACAATTTCTCAGGTCCCTAGAGTCATTCTGTAAATAAAAGTGTATTGTACCTATTTCTGTGAAACCTTCATGGTGTGATTATTTTTATTTATTGCAATGGCGGCAAACAGAGGCTAGAAAATAATATTTGAATAGAAAAAATAAAAACGAAAAATGTTATGAAATACCCTTAGAACATATAAAATGATAGAGCGCTGTTAACAGTCAAGTGAGGCAGGTTTTTATAAACATACTTGTTTGTTCTCGGTTTGCATCGAATAATCAAGATTGCGTTAAGTGGCAGTAAGGATTCTGCGGTAAAAATCTCAGTAAAAACTAAAAACTAATCGGTAAAAACTAATCCTTTTTAACTATCGGTAAAAACTAATCCTTTTTAATCAATCTGTGTGTTGGCGAAAACCACATGAAAATGCATTCAGTACTTAGTGTTAGATTTAGTCCCTTGCCAGATAGACACCCTTGCCAGATAGACAGACGCGGCGAGGAGATTTTTAAACTAAGAAAAGCCTCTTGCATCATCACGTCTGAGTAAAAAAAATCGAGGTGTAATTTGTTTATGGAAGTGAGTTTTTAAGGTGTATGCATATGCATTGGGCAGAATGTAAATTCCCAGCGTTTGTTCTGCATTTTTATATGGTTTGTGGCATGAAAAGAGAAAAAATATACCAACAAATGGGACACCAATTTTGGATGGCCGATAGTGCATTTCTATCGCTATCGTGCTTCGGAGGGCGAGTGTATTTCCATCTTCAGATTCTGTTAAAGGCATTTAGGCGGTCTAAAAAAACCGGCACCAGGGTTGACCAGGACACTGCACTACACTACGTACTCGAAATGAATTAATGTGATTTTTATATCCTCCGTGCGCGAGTCTGACTAGCACTTGGCCAGCCTTTTTTAAATGCATAGTGTTTATTTTACATATGTTTATATGTAAAACTAGCCGCGGTTTTACCCGCGTTGTGCCCGTTCCCGTGGGAATTTCGGGAATTTTTTTACATAAAAAACCTTCCTCTTGTATCACTCTGCCTATTACAAAAAACCGCATCAAAATCCGTTGCGTAATTTTAAAGATTTAAGCATACAGACAAACAGACAAACAAACAAACAGACAAATAACGACTTTGTTTTATACTATGTAGTGATAAACACTCATTTGAAACCATCCAACAATAACATTACTTAATTTATCCGACATCAAACAGCAAAAAACAACAACTATATTTATTTACAATTGATTCAAGAATATAATATTCAAAAATGACATTAACGTAACTACAGTTCGAATTGTAAATAAACGGACTAATCACCAATAATTAGGTTTAAGGTGCAATTCCGAAGAACACATCCAACTGCTTCGATAAAAAGAAATATTTTTCAACAGCACAGCTGCAACTGCCACATATCAATATTTCGAAATCTAATACATGATTAAGTAAACCCAAACTAAGCTCTAAGCTTGTATTATTAATCATAATGATACTCAAATACTTCACCCCATCAACTATGCATATTATTGGCTACAACCCGCAACCAAACAATAAGCGAACAGTAAGTGCGAAAGCATGCCACCAACGGGCTGTTAACATTTGTCATGCGCAGCAGAATTGCATCCCTATGATAACAATAGTAATACCGTTCGGTACATGACGTCATCACACATGACAATGAAACTAATGCCGTAAGTGGTACATGCCGTCTGCCGCGTGTATCCAAATCGCACCTCAACCTATCAATTTTGTATGTGACTGATGTGACTTCAGTCTGTAATTTGAAACGGCACGCACGGGCGCTTCGAAACGGTTAATATTTGATGATTCGACCTTGTGGGTGAAACGTGATAATCAATGATTTGCTTTATCAATTATTAATTTACTAATGACCAATTTGACCTACTTGGGTCAGTCGCCAAACGGCGTCGATTAGAGTTGAAACGCATTATATTATACTAGCCGCGCCCCGCGGTGTTACCCGCGTTATATCGGTTCCCGCGGGATAAAATCTATTTCATGTTTTATTCTGATGTTTAATCGATATTACTGTAAAGTTTCATCTAAATCTGTTCAGTAGTTTTTGCGTGAAAGAGCAACAAACATACATCCATCCATACATACATCCATCCTCACAAACTTTCGCATTTATAATATTAGTTAATTATATTATATGTATAAAGCATTCGGTCCAGGTACCATATTACCTTTAGACGGTCTTAAAACTCCGTCACCGAGGTTGACCAGAAACCTTCTTCTTCATCGAGTGGCTGGTCACCCTGACCAATCCTGGTGTCAGAGTTATTGAGCCGCCAAAGGCCTCTGACATGGCTCAAGTAACGACTACTACCCGAAGAAAATAACCGGTACCGACGGCTTATCGTGCCCTCCGAAGCACGGAATCGTCTTACTTTTCGGGCAATCAGGTGATTCAGCCTACAATGCTCTAACCAAATTGAGGACAGTCTCACAAAGAGATTTTTGTGAGATATTGTCCCCACCGGGAATCTAACCCGGAACCTCCGGATCGTGAGCCGGGCGCTCTAACCACAAGACCACGGAGGCTGTAAGAGGAGACCACTTACCTACCCGAACTTACTCATTACATATACTGTGTTCAGACTGACCAATTACAGTACCGTTCGGGACACTCACGTCTAAAAACAGTTAACAGAATTGAAACTACGTTTACGGAATATTTTTACTTCGCTTTTATTTTACACTAGCAGCGCTTCGCGGTTTTATCCACTTTGTGCCCGTTCCCGTGGGAATCACAGAAATTTTTATACAAATAAAACTTCCTCTTGAATCACTCTATCTATTTAAAAAACCGCGTCAAAATCCTTTGCGTAGTTTTAAAGATCTAAGCATACATAGGGACAGACAGCGGAAAGCGACTTTGTTTTATACTATATGTAGTGAGTAGTGATTTTATCTGACGTTTCGGGTTCTTTACATGTACCGTGGTCACAATAGACTGACGGTTTCTGTATAGGGGCCGAAACGTCAGATAAAAATCTCTACTAATATTATAAAGAAGTAAAATTGTAAGTTTGTTTGTTTGTATGTTCGAGCTAATCTCGGGAATTACCAATGCGATTTGAATAACTCTTTTTGTAATAGATAGCGCCATTCAACAGGAAGGTTATAGGCTATTTTTCATCCCGGAATTCTCATGGGAACGGGTACAACGCGGGTAAAACCGCGGGGCACTGCTAGTCTATCTATATAAATAAAAATGAATTGCTGTTCGTTAGTCTACTTAAAACTCGAGAACGGCTGAACCGATTTGGCTAATTTTGGTCTTGAAATATTCATGAAAATCCTGGGAAGGTTTAAACGGTAAGCATTGACTGAATAAATGCGGGTGAAACCGCAGGGGACAACTAGTGTAAAATAAAAGTGTATCCGTAAACGTAGTTTCAATTCAAAATGAGTAACCAAACCAAACCTGTCTATAGTTTACGATGGTCTACGTGACACTTAACTACCTATAACACAAATTTAATATTCACGATAAACCGATGAGTTACTCCAAATATGTATCCCAACAGCGGATAACCCAAATAGGCTATGTTGTGTAACCAATTCCGGACAAATAGACTACTATTTTTCGGTCAACTTCATTTCACGGTGAGGGTCGCAGATAGTCCGGTAAAATTAGAACAAAAAATAAGAGTGAAGTGAAATACCTATCAAGCTGAAAGTGAGAAGTTCAAAACATAATAAAAAATTACATTTCAAAATTCCCCATTTTTCCATCTTACATAGAACAAAATTAATGCGCGGGCAAAGGTAAAAAATCGGTCGCGATTTTCCTCAAAACGGTAAATTTTATCGTATTTGATTTTATTATGTTTATTCACTTTCAGTTTGATGGGAATTTACGTAACTCCCATGTCTAGATCAACCGGACTAAAAGACAGGGTTACATCATCTTGTTTTCGTAGGTTGAAACTTAGTTTATTTTCTCGCAAATAGTTATAGTTAGGGACCGAAACCTCTTTCGTTTCGGAGATATGATGACATTGACACAGAGATAGAATAGATGTCAAACTTATAACGTACTAGCAGCGCCCCGCGGTTTTACCCGCGTTGTGCCCGTTCCCGTGAGAATTTCGGGAATTTTTATACATATAAACCTTTCTGTTGAATCACTTTATCTATTTAAAAAAACGCGTCAAAATCCGTGCAGTAGTATTTAAGTTTTTCGCGGACAGACAGACGCGGCCGGGGACTTTGTTTTATAATATGTATTGTATAATATGATATGCGACGCCGTGGCAGACCAAAAAGGAGATGGCGAGATGAACTCGACGGATTTTTGCCTGGTTGGCGTCGTGAAGCTCCAAATAGAGAGAAGTGGAAACGATGGGGGGAGGCCTTTGCCCAACGATGGGACACCCAAGGCTAATATAATAATAATAATAATAAAGACCGGGCTTGTCCCGTGACTCCAAGGAGAAACACTTTATAATAATATAATACTTCTTGCATCGCGGTAAAAAAATATTATGCATGAATATACAACATGGCTCAGACTTCAGATCAACAACCTGCATTAGGCAAAAGTGGTGTTAACGACATCTCTGTACTGATATCTTCCATGAGATGAGAGGCCTTTGACCAGCTGAGGGACATTATAATCTAATACTATGAATACAGAAAAAGTAAATAACAATAATTTCGATGTGATTTTACACTTAGAATTTATGTAACTTCCAATCACTAGATTGACTGGACTAAGATAGGGTTACGTCATCTTGTTTTCGTGGATTGAAAGTTAGTTTATTTTCACGCAAATAGTTTTAGTTGGGAACTGAAAATTGAGTCTCCGTTCGGCGGTAGCACTCAGGGTAGTAAGTGAGTTCGAGTAGGTCAGTGCCCAATCCTGGTGTCGGAGTTGTTAGACCGGCTAAAGGCGACTACATCTATACTAATATTATAAAGAGGCAACATTTGTAAGTTTGTTTGTATGTTCGAGGTAATCTCGGGAAATATCAGTCCGATTTCAATAATTCTTTTTGTAATAGATAGCTACATTCAACGGGAAGGTCATAGGCTATTTTTCATCCCGAAATTCCTACGGGAACAGGCACAACGCGGGTAAAACCGCGGGGCGCTGCTAGTATATCGATTGAAACGGGATTAACTGCCTAACGTACTCTCCGAAGCATAGTAGTGCTCAGATATAAATACCACTATTGGCCACCCATCCAAGTAGGGGGCGAGCTGCACGTTGCTTAACAATCGCAATGAGTTATCATCGCTTAAATCAAACTACGCCAGGCGTAGTTTAACTTAGTGACGTTATCGTTATTGGTAAGCAACGGCAAGCTCAGCATTTACTTGGATGGGTGGCCGATAGTGGCATTTTTAAGTGAACGCTACCGTGCTTCAGAGAGTACAATTAATTGTTGGTTTATTAAAATCGTAAGATCTTGTCGGGAAGCTTTTAAGCGGTCTAAAAAATACGCTACTATGCTTCGGAGGGCACGTAAAATTGTCGGTCCTGGTTGTTTCAAAGGATAGGTCGTGTCGGAGGCTTTAGGCGGTCTAAAGTTTAAAGGTCTAAAGTTTGCCTGCTAACCTACTCAAACTTACTTTTTTAGTCACATACTAATTGGAACGAAGTTCCTTATCTCGGGTTGCGAAAGGGGGCTAGACGGAAAATGATTACGACATTTTTTAAGCCAGAAAGGGACAGACAGAGAAACTTGCGCACGCCAGACAGAGACAGACAGAGAAACATGCGCGAGAGAGACAGACAGAGAAAATGCGCGATAATTTCATTTAATAATGTATTCCGTGCTTAATCATACTGCCACTACATAATACGCCGAGACCGCTAACGGAAATGTGCTACGACAGACGCGTAGCACGTAGTCTTTCGTAGCCACAGTTCGTAGCAAATCTAGGGCCATTAATTTAAAACCTTCGAAACTGGCGTAGCGTACATCTTTTTGTGGGTGCGGTATTGTGGCGTAGTCGTTTGTTTATTTCTAGGTACTGGGGTGTCTTATTTCTTGCATAATAAGGGCTGTTATCATAATTCTGAATGACAAACACACAAAGCCTCTCGACGTCAGTTACATCCCTTCATATTATGACGTCATACTGAAGAAAAGATAGCATTGTGTTTACTCGGTTTCATGTTAAATATTCATTCATATAGAGTAGGTTAAATTATATGGTAATCATATGTATTCTCTAGGTGAAACTAAGACTTTGATCTGCAGTGTTTTCTAGGACGATACTTTACATTAGTGCTCGCTTGTGATCACGTGTACTCCTCGCTGCACTAACATCTGCAATGAGAGGACTTTGATCTGCAGTGTCTTATAGGACGATACTTTACATTAGTGCTCGCTTGTGATTACGTGTACTCCTCGTTGTACGATATTATGATTTAATTTAAACGTTCATTATATTCCAATATCAATCAAATTCTGTTTACTATAAAGTAATCGAAAATCAATGTAAATGAGTGATTAGTTTCTAAGTTCGAACTAAGTTTGCATGAAGCACTACTAAGTCCAATATTAGCTTAACAATGCCTTGTATAATTAATACGAACTGGCAACGCCCCGAGGTTTTACCCGTTCCTTTGGGTATTTCTCAGTAAAGTAAGCATGGAAGTTCAAGTAAGTTAGTAGCCAATCATGGTGTTGGAGTTTTTAGACCTCTGTGACTACGGTTTCTGAAGAGGGGCCGAAACGTCAGATAAAAATATATATTTGTCTTCGATCAACAATACACAACTAGATGTAGGGTTGGCGCAAAAAAATATGTCTCGGTGAATAAGGCCTCATTTGAAAAGTAAGCTCTTATTTTATTCATATTATTTGCTACTTTATTGCCAGGTGTCATGGTTGTAATTAGGTTAAACTTCGAACTGTTTTAAAACTTTTGTTTCAGTTCGGTAGTAAACAAAATAAGCTGTCACACGTCATCCACGGGGACAGTATTTAGCTTTGATTTTTTACGTGACCCGATATCTAGTTGTGTATTAATTGTTGATCGAAGATATTTTTACTTAAGCTGATTGTTCTTCTTCTTATCGAGTGGATGGTCAACTTGACCAATCCTGGTGTCAGAGTTATTGAGCTGATTGTTTCAACGCAGTAATCTCTGAAGTTACCCGTCCGATTTGAATAATCCTTTTTTAATGGATAGCCACATTCAACGGAAAGGTTATATGCTACTTTTCAATTTCTACTAGAACAGGCATAATGCTGGGAAAACACAAGGCACTGCTGGTATAAAATTAAAGCGAAATGTATCCGTAAACGGAGTATTAATCCTATCCCACTAATACGAGTATTATAAATGCAAAACTTTGTGAGGATGTATGTATGTTTGTTGCTCTCACGAAGAAACTACTCGACGGATTTGGATGAAACTTTACAGTTATATAGGTAAAACATCAGAATAACACAATTGATACATTTTATCCCGAAATTCCCGCGGGGCGCAGCTAGATCAATATATTAGTATCATTACTTTTTAATATAATGCCTACCTTTTGCTCAACCAAACGAAGCTTACAAAAGCTTCGGCAATACAAAGCTTTATCCTTGAACTTAAAACATATACGGTTCATACATTTCTTAAAGGTTCTAAAAGGGTTTACAGTTCACTTATTTTTGCATTCAAACTCCTTGGAGTTACTGAAACCTCTTTTGGAGGAACCTACTTACGAAATAAGTATTAAGATTTTACTGCTGACATTGAGTAAAGAGAAAATTGTTTTGTTTTGTCTTCGATCGACAACACACAACTAGATATCGGGTCACGTACAAAATCAAAGCTAAATACTGTCCGCGTGGATGACGTGTGACAGCTTATTTTGTTTACTACCGAACTGAAACAAAAGTTTTAAAACAGTTCGAAATTCAACCTAATTACAACCATGACACCTAGCAATAAAGTAGAAAATCTTGTGAATAAAATAAGAGCTCACTTTTCAAATGAGGCCTTAGTTGTGTATTGTTGATCGAAGTGTTTTGTTTTAGAAATAGAATTAACGGTTACCACAGCTTTGCTATGACACTTTCTGATCGACCAAATGAGTTAAAATCCTGTCTAATTTAGTAAAGTAGAGCCAACTTTAAAAACAATTTAGACAGCCAGCACGACTCCAAAAGTAACAATACTAGTATACAATTAATAATTATTTCTACCTTAGTAGTACTCATATTATGATTATAGAGTTATTTTTTGCTTTTTAGTTTTGAAGTCGGTTTTTTTAAACGTAGTTTTTTTAAATTGTATTATAAAACACGACAGATCGCTAAACAAAACCAAAATCGATTCATCTAGGAGCCAATTTAAAACAAAAATATTACGTCAAATATGTCACGTAATCGACAAGTCAAGTCTACGAAAAAAAATACACAAAAACAATATTTCATTTTAAAAAGAAGACTCATTTTACAAGAAACTCTTTTACCTTTCAAATCACAATTCGAATATCGAACTATCTATCATTTGACGTTGACAACCATTCATCTATTCAGCCAAACCTGTCAAAATATTCTAAAGAGTATTCATGTAATTGTATATGGAGGTCACACAAAAGAGGTATTATAACACATTGTGTCACTGCAATCGATAATATACGACCCAAACAAAGTCCTTTGGGATAGATAAACAAGTACCCCGTTAAAATTGACCTTGTTCGTTGAGTGTGAGTGTTTTCACAAGCAATTCTTCTTTGTCATCAAATTGAGACGCGTTTTCTATTGTTTTTGTAACGTTTTGTATTCCTGTCTCGCTGTGTAATAAAATAGGACTGTGTATAAGTGAGGATATATAAATATTTAAATAAATAGGTAGGTGTGAATACTTTTCAAAGATGATTGTCGGGTAAGCTAGTAATCTAGGTGTGTGGGTGTTTGTATATTACAATATGTACAGAAGAAGAATATATTAAGAAATATATTAAGAAGAATATATTACAATATGTGAAGTTGTTGGCGATGACGTCTAGGTGTCGATTATATATTCTTATGAAATATTTGTAGTAGTATCAGTGAGTTAGATTCCATAATACCAGCTTAGAGCTTACTTATAGTCTATGTCCTCACATATTGTTACTCCGTTGAATCGAGCCCGCAACCCCCGACACAGTAAGCGCTCTCACTGCCACGGTTCCATCGGGCTTGTCGAAAGGTACCTACTTTAATGTAACAGTGCCTCTGACAAGCGTTCAATTTTATTTTCAGACATGTGTGAAAGTCAGTGTTTTAATTCAGAAACTGAATTCCGATCGAAATTCACCATGTATGGTGATAGAAAGCTATTGATTTTACAAGTTAAGCAACGGCGGATGTGTCTAATTGACGCTTCCAGTTACCGTAAAAGCTACGCTTCCGCATTGTTGTATAGCTTTCTATAGACGAACGCATTATCTCTTTTGTTGCAAGTTGGTGAATAAACACGATTTAATGTGGTGTTAAGTGAATAATATTTTGATGGTGGTTGTGTCCGTGTTTAATACAGCGGGATTTTTTGGAAAGTCTATTTTTAACTTTGAAAAATATAGTATTATAGTAATACTAGCTCCGCCCTGCGGCTTCATCACTGCGAGGCGCAGCATCTTATATTGCTTATAAGAGAACCTAAAATATTGCCCCATAAAAACAAAGCCACCGTATTACTCAGTTTGAGTACAAGAAATATAACAGATGATCCCGTTTCTTGCTTATCCGGAGGGCCTTAATATTGCTTGAGATACAAAAAGTGAGGCATTATTCAAAAGTAGTTGTTGTAGCTAATGTTTTGCTCAGACTGTATCATAACAAACAAGTAGCCCCCGCGTTGTACCCGTTCCCGCGGGAATTTCGGGATAAAATGTATCCCATGTGTTATTCTGATGTGTAACCTATATTACTGTAAAGTTTCATCCAAATCCTTTCAGTAGTTTTTGCGTGAATGAGTGACAAACATACGTACATAAACCCTCACAAACTTTCGCATTTATAATTTTAGTAGGATTAAAAAATATAAGCCTATAATGTCGCAGTGCGGGCAAAGGCTTCTCGTCTCACTGAAGATATCAGTACATCGAGGATTTGGAGAATTTTAGTCACTTATAAATATAGATTTTCGAAATTCCGCTATAAATAAAAAAGTAATAAACTCCTACGCAAAAAAGGCTAGACTGATTTCTACCAAACACAGCTTAACTAGATGGTATTCAAAACCTCCTCCCTCGTTTTTTGCAGTTGGTTAAAGTATTATTTGACAACTAAACTTTTTCGGACAAAGCCAATAAAATCTTAAGCTCAATTAAAAGAAGTTTATCTTCTCTTGGACGCCGGATAATTGTAAAAGTTTTGTCGCAGGACCACTGGGCTTAGTGAACAGCGAGTTATTAATTTGGAAAAGGTTTTATTTTCGACGGATTATTTTGATTTATAACTTTATTCTTCTTATCGAGTGGATGGTCACCCTGACCAATCCTGGCGTCAGAGTTATTGAGCCGCCAAAGGCCTCTGACACGGCTCATGTAACGACTACTATCCGTAGAAAGAAACCGGGACCGACGGCTTAACGTGCCCTCCGAAGCACGGAATCATCTTACTTTTCGGGCAATCAGGTGATTCAGCCTGCAATGCCCTAACCAAACTGAGGACAGTCTCACAAAGTGATTTTTGTGAGATATCCCCACCGGGAATCGAACCCGGAAACTCCGGATCGTGAGCCGAGCGCTCAAACCACTAGACCACGGAGGCTGTTAACTTTATTAAAGTTCGACGTCTATAGGAGTGGATTGCACAAAAACTCTTAAATTTAGTACCTAAATATGTTAAAGAAACAAAAGCTGTCTCTTCAAAATTGAACTTTATAGCGTGGTGATAACGCCTAATCCTCCTCACTGTACTTACATAGAAATCTTCAGTGAGATGGAAAGGCCTTCGACCAGTAGTGGGTCATTATAGGCTAATACTTACTTACTTAACTGATGTAGTTTTTGATACTTTAAGTACATGTCAAAAATCACTCATTTTCAAAACTTCTATGAAACCATGAGCCTGAAAACTTTCTCACTTAATTGCGATTGGTCAGTTGAGGTCCGCACAACTCCGCTTCTACCAAACGCACCCTAAAGGCCTACGTAGCCTAACGGAGCTTGGAAACTTGCTCAATCAACCCCTACCCCAACTGGACCCTCGGGATTCAACCTTCCTTAACGTCCATTAAAATCAGAGTTGTATTCATAAATGTGGAAAATCAGAACCATTGAACAGCCTTTGACAATTATGGCTAATGCTGAGACTTGGAGTTAGATAAATGTGCTTGCGACTTTGTTTTGTGTTGTTACTGAAATATATACACAACTCACTCTCTCTCTCTCTCTCTCTCTCTCTCTCTCTCTCTCTCTCTCTCTCTCTCTCTCGCCTCGGTGGTCTAGTGTTATGAGCACTCGCCTGCCAAGACTGAGGTCTAGGGTTCAATTCCAAGGTCAAGCGAAAACATGTTTCTTAGTTTCCAAACATGGCTAAGGTTTGATATCACCAACCCGCATTAGGCAATCGTGGTGATTACGTCTAATCCTTCTCTGATGTATTGATATCTAGTGAGAAGAGAGGCTTTTGCCCAGCAGTGGGACATTACAGGCTAATACTTTACTTTAGGGGTCTCTCGCTACGGGTGAGAGGGTGGCCCTTGTTAGGGGTTGATTAATGAATTAATAAAATAATAACACTAAGTTATACCTAACCTAAGCTCTAAGCTTGTGTTATGGAATCTAACTCACTGATACTACTACATATACATACACAAATACTTTATAACAATATATATTTGTCACCCAGACGTCGTCAACAACTATGTCTCACATATTGTTACTCCGTTGAATCGAGCCCGCAACCCCCGACACAGTGAGCGCTCTCACTGCCACTGTGACATCGGGCTAGTCGGATACGGATATTGATTCAATTCATTTCGCTGTTTTTTTTAAACTTGATAAGATTTAATTTATAAATTCAGTTTGACAGTTTACGGGTGCATTTTCATTGAAGCGCTGTAGAGTTTTTTGGAGTCGAATCCACCAATCACAATGCATTAAAATCTTTGTCTTCTTCTTCATCGAGTGGACGGTCACCCTGACCAATCCTGGTGTCAGAGTTATTGAGCCGCCAAAGGCCTCTGACATGGCTCATGTAACGACTATTATCCGTAGAGAGTAACCGGGACCGACGGCTTAACGTGCCCTCCGAAGCACGGAATCATCTTACTTTTCGGGCAATCAGGTGATTCAGCCTGCAATGCCCTAACCAAACTGAGGACAGTCTCACAAATTGGTTTTTGTGAGATATCCCCACCGGGAATCGATCCCGGAACCTCCGGATCGTGAGCCGAGCGCTCAAACCACTAGACCACGGAGGCTGTTAATGCGTTGTTTGACAAATTCAACGCACTCTGATTGGTCGACTGAGCTCCACTCTGCTTCTTCGGAAATCTATGTAAGCGCCTTAAGAACCTAACCAAAATCTTATCTAAATAAGATTTAAATATGCTAGGATAAAGGTATCAGATACATAGTATTTTACGTATTTTACTATCGTAATTTACATAGAACGATTTTATTAAGTCAGGTTGACAAGACTGGCATTAATTATTAATGGAAACATGCCTAAATATGACATGTCGTAGGTTGACGCATGTATGAATAAATTAGGGAAGCATTCGGTTCATGGCTAACCCCCTGCCCACAGCCAATGCGTCATACATATAGAATTGGAAACTAAAGTTAATTTGAAAGAAAAACAGTATCCATTATTGTTATAAGATCAATGCGCGATAAAAACAAAATTCATTAGTTTCGGTCGCGCGAAAATTCGCCCTTCTTCTTCACCGAGTGGATGGCCAACCTGACCAATCCTGGTGTCAGAGTTATTGGGCCGCCAAAGGCCTCTGACATGGCTCATGTAACGACTACTATCCGTAGAGAGTAACCGGGACCGACGGCTAGAAGCCCAAACAAGACCAAACAAAAGCGCCACAAACCCACTTATTTGGCATAAACTCCACCTCTGATTACGAGTACAATTTCCCGGATTCATTGTCCTAATGTAATGTTAAGAACTTTACGTATAATTGAATAACCGGATGAGGGAGAGAAGTAAATATAAATTGATTGTACCTTCTACGTTTGATTACTTTGATCTTATAGGACGATACTTTACATTAGTGCTCGCTTGTGATTACGTGTACTCCTCGCTGTACTAACATCTTCAGTGAGAGGACTTTGATCTGCAGTGTCTTATAGGACGATACTTTACATTAATGCTCGCTTGTGATTACGTGTACTCCTCGCTGTACAACATCTTCAGTGAGAGGACTTTGATCTGCAGTGTCATATAGGACGATACTTTACATTAGTGCTCGCTTGTGATTACGTGTACTCCTCGCTGTACTAACATCTTCAGTGAGAGGACTTTGATCTGCAGTGTCTTATAGGACGATACTTTACATTAGTGCTCGCTTGTGATTACGTGTACTCCTCGCTGTACTAACATCTTCAGTGAGAGGACTTTGATCTGCAGTGTCTTATAGGACAATACTTTACATTGGTGCTCGCTTGTGATTACGTGTACTCTTCGCTGTACTAAGATCTTCAGTGAGAGGACTTTGATCTGCAGTGTCTTATAGGACGATACTTTACATTAGTGCTTGCTTGTGATTACGTGTACTCCTCGCTGTACTAACATCTTCAGTGAGAGGACTTTGATCTGCAGTGTCTTATAGGACGATAATTTAATCCCCTACCTTATTTGCAATCAATTTACCTTGAATAACAATGCAGAACAAATAAAGCTTACCACCTCAAGTTAAATTAGTAAAGTTTGGAAGTTTTCTAGGACCCGAAAATTACCGATCACTTGAGTAAGTAATGGGTTTTGCGCAACGCTCTGAACATTATAATATTATCAGATGCGGGAAATTGCTGTATGGTCAGTGATATTTGGTTTGGAAATATTAATTTTTGGGTCTCTTCTTCTTCATCGAGTGGAAGGTCAACCTGACCAATCCTGGTGTCAGAGTTATTGAACCGCCAAAGGCCTCTGACATGGCTCATGTAACGACTACTATCCGTAGAAAGTAACCGGGACCGACGGCTTAACGTGCCCTCCGAAGCACGGAATCATCTTACATTTCGGGCAATCAGGCGATTCAGCCTGCAATGCCCTAACCAAACTGAGGGCAGTCTCACAAAGATATTTTTGTGAGATATTGTCCCTACCGGGAATCAAACCTGGAACCTCCGGATCATGAGCCGAGCGCTCAAACCACAAGACCACGGAGGCTGTTAATTTGGGTTAGAAATAACGTTAATAACATTGAGTTACATGTACGGCCACCGTAGGCGCCGAGGTGCACGTTGCTTAACAATCGCCATGAACGAACATCGCATAATCAAACTAGGTCACGAGCGCTATCAAAACAATGATCAGGGTAGACCGCTGCTTCCCTTAATAAAACAATAACAATTTTCCGAAGGAATTTAATAAATTTCACGCCGCCTTTTGTAAAACTTCTTCGGAGTGGTTTGGGAAACACCTTCACAAGTTTTACATAATATTGTTGGGAAATTCTATCTGTCTGTTCGTCTTTTTAACGCCTAATTGGGTTATAACCGACCCAAGAAAAGTTTAAGCGTTCAATCGGTTTATTAATATGATGAATATATTTAACTGTGTTGTATTTAAACTTCTATAACGTCATGACAAGAGATTTTTAACTACTAATGCTTGTTTTGATTGAAACTACGTTTACGGATACACTTCGCTTTATATTTTACAAGCAGCGACCCGCGGTTTTACCCGCGTTGTGCCTGTTCCTGTGGAAATTTCGCGATGAAAAGTAGATTATAACCTATCCGTTGAATGTGTCTTTCCATTACAAAAAGAATTACTCGAATCGGATTGGTAGTTTCTTAGATTAGCGCATTCAAACAAACAAACATTTCACTTTTTTATAAAACCGCAATGAGCGCACGCTTTACGCAGTTTCGGCCTTTAAAGCCCCTACGCCAGTCTTAGCTACAAAGCTACTCGAACTTACGTCATAAAAGAAACATCTATCTATCTATATAAATAAAAATGAATTGCTGTTCGTTAGTCTGCTTAAAACTCGAGAACGGCTGAACAGATTTACCTAATTTTAGTCTTGAAATATTCATGAAAGTCCAGGGAAGGTTTAAACGGTAAGCAGTGAGGAAAAAAATGCAAGTGAAACCGCAGGGCACAGCTAGTTTTTAATAAACCCTAAAAAATGATATTCAAAGCCCCAAGAAAGTATTAAAAAATATTTATAGGCCGCATAATGTCTTTCCTAAGAAAGGAAACCAGAACTAAACCGATCGGAGTCCTAACTCCCAAAATTTCCATAATACCCTCAAAATGCCGTAAAAATGGTTACATTTCATGTTACGTAACCGTATTATGACGTTTAGGCCGGCGGTAGAGGTCCACTGACGTTGTTGTTGTCAGTAACATCATAACAGGGTGAAAGTATTCACTTCTTCTTTTCGAGTCGAGATGATTATTTAAAACTAAATTTGTTTAGACCAAAATTTGTCAGGTCACTCAGAGACGTCAATTTTAAATTGACAGTTAACTAATTGACTTAAGTTTTCATACAACATTATGTGCCACCTTCACGCCCGCGCTCAACGACATGAAATATTTCCTTAAAATGCGTTGTATCCGTTCCCGTGGGAATTTCAGGATAGAATGTATTCCATGTGTTATTCTGATGTATAACCTATATTACTGTAAAGTTTCATATAAATTCGTCCTTTAGTTTTTTCGTGAAAGAGTTACAAACATACATATGTACATCCATCCTCACAAACTTTCGCATTTATAATATTAGTAGGATATTCGACCAATGGGACGTCCGTTTACAACTGAACAAGAACGAGAACGAATGAGACAAAGAAAGATTGGACTTTAACTAGATTTTTTCAGCTACTGACGTCAGTTCAACAATCAGTGAACTACGACCGGCCTAAATGTTGTTTAATAAATTAATATTAAACAGCTCGTTACTCCGATAGCCGTAACGAAACATTGTAACGTTTTTATCTAAATTACCTATTAATTTGCCCTTTCCGCCATTTTATAATCTTGATTTTGGTAATAGGTATATTTTGTCGTTATTTTCTTAATCTACACTAATATTATAAAGAGGAAAAACTATGTTTGTTTGTAATGAATAGGCTCAATGCTCAATTAGTATATATGTTTAAGTAAAATATATCTAGCTGTTATTTTAATAAAACAAATGAACTGCCTGAAATATTGGCTCCGTTATCAGTCGATATCAGTTCATATATCAGTTCACTTAGTAAATGAAATACCACGTTGATAGCTTATCACTGTGGTATAGCCTTTACTGAAAAAGTTTTTGTCATTAGAAGACTACATATACATACAAATATATACTAACCAGCAGTGCCCGTAAGTTTACCCACTTTTAGGGTATAACATTTTGTACAATATTCATACCATTGTAAGATAAAGTTAATTTTTTAGTTCGCATAGTATTCGATAGATGGCGTTAGTGTGGCCAGTTCCTAGAACACGCAAGTGTTGTGTTCTGGCAAAGTACGGGGTCTCGGCCACTCTAATCATTAAACGAGACTTTTATGAAGTTGTGGTTTTATTTTACCCAGAAGGTATATGTGGCTTTATAGACACTGATCTTGGGCATTTTTGGGACATTATTCATGGTCCTTCGAGTAAGCCAAAGGCGTCTCGTTGGGCTCTGTCCATTCGGCAAATCATCGACCGCGTGACGCTGTCTCAAATCGCTAGGACCGGCCCATAGTAGGGGTCCTATTTGAGCAGCACCAACGGATGTCCGTCCATTGAGTGGGATTCCCTATCCCGTGGATTGCGCCACCCTGGATTTTTGGCGGGGGGAGCAACCCCTTCACACCTAGTGAAAGCTGCGGACTTCAAGCAAAGCTGCGGCGGAGGTAGTACAAAGCCGTACCGGCTTTCGTGCGGGAGGAGCACCACCCCTGGTCGTCGACGAGTTTTGCCCACGCGTGGGAAAGTTGCCCACACCGAGCCAGCGAACGTCACACACATTCTTCTCTTCAGTTGGTGAGGTAGCTGTGACGTCACTACAGTGACGTACAAGCAAAGTGAGTGATGGTGATAAAACTGTGAGTACAATCTATTTTCAACCTTATTGTCAAGAAGTAATTAACTTTGGTGAAGTGTATTAGTTTTATTAATGAACTTAGAAGATTTTGCGAATTTTATTTAGTGTAGTTAGTGACTTAGAATAATTTGGTGAATTCGGTTCCGACGGGGAACCTATGCCCGATTTTTGTTCGAAGTTAATTAAAACTCAAACACTTAGAAAATTTTCGATGTTAATTTGGACTTAGACATTTCAAAAATTGTGTTTGATTTATTTCCAGTGTTCTTTCCATTGTCTTGTGTTGTCATCTTGAGTTAATTAATTGATAATGGCTGCAAATTATTTAAAGCTGCAAGAGAACATTGCATTTCAAATTAATAAAGCCAAGATTAACTTTAAAAAATCGCCAAAAGAACGAATTACACCGTCTTACGTATCAACACGTTTAGAAACATTAGAACAACAATGGAAAGAATTCACCGCTAATCACCGTAAAATTGTATATGAAATTAAGAAAGAGGACTTTGAATCCTCTTCTTATTCAACTGGCGATGTTTACGAAAATACCGAGGAATGTTACGTAGAGTACAAATCGATGCTTAAGGACTATTTGTTAAAATTTGAACCTGAACCTAGTATTGTTAGAAGTAAGGAAGCTCAAGACAAGTTCAGTGTACGGTTGCCTAAGATAGAAATACCTAAGTTTTCGGGGAAGTACTCAGAATGGGCTAGTTTCCGGGACTTGTTCACATCTTTAATTCACAGTAATACTCACATTGATGACGTACAAAAGCTACACTATTTAAAGGCCTCGCTTACTGGCGAAGCCGAACAGTTGTTACGTCATATTCCAGTCACTTCAGACAATTATAAAACTAGTTGGGTGCAGTTAGAAAATAGATATAATAATAAAAAACATCTCGCCAATAGCATTTTAAAGCGTCTTACAAGTCAAAAGGTGTTGGTATCGGAATCTTCGAGCTCTTTAAAGCAATTGCTAGACACGACCAAGGAATGTCTCTTAGCTCTACAAACCTTAGGGGTAGATACAAGTTCGTGGGACATCTTAATAATTTTTCTGGTCGCTCAAAAGCTTGATGCTGAGTCTCGAAGACTTTGGGAACAAAGAGTTACGGAGTCTCCTTATGAATTACCTACTTTATCTTTGTTTGAGGAGTTTTTAGAAACCAGATTTCGGTCTCTCGAATATCTTGACCCGAAAATTCAGAAGCAGGAAAAGATTAATTGTAACCATTTAGCGTCTAACACTCCAATAATTTCCTGTTCTTTCTGTCACGATAGCCATAAACTAGCTAATTGTAAAGAGTTTTCAAAGCAATCCATTGACGAAAGACGTAGCTTTACCCAATCAAATCACCTTTGCTATAACTGCTTTAGTACGGATCACTCGGTATACCAATGTAGAGCCTCAACTAGATGCCGCCTATGTCAAAAGAAACACCACTCTCTTCTTCATCCTAAAAATGTCAAATCAGCAGTTGACACCGTCACAGGTCAGGCTGTGAATAAAAGCGCTGTCAATACAATAACCACATCATCGCAACCTGATGGTGCGACAACTTCATTCAACGAATCATCAGCCTTATCCACGTCAGACGTCCCCATCGTAACCTCTTTCCATTTGAATGCACCTAGTCAAGTGCTTCTTGCTACTGCCTTAGTCAACGCAGTGTCGCAAGGTAAGAATACGGTAGTTTTAAGATCCTTGGTAGACCAGGGTTCTCAGGCGTCTTTCATCACGGAGTCGGCGGTGCAGTTGTTGGGTCTCCGGAAGTCCTCAGAGACTAATTTAATTTCAGGGTTGGGCGGGAACCAAGACTCCTCCATTGCGTCGAAGTCCTCTGTCGTTTTGCAGCTTCAGTCCCGTTTTGATCCCAGCTTTGTAATTACAATCAAAGCTCATGTTTTGAGCAAACTTACTTGCCCTTTGCCTAGTAAGAAGGTAACAGTTATGCCCATTATTTCATCTTTGGAACTAGCAGATCCTTCTTTTGGAGTTCCAAGCAAAATTGATCTGCTATTAGGGGCCGAAGTATACAGCCAAATTGTTTTAAATGGTCTAGTGAAAGACTCTCCAGGTTCAATAGTCGCTCAAAAGACGACGTTAGGTTGGATTCTCTCTGGCAGTATACCCTCGCCCAATAATAATAACCAAGGATCAAGCAAGTCCCGCATAGTAAGTATGCATTTAGTTCAGTCCGATGAAAATGAACTTCTAAAAAGGTTCTGGGAAATGGAGTCTGAGCCATTTCAAGGTAAACACCTGACTAAAGAAGAGTTAGAGTGTGAGAAGTTATTTTCTCAAACCACATGTCGAGATCCTGAAGGACGGTATGTGGTCAAGCTTCCTTTCAAAAACTCAAACCCTTTATGCAAGAGTGGCAACTCCAAGGAGATTGCGAAGAGACGATTTCTGATGTTGGAGAAACGTTTCGTCAAGGACCCCGAGCTTAAGATTGAGTACGCTAAGATAGTCAAAGAATATGTAAATCTCGGTCATATAGAATTGGTTGAGAATCCTAAAAGCGGTGGAGTTTACTTACCACATCATGCAGTGGTTCGCGAAGATAAGATCACAAGTAAGGTGAGAGTAGTTTTTGATGCATCCTGTCAGGATTCGAATGGTGTTTCATTGAATAGTGAGTTGTTGACAGGACCCACCTTACAGCCAGAACTGAGGCACTTGATCACGCGTTGGCGCCGCCACTCTATAGCCCTTGTTGCTGACATTGTCAAAATGTATCGCCAAGTCAAAGTTTCCCAAGAAGATGCAGATTATCAGCGGATTTATTGGCGTGATCATCCATCACAAGATCTTCTTCACTATAGGTTACTGAGGGTCACATTTGGAACGTCTTCTGCACCATTTTTAGCTGTAAGATCTCTTCAGCAATTAGCTCATGATGAGGGTGAGAAGTTTCCTCTAGCAGCATCGCGAGTCCTTAATGACTTCTACGTAGATGATCTGATGACTGGATGTGATACTATAGAAGAAGCCTTCTGTTTATACAATGAACTCAACCAGCTCATGAATAAAGGCGGATTTCCTCTTCAAAAATGGGCTAGCAATAACTCAGAGTTAATGGTAAAATTGGATAATAAAGGAAACAGTACGGTCACCGACATCGCAATCAGAACTGATGATGTTATGAGGATTTTAGGGCTGACATGGAACAGAGAATCTGATACGTTTCAGTGCACAGTAAATCTTCCAACAATACAGTATCCGGTTACCAAGCGAAAGGTCGTTTCGGATATAGCTCGATTATTCGACCCTCTGGGGTGGCTGGCTCCTGTCATTACTACTGCAAAGGTATTCATCCAAAGATTGTGGCTCACCGGTATTGAGTGGGACTCTGAACTGCCATCACCATTGCTTGAAGATTGGATTCGCTTCCGTGAAGAACTCCCTCAGTTGACAGAGGTACGTATTCCTAGATGGGTACACATGAAGGCTAATGACCCTCTTGTAGAATTGCATGGATTTTCAGATGCGTCCAACGTTGCATACGCTGCAGTAGTATATGTGAGAGTCATCAGTCGTGAGAGCAACATTCATGTCAATCTTGTCACATCCAAGACCAAGGTCGCGCCAATTAAGCAGGTCTCGATCCCGCGGTTGGAGTTGTGTGGCGCAGTCTTATTAGCTAAGTTGCTGAAGGAAGTAGCGGAAATGTTAAATGTTCCCAAACATCACCTACACGCTTGGACGGACTCCACGATAGTTCTTGCATGGTTGAGTTGTCACCCTAGAAGATGGAAGACTTTTGTGGCAAACAGAGTTTCAGAGATCTCAACAATGCTAGATAGAAATCAATGGTCTCATGTAGCCTCCACTGAAAACCCAGCTGATTGCGCGTCAAGAGGCATTCAGCCATCGGAATGTAAGCATTTCAATCAACTCTGGAATCGTGGCCCAAGTTGGTTACATCAAGAGAAAATCGATTACCAAAACAGCTCAACTGTGACGACTCTGGAAGAAGCCAAATCTCAGATTAAGGTTCATACGGCCGCTTATGCAGCAGAAGGTGACTCCTTCTTACATCGTTTTTCTTCTTTGAGACGACTAATGAGAGTTTTGGCTTGGTGTAAAAGAGCCTACACACCTAACTGCCAGCTTAAACCTGCTTGGCTGACTGCTAAGGAGCTCAATGAAGTATTGATATTGTGCATTAAGAACACTCAAGCACAATACTTCAACCAAGATATTGAAAATAAGAGAAGTAAGTTTGGATCTCTTAATCCTTTCAAGGATGACAGTGGGATTTGGCGTGTTGGAGGCAGGTTGCAAAATGCTGATGTACCCGAAGATCGTAAACATCCTATCTTAATACCTCGTGAGTCACACATAGGAAGGCTGATTGTGTCAGATGCTCATGAAAAAACTCTTCACGGCGGTCCTCAACAGACCATTAACTACATACACACTAAATATTGGATCATCAACCTGCGCAATCTTGTAAAGTCACACATTCATAAATGTGTCACCTGTATCCGGCACTCTTCTCGCGTAGCACAACCCATAATGGGTCAACTACCTTCGGCTAGAGTAACAGCGGACAGGCCATTCCGCCACAGCGGAGTAGATTACGCAGGACCCATTGCTGTCAGAACCACCAAAGGCCGTGGCCACCACGCTACAAAGGGCTACATTTGTCTCTTTGTGTGTATGGCGACTCGAGCTATTCATTTGGAGGTTGTCAGTGACCTCACCGCTCAAGCGTTTATTGCCGCTTTCAAGCGTTTTGTCGCTAGACGAGGACATTGCGCTGAACTGTGGAGCGACAACGGTACCACGTTTGTAGGAGCTGATCGCGAACTAACAGCCTTACTTACCAAAGAGAAGTCAACTGTAGCTAAGGACATAATAGACTGGCTTGCCACCAACGGCACGAAGTGGCATCGCATACCACCCTATAGCCCTAATTTTGGAGGACTGTGGGAAGCTGGTGTCAAATCGACCAAGACACATCTGAAAAGAGTAATTGGTCAATCCACTCTTACTTATGAAGAACTCGCTACAGTATTGATTCAAATTGAAGCTTGTCTCAATTCGAGACCTATTACCAAATGTAGAGATGGCGCCACAGAAGATCCTTACCCACTTACTCCCGGCCACTTCCTAGTAGGTGAACCGTTGGTTCTTGTTCCCGAGTGCAACTATGAGAGTTCCAACATGTCAATCCTAAAGCGATGGCAGTTGACTCAACGGATGGTGCAGTCGTTTTGGAAACGTTGGTCACGGGAATATTTGACTCGATTTCTGCACCGCTACGCGTGGAGGGATGATGCCCCTGAACCCGAAGTTGGTGACGTCGTTCTGGTTAAGGAGGATGATTTGCCACCAGCTAGATGGCTCCATGGGGTCATTGTTGATAAACATAGTGGTTTAGATAAGGTTACGCGCGTCGTTAGTTTGCGCTGCAAAGGCTCGGTAATTAAGAGACCCGTATCTAAAATTATTACACTACCAGTTGCTGAGTAATGACTTAATAATTATTTAATTAATATCATCTTTACGCAACCATACACAGCTTGCTGAATGAGTTTTCTTCCTTCAAATTGGTTCACTTATTTTAGAACAGTTTGTTTAATTTTGATTAAGAGTGTTGAATTTCGTTTTTATGTTTGTTACTTTATATTTTTTGTTTAACTCTACTTACATTTATCTGTTGTTACAACTTTTTTTTGACCGTAGGGATGGCCATGTTGTCCATGCCGGGCGGAATGTACAATATTCATACCATTGTAAGATAAAGTTAATTTTTTAGTTCGCATAGTATTCGATAGATGGCGTTAGTGTGGCCAGTTCCTAGAACACGCAAGTGTTGTGTTCTGGCAAAGTACGGGGTCTCGGCCACTCTAATCATTAAACGAGACTTTTATGAAGTTGTGGTTTTATTTTACCCAGAAGGTATATGTGGCTTTATAGACACTGATCTTGGGCATTTTTGGGACATTATTCACATTTATATTTTATTTTAGTTTTTGAGTACAGCAGTTACAATTCTAACCATAATGACCAGACAACATTTTGTCTTTGATTCTAATAATAACAGCCTATGGGAAGGTTACAGGCTATGTTTATCCCAACTTTTCCCACGGGAACGGGTATAAAAGCAGGTAATCCTACGGGCACTGCTGGTTAGTATATATCTATACTAATATTATAAAGAGGTAAAATTTGTATGTTCGAGGTAATCTCAGCAATTATCAGTCCGATTTGAATAATTCTCTTTGTAATAGATAGCCACATTCAACGGGAAGCTTATAGGCTATTTTTAATGCCAAATTTCCCATGGGAACGGGCACAACGCGGGTAAAACCGGGGCGCTGCAAGTAACCTATATTACTGTAAACTTTCGTCCAAATCCGTTCAGAATTTTTTGCGTGAAAGAGTAACAAACAAACATACATCCTCGCAAACTTTCGCATTTATAATATTAGAAGGACAGGATGAAACGAGTCAAATTTTGATGAAAACCTCAGAACTACGCCATGCTTTCAAACTCTGTGTCAAACGTCTGAAATATCACACGAAAACTTTAGAGTCTCTAGAGAATTACAAGATACAACGTCGTGAGCAATCAACAACGAAACTAGAAGGCTTCAAGGGTATACATGTTGGGAATTTTGATTTAAACGTATTACGTTTCAGGAAATTTCAGTGGTTGCTGCCGAGGCACTTTTGAGGGTTCCGTACCCAAAGGGTAAAAACCCTATTACTGAGACTACGCTGTCCGTCCGTCTGTCCATCCGTCCGTACGTCCGTCTGTCCATCCGTCGGTCCATCCGTCGGTCTGTCCGTCCGTCCTTCCGTCCGTTTGTCCGTCCGTCTGTCACCACGCTGTACACTCAAGAACGGTGATAGCTAGACAGTTGAAATTTTCAAAGATGATGTATTTCTATTTCCGCTATAACAACAAAAAATAAAATAAATCAAATTCAAGGGGGCTCCCAAACAACAAACGTGATTTTTTACCGTTTTAAGTACGGAACCCTCCGTGCGCGTGTTCAACTCGCACTTGGCCGGTTTTTATTTCCTTGTAGCTAACATTGGTGTTTCAGGAAATGTATTTGAAAGAATACTTTTTCTTTGGTTAAAGAGAGAGACACTACTCATTTTGAATTGAAACTAAGCTTACGGATACACTTCGCTTTTATTTAACACTAACCGCACCCCGCGGTTTCACCCGCGTTGTACCCGTTCTCATGGGAATTTTGTGACGAAATATAAACTAATATTTTAAAGAGATAAAATTAGTAAGTTTGTTTGTATGTTCAAGTTTATCTCGGGAATTATCAGTCCGATTCAAATCATTATTTTTGTAATAGATAGCCAAATTCAACGGGGAGGTTATAGGCTATTTATCATCCCGAAATTCCCATGGGAACGGACACAACGCGGGTAAAACTGCGAGGTATTGCTAGTTTACATTAGTGGACTGTAACTACATCAATGTTAAGTGTAACTTTAACTATAACCTTAGTGCCGACTAACTTAGCTTTTAAACTATCTGAGTAATTAAACTTCTTGCTATTGGTTTCTCTTAAGTATTTTAAACGTAACTAACTAACTAACAGTTAAATAACTAAACCGTTAAGGTTTAGTTCCTAACTGAACTTTCTAGAAGTTTCTTCCCACCTCATTTATAAACGCCTCCGTGGTCTTGTGGTTTGAGCGCTCACGATCCGGAGGTTCCGGGTTCGATTCCCGGTGGGGACAATATCTCACAAAAATCTCTTTGTGAGACTGCCCTCAGTTTGGTTAGGGCATTGCAGGCTGAATCACCTGATTGCCTGAAAAGTAAGACGATTCCGTGCTTCGGAGGGCACGTTAACCGTCGGTCCCGGTTACTCTCTACGGATAGTAGTCGTTACATGAGCCATGTCAGAGGCCTTTGGCGGTTCAATGACTCGGACACCAGGATTGGTCAGGTTGACCATCAAGAAGAAGATTACGTTAAATTGTCGTTCCCGGTTGTTTCAATCGTTACGTGTCGAAGGTCATTAGGCGGGTTTAAAACTGCGATATTCACTCGAACTAACTTACACTATTGCGGTCACTGCATGCGACGGACGACTTAATGTAATTGTACCTTAAGGGTTGTTTGTCATACAGCTGACGTACTAACTAAACTAATTTGCATTAAGAGTTGTTCTTTAAGTAAGACCTAAGTAAGGGTAAGGGTTAAAAGTTTTGCTACCCTTTCTACCCTAAGAGCGTTTGTCCACCGCCGCCGGCACCGGACCGTCACCGGGAAAGAGATGACGGCGCCGAAGTAGCGGTAGATACATTTAGAGCATTTTGCTTTAGCCGCGTGTCCACCGCACATCTGTCACGTCATAATAAACTCGGGCCGAAATAATCTCGTTCCCGGTGACGGTCCGGTGCCGGCGGCGGTGGACAAACGCTCTAAGGGTTGTAGACGTTTACCTAACTAGATGAAGAGGGTAGGTGACAAAAAATAAGGTTCATATTCGAACAGAACCAAATTTATTTTTTAGTGTGTTTAAAACTGCTTATCACTACATAGTATAAAACAAAGTCGCTTTCCGCTGTCTGTCCCTATGTATGCTTAGATCTTTAAAACTACGCAACGGATTTTGTCGCGGTTTTTTTGAAATAGATAGAGCGATTCAAAAGGAAGGTTTACATGTATAAAAATTCCCGAAATTCCCACGGGAACGGGCACAACGCGGGTAAAACCGCGGGGCGCTGCTAGTTTTATATATGACATTCTCGAGCCGTTTTAAAGGAGTATTGTAGTAAACATTGTGACTGTCTTGTCTAATTGTGTCTGTCTGTCTGTTCGCGATAAACTCAAATATTACTATCACCGTTCTTGAGATACAGCCTAGTGACAGACGGACGGACGGACGGACAGACGGATAATAACAAAGACTGCAGCCAATGTCGGTATAAAAATAAACCATGTTTTAATATACACTTGTCATAAGAAGCCATATTATTTTTCATAACTAAATTCCCTCGGGACTGGGCGGGCATAACGCGGGCAAAACCGCGGGGCGCTGCTAGTATATCACAAACCTTTCCAAAACTGTTCCAGTTTGAAAAATAAAACTATTTAGACACATTTACCTCGAAACAATACATTCCTTGTATACCTACAAAAGTAAATTTATTCATAGCAAAAAAAAATGCAAAACTTACCCTTTTCGAAGACCGTTACACACCCATTAATTGTTACAAATTGTTAAATTTTCACATACATTGCACACACTGCACAGAGCACACTCCGTAAACACACTACTTCACTTCACTTACACGTCACTTTGAAAATGCGGGGGAAATTGAAATTTGGAACGCGACCGTTCGCGCCGAAGTGCCGTACAATACTGTAAGCTTGGATTCATAGTATAGGGAGGGAGGTTTGTAACAAAGAAATAAGGATTGCAATATACGCAACGGTTTTTTCTTTTTTTTATACTGGTATCGACGTTTTATATGTTTATTTTAGTTTTTCTTTTTTATAACTGTAAAAACTAACTCAACGTTTGTGTAAATATTGCAATACCCGCATTTTTGTTAGCTTTTAATTGATTAGTGTTCTATGAAATGTGCACAACGTTTTTTTTATTTCTTTTTTGTTTGACAAACACTAGCTGAAACAGCAAACGTTTTTCCATATGAAAATTAAGGGGTGGATCACCCTTAACATTTAGGGGTATGAGAAATAGATAGTCTATTTTAAACTTACACGATTTGAACACATAGTAAACGTACTCACACGGGTTTTTTCGCGTTAGAAAGTTCATAAAGCAAGTAATAACTTACTTTTTATTTCCCGACATTTCGACGGTGAACGTCTCGTGGTCGCGGATGAACTGAAGACATCGGAGTTACCGCTGTGATAGGAGGGTAGGCGTTCCAAGTGTTGGAAGTACCCTCACATGGTCAATGTTAGAGTTTATTAACTTTCTAACGCGAAAAAACCCGTGTGAGTACGTTTGTTATGAAAAATAAATAGTAGTGGTCTACTGAATATGCGTATAAAATTTCATAAAAATCTGTCAATTTGCAATCGATGCTTACTTATTGCATTCCAGCCTTCCTTCCTTTCAATCTTCAAACCCCTTTACCTCCACCTTGAAAGACCTCAGCGAGCAGTTATATTAACAACTAGCAGCGCCCCGCGGTTTCACCAGCGTTGTGCCCGTTCCCGTGGGAATTTGGGGAATTTTTATACATAAAAACCTTCCTCTTGAATTACTCTATTAAAAAAAACCGCATCACAATACTTTGCGTAGTTTTAAAGATTAAAGCATACATAGGGTCAGACAGCGGAAAGCGACTTTGTTTTATACTATGTAGTGATTCAAGTCCACAGCTGCACAAGACCACTAAAAATAAATTAATTCCACAGTAATTTTATGATTTTATGAATTTGTAAACTTTCGCCATCTTAGCTCACGTACGAAACAGGAAGCTGTAAAAAAAGGTCTCGAATAAAAAAGTTTAATTAAAAACATCTCATTTTTCTTCCATATTACGGAGCTATGTTTATTTTGATAAGAATTTGTTAATTTTAATTAATATCAGTATTTGTACCATGGCAAGTCGTAGGTACTTATAATGTGCCAGTACATGGTCAGGGTCACTGACTCCTAAACTTAGAAGGCATAACTATAGAAGCTAGGAGTCTGTCTGTCTGTCTGTCCTTATGTATGCTTAGATCTTTAAAACTACGCAACGGATTTTGACAGCGGAAAGCGACTTTGTTTTATACTATGTAGTAATGCGAAAGTTTGTTAGGACGTATGTTTGTTACTCTTTCACGAAAAAACTACTGAACGGATTTAGATAAAACTTTACAGTAATATAGGCTAGATATCAAAATAACACATGGGATACATTTTATCCCGAAATTACCACAGGAACGGCCGCAATACGGTTTTAACCACGTGGCGCTACAAGTCGTTATATAACGTAAGGAATACAATGTAATATACCCACACAAATTCACTCACAGTTAATTAGACCCAAACTAAGCTCTAAGCTTGTAATATGTAATCTAACTCACTGATACTACTACATATACATACACAAATACTTTATAAGAATATATAATTGACACCCAGACGTCGTCAACAACTATGTCTTCACATATTGTTACTCCGTTGAATCGAGCCCGCAACCCCCGACACAGAAAGCGCTCTCACTGCCACTGTGGCAACGGGCTTGTCAATAGTAGACCGTAATCTTCTTCCCTAATTGAAAACGAAAGGGAAACTATAAGACAAGACAAAACATTGAATCCTTCATAAATATTAGATCCGTACTAAATTGGTTAAAACCACAATAATAATATTTCACTACTATTTAATCAAGAGTAGCAGCTTCCCGCGGTTTTACCCGAATTAAACCCGATCGTTTGTGAATTTTGGGATACAAATAAGCCCAAGATCTTCCCCGTGAATCACTCTATCTATCGTTGAAACTCACATGCGAATCGGTTGAGTGGTTTTTGAGTTATAAGCGATCAGACAGACAGACGCGACGGGATACTTTGTTGTTAATCACTACATAGTATAAAACAAAGTCGCTTTCCGCTGTCTGTCCCTATGTATACTTAGATCTTTAAAACTACGCAACGGATTTTGATGCAGTTTTTTATATAGATAGAGTGATTAAAGAGGACTAACAAAAAGTATTTGGCGGTAACTGCGATATTTTTTCTTGTATAGACGCATAACACCTCAGTCTTCTGTGAACACGGTTCCTGTAGAGCCGAAACGTCAGATAAAAATCTACAGTAATATTATAAAGAGCCAACTTTGTTTGTTTGTAATGAATAGGCTCAAAAACTACTGGACCGTTTTTTAAAATTTTTTCACCATTCGATAAGCTACATTATCCACGAGTAACATAGGTTATTTTTCATCCCGAAATTCCCACAGGAATGGACACAATACGGGTAAAACCGCGTGGCGCTGCTAGTGTAAAATAAAAGCGAAGTGTATCCGTAAACGTACCTAGTTTCAATTCAAAATGAGTAGTGTTCGCTTAAGAAACTATAATAGTATCGATCACACGAATCAACATTTTAACTCTCTAAGAAAACATCGGTAATACAAAACTTTTGTTCCATTTTTTGGGCACAAACAAAGCCATTTCTAAAAGAACTTTACACCCCACGTCCAAGGGTTAATCTTTGATAAATCAGAGCCTAACCTGTCAACATCTGTGTTGTTTTGGGGCCGGAGTGACCCGATCGATCCGTTTCAAGGATAAGTGCCAAGGTTTATGCGAAACTAAAGTTTAGAGACATGTAGGAGCAAATGTTCTTTTGGCGAAATAATTTGAATTATTGTGAGTGCTTGATAAGAATGTTTATTAATAACTAACTGTGCCCCGCGGTTTCACCCACAGCGCTCCCGTTCCCGTAGGAAATACGGGATAAATAGTATCCTATATCCGTCTCCTGGTTCTAAGCTACCTCCCCACCAATTTTCACCCAAATCGGTTCAGCCGTTCCCGAGTTATAAATAGTGTAACTAACACGACTTTCTTTTATCTATACTAATATTATAAAGAGGAAAGGTTTGATTTTTTGTTTGTTTGTTTGTTTGTTTCGAATAGGCTCTGAAACTACTGCACCGAATTAAAAAAATCTTTCACCATTCGAAAGCTACACTATCCCTGAGTGACATAGGCTATATTTATTCCCGAAATTCCCACGGGAACGGGCACAACGCGGGTATATGTAACCCAAGGTATGAAAAACATGCCTAAAAAAAATTGGTTATTGGCGTGCGCTACTAAATCTATTGATGATACACAAAAACAATGTTCTACACAATCAAAGTACATATCATTGCGAACAAATAAGTTCGCGAGGGCATATGTCTAACTATTATAGTTAAGACACAATAACCGTTTTAAGTTAAAATTAATTAGTTAAAAAAGGAGTGTAATTTTAAGTTGATGATATTCATATGATGATATGAATCTACATCAAAATAAATGGCTCTACAATCAAGGTTAATTATGTTTCTTTGTGTACCTCTTTAAATTATTAAAATCGGACAGTTAGTTTCAGAGTTATGATGAGAAATATCACTACATAGTATAAAATAAAGTCGTCTCTGTTTCGTGTCTGTTTGTCTGTATGCTTAAATCTTTAAAATTACGCAACGGATTTTGATGCAGTTTGTTTGTAATAGGTAGAGTGATTCAAGAGGAAGGTTTTTATGTAAAAAAATTCCCAAAATTCCCACGGGAACGGCCACAACGCGGGTAAAACCGCGGGGCGCTGCTTACAAAATAGTAATGCTCGATGGCGGGTCTCTTATGGCTACTTACTGTTTCGTGCGGTCAAAGCGCGCGGGGATATAGGTACCTACCTACGAACTACGAACGACGAAGACGTGCTATGTAGGTATTATCCCGAATTCTTCCTCACATGAAACCTTGATTGTGTATACATATATACTCGCGCGAGACATGTAATATTTTATCCCCAATTTCCCACTTGAAATTTTGATTGTGTATATTCCTGCGGGAGACACGCAATGTTTTATCCCGATTTCATGTTTCTTTGTGTACCTCTTTAAATTATTAAAATCGGACAGTTAGTTTCAGAGTTATGATGAGAAATATCACTACATAGTATAAAATAAAGTCGTCTCTGTTTCGTGTCTGTTTGTCTGTATGCTTAAATCTTTAAAATTACGCAACGGATTCTGATGCGATTTTTTTGTAATAGATAGAGTGATTCAAGAGGAAGGTTTTTATGTAAAAAAATTCCCGAAATTCCCACGGGAACGGCCACAACGCGGGTAAAACCGCGGGGCGCTGCTTACAAAATAGTAATGCTCGATGGCGGGTCTCTTATGGCTACTTACTGTTTCGTACGGTCAAAGCGCGCGGGGATATAGGTACCTACCTACGAACTACGAACGACGAAGACGTGCTATGTAGGTATTATCCCGAATTCTTCCTCACATGAAACCTTGATTGTGTATACATATATACTCGCGGGAGACATGTAATATTTTATCCCCAATTTCCCACTTGAAATTTTGATTGTGTATATTCCTGCGGGAGACACGCAATGTTTTATCCCGATTTTCCTACATGAAATCTTGATTACCCGAAGCGAAGCGAGGGCGGGTCGCTAGTATATGTATATAGATATAGATATAGATATAGAATATACTAGCTGTGCCCCGCGGTTTCACCCACAGCGCACCCGATCCCGTAGGAAATACGGGATAAATAGTATCTTATATCCGTCTCCTGGTTCTAAGCTACCTCCCCACCAATTTTCAGCCAAATCAGTCCAGCCGTTCTCAAGTTATAAATAGTGTAACTAACACGACTTTGTTTTATACAGATTTTATATTAAGTAAGTTGTTTTTTTAAGTTTAAGCAAACATTTTGAATTTAATCTTCTTCTTTTCTTCAGTGGGATAAATAAATAAATATACCCGGACAAATTCACTCACGGTTAATTAGACCCAAAAAGCTCTAAGCTTGTAATATGGAATCTAAATCACTGATACTACTACATATACATACACAAATGCTTTATAAGAATATATAATTGACACCCAGACGTCGACAACGACTATGTCTTCACATATTGTTACTCCGTTGACCGACCCCGCAACCCCCGACACAGTAAGCCAGTCCCAGCCTCGGGAGAGTAGTAATATTCTTTGCAGTAAGCGCTCTCACTGCCACTGTGCCCACGGGCTTGTCAATAGCTATAGATATAAATAAAAGACTATATAAATGATTATTTTAAGCATATATTTACATACTTACTATTTAAATATTGTACAAAATACACAAACTGTTAAATACTTATACAATAATCAACATTCATAATTTTAAGATTGTTTTAACAATAATTTAATTTCTTCTCTCAAAAATTTTGCTTCGGATTCCATCTCCTCAATACTTCTAGCAGGCTTCGACGGGTGCCCAGATTTAAACCTAAACAAGAGAAAAAATATTAGCCTGTAATGTCCCACTGATGGGCAAAGGCCTCTCATCCCACAGGAGATCTTCTTCTTCATCGAGTGGATGGTCACCCTGACCAATCCTGGAGTCAGAGTTATTGAGCCGCTAAACGCCTCTGACATGGCTCATGTAACGACTACTATCCGTGGAATGTAACCGGGACCGACGGTTTAACGTGCCCTCCGAAGCACGGAATCATCTTATATTTCGGGCAATCAGGTGATTCAGCCTGCAATGCCCTAACCAAACTGAAGACAGTTTTACAAAGAGATTTTTGTGAGATATTGTCCCCACCGGGAATCGAACCCGGAACCTCCGGATCGTTAGCCGGGCGCTCAGACCACAAGACCACGGAGGCTGTTATATAAACTGTATTGAAATTGTCAAACACCGCATTGACATTGTCAAAATCTATTCGTAATGCATTGCAATGCAAATTTTCCTTTGAACTTTTTATCCCAAGATTCCCACAGGAAAACATACTCACTGGTCATGTTTAGCTAGTTCCAAGTATATTAGGTCGTTTTCGATGAAATCCCCCTTTTTTCTAGGCATTATGTGGCAATGGAGGTGGTTAACCGTCCTGCCCGCGTCAGGACCATCTTGTATTGTCACAGTACAGGACTCTGCACTGTGCACTTTTTCCATTAACTGGGAACAAGAAAACAATAGCCTGTAATGTCCCACTGTTGGGCAAAGGCCTCTCATCTCACTGAAGATATCAGTACAGTATTGACGATTATTTTTCAAAAAATTCTTAGGGCCCTTTCAAATTATGCGTTTCGTGTCGGACCGCTGCGGTGCCGAAGCGGTGCGTTTGTCGTGTTGTGAACGTACGATCGTGTGTTTTCATACAAATCGAGCAGCTCGGCAACAGTGCGGCGTCGGTACCGCGAAATAATTTTAATACGCACTGTTGCCGAGCTGCTCGATTTGTATGAAAACACACGATCGTACGTACACAATACGACAAACGCACCGCTTCGGCACCGCAGCGGTCCGACACGAAACGCATAATTTGAAAGCGCCCTTACCCTCTGGACCAAAACGATAGTTCTGAAAAAGTCATCGGCCTCTTTTTGAGTCAAATCCTTGTTCCTTTCGACTAATCTTATCGGAGCAATCAGTACATGTCCTGGTATGACACATCTGGAAGAAAAATAGTTAAAACATGTATTTCATTAATTTCGAGAATCGAGAAGGTCAATGGCCAACCCTAGTGTCGGAGTTCTCAGACCGCCTAAAGGACGACATGGTCTGAAGATTGAAATCCGTGACCGACAATTTACCGTGCCTTCCGAAGCTCGGTCCGAACCGCTACCGTGCTTCGGAGGGCACGTTAAATTGTCTGTCTAGGTTGTTTCAACTTTCTATCGTTAGACCACGTCGGAGGCCTTTAGGCGGTCTAAAAACTCCGACTCCAGTGGTGGTCACTGACCTACTCGAACTTACTTTTTTAGGGCGCGATTTTGTTATAATATACTAGCTGTGCGCCGCGGTTTCACCCGCAACCCACCCGTTCCTTTAGGAATATCGGGATTTTTGTTACTTACTAGCTGTGCCCTGCGGTTGCACCCGCATTTATTCCGTCACTGCTTACCTTTTAAACCTTCCCTGGACTTTCATGAATATTTCAAGACCAAAATTAGCCAAATCGGTTCAGCCGTTCTCGAGTTTTAAGCAGACTAACGAACAGCAATTCATTTTTATTATATAGATAGGACTAGTTTAATATAAAATCTTATATATAAAATTCTCGTGTCACAGTGTTTGTTCGCGTACTCCTCCGAAACGGCTTGACCGATTCTCATGAAATTTTGTGAGCATATTGAGTAGGTCTGAGAATCGGCCAACATCTATTTTTCATCCCGAAATTCCCGCGGGAACGGGTACAACGCGGGTGAAACCGCGGGGCGCAGCTAGTTAATATATATATTTAGATGTTGCTCACCTCAAATTGACAAAAGCATAAGTTAACTCTGATTTAAAGAACACGCAAGTCTCTGGCACTCTTACATGTCCAAAAACATTGGTTTGTACGCCCGATTGTTTGCTGATTACTTGTTCGGTTTGCTGTACGGGAACCGCGGGTGAATCCGAGTGCAGAGGTAGTATGGCCTTCCTTAGACTAAGGCTGTAAAGAGAGTATACATCTCGTCTGTAAAGAAAAATAGATATTAGGCAGACACTGTACTGATTCAAATTAGCCAAACGGTCGAGCCGTTTTGGAGTTATAGCTAGAAAAACGAAAAAGTAAAGAAAAGTTTTACCCTATGTTTCCCACAGCTGGGCAAAAGCCGGGACCGACGGCTTAACGTGCCCTCCGAAGCACAGCCTCCGTGGTCTTGTGGTTTGAGCGCCCGGCTCACGACCCGGAAGTTCCGAGTTCGATTCCCAGTGGAGATATACCACAAAAATCTCTTTGCAAGACTGTCCCCAGTTTGGTTAGGGCATTGCAGGCTGAATCACCTGATTGCTCGAAAAGTAAGATGATACAAGCTTAGAGCTTACTTTGGGTCTAATTAACCGTGTGTGAATTTATCCCGGTGTATATATATATATATATATATATCCGCCTTATTCATTAACGATATTAAACTTAAACAGTGTTTTAAAGTGTTTTGTCTCTTTCACTCTTTGGCACATAGCGTATGTCGGAAAGGGACAAATTTGATAGCTAAGCGTTTATGAATAAGGCCGTTAGTCACCAACCTTTTATGCCTAAAAACAGGCATATTTGTTCTAACATCCTCCAATTTTTTCGGGCATATATGTACCACTCCATAACTGGGCGATTTAGTACCACAGTCGGTCAGTATATTCCCCCATGGGTCTATTATAACTGCGTGGCCAAAGGACTTGCGTTTGGCGTTGTGCGAGCCGGATTGAGCGGCGGCGATTACGTAGCATTGATTCTCTATGGCCCGGGCTCTGAAAAAAAACATTTTTGAAAAAAAACCGGCCAAGTGCGAGGCGGTCTCGCGCACGGAGGGTTCCTTTAAAAAACGAAAAAAAAACACGTTTGTTGTATGGTTGCCCCCTTGAATATTTGTTTTATTTTATTTTTTGTATTTGTTGTTATAGCGACAATAGAAATACATCATCTGTGAAAATGTCAACTGTCTAGCTGTCACCGTTCTTGAGATACAGCCTGGTGACAGACGGACGGACGGACAGCGAAGTCTCAGTAATAGGGTCCCGTTTTTACACTTTGGGTACGGAACCCTAAAAAGTGAGTGTTTAACTATAATGTCCCACTGCTGGTCAAAGGCCTCTCATCTCACTAGATTTCAGTACAGTGAGGAGGATGTCGTAATCACCACCCTTGACTAACGGGTTGGTGATCTCAAACACGAGCCATGTTTGAAAAGTACGAAAGATGTTCTCGCCGTTTATAATATTAGTAGGACCTAGTTTACTTTCATCCCGAAATTCCCGTAGGATTGATTCCTTACCTCAGTAAAACATGCCAGTGAGCCTCGCCCGTGGTCTGTGTGAACGCGGACGGATACGTCAGTACTGAGGCACCCATTATGCTCAGCGCGCAGCTGAGCTCGGGAAACCGCATGTCGTAGCATATCGCCATACCTGTGGCGATGAAATAACAAAAACTGAGAAGTGTTCGCGTAAACTTAAGAAACCAGGAATCATGTATGCATGTTTGATACACTTTCACGAAAAAACTACTGGACGGATTTTGATGAAACTTTACAGTAATATAGTTTATACATCAGAATAACACATGGGATACATTCTATCCCGAAATTCCCGCGGGAACGGGTACAATGCGGGTAACACCAAGGGCGCGTCTCGTGAGATAATAAGACAATTCCGCAGTCAATATTTCGCACTAGCAGCGCCCGCGGTTTTACCCGCGTTATACCCGTTCCCGTGGGAATTTCGGGATGAAAAATAGCCTATAACCTTCCCGTTGAATGCGGCTATCCATTACAAAAAGAATTATTCAAATCGGTTCAGTAGTTTCTGAGATTAGCGCGTTTAAACAAACAAACAAACAAACAATCAAACAAAACAAACTCTTCAGCTTTATAATATTAGTATAGATACACATGTGTTCTGTACATGCTTACCAATTTTCCCAATAGGCGAGTCCACTGGGGTAACTATATGCCCTCCAGAATTCGAGTAATCACTCTCTTTCAATCTTACATTCTTTTCAGGAATCTCTACATCGAAGAGATGCAGTTTTCTGTACGTCTGTACTATATCGCCGGCGCTATTTATTATTATATGTGTGTTATACATCTTTGTAGTGTCATTCGAATCCTGGAACAAAGAATAATATATGCAAAAGATGTTATTGAAGACTAGCTGTGCCCCGCGGTTTCACCCGCAGCGCCCCCGTTCCCGTTGGAATTTTGAGATTTTTATTCCTTATTTTTCTTATATAAAAACCTTGTCCTGACAATAAGGTACACATTAAAAAAGAATCATCCAATCTGGTGCAGTCGTTCTGAAGTTATGTGCTTAGCAACAGATTCAGCAATTCATTTTTAGGGTTCCGTAGCCAAATGGCAAAAACGGAACCCTTATAGATTCGTCATGTCTGTCTGTCTGTCTGTCCGTCCGTCTGTCCGTCTGTCCGTCTGTCTGTCCGTATGTCACAGCCTTTTTTCTCCGAAACTATAAGAGCTATGTTGTTGAAACTTAGTGTGTAGATGTATTCTGTGAACCGCATTAATATTTTCACACTAAAATAGAAAAAAAATAAAATTTTAGGGGGGTCTCCCATACATAGAAATGAAAAAAATATATTTTTTTTTCATCAAACCCATACGTGTGGGGTATCTATGGGTAGGTCTTCAAAAATGGTATTAAGGTTTTTAATATCATTTTTTTCTAAACTGAATAGTTTGCGCGAGAGACTCTTCCAAAGTGGTAAAATGTGTGTCCCCCCCCCCTGTAACTTCTAAAATAAGAGAATGATAAAACTAAAAAAAATATATGATGTACATAACAATGTAATCTAACACCGAAAATTGGTTTGAACGAGGTCTAGTTAGTAGTTTTTTTTTTACGACATAAATCGTAAACCGCAAAAAAATACTGATTATTCATTCAATAACTCAAATGTAAATAAAAAAACATTTATTTCAAGAACTTCTTTATTATGTTACTCGCTGCTACGGAACCCTTCATGGGCGAGTCCGACTCGCACTTGGCCGCTTTTTTATATTATAGAAGATTAAAACAAGTTTTGACACGTCCATTGGCACATGTTTTCTTATACAATTCTTTCTTATTTTTTTAAGTTAAGTTACCAAACTCCTCAGAAATGGCTTGACCGATTTTTATGACATTTTATGTATATTTTTAGTACCTTTCTGAGAGTAAATTTTTCATAACGCTAAGTGATAAGGTTTGTCCCTCCCTAAGATTTTTTTGGACTTTTTTTAATGATATACGGTAGCCAAAAATAGAGATTTTCCTGCACTAAAAATTCTACGATCAACTCCTATTTTTCCATCGCGATTTTATATGGCAAAACAAAATTGCCGTCTCAGCTAGTATATGTATAATATAATAATATAATTATGTATGTATAATTTTCTTACCCTCTCATGCACGCCTCCTATAGACAACCATACTCCATGCTCTGCGGCCAGCTCTCTATATCTCTTGACTATGGTCCCTCCAATAATTGACTCCGATAAACGAACGACGTCCTTTTTATTATCAGCTATATAGTCACAAGCTTCAGGGAAAAATATCATCTGGAATTATAAATAGTCGTCATCAGATTGATTTATAGACAACTAGCAACATACTTCGGTTTTACCCGCGTTGTGCCTGTTCCCGTGGGAATTTCGGGATGGAAAATGGCCTATAGCCTTCCCAATGAATGTCCAAATCCATTTCATTCATTTTGAGTAGGTTAGTGGTCAACCTTGGAGTCGGAGCTTTTAGACCGCCTAAAGGCCTCCAGCATGGTCTAATGCTTGCTAAGCATGGTAGGGCGCAGATAGAAATGCCACTATCGAAATAAATGCAAGTATTTACCTTAACATCTTCTTTAGCGGCATCGCTTACAAGTTTGCTGACAACCTTTAAATTTATTGCCTTGTCTGCTACTGCTGTCATTTGACAAACTGCTACTCTGTTACTCATTCTGGCACTGCTACTATGATATCTACTTTGTGTTACAATTTCTTTTCTTAAGAACCTTTTTAGAAGTAACCAATGCTGAAAATAAGAAATAAGACTGTAAGATCCACTGACCTCTATTATTTACACACTGGACTGGCTGTTGACCATACAAATGACAGCTAATTTTGTGTGGCATTTTGAAGCGCCCCTGCAAGTGTCCCGAGAACTATTTTTTATTACTTGTCCCAAAATGTGGACCAATGTTGTCAATTTTCCAGCCGAAGACGACTGCCTTTTTCCTCTTCAGGATTGATCGACAAGAAAGAAAAAACAAAGTATACAAACAAACAAAAAATCTTTAGCTTCATATTAATACAGTGAAGAGAATATTGTAATCATCATAATATTATTATGTACTAGCTGTGCCCCGCGGTTTCACCCGCAGCGCCCCCGTTCCCGTGGGAATTTTGAGATTTTTATTCCCTATAAACCTCACGGAGCCCGAGACCTTTCAAAGGAATGCAAAACCGTGGAAATCGGTCCAGCCATTCACGCGTGATGCCTTGACCAAGGAAAACGGGTTTCATTTTTATATATATAGATACTGCAGGTTCGTGATCTCAAACCTGAGTTCAAAAAGTAAATATAAATGAGGCTTAATGTTAAAGTTGTATTGAATTTTAAATTGTTACCTCTTTGCAATAATAGAAAGCAAATCTCTGTTTGTCTGAGATCACGATAAGAATAATTTTCTGTTCTGCTAATTATTAACGGATCACAATGAATTAGCTATACATTGTATATCGTAGACATAAATCTATATATATAAAACAAAGACGGGATTGTTACAACACTTATAACTCGAGATCGGCTGGATCAATTTTCATGGTTTTTGTTTCGTTGGATTTGTCTCCGCCCTGAATAGCAGAATACATTTTAAAAACAATAAAAACTTGGAATAAAAATCTCAAAATTCCCACGGGAACGGGGGCGCTGCGGGTGAGACCGCGGGGCACAGCTAGTATTATATAAGTATGTATTCACGTACCTAATTGAAATTGTTAATATTTAAAATACGAAACAAAGAACTCACTCATACAATACTGAAGACTGTAAATACATTTATCGGTATCGGCGTCTTTACATAGCAAATGAGATAAAGCTATTAAATACGTACGTCAATTAAAACAGAGTAAGTTATGTACTGATAAGAAAACCATTTATTAATGTACAAAAATGTAAACAAACCGGCAAGTTGTGATTTTACGGCATTTGTAACGAAACATAATTATGAAAACAGAGCTGAAATACTTACCCGCATTATGCGGATACACAAAAATACTTAAAGTTTGCGTAAAAGGTAAAAATTCATTTATTTTCCGTATTGCTAATTATTTTGGTATAAACAGCACAGATAAACAGCTGAGTGAGACGCAGTTTTTTTTTAAAATATTTTTGTCAAAACTGACATTGACAGTGATAATAAGTGTCATTTCATTCAACAGTTCTGTTCTATGCAGAATTGTTTGGCATTTACATTCTTTAAGAAAAATTCTGTGATCGGTCCGCGTCCGGCTGTTAAGGTTAAAACAGTGTCAGTGGGATTGTTATAGTTTTTTTAGTGTTTTTGTTGTTTTTCTAAAGGATTTACCGTGCAGATTGATTGTGTCGTCTTACTAACAATTTCAGTGGGTTCTAACATTGTATAGTTGGTAAGTAAACATGGAAACCATGCCGCCAGACCCGCCTCCCAAACCACCAGATATTTCTCCTAGCCCTTGTACTTCCACCGAACCACAACCTATTCGAAATAAACGGCGTATGGAAGTTGACGAGGTTGTTCCTCATTCTAATAGCAAAAAAACAATCACGGATCCGGATTTAGCGTCGGCTTCGGTACAAACAGTTTACCTCCACCCAGAGTTGATTTTGGGTATTAAATCTTACAGAAACACTGATGTAGGTCCTTTTAAAATCATTGTCTCTCGCACTGAACAAGATCTCTCGGCTGGTACTACAATCAGACCTATCAAATTTGGCCAATTCCTTCACCACAATAAAATTACTAATATATGTAAAGACGGTATTAAAAAAATGGGTAGGAATAAAATATCGGTTGAATTCTGTACTGCTGATGATGCTAATAAGTTTCTATGTAATCCAATTGTTGCCCAACACAAATACGATGCGACAATCCCATCTTACAACATCTCTCGCATGGGAGTTGTTCGAGATGTCCCGGTAGACATATCTATGCAGGAGTTTGCAGAGACATTAATTCTTCCCCATGGCTGTGGTTTTGTTCTCAAAGCTCGTCGTATCAATAAAAAAAGACACAATGATGGTAAAATAGAATGGGTCCCTACACAAACTGTTGTTATAACATTCCACGGTCAAGTTCTCCCATCCCATGTTTACTCTTTTAACACCTCGCTTCCAGTTGATATTTACACATATCCCACCATCCAGTGTAATAACTGTTGTAGGTTCGGACACATTGCTGCACAGTGCAGGTCCAAGCCTCGCTGTTACAAATGCTCGCAACCTCACACTGGAAACAGTTGTGATGTTATTGAATCCAATGCTACATGCCTTCACTGCTCTGGAAGACATTTTGCTACCAATAAAACTTGCCCCGAACATGACCGACAGAAATCAATTAAAGTTATCATGTCTAAGGAATCCATCTCGTACGAGGAAGCATCTACCCACTTTCCCAAAGTTTCCCGGTTATATTCAGAGATGGCTTCCCGCGAAGTACCATCCACATCAGCTTACCTTCAGCTCAACCCATCTCTCCCTCACTCAAACAATTTCTCTCAATCCTACCGCAAAACAGTGTTTACCACTCCCAAACCTAAAGCTCCACTTGGCAAAAGCTATGATGCTTCAGCTCATCAAGCTATTATTGCCACTGAAAAATCGACGCTTCCTAATGGGTGCGCCTTTAATAGTCAATCCTCCAATCCTGATAATTCTCAAGATAACATCATCCATCTTTTAATTTCCATGTTAATCCAAATCTTATCACAAAATCAAATTTCCTTACCGTCCCACGTTGCCCAAAAACTGTCCCAACTCATCTCTACCACTAGTCATGGCTCCAACAACCATTATTCAATGGAACTGCGGGAGCATCAGAGCGAAAAGGCCTGATTTATTCACCCTATTAAATAAATACACTCCATCGGTCGTGGCCATCTCGGAGACGTGGCTGGTCCCGGGGTCCAAGTTCAGGATTCCCGGCTATGCCTGTCTTCGGGATGACCGGGCTGATGGATATGCTGGTAGTGCCCTTTTCATCAGAAGGTCACTTACTTACTCCCAAATTCCGCTTCCTTTTCAGTCCCCTTACCTTAACATAGTCGCTGCCAGAGTCCTAAATATCTCCTTCGTTTCTTTATACATCCCTCACCCTAATTCTTCACTCATCCCAGATATTCTCGCTTTACTCTCCTCTGTTCCTAGTCCTGTGATTGTCATGGGCGATTTTAACGCTCACCATAGATCATGGGGGTCACATAAAGACGATCTGTTTTCTTTGTCTTTAATGGAAATATTTGACGAATTAAACATATGCGTTGCAAATGACGGTTCCCCGACCCGACGAACTCGCCCTACCCAAGATCCAAGAAGTGCTGTGGATCTCACAGTCACTTCTCCCTCCATCTCTACTCGCATTTCCTGGCGTACCCTCTCAAATTCCCATGGTAGCGACCATTATCCTATCCTCATCTCCCTCCCTAATAGCGTCGTTCCGCTAACAAATCGTTCTCCCCTCCTAAAATACAGAGTATCTGGAGCTAATTGGGATTCCTTTTCTTTATCTTTAACCCACAGTCTCCAAACTCTTCCCTCAGCAAATGCAGACAACGCCCTGGAATGTTATGGTCTCTTCGTTGAGGCCATTATATCTGCTGCAGATGCCAGCATTCCGACTAAAACGGACCATAAATTCCGCATTTCAGTCCCATGGTGGGATTCCGATTGCACGTCCGTAGTACGAGATAGAGATGAAGCTGAGTTGACATACAACTCTAGTATGTCTGAAAGCAATTTTATGGCCTATCAGAGAGCAGCTGCCAAACACCGACTCACCCTCTCCACAAAGAAACGTACCGGCTGGCATAAATTTTGTGAGGGCTTATCTCCCAGAACCTCGTCATCAACGGTCTGGAAAAATATAAAAAAATTTAGAGGCTCTCAGACAGAAAACTCTCCCCCATCAAACGATCCGACTCCCTGGATCGAGTCTTTTTGTGACAGGATAGCTCCTCCTTCAGTACCTGACAAAGACTCCCTCCCCCCTCAACCTACTTATATTGCTTCTTCTGATCAATTCAACTCTCATTTTACCCTATTTGAACTCCAACTTGCCCTTGACGGACGTACAGACACAACTCCAGGCAGTGACGGCATTCCCTATTCATTCATTACCCATGCTCCAAATGAATTTAAATTATACTTCCTCAACCTCTGTAACATCTTTTTTGATTATGGTATTATCCCAGAATCGTGGAAATCCCAAATCATCATCCCAGTTTTGAAACCCGGAAAAGACCCTACAAACTCCAGCAATTACAGACCTATAGCCTTATCCTCAGTTCTCTGCAAGATCATGGAGCATATGATTAAAAACCGCATTGAATGGTTTGTAGAGAGCAAATCTAAATTAGGTAGCTCTCAGTACGGCTTTAGAAAAGGTAAGAGCACGCTAGATAATCTAAGTATCCTCACGACCGAAATTAGAACCGCCTTTCTCAAAAAAGAATTCTTGATTGGTGTGTTTCTAGATGTAGAAGCTGCGTACGATAACGTCCTTCTTCCGATACTCAGGAGCATTCTCATACAGCTGAATATCCCAGAGAAGCTGGTCAGATTCTGTATCGCACTTCTGTCTCATCGTTCAGTCTCGATTCGAACATCTGGAATGGCTATACTTAGGATGATCTGGAAGGGTCTCCCTCAAGGGTCCGTGTTGAGCCCTATATTATATGGCCTATACACCAGTGGCCTAGAGCACTCTGTAGAACCCCAATGTCAATCTCTACAGTTCGTCGACGATTTGGCTCTCTACAAATCATCTCAATCTATCGAGGATGCTCTCTCTCAATTAAATACAGCTTTAAATAATCTCAATATTTGGCTAACATTTCATGGCCTGTCTCTTTCCGCCCCGAAGAGTAAATTGATAATTTTCACCAAAAAACGGTCTGTCCCGCAAATTAGCTTGCATTTAGGGGATGAGGTAATCCCGCAGGTTACCTCAGTTAAATTCTTAGGCGTTCACCTTGACACTAGATTGACTGGTTCCCAGCACTGTGAATACGTGGTCCAAAAATGTGAAAAAAACATTAACGCCCTCCGAGCACTATCGGGTGTATGGTGGGGCTCACATCCTATGACTCAGAAAATATTGTACAACGCAATAGTTCGCAGTCATTTGGATTATGGAACTTCAGTTTTGGACCCCGGTAATAAAACAGCATTTGATAAACTAGAGAAAATTCAATCAAAATGCCTACGTATTATACTAGGAGCAATGAAATCCTCTCCTATAAATGCCATGCAGGTAGAATGTGTGGAGCCCCCTTTATCCTTACGCAGACAACAACTAGCTGATAATTATTTTTTCAAGATTCTGCATTTTTCTAATCACAAACTATTAGATAAGATAAAACTACTGACCGATTTGTATGATAATTTGAATTCATCAAACTCGAAGGTCCCTTGTCTAGTCAATAGTTACAGGAAATATCTCCGTCTACCATACCCTGTCAATCAGTTTCTTACGCACCCAATATATTCTGTCCCCTATGAATCATTAACTCATCAACCTAAAGTCATACTTGACTTTGGAATTGATAAACAATCAATAGAACCAAACAATTACTTTAATTCTCGAATTTCATCTGAATTTAATGAGTTTCTCTTGATGTTCACTGACGCCTCTAAGTTCTCCAACTGTAGTCCAGTAGGTATAGCTGTATGGATACCAAAATATAAAATAGTCCTTAGCTACAAATGCCCTGAACTCGCGTCAGTCTTCACAGGTGAAGCCATTGCCATCTTAGAAGCAGTCCGATACATTTTATCTCACAATATTCCCAAAGCCGCGATTTTCTCAGACTCAAAGAGCTGCCTCCAATCTATTATTTCTAATCCGTTTAGTTCTAAAATCAGATCCCCTCCGATAATAGGAATCCGCGAGGCTTTGTGCCAGTGCAGCCAACTCAATTTGGACGTCATCCTTATATGGGTCCCTGGTCATCGTGGCATACTAGGGAACGAGACCGCAGATAACTACGCCAAACAAGCTGTCTCACTTGGATTACCGGATCACATGTCATTATACACCAACGACCTGGTACCTATGGCCAAACAATCACTTTTCTCCTCTTGGTCCCTGGCATGGAACTCCTCAACCAATTTAAAAGGCAAATGGTTAGGCAGAATCCAACCGATAATTCCGTCGAAACCGTGGTTCTCTCAGTACAAGTTCATGAGTAAATGCGTAACCTCTACCATCTGTCGGCTACGCCTTGGCCACACATGCTCTCCGACCCATCTCGCTAAACTCCGGATCCGGGATCATTCATTGTGTGAATGTGGCCTGGAGGACGGTACTCTAGACCATATTTTCTTTAATTGTCCTCAACAACGCTTCTCCCTATATAATGTTCTCCCTGATGATATCCCTCGTCCCACCTCCATCCAATGTCTTTTATCTAGTCTCCCTTCCTCTATAAATATAATTTGTAAATATATTAATATTAACAAACTAAAACTGTAAATATTTTTCGTAATTATCTCTGTGTGTTATGTGTTGTATTTTGTATGTCCTGGTATATTAGAATGTAAATACTTGTTTTATGTTGTCCTGCGTGATTTATGGTATAATAATATATGTATTCATTTGTGTCTTGTTTTAGGATAATCTGCTCGGGATATTCATAAACTACCGATCAAGACAATATTACCGATTAAACTTTCCCCATCTTGTTTACGCCTTACGGGCACACTGACACTGGCGGAATTGCGACGAAATGTCGGCAGAAGCCATCAAACAAAAATTGAATTGAATTACATTCTTTAACGGAATTTATGGAGGATGTTTTTTACCTGACTGCAGCGAATATAAAAAGGAGGGATAAATTATGTTTCAATAATCAAACGAACAAAAGTATTAAACAAAAAATATTTAAAGAACTATACGTACATATTCGACTTTTACGTGGACGAAGTCGCGGACAATACCAAGTTAAAATTACAGGTTATTCATTTAAGTATCAATGTTGCAATAAAATGCAAACTAAATTTCATGATTTAATTATTATACCTACAGTTAAAAATCGACATATCACACGTGAAATAGAACGTTACGAAACGATCACGTTCAGAAACCTGAAAGAAATACCTATACATACATAACATAATTGCCGGCCGACTTGGCTTGATTTGATAATAATATGTCCTCTGCATAAAACTAATAGACACAATCAAATGTATTACCAAAGGAAAAATTATAGATAAGTAATTGGTAAAATACAAATAAACCATTTAATCTATAAATAATATTAACTATATTTTAAATAATATTAACAATGGTTTTCGATCACACCCACTACTGTCAATGATGTCAATCTAGAAAAGTCTCCAAGGTGACGGAATTTCGTTTTAATCCGAAAATAAAAATAAGTTGATTACATTCATATTTGTTCGATACTTTGTGATCTTTACTTCTGAATAAAAATCTAGTGAAAACGTTAAAATGCCGGACACGAACGGTGGGGCAGCATCTGAGGTGAGTTATTATTGTTGACTGAGAAATAAAAACATAATAAGATTATTATGAACTAATTTGGAAAGTATTTTTAGAAATTTTATCGTAGCTCCAAAAGAACAAGAACAATGCTTTCTACAATAACTTTGATCATTCGAGCACAAAGACTAATTAGCCTCGTATTTTGTCAAAGATTAGAGTACCTACAATGCTATCAAAACAAGCAAATTTTGGGTTTATTTTCGAAGTTTTTTAGTGTTAATACTTTGTTTCAGATACCTAAACCCAAGATAAAACACGACTGGTATCAAACGGAGTCTCAAGTAGTCGTCACAGTGCTCATTAAAAATGCTCCAAGTGAAAAAGTTAAAGTTCAATTTGGTGACCGAAGCGTGAGTATATTATTATATCTTTTACAAGTAGCGCCGCGCGGTCTTACATGTATTGTACCCGATCTCGTGGGAGTCTCTGTATAAAACTATATGCCATAACCTTCCTCTTGTACATATAGCGTTGCCAGGCGTCCGGATAAAGCCGGACATAGTTAGGCTTTTTGATTGCATGTCCGGCTAAAATAAACGGTGTCCGACTTGTCCGGCTTTTGTTAGGCTTTTTACATTTCGCAAACAAGCGAGCACTGCCGCCGCGCCGCCGAGCGTGGCCGAGCGTAGGCGAGTCGACTACCGAACCGAAGTGCCGCCCGTCGCCCTCAATAATATAGGGTGTCCGGCTTTTTTAACCAAATGTCCGGCCAAACTGGCTGGTCTGTCCAGCTATTAGGTTTGGCAACCTGGCAACGCTATGTACATAGCTATACAATAGAAAAATAATTCCCGTGGTATCTGCAGCTTTATTATATTTTGTCATAAGAGTTTTATAACTATCTACTGGGTTATATAAAGCACTAGCCGCGCCCCGCGGTATTACCCGCGTTGTATCGGTTCCCGCGGGAATTTCGGGATAAAATGTATCCCATGTGTTATTCTGATGTATAACCTATATTACTGTAAAGTTGCATCCAAATCCGTACAGTAGTTTTTACGTGAAAGAGCAACAAACATACATCCATCATCACAAACTTTCGCATTTATAATATTATAGTAGGATATATATTTCGATTCAACTCCACAGCTATCCATAACAAGCGCAATCCCATCCTCGGACTCCGAGTACAGTCTAGAGATAGAATTAGCCAACGAGATCGACCCGTCTCTCTCTACGTATGTTGTGTCTCCCTCTAAGATTGAAGTTAAGATGAGAAAAAGAGAAGGCTTAAGATGGACTCAGTTGGAGGGAGAAGCAGGAGGAGAGAAAGTGAAGGCAATACCACAGGGTGAGTCTTACTAATAAATATAATGAATAAAATAAATAAACCTGGACAAATTCACTCACGGTTAATTAGACCAACAGCCTCCATGGTCGTGGTGGTGTTGTGGTTTGAGCGCCCGGCTCATGATCCAGAGATTCCTGGTTCGATTCCCGGTGGGGACAATATCTCACAAAAATCTCCTTGTGCGACTGCCCTCAGTTTGGTTAGGGCACAGGCTGAATCACCTGATTGCCCGAAAAGTAAGATGATTCCGTGTTTCGGAGGGCACGTGCAGCCGTCGGTCCCGGTTACTTTCTACGGATAGTAGTCGTTACGTGAGCCATGTCAGAGGCCTTTGGCGGCTCAATAACTCTTGACACCAGGATTGGTCAGGGTGACCATCCACTCGATGAAGAAGAAGAGACCCAAACCATAGAGCTTAACCAAGGAGTGGGACATTACAGGCTTGTACTTTACTTTTTATGTATGTTTCTTTTTCAGCGGTAATAGACGCTTCAGGCCCCCCGCCTCAACAACCCCCCAAACTATTTAGAAAAGATTGGAATAAGATTGAAAAGGATATCACCAAAATGGTCAGTGTGATTATATGCTTATACTACCCGCGTTGTAAACGTTCCCGCAGGAATTTCGGGATAGAATATATCCCATGTATTATTCTGATGTATTTTAACCTTTAATGTGAAGTTTCATCCAAATTCGTTCAGTAGTTTTTGCGTGAATTTTGTTTCACTTGGCTTCACTTTTATGCTTGCCTTGCTGATGTCGGGAGTTTTAGAAAGAAGTTCCTTATCGCGCGTTGCGAAAGGGGGCTAGACGGAAAAGTTGTAACGACACTTTTTGCGTCAGAGAGAGAGACAGACAGAGAAACATGCGCACGCCAGAGAGAGACAGGCAGAGAAACATGCGCACTGTCTGTCTCTCTCTCTCTCTTATAGAAAGCAAGCTAGATATTTTCGTTTCGTCTTTCTGTTTCGCACTGAACAGTGTGGTGTCGCGACGATTATTTTTGTTGGTAATAAATAAACTTCGTTCCATCCGGGTGTCCCTTGACACCTCTCAAGTTTTTTTTATTTAGACCGCCTAAAGGCCTCCGATTGTTGTCGTTGCAGGAGGAAGAAGAGAAGCCCGAGGGCGAAGCCGCTTTGAACGCTTTATTCCAAAAGATATACGGCGAGGGATCTGACGAAGTCCGTCGAGCTATGAACAAGAGTTTCGTGAGTACATCCTATACTAATACTAGCACTGCCCCGCGGTTTACCCGCGTTGTACCCGTTCCCGTGGGAATTTTGGGATGGAAAAGAGCCTGTGACCTTCCCGTTGAATGTGGCTATCAATTACAAAAATAATTATTCGAATCGGACCTGTAGTTTCTGAGATTACTGCGTTCAAACAAACAGAAAAACAAATTATTTAGCTTTATTATCTAATAGCTGTGCCGTGCCCTGCGGTTTCACCTGCATTTTTTTCCTCACTGCTTACCGTTTAAACCTTCCCTGAACTTTCATGAATATTTCAAGACCAAAATTAGCCAAATCGGTTCAGCCGTTCTCGAGTTTTAAGCAGACTAACGAACAGCAATTCATTTTTATTTATATAGATAGATATATACCTAATATAGATAATAAAAAACCTATTTTCAACACTTTTTTCCTTATTTTTCCCAGGTGGAGTCGGGAGGCACTGTATTGTCCACAAATTGGAATCAAGTAGGTAAAGAAACTGTAGAAGTAAAACCACCGGACGGTGTCGAGTATAAGAAGTGGGATGGTTAGATTATTGATAGCAGCGCCCCGCGGTTTCACCCGTATTCTACCCGTTCCCGCGGGAAATTCGGGATAAAAATATCACATAACCTTCCTATTGAATGTAGCTATCTAATACAAAAACAATTATTCAAATCTGATTGGCAGTTCCTGAGATAAGCGAACTATAACAAAATGTCAACCTCTTCAGCTTTTTTATATTAGTATACATTGTATTGTAATGGTAGTATTATCTCACGAGCTCCCCTGAGCCATACTTGTAGTGAGACTTTCCTCAGTTTGGTTAGGGCATTGCAGGCTGAATCACCTGATTGCCCGAAAAGTAAGATGATTCCGTGCTTCGGAGGGCACGTTAAGCCGTCGGTCCCGGTTACTTTCTACGGATAGTAGTCGTTACTTGAGCCATGTCAGAGGCCTTTGGCGGCTCAATAACTGACACCAGGATTGGTCAGGTTGACCATCCACTCGAAGAAGGAATTTCGGGAATTTTATACGTATAAACCTTCCTCTGAATCACTCTGTCTATGTAAAAAAACTGCATCAAAATCCGTGCAGTAGTATTTGAATTTATCGCGAACAGACAGACAGACGCGGCCGGGGACTTTGTTTTATAATATGTAGTGATTACCTACACACATATGGCTCAGGGGCTCTCGGGAGATAAAATACCTTTGGTAACAAAAAATTACGATGCGACATAATTTAGTAAGAATGAGATTGATAATATGTGTAGCCTATTCCCAGTAGTCTTACCGCGTAGTCTTACCAGTTGGACTACTGGGAATTTCCTTCCCAATAGACTTACTAGTAAGACTTGATCGTTATTAACAAAAACAATTAAACAATTTTCTTACTATTCGGTAGGTTAGGGTTATTTTTTTTTATCAGTTACGTAAAAAAAAACCCTAACCTACCGAAGAAAGTGGTCGAATGGTCTTACTAGTAAGTCTATTGGGATGGAAATTCCCAGTAGTCTAACTGGTAAGACTACGCGGTAAGACTACTGGGAATAGGCCATATGTGTCAGCAAGCCGCGACGTAATTTTGGATGCTTCAGATCATTCAAAATTACGTCTCATAATTCAGCACTATCCATGTGGAATTTTATTGTATCGGTTATTTAATTAATAATAAAGCATTTGTATGTATTACATAATGTATTGTGTTTTATTGGTTTAAGCATCCTCTCATTCAAATCCTATTCATCGCAACCACTGACCTGTGTAGAGGTCAGTGATCGCAACACTTAGTTTGTGACACGAGAGGCATCACTATATTGTGTCACCCTCCGTGGTCTTGTGGTTTGAGCGCTCGGCTCACGATCCGGAGGTTCCGGGTTCGATTCCCGGTGGGGACAATATCTCACAAAAATCTCTGTGAGTCTGCCCTCAGTACGGTTAGGGCATTGCAGGCTGAATTACCCGAAAAGTGAGATGATTCCGTGCTTCGGAGGGCACGTTAAGCCGTCGGTCCCAGTTACTTTCTACGGATAGTAGTCGTTAATGAGCCATGTCAGAGGCCTTTGGCGGCTCAATAACTCTGACACCAGGATTGGTCAGAGGTTGACCATCCACTCGATTAAAAAGAATAGAACAGCTTTAAGTAAAAGGTGTGACCGAAACGTGTTGAGGGACACTCAACAGTAACCTCCGTCCCCAATAGCTGTTTGTAAGTATTTGATTATATCGAAAACTACTAAATATATTTATATGCGGTTTTCACCAACATACAAAGTGATTCAAAATTAAGATTTTTGCCTACTTTTCATGCTTAAAATCCTACAGCAACGACTTTAATACGGGAAAAGCCGCAGGGCACTACAAGTTTAAAATAAAATCAATTTAAACAAGACAATAATTTAATAATAAATAAATTAAATCTTAAACATAGCTTTGGCGACTTTCCCGGCCTTCAAATCTGCAATAGCCGACTCGTATTCTGACAGAGAGTACGTTTGTACTCCAATCTTTTCGTAATCCAGATATCTGAAAGAACAAGACATAATTAGTATAAGTACTTTTGATTGGCTCAAAATGTGGACTCTCAAAATGTCGTCAATTTTCCAGCCGAAGACGATTGCTCCTGAAGAGGAAAAAAGTTTAGTGATTTTATTTCATTCTTACCACTCTAAACCTTTTTCCTCTTCAGAAGCAATCGTCTTCGGCTGGAAAATTAACGACATTTATCCACATTTTGTGCCAATCCAAAAAAAATAGATTATACATAGACTGTACATTGAAGTGGAGTGGAGTGGAGTGGAGCCCGATATACTAATCAAAGCGCAATCAAACAACGCACCGACATTGTCAAAATCAATTTAATGCGTTGTGATTGGTCAGTTGAGCTCCACTCCGCTTGTAAATAGCTTGTAATAAAACGCACTCTTAGGGTGCTTGTTCATTAAGCGGAGCGGAGAAATATTAACCAATAGGAATACAACACATCTCCTACTTCATCTTCTGCTCCTGCTCCTGCTCTTAGTGGGATTGCTCCCAAACATTTTAATCAACAGAAAAAATCTTTATATTTAGTAAAGATACAGATATTATGACCCCCAGATTATTATATGCATACAGCACATATTGATGACTCCACGCGGGCATCGAACCCGCAACTAAACTACATTAAAGAATGTCATATTAGGGTCCGTTTCCATAGCAGCGGAGCTGGAGGGAGCCTAATTTACAATCACAGCGCGTTGTGATTGTCAAACAACACATTGACATTGACATCTCTTCGTGATTCGTTGTGATTGGTCAGTTGAGTTCCGCTCCGCTTATGCGTACCCTTATTTCAAAGATCTTACCTATCTCCCATAACCTGGACCCAGGCAATAGCGTTCAGGAACGTGTAGGGGTTGATCTTCACCCCGATAATGGTCAGCTCTTTGTTGTAGATTTGGAAGGGATTAAGGCTGAAATAAAATAAAAAAACAATAATATAAAACAAAATTTTCGTGTCGTCAAAATTGAACCCGCAACTCCCGACACAGTAAGAGCGTTTGTCCACCGCCGCCGGCACCGGACCGTCACCGGGAACGAGATTATTTCGGCCCGAGTTTATTATGACGTGACGGATGTGCGGTGGACACGCGGCTAAAGCAAAACGCTCTAAATGTATCTACCGCTACTTCGGCGCCCGTCATCTCTTTCCCGGTGACGGTCCGGTGCCGGCGGCGGTGGACACACGCTCTAAGCGCTCTTACATGCCACTGTGACAACGGGCTTGTCGAATCCTACTATTTTTCCTATAATATTATAAATGCGAAAGTTTGTGAGGATGGATTTGTTTGAAACTTTACAGTAATATAGGTTATACATCAGAACAACACATTGAATACATTTCATCCCGAAATTCCCGCAGGAACAGGTACAACGCGGGTAACACCGCGGCTAGTATATTATATTAGTATAGATATGAACTTACGTAGATGTATGTGTCTTGGGGCAGCATCCAAAAAGAAGGTATTTACCACCATGGTTAAGGTAATTGAAGTTTATCTCCATTACTTTGCCGACGCCTGTAAAAATAACATAGCAATAAATAAAATTTTGCTTAATAACGTTTTGCTAATAACGTTTTGCTAAGGCGCTCAAATATTTTATTGGAAAACAATATATGTATTAACAGGTCCTTGCTTAAGTATATATTCCATTTCCGTTTCTTCTTTTCCCGGTTTTTTTCAAAGAGCAAAAGAGACAAAACATTTTATAACAGTATTTTATTTAAAGAGTGTTTATCAAATCAATGGCGGAATAACTTCTACTTAGGGTCAATTCACACCGAGACGCGACGCGACGCGACGATACTCAAAGAGGCCAATGATTTCGCGCTACGCCGCGCGTCGTCGCGAGACGCATCGCAACGTCGCGAGGCGCATCTTAAAATCGTAGCAGGACGACGCCTCGCTGACCGGCGATGCACCGCTGCGTCACGATACGTCGCGCTACGCCGCGAGGCACCTCGAGGCGCAGTGCTGCGTGGTGCAACGTAATCTGAATTCTCACAATGTAATGTGTATCTTTTCGTGTAGTGAATAAAGTATATTCTGAGTCGCTCTATGAAAAATGTGCGCGCAGCGTCGCGCCGCGTCGCGTCTCGATGTGAACTGACCCTTAGCAACTCCCTTAATCACTACTGCATGTTGCTATAAAGTTTTGTAAAGGCGTTAAAATATTGTATTGGGCAGAATGGCTTTGTTTTATTTACCTGTGCAGTCAATCATTACATCATAGAGCGTGTCCTCTTTGGCCAAGACATCAGGGGTTACAAGACGGAAACCAGTGTCTGAAAAACAAAATATAATAATATAATACACCCGGAAAAATTCGCTCACGGTTAATTAGAACCAAACTAAGCTCTAAGCTTATGTTATGGAATCTAACTCACTGATACTACTGCATATACATACACAAATACTTTATATGAATATATAAGACGTCTCACTTGTTTTAGTATAAGTGTAAAATTGCATCGAATAAATTTTATAAATATAATTAGCCTGTAATGGCCCACTAGCAAAGGCCTCTCGTCTCACTGAAGATATCGGTACAGTACAGTAAAGAGGACGATTTTTTTAAATGTTGTATGTGCAGTCGCCTGCCAAGACTGAGGTCTCGGGTTCAATTCCCAGGTGGTCGAGCGAAAACATGTTCCCTTCTTTTCAAACGTACCTCGGGTCTGAGATCACCAACCCGCATTTGGTGAGCGTGGTGATTATTACAGGCTAATGGGTACCTACGTTTTTTTCTTTTTTTTATGGTACACTTACCAAGCTTACGGATGATGTCCAGGCGGCTTTGACTCATCTCTGAGACTGTGACGTCTCTGTGTCCGTGATGATGCAACGTGGCGATCCACAGGTTTCCTGTCAACATAAGTAAGCGCGCATTAGATAAAAGATCACAGTTTTACGGCTTGTTAATGGACAGATTATGTACTAACGACAAATTATGCGTTACTAGTCGCGCCCGCTGAGTTGCCCACGTTGTACCCGTTCCCGCAAGAATTCCGGGATAAAGTGTATCCCATCTGTTAGTCTGATGTTTAATCTATTTTATTGTAAAGTTTCATTCAAATCCGTCCAGCAGTTTTTTCGTGAAAGAGTAACAAACATACATCTATCCTCACAAACTTTCGCATTTATAATATTAGTAGGGTGATACGTACCAATGATACCAGCTCCAATCACCAGTATCTTATCTCCTACCAGCAACGGAGAGGCGCGGTCGAACCCGTGTGCGACACACGAGTATGGCTCGCAGAGACCACCTGGAAATAACACAATCCTTTAAAAAAACCGCAAAGTAAGTAAGTATGTAACTGCGAGTAGGTCAGTTGCCCTGGTGTCAGAGTTGTTAGACCGGCTAAAGGAAGACATGGTCTGACGATTGAAACAACCGGGACCGACATTTTACGTGCCCTCCAAAGCACTATTATTAGAAGTGCCACTTCTTCTTCTTCATCGAGTGGATGGCCAACCTGACCAATCCTGGTGTCAGAGTTATTGAGCCGCCAAAGGCCTCTGACATGGCTCATGTGACGACTACTATCCGTAGAAAGTAACCAGGACCGACGGCTTAACGTGCCTTCCGAAGCACGGAATCATCTTACTTCTCGAACAATCAGGTGATTCAGCCTGCACGGTTAATCTAAACATGTAACAAACCTTGTTTGGTGGAGATAGAGTCAGGCAGTGCGTACACTTGTGTCTGCGGTGCGAGCACGTACTTCGCCCAGCCGCCGTCCTTCCATATTCCGATGGTGTTATTGATGCCGGCCGCCAGGCAGTACTGGTACTTGCCCTTGCGGCAGAAGTCACACTGGTTGCAGGCACTGCAAGCAATAGTTGAATAAAGTAACAGTTTGCATAAAACCTTGAGAGGTGTCAAGGGACACCCGGATGGAACGAAGTTTATTTATTATCAACAAAAATAATCGTCGCGACACCACACTGTTCAATGCGAAATAGAAAGACGAAACGAAAATATCTGGCTTGCTTTCTATAAGAGAAAGACAGACAGACAGAGAGAGAAACATGTGCACGCCAGAGAGAGACAGACAGAGAAACATGCAAGTTTCTCTGTCTGTCTCTCTCTGACGTAAAAAGTGTCGTTACATTTTTTCCGGCTAACCCCCTTTCGCAATGCGCGATAAGGGACTTCGTTCCAAAAATAAATGAATATGAATATGAATTACATTGCAGAGTTAAACCGTTGGCAGTTGGAGCCATAGTTGGATAATACAAGTCTATTAGGCAGCAGTTAAATCTTAAGCAGTTAGTCGGTTTAAGACGTAGGCAGTCCGGTATTTTTTTTGCACCAAGCATGTTCGCTAATTCGCAAGCAGTCTATGTGAATTTCGAATTTATATGAGAGGTCAGAGAAGTATTTAAATCGTCAGACCATGTCTTCCTTTAGCCGGTCTAACAACTCCCACACCAGGGTTGGACACTGACCTACACGAACTTACTTTTGTATCTTGCACTACCAGCGCCCCGCGGTATTACCCGCGTTGTTCCCGTTCCCGTGGGAATTCCGGAATGAAAAGTAGCCTATAACCTTCCCGTTGAATGTGGCTATCCATTACAAAAAGAATTTTTCAAATCGGTTAAGTAGTTTCTGAGATTAGCGCGTTTAAACAAACAAACAAACAAACAAAACAAACTCTTCAGCTTTATAATATTAGTATAGATTGTTACGTTTGTAGTACGCAAAATTACAACAAGTAAATAGATATTAATTAAGTACTACATATTATAAAACAAAGTCCCCGGCTGCGTCTGTCTGTCTGTCTGTTCGCGATCGCTACTCGAAATGTGTGTTTGTGTGTGTGTGTGTGCGCGTGGGTGTGTGTGTGGGTGTGGGTGTGGGTGTGGGTGTGGGTGTGGGTGTGTGTCTGGACTCTAAATCACGATTATTATTTATTTTATTATACTTAAAACTTGAAAAGATTTTACAAAATTCGAAATTTTACCTCTTTATAATATTAGTAGAGACATGTAAGCTACGAACTGACCTGTTAGGATCGACGACCACCTTCTGCCCGACCTTGAACACCGACTTGGCTCCCACCTCGTGGATGACGCCGCTGATCTCGTGACCCATGGCTATGGGACGCGCCTTCGTCGCTGGGAAGTCTCCCTGGAGGAAACAGGACCGTTAGTATTCTTCTTCTTGTCCAGTAGGTCAAGAGGCCAAGAGAGAAAAAGAGAGGAGAAGAGAGTAGGCCAACTCATGTCCGAGTTTTTAGACCGCCTAAAGGCCTCCGACATGGTCAACGATTGAAACAACCGGGACCGACAATTTAACGTGCCCTCCGCAGCGTAGAAATGCCACTATGTGCTCAGATAGAAATAATATGCCACTACCGGCCACCCATCTTAGGGGTCGAGCTGCACGTTGCTTAACAATCGAACCAACATCACTTAGTCTAACTACGCGCTACAAAAAAAAAAGTATTAGCCTGTAATGTCCCACTTGTTCGGCAAAGGCCTCTCGTCTCACTGAAGATATCAGTACAGTGAGGAGGTTTCAGGCGTAATCACCACGCTTGCCTAATGCGGGTTGGTGATCTCAAACCCGAGCCATGTTTGAAAAGTAGGAAACATGTTTTCGCTCGACCTGGGAATTGAACCCGGGACCTCAGTCTTGGCAGGCGAGTGCACATACCACTAGACCACCGAGGCTACAAAGTTTCAAAATTCGGTGGTTTTCAACTTCGTTCTTACCTTAAGAATGTGGAGGTCAGTGCCGCACACCCCTGCGTACTCCACCCTGATGATGACCTCATCATCATTCTCTATCTTCGGGATGGGGTAGTTCTTGTCGAAGCTGAGGGTCTGATTCTTGCCGTCAAATACAACTGCCTCCATTTTAAAGCTGGGTAAGAGATAATAATAATAATATAATAATAACTAGCAGTGCCCCGCGGTTTTACCCGCGTTGTGCCCGTTCCCGTAGGTAATCCGGGATAAAATGTAGCCTATAGCCTTCCTCGATAAATAGACTATCTAACAGTGAAAGAATTATTCAAATCGGTTCAGTAGTTTCTGAGATAAGCGCGTTTAAACAAACAAACAAACAAACAAACAAACAAAACAAACTCTTCAGCTTTATAATATTAGTATAGATGATGTGGTCGGGAGTGTGTCCCTGCAGTTGTAATCCATTACATTAAACATCTTCAAAGGGCCTCCACGAGTTGGATCTGTATCCCCTCGCATGCCTCTCAAAAAGACCGGGCTTGTCCCGTGACTCCGAGTAAGTATACCCAGAAAAATTCACACACGGTTAATTAGACCCAACGTAAGCTCTAAGCTTGTGTTATGGAATCTAACTCACTGATACTACTACATATACATACACAAATACTTTATAACCCTCTGTAGCATATAGTAGACTGTAGGCAACATACTGGTCAAAGCCCTCTAACTTGAATAGAATTGATTTCTTAACTTAATCGCGCATTGTAACCCATAGGCTACACTCCTGACTAAGGAATAAATACCAAAAATTGCCACAAGATGGCGTGACTTGTCTCAAATTGAGATTGTTGTTGTTGGTTTGTTGTGCGAGTTGATAATTACGTAAAGTGGCGGTTGACTAAAATTTCAAAAAGTGATTAAAAATAGTAAAGCGTGTTTTTTGTTGCTGTTTTGGATAAGTTGTAAAGGTAAGTGTTTACACTTTATTGTGTAATATTATTTTTGAATACTTTTTATGTTTTACTTAGTTTTTTTGCCAAATTGTTTGTTTGGTTTGTTGCCCGTAAGCTACATTAGGCGTAAAGGCGTAAGTTGCCTGCAGGCAACACTCCCTATTTTTGCATTTTTGTTGGAAAATAATTGAAATAATAAAAAACCTAAAAATACGTGTACTTTGTTTATTCGTTTACTATTCCATTCTAAAAAATCAAACAAATCCCTGTTCATGAGTGATAGAGGGATAAGAATATTTGACACAGCGTCGTCGTCAACAACTATGTCATCACATATTGTTACTCCGTTGAATCGAACCCGCAACCCCCGACACAGTAAGCGCTCTCACTGCCACTGTGACGACGGGCTTGTCAATAAATCATATTACATACTACTTCAATTATAATATGAATTATTGGAACGAAGTTGCTTATCGCGCGTTGCGAAAGGGGCTAGACGGAAAAAATTAAGACAAAAGTTGTAACGACACTTTTTGCGTTAGAGAGAGACAGACATGCGCAAGGCATGTTTCTCTGTCTGTCTCTCTCTCTCTCTCTCTTATAGAAAGCAAGCCAGATATTTTCGTTTCGTCTTTCTATTTCGCATTGAACAGTGTAATTAGTGTCGCGACGATTATTTTTGTTGAGTGTATACAAATTTTTGTTGTACATAATAAATCTATACTAATATGTCGGGATGATGTCACATCAGGATAAGCACGAGCATTATATTGTCAATACAACATCAGATATCTTAGGTTTCCTAGGTCTTGATCTTGAAATAATAACTCACAGGACTTCATTACAATGACATTGCTTGTATTTTACACACGGTCATCATGGATTACAGATTACAGATGTCTAGATTCAATTAATTGATGGAACCTAAACGACCTCCCTTCACCCCATTAGTCGTCCTGTCCACACCATAGAATATCTTATCCACTATACTCGATTCGCAATACGATCGTGATGTCGTCAACACATCATTCCTCTAATCCACGTTTCCAATCTAATCACAATTCAACCATCTCCATTTCCCTCGTAAACTCTAATAATGCCGCCTTTTTCATATCATAGACTATCCTCCCTCTATCCAACAACAATCATAGTGCTCAACACCACAGACTTAACACAGATTATTCTCATACCACAGACTACACTATCATAGTGCTTAACACAGTCTATTCTCATACCACAGATTACACCACGAAGGTAGAACTCACGTCACGGAATAATAACACTACAGATTCCATCAGTCAGCTGAATTTACAAACTACTCTTAAACTTCTATAGCATGATTATACTTCCATCTCCGATACGGCCAACCCTGACAGTCGCACGTCCTCGTGCGGTGATGTGGCGACCTGTTCTTAATCCTCCTCACCTGTGGAATACCAAAGATTTACTGTAATAACCGATCGGCCATTCCTGCCATGTTAGATATTGCGGAATGCCACGTGTATGTGTGCCGAACCCGGCGTGCTGGGCCCCCTCCACTGACTACTGACTGCTCCGTGGCCCGAGCATGCTTCTACCGTTTCCCCGTAGTATGTCCCGGGCGTACTAGGCCCCTCCAACTAACCAATCACTATGGCCCGGGCGTGCTGGGCCCCTACGACCTTCCACTCGTAGTGTGGCTCGGGCGTGCTAGGCCCCTTCAACCAACTACTCACCATGGCCCGGGCGTGCTGGGCCCCTTCGGCCTTCCACTCGTAGTGTGGCTCGGGCGTGCTAGGCCCCTTCAACCAACTACTCACCATGGCCCGGGCGTGCTGGGCCCCTTCGACCTTCCACTCGTAGTGTGGCTCGGGCGTGCTAGGCCCCTTCAACCAACTACTCACCATGGCCCGGGCGTGCTGGGCCCCTTCGACCTTCCACTCGTAGTGTGGCTCGGGCGTGCTAGGCCCCTTCAACCAACTACTCACCATGGCCCGGGCGTGCTGGGCCCCTTCGACCAATGAACACTTAATATTGGACCGGATGAATGTGTCCCTTCGACCAGCCGCTATCAGCTGCATGGCCCGGACGACATTATCCTTTCGACCAATGAACACTTGAGGTTGGTTGATGAATGTGTCCCTTCGACCAGCCGCTATCAGCTGCATGGCCCGGACGACATTTCAACCACCTTCAGTCATCCCTGTGACTAGCTGTGATCATCCCAGTGATCACCCATAACCCTGATCATCCCTATGATCAGCCACTCTCGTGATCATCCCAGTGATCACCCATAACCATGATCATCCCTGTGATCAGCCACTCTCGTGATCACCCAAATTTAAAACTCAAGAGGACACGCACAACTAGTTACCACACTATGTAACACATGAATACTAGGTACCACGTCATTTTCAACTTTAACTTCAATAGACTATTGATCTCAAATGCACATTACAATATGAGCCATGAGTAAGTAACAGTAAGCTTGTCTAGTCACGTCTAGTCACGGCAACCAGCCGACCAGCAATCACATTGCTCAACAACACACGGTCTCAGCAGACTACTCCACAGTACGGTCAATCCAGACCAACCATCGCCGAGTTCGAACATTGAACTCAATAAGTCTCATAGTCACATGAAACCCTTACTCATACTCTCATATTTTACAACAGAATAAACATCCAAAATACTTTCAAGAAGCTTTCTACTTTATCAAGTGGTACGAAGATTCACTACAAAACTCTCAATGTTAACTGACTCAAATATCACAAAATAGCTCACCGGATATTTCCCAACTAAGATACTTCAATACGCCAATTCATGCCAATCATAACGGCAATACATCACCAATTTAACATCCAATGTGAATTTGTCGTGATAGATTCTTGAATTATTTGGAATACCGCAATCCCTCATATTCCTCAGGTAACAGGATTGAGAAGAGAACCACGTTCTACCCTGGACGAGGTTTATCAATGCTCACAATAATTACCAGCATTGAACCAACATGAAAATAAGAAAACATATTAGAACTTATCACATTACGTACAAGATTAAACTTGACTCTTTCGGAAGCTCATAATTATTACCTTCTTAACTCCACAATAGAGTAGAACACTAACTAACTATACTCACAGAACATTCCAATTCTTATAACCAATTCCAAAATAAACATTACGTAAAGCGCCACTGTCATCGGGATGATGATTCAGACATATCTCTGAATACTACGAGCTTCATAATCCAGTGGAAAGTACATGAATTGCAATCCCGTCGTCGTCGTCGCCGTCGTCCATTCCAGTAACGAATAACAAATCTTAAATTTCTTTCTCAAATATAAGAAGCCATTTTTTCATCAACACCGTAGTTATGTGGACTACATCGTTTATGTTTCGTCCACCCGTGGGAATATAGCATCCAAATTTCAAATACCACAATTCATGGCGATATGATATTCAGCAGCACTCTCTCAGTTGCTATGGTGAAATTTATCATTCTCTGCTGGAGGCTTATTGGGCAATAGCGATCTTTATCCTTCTCTGTTGGACGCTCGGTGGGCAATAGCGATCTTTATCCCACTTCTGATGTCGGGATGATGTCACATCAGGATAAGCACGAGCATTATATTGTCAATACAACATCAGATATCTTAGGTTTCCTAGGTCTTGATCTTGAAATAATAACTCACAGGACTTCATTACAATGACATTGCTTGTATTTTACACACGGTCATCATGGATTACAGATTACAGATGTCTAGATTCAATTAATTGATGGAACCTAAACGACCTCCCTTCACCCCATTAGTCGTCCTGTCCACACCATAGAATATCTTATCCACTATACTCGATTCGCAATACGATCGTGATGTCGTCAACACATCATTCCTCTAATCCACGTTTCCAATCTAATCACAATTCAACCATCTCCATTTCCCTCGTAAACTCTAATAATGCCGCCTTTTTCATATCATAGACTATCCTCCCTCTATCCAACAACAATCATAGTGCTCAACACCACAGACTTAACACAGATTATTCTCATACCACAGACTACACTATCATAGTGCTTAACACAGTCTATTCTCATACCACAGATTACACCACGAAGGTAGAACTCACGTCACGGAATAATAACACTACAGATTCCATCAGTCAGCTGAATTTACAAACTACTCTTAAACTTCTATAGCATGATTATACTTCCATCTCCGATAAATATTATAAAGCTGAAGAGTTTGTTTTGTTTGTTTGTTTGTTTGTTTGTTTGTTTAAACGCGCTAATCTCAGAAACTACTGAACCGATTTGAATAATTCTTTTTGTAATAGATAGCCACATTCAACGGGAAGGTTATAGGCTATTTTTCATCCCGAAATTCCTACGGGAACGGGTACAACGCGGGTAAAACCGCGGGGCGCTGCTAGTAATAATAAAAAATAACAATAATGAATCGTGACAGTGTTTCTTCGTTCCATCCGGGTGTCCCTTGACACCTCTCAAGTTTTTTTATATTGTGTAACTAATATATAGGTATGTATGTATGACTAGCTGCGCCCCGCGGTTTCACCCGCGTTGTACCCGTTCCCGCGGGAATTTCGGGATGAAAAATAGATGTTGTCCGATTCTCAGGCCTACCCGATATGTACACAAAATTTCATGAGAATCGGTCGAGCCGTTTCAGAGGAGTTCAATTACGCACAACGTGACACGAGAATTTTATATATTAGATGGACATAAGCGATGGTTAATTACCTTGTTTATTTGCAGGTCTTGTTAGCAATGAGGTGATAAGACCAGCTATCTCATATTTATACCACATTGAAACGAGATAAATATAATTACCTATAACACCTATACAGCGAGATTTGCCGGACCTGCTTATCGAATTCTGATTATACCAGGGGATTATGTATTTAAAGCACGATATAGGTCATTTAAACAGTTCTGCCTCCACAAAAATTAGGTAAAACAATTCTAAACATTTCACAACCAGAATCAATTAAATCGGTCTAGCCGTTCTCGAGTTATAGCGAGACTAACTAACCACGATATACATATTTATACTAGCAGTGCCCCACGGTTTTACCCGCGTGTACCCGTTCCCGTGGGAATTTCCGAATAAAAAGTAGCCTATAACCTTCCCGTTGAATGTGGCTATCCATTACAAAGAGAATTATTCAAATCGGACCAGTAGTTCCTGAGATTAGCGCGTTCAAACAAACAGTAAGACAAGACATGTTTGAAAAGGTAAAGTAAGAAACATGTTTTCGCTCGACCTGGGAATTGAACCCGGGACCTAAGTCTTTTCAAACATGGCTCGGTTTTGAGACCAACTTTAGGCTAGCGTGGTGGATACGACATCCTCCTCACTGTACTGATATCTTCGGTGCGACGAGAGGCCGTTGCCCCGCAGTGGGACTAAATAGGCTGATGTTTTTCTGATTCCAAATTGAGTATGTTCTAAAAGCAAGCCATAATATACCAACATACCTTATTATTAGTTAATGATAGGACAAGGTATCAAAGTCCCCAACTTTTTCATGCACTGGCTGCACAATAAATAAATAAAAATCAAACCGCAAAACTTTATTTTATATAGCTTTACTAGCAGCGGCCCGCGGTTTTACCCGCGTTGTGCCCGTCCCCGTGGGAATTTCGGGAATTTTTTACATAAAAACCTTCCTCTTGAATCACTCTACCTATTAAAAAAAACCGCATCAAAATACGTTGCGTAATTTTAAAGATTTAAGCATACAGACAAACAGACAACGACTTTGTTTTATACTATGTAGTGATTATAATCTATAACTCTAGCAGTGATAACCATAGGTACCATCAGGGTTCAAATCAAATGATATAGATACATACATGAAATTGAATTGTCTGTTTGTACATCAGAAGCGTAGCGAATCGCTCGTGGCGTAGCGTAGTTTGACTAAGCGTATTAGTTAATTGCGATTGTTAAGCAACGTGCAGCTCGACCCCTACTTGGATGGGTGGCCGATAGTGGCATTTCTATCTGAGCGCTACCGTGCTTCGTAGGACACGTTAAATTGTCGGTCCCGGTTGTTGCAATCGAGCATGTCGGAGGTCTCTAGGCGGTCTAAAAACTCCGACACCAGGGTTGGCTACCAACCTACTCGAACTTATTACCTACTAGCAGCGCCCCGCGGTTTTACCCGCGTTGTGCCCGTTCCCGTGGGAATTTCGGGATAAAATGTAGCCTATAACCTTCCTCGATAAATAGACTATCTAACAGTGAAAGAATTATTCAAATCGGTTCAGTAGTTTCTGAGATTAGCGCGTTTAAACAAACAAACAAACAAACAACCAAAACAAACAAACTCTTCAGCTTTATAAGATTAGTATAGATATCAGAATCTATACTAATATTATAAAGCTGAAGAGTTTGTTTTGTTTGTTTGTTTGTTTGTTTAAACGCGCTAATCTCAGAAACTACTGAACCGATTTGAATAATTCTTTCACTGTTAGATAGTCTATTTATCGAGGAAGGCTATAGGCAACATTTTATCCCGAAATTCCGACGGGAACGGGCACAACGCGGGTAAAACCGCGGGGCGCTGCTAGTTACCTATATCAGAATAACAACTATTTTTAATCATATAAAAAAACTAGCTCGCTCTCACATCGCTTCGGGTGAAATGGCCACCCCCTGTTAGGGGTAGAAAAGCTAAATCGTTTCTCAGAGCTCACTTACATCATAAAGGTACCCCTGTACCAAATTTCAAGTTTCTAAGTACAATAGTTTTGACTGTGCGTTGATATATAGGTCAGTTGGTCAACCAGGTTGTGATGTATGTATGTACAATCGAGTCACAAGTCTTGTCGAAAAGACCTAACATCCTTAATCGAACTTTGCTGGCGCACGAAGGGTTCCGTACCATTATTTGTAACCTAAAAAACAGTGAAAATATCAGGTTTGTTGTATGGGAGCCCCATGAATATTTGTTGTTATAGCGGCAATAGAAATACATTAACTGTGAAAATTTCAACTGTCTAGCTATCATCGTTCTTGAGATACAGCCGGTCGACAGACGAACGGACGGACGGACAGCGAAGTCTCAGGTCCCGTTTTTACTCTTTGGGCACGGAGCCCTATCAAACGTGACTTAAACGTGAGTTGGACGACCTCTAACCGACTTTTTTTACCGCGGGTGAACTCACAACGCGTCGCCAGTCCGAACATAACAACATGCACATTTATCTTTAGTTTTATTGAACCACGAGTCGATATAAGATCATAATTACTGATAATATAAGTACTTCTCCAACTTAATAATCAATCATTCAAAACAACGTTATCAGAGAGAATATTATCTGCATAAAGACATAAGGTATTAATGTACATGGAATAATTATATGTACATATACAATGTGTCCGGTCACACGTTGGGGTAAAATATGGTGATTTTAATCGACAAGTCACATCAAAAAAATTTCTACCCCCACCATAAAATTTATCATGATTTGATTGTCTACATTGTTAGCTTTTAAATGAGAATTATTCGTCGTCCTGGGGTGTTTAAGTCGATAGTAATAGTTAATTAAATCAGTACAGGCGCCTAAACTTTAAGATAAGAGAAACAAAATGGCTGCCATTATACTAGCGAGGGCGTCGAGAAAATTTTTATTGTGACTTGTCCATAAAAATCACCATATTTTACCCCCCTTAAGTCTCCGAAACAGGTGACCGGACAGACTATATACATATTATCAGTATAATCGGCACAGCAACAATAATATTAATAAGTTTCCGTGACGTCATGCAACAACGTGTGTAAAAGTAGTTTGCTACCCGCTCAGAGCATATTTGGCTCTAGGATGCCACAGATCACAAAAACTAGGTGTTCCATTTAATGGCGGTTTTCATGGCGCGTTTCGTCATCATAACGGTACATTAAAGTTAACGGTCTTCTTCTTCTTCATCGAGCGGATGGTCAACCTGACCAATCCTGATGTCAGAGTTATTGAGCCGCCAAAGGCCTCTGACATGGCTCATGTAACGACTACTATCCGTAGAAAGTAACCGGGACCGACGGCTTAACGTGCCCTCCGAAGCACGAAATCATCTTACTTTTCGGGCAATCAGGTGATTCAGCCTGCAATGCCCTAACCAAAACTGAGGACAGTCTCAAAAAATTGTGAGATATTTTTGTCTCCACCGGGAATCAAACCCGAAACCTCCGGATCGTGAGCCTGACAAAAGTTAACGGTTAATTGTTTAGTTGATTTAATTGAAATATTACTTCATTGTTATCAATTTAATTAGCTAGCGGTTAAGGTCAATCAGTCGACCGATTGTAAAATCCTAACTAATATTATAAATGCGAAAGTAACTCTGTCTGTCTGTCTGTTACGCTTTCACGCCAAAACTACTGAACCGATTTGAATGAAATTTGGTACACAGTTAGTCCAGAGCCGGAGAAAGGACATAGGCTACTTTTATCATGTAAATCACAGACTGCCGATTGTATGGAAAAATTATAAAATACTAGCTGCGCCCCGCGGTTTCACCCGCGTTGTGCCCGTTCCCGTGGGAATTAAAGAACCGCTCGACCGATTTTGTGCTTCACATATACCATCTACTAAATAGTTCGAACAAAGCGTAAACATTTGGTTTGTATAGGTGAGCCCGTTCTTGAGTTATAAAATTACAACGAAAAGTGGCATTGATTTTTATATAAAGAGATAATTATTAGCCTTGAATATACAAAATCCACCTGGTGGCGATAAGTTTACATATGTTTTCAAAACACATCTTTATCAAAGTGAAATAATATGGTAATAAAGTACGCATCCGTTGGCTCGTACCAAACGCACCGCATGCACCGAGCCCGCATCGTATTTGACTTTGCTCAGTATGATTCGCCACTAGCATTGCCCAATACTGCACTCTTATCTTTAGGTTTATGAATAAATGAGCTATAACTGTGTTGAAAATAAAACAATGTCTCGTGTGTAGTAACATTTATTATCAAGAGGTAGTGACGACTTATCATACATTCCGCTGCAGCTAGCACAAGCACATGACAACCTAAATACTGTCACTTGCTTGGTGACACTTTGACGGACTCTTCAATCTATACTATACTGGCAGCGCCCCGCGGTTTTACCCGCGTTGTGCCCGTTCCCGTGGGAATTTCGGGAATTTTTATACACATAAACCTTCCTCTTGAATCACTCTATTTTAAAAAACCGCGCCAATATCCGTTGCGTAGTTTTAAAGATCTAAGCATACATAGGGACAGACTGACAGCGGAAAGCGACTTTGTTTTATACTATGTAGTGATTTAAAAAATCTCATTTTTTTGGAGACGCGTTTGCTACCCGAAATCCTGGTAAAATGCGAGAAAGTAACACCCTGTATTGTTTATTGCGGGTCGAAGCACCTTGCACACTACGGTAGGCACAGGAAGCCGTATACTCAAGCCACCCGGCAACGTGTTTGATATTTTGTTTGAACGGCTAATCTAAAGAACTGCTAGACCGATTTGAATAATTCTTATTGTAACGGATAGCCACATTCAAGCGGAAGGTTTCATGGTATATTTTCATCCCGAAATCCAAACGGGAACGAACACAACGCGGGTAAAACTGCGGGGCGTTGCTGGTAATTATAATATTTGCAAGTAGGCCACAATTTTGTACTATAGTAAAGTGCTTACATTAAAACTATAGTATGACTCACAGTTCGTTGAAGCGATCTGACGTTTCTTCTGTCATTTAATTGTCACCTTCCATTATGTAAATTGTGTTTTTACTCACGAACGCTTCGATCAACAATACACAACTAGATGTCGGGTCGGCGCAAAAAATACGCCTCGGTGAATAACAGCGCACTTGAAACGTGAGCTCTTATTTTTTTAATAATATTCGCATTTCTATCTGAGCGCTACCGTGCTAATTACTTATTTATTCATTCACGTTTAGCGCTATCCATTAATGAGTGGTCTAATTAAGGTTTCGACAGTATGAGACGTCAAATCGCTGCACAGAATTACAAGTCGGATTATAAATGTTTGTTTTTAGTGAAATATTCATAAGAGTGGCAACACGAGTGTATTAGAGACACAATATTTAATATTATGGCAACACAGGACCGTTGCAAGGTCCTTACTTAACAATATTTTAAAGTTATACAATAGTTTTTAATTACAACTAAATTTTAAAATTAATACATTTCACCAGTGCGTCCCCGTGGGAATACCAGATAACAATACATTATCTATATCAATATAATCATTAAAAACCGGCCAAGTGCGAGTCGGTCTCCCGCACGAAGGGTTCCGTACTTTAAAAAACGGCAAAAAATCACGTTTGTTGTATGGCCCCCTTGAATATTTGTTTTATTTTATTTTTAGTATTTGTTGTTATAGCGGCAATAGAAATACATCATCTGAGAAAATGTCAACTGTCTAGCTATCACCGTTCTTGAGATACAGCCTGGTGACGGACGGACGGACAGCGAAGTCTCAGTAATAGGGTCCCGTTTTTACCCTTTGGGTACGGAACCCTCAAAATGTTTTTCTTGTTTGTTCAAACGTTCTCAGAAACCACCAAGCCGATTGGAATAATTATTTTTGTATTAAATAACTACGTTCAAGATTTTGTTTAAGTTATTTTATACTAGCGGCGCCCCGCGGTTTTACCCGCGCTGTGCCCGTTCCCGTGGGAATTTCGGGATAAAAAAATAGCCTATAACCTTCCCGTTGAATGTAGTTATCCATTACAAAAAGAATTATTCAAATCGGTTCAGTAGTTTCTGAGATTAGCGCGTTTAAACAAACAAACAAACAAACAAACAAACAAACAAACAAACAAACAAACAAACAAACAAAACAAACTCTTCAGCTTTATAATATTAGTATAGATTTTATCCCTAAATTCCCACGGGAACGGGCACAATGCTGGTAGAGATGCGGTCTGCTAGTTTACATATAAAATAAAATATACATATACATTAGATTATTTCCAAATGGTTCTATTTAGACACTGGTTCCATGGTCCTATTTGCAATTAATTCTACTGTCATTAAAATGGATGGACCGATTTCAATATATTTATTTTTAGGTCTTCTTGGATAGTTTTCTTAAATAGAAGTGTTGTGAATTTTTCAAAGCAGTCAAATGACAATTTTTTGTAAAAAATATCGCCTTTTTTAATATCCATTTAAAATAATGTAAGGTTTAAATTAAATTAAGGATTAAATACGGACCAATTGGTTAATTAGGACCAATTTACAAATTTGGACCAAATGACTTGGGACCGATTGACAAATTGGAACCAAATGACTTGGGACCGATCGACAAAAAGGAACCAAATTACTTGGTACTATTACAAACAACTGAACAGGTCGGTAGAGGACGCTAGAGGTCGCATGCCTAATGCGGTCTCAAGCCATACAATTTAGATAATGAGTTATCAAAAATGTATGACAGTGTTATATTTAGAGTCATTTCATTGTAGGGCGGTACAACTTAGACTACGAACGAATTTATACTTTTTAAATAATTTGTGACATAATGACACATTGTATGGCAAGTGACATAATGTGAAGTGTCATAACGGTGATCTATAGATACCTAACGTAAGTGCTTAACTACATTTACTGAGTATTAACACTCTCGCTTACAATATAAGGCACAATCAATAACATCGCTCATCGCGCTTACAGCTAAGAGATCTCGCTTATTTCACTGTTCCCGTTATCTGCTACTAAAATATTATCTGTTATTTGCGTACCTATTATTCGGATAACAGGTACCCGGTTGTCCATCACATCGATGTGATCGTTGTCTGTTACTCGGATACTAGGTACCCGCGCTCGCGCACCTGTTCCTTCGACACCTGTTACCGAGTCTGTCACGTTGCTGGTCTCCGGAGGTGGTCCGGTCGCTTCATCCAGGTCCGTGTTCGCGTTGAGGTCCGCGTCGATGTGAGGCAGGTTGTCGAGGGAGAGGGGGTGCGGCGCGGGGGCGGGCGCGGGCGGCTCGTAGGGCGGCGGCGGCGGCTTGCGCACCGCCTCGGCGTAGGGCGGCGGCGCCGGGCACAGCGCCGCGCCCAGCAGGCGGATGGTGCGCCCGTTGCGCGTGTAGGTGGGCGCGGGCGCGGCGCCGGGCGCGGGCGCGGCCGCCGGCGGGCCCGGCGCCGCCACGTCGGGCGTGGGCGGCCGCGGCCGCGCGCGCGGCAGCCGCAGCTGGAAGCGGCCCAGCTGCAGCGTCAGCCGCTGTCTGCACACGCACACACAGATGTTAAGTACATAGTATATTTTAAAGAGGAGAGTGTATGAAGAGGTGTGTGTGTGTGTGTGGGTACCTGTCGAGCTGCGAGTCGGGCGGCGCGTCCACGTCGAGGCTGAGCGCGCAGTCGGGCCCGCGCGACACCACCGACAGCTCCAGCTCCGACGACGTGGGCACCTGTGGAATGTGGCGCGTCAGAGGAACACTTCGGGGTGAGGTACAAGACATTGAGTTTGACTTAGTTTTATATTCCTACTAGCCACACCCCGCGGTGTTGCCCGCGTTGTACTCGTTCCCGCGGGATTTCAGGAAATGCGACTATTAATTCGTCCTCCACATCGTAGGCCACCTCCACGTCGTAGCACACTCCCACCTCCGCGTTGTAGCACACTCCCACCTCAACGTCGTAGCACACTCCCACCTCAACGTCGTAGCACACTCCCACCTCAACGCGCCAATTTCAGAAAGTACCAGTCAGATTCAAATACATAATTCTTTTTAATTCAAATAGCTACGTTCACCGGAAAGGTTACAGGCTATTTCTATCCCAAAATTCCCACGGGATCAGGCACAACACAGCTAAAACCGCGGGGTTGAGTCAAGTCAAGATCAAGTCGAAACAGAGTCAGAAGCCGGTACATTGTATTCTCCTTACAGTGGCCACATACCTGCGCATATCTCTGAGAGAACATGTGAGTGAGGCGCGTCAGCGAGCCGGCGCTGTGAGCGGGCGACGGCGCCGCCGAGTACCGTGGCGGCGCTGCCGGCTGCGGACACATATACACATGGAGATCAACGTTTTGCACACATTTTATATCAAATTCATGTTAAAACACGAATGTATTTCAAGTAACAGCTACCCGTACTACCCTGTTACTTCAAGTAACAGTTACCCGTACTACCCTGTTACTTCAAGTACCAGCTACCCGTAGCACCCTGTTACTTCAAGTAGCAGCACCCCGCACTACCCTGTTACTTCAAGTACCAGCTCCCCGTACTACCCTGTTACTTCAAGTAACAGGTCCCCGTACTACCCTGTTACTTCAAGTACCACCTCCCCCCACCCGTACTACCCTGTTACCGCATCAAGTGTGATGCGACTGACCTGCAGCTGCAGCGCGTAGTTGTCGTCGCGCGCGTAGTGGCGCAGCGCGGCGCGCTTCATGTGCATCTTGCAGACGGCGGACACGAGCAGCACGAGCGCGATCATGAAGATGAGCGCGCACGCCGTCACCGTGTAGATGGTGGACTGGATCAGCCCGTACTCGGCGGGCGCGCGGCGGTCCTCCCACAGCGGCGGCGACTCCTCCCCGCCTGCACACGCACACACACCGTTACATACACACACACACACGCGCACGCAACGACAAAGAAAAGAAGAAAATTAAATCATAATAATCTATATATATAAAAATATATAAATAAATATTAAAGTAATCGAGTGTGTAGAAGCGGCACTCCATGATGGAACAATCTGTGGAATCAATGAATGATCTGTGGCGCGAACAAAAACTATGGCGCCAAAAAAGGGGAAAATTTGAACGATTTAGTTATCTGTGCTAAATTATTTTAATTTTTTCGTTTACTTTACATATTGTGAATTATTACTGTTAAGAGCCCCCGCAGACCACAGATTTTTTATCGGCCGATAGTTTGGTCGGGCTCTTGATCAGTACTCAGATGTAAGCAAGTGCGCACACTATGACGATTTGGTATCGGCCAATAAAGAAGTTTGATGGGCTTCCCGATTCAATTCAAACTAAACTGTTTGCAAACTATCGGCCGACCGTATAATCAGTATTGGCTCCCTACCACACGCGCACACACGACGATTTTTTAGTCGGCCGACTAAGCCGATAGTTCAGTTCGCTCCGAGATTTGACAGCGAATGGTCGGCCGCGCGTGTTTTGTAAAATGGCGTCGCCCAATTCTCAGTCGCTTATTTCGGAATCTTCGATCTTAACTTTGATCGAGGAAGTCGATAGGATGCACCCAATACTCTCGGGCTCTCTTTTTAATTTTCTTCCTCCGGTGTATGAGAGCAATAATAACAATTCTATGCAATGTTTTATTAATTATCATTGTGCGGTGCGACCACTCTTTTCAACAGTTGGTCAAAAACTAGCAAATAGAGAATAGTCGGCAGACTGTTGGATAGTTTGCGCACTCATCACCGACTGAACTGTTTAGTTGGTTCGGTGTGCGTACTAGCAGGCCAACCCGACTAAAATATCGGCCGATAAAAAGTCTGTGGTCTGCGGGGGCTCTTATTTTTTTTTTACGTTATTTCATGTAAATATAGTGAAGATTCGGTATTAGAAGTTGTTTTATCTTTGTCTGGTTAGAAATTCGATTTTAAATAAATTTAAGTGATTTTAGTGAGTGCAAGTGAAAAGTTTTAGTGAATTAACGAAAAGGAAATTTTAAACCGTTTATCTTAAGAAAAGTGTGAGCCTATAATGTCCCACTGCTGGGCAAAGGCCTCTCGTCTCGCCTTAGATGGAGTGAGGAGGGGTATAGTGAGAGGATGCCACCACGCTAGCCCACTGGCGACTGGTAATCTCAAACCCGAGTCAAGGTAATGCTGTATATTTATCTGATTTAAGAATAAGTAGTTCTCACCTATATAGGTATCTATACTAATCTATACTAATATTATAAAGCTGAAGAGTTTGTTTGTTTGTTTAAACGCGCTAATCTCAGAAACTACTGAACCGATTTGAATAATTCTTTCACTGTTAGATAGTCTATTTATCGAGGAAGGCTATAGGCTAAATTTTATCCCGAAATTCCCACGGGAACGGGCACAACGCGGGTAAAACCGCGGGGCGCTGCTAGTATAGGTAATAAAGCCGGAGAGTTTGTTTTTGGAACGAAGTTCCATAGCACGGGTTGCGAAAGGGGGCTAGACGGAAAATGGTAACGCTAACGACATTTTTTTTGCCAGAAAGGCACAGACAGAGAAACTCTGTCTCTTATAGAAAGCAAGTCAGATATTTTGGTTTCGTCTTTCTATTTCGCATTGAACAGTGTGGTATCGCGACGATTATTTATGTTGATAATAAATAAACTTCGTTCCATCCGGGTGTCCCTTGACGCGCTAATCTCAGAAACTACCGATTCGAATAAATGATTTTGTAATAGATGCCACATTCAACGGTAAGTTTATAGTATATTTTGCATCCCACAATTACTACGGCACAACGTGATAAAACCGCGAGGCAAGGCTAGCGTAATATAAAAAAGCGAAGTGTGTCCATAAAAGTAGTTTCAATTCATTTCGAGTAGGTCAGTAGCCGACACTAGTATAGTAAGATGATTCCGTGCTTCGGAGGGCACGTTAAGCCGTCGGTCCGAGTTACTTTCTACGGATAGGTAGTAGTCGTTACATGAGCCATGTCAGACGCCTGTGGCGGTTCAATTGACACCAGGATTGATCAGGTTGACCTTCCACTTGATGATGAAAAAGAAGACCGCCTCAAGGTCTCCTATCTTAGAATGAGAAATCGTAAATCGTACCGATGGGGCGCGAGTGGCGCACGTACTCGCCGCAGCAGTCGGGCTGGCGGCACAGCGCGTCGCCGGCGCGGCAGCACGCCGCCGCCGCGATGCAGCGCCCCGAGCTGCAGTTCAGCCGGTCATTCCCTGCAAATACATCCTACTATTATTATAAATGCGAAAGTTTGTGAGGACTTCTAAACTACTGAACCAATTTTCAATTTGATTTGCACACCGTGTGCAATTTGATCCAACTTGAAAGATAGGATAGCTTACATCTCAATTTATAATTATTAGGGTGGTCCACACCTTCACTACATAGTATAAAACAAAGTCGCTATTTGTCTGTTTGTCTGTATGCTTAAATCTTTAAAATTACGCCACGGATTTTGATGCGGTTTTTTGTAATAGGTAGAGTGATTCAAGAGGAAGGTTTTTATGTAAAAAAACTCCCGAAATTCCCACGGGAACGGGCACAACGCGGGTAAAACCGCGGGGCGCTGCTAGTAATTTATATATGGCAATACAACGTTTGCTGGGTCAGCTAGTTCTACTAATCCTTCTTCCTACAAATACGAACGTTAGTGAGGAAGGATGAGTATGTTTGTTACTCTTTCACAAAAAAAACTCCTGGAAGGATTTGGATGAAACTTTACAGTAATATAGGTTATACATCAGAATAAAACATGGGATACATTTAATCCCGAAATTCCCGCGGGAACGGGTACACCGCGGGGGACAGCTAGTATAAATAAAGGTGTGTACTGACGCGCGCAGGCGTGCGGCGGGCAGAGCGCGGGCGCCTCGTCCTCGGCGCGCGCGCAGTCCGCGAACCCGTCGCACACGTACGCGCCCAGCACGCAGCGCGCGCCGCACCAGAACGCGCCGCGCGCGCACAGCGGCAGACCTGCACCAATCACCACACAACACTCTATAGAGCTATAACACTTGGCTATACTAATCTCTTTGTCCCTACAGGCACCGTGGTCATAAAAGAGTCTTCTGTGACCACGGTTCCTATAGAGCCGAAACGTCAGGTAAAAAATGTAGATTAAAAGCGAAGTGTATCCGTAAATGTAGTTTCCAATCAAATTGAGTACCTAGTGTTCGCTTAAACTTAAGAAACCAATATAAACTAATCCTACTAATATTAGAAATGCTAAAGTTTGTTAGTATGGATGTATGTTTATTTCTCTATCATGCAAAAACTACTACTGGACAAACATACATACATACATCCGTACAAACTTTCGCATTTATAATATTAGTAGGACAGACATACACACTCACGTCTAGGCTGCACCAGCAGATATTTGGTGGAGCTGAACGGAGGCGCGGAGCACATGTACTGCCCGCTGTCCGACTCCTGAAGGTCGTACTTGGTGAGCCTGCTGCTGGTGGTGGGCGAGAGAGGCTCCACGGGCAGCGGTCTGGAACGGATGAGACCCATTTTAATAGTTTCATTTTGACAAGCCTGTTGTCACAGTGGCAGTGTTGCTTATTGTGTCGGGGGTTGAAGGTTCGATGCAACGGAGACAACAATATGAAGACATAGTTGTTGACAATGTCTGGGTGTCAGTTATTATTATATCTTCAATAAAACACCAAATAATGTTATTTGTGTATTTAACTTTGTAGTTAGACCAACAAGTGATTATATCATAATAAGTAGGGTAGACTGAATGACAGATGCTTATAACTAGAAATACGCGGGTAGTAAGTAGGTAGCATATACAACAGTTATATATTCTTATAAAGTATTTGTGTATGTATATGTAGTAGTATCAGTTAGTTAGATTCCATAACACAAGCTTAGAGCTTACTTTGGGTCTAATTAACTGTAACTGAATTTGTCCGGGTATATTTTATTTAGTAATGTAATTGTACCTCAAATCCACCGTTCCATTATCAGGCATGTAATTCCACACATAAGTCCTGGTCAGCGAGTCTCCTCTCAGCTCGCACACCAGCGTGAGGTTGTCCCCGACCTGCCGGATCACCACCTCCATGTACTCCGGCTCACCCGGGCTGAAGACGGCCAGGGTTGGCGGGTAGTCTCCGAGGTAGTCCGATGTACCTGTAATGTACAATGTATAAAATAAATTAACTAAGTAAGTTCAAGCAGGTCAGTGGCCAATCCTGGTGACTGCCTAAAGGTGACGATATGGTCTGACGATTGTAACAACTGGGTGATAATTTCGCCCAGATAGAAATGCCACCATCGGCCACCCATCAAAGTAGGGGTTGAGCTGCATGTTGCTTAACAATCTCAATGCACTAATGGTAATTAATTGAAACTGTGTTCAGAGATACAAAATGCTTAAAAAACCTTTTCAACTACGCAACGGATTTTGATGCGTTTTTTTAAATAGATTGAGTGAATCAATACGAAGATTTATTAGTATTAAAATTCCCGAAATTCCCACGGGAACGGGCTCAACGTGGGTAAAACCGCGAGGTGCTGCAAGTAATCACTACATAGTATAAAACAAAGTCGCGTCTGTTTGTCTGTATGCTTAAATCTTAATTACGCAACGGATTTTGATGCGGTTTTTTGTAATAGGTAGAGTGATTCAAGAGGAAGGTTTTTATGTAAAAAAATTCCCGAAATTCTCCCGGGAACGAGCACAACGCGGGTAAAACCGCGGGGCACTGCTAGTAATCTTATAGTAATAATTAGACACTATTTATAGTTAATGTAGTGATATCTCTATTCTTGTAATATGAATAGGATTTCTTAGGCATACATTTTTTTCAAGGTGGATTGATAATAATAATTTATTTAAATAAAATTCAGAAACGTATCCTTAATAATGTTAAATTAAACAACATTTTTGACTTTATTGTTTATTTATTTATTAATGTTTGTAGAGGCAACTCAGAAGCCCATGGTCCATGCATACATTACTAACTAATAACAAAACACACGTAACATCTTAATCTTGGAATCTAGACCGACTTAGAAAGTAGACAGATTAAATAGAAGAGTAAACAAGGCTTTATAGTGAAAGTATAGCAATCATTCGCTGCGAAGATACCGTTAATCATAACAAGTTAGCGGACCAATTAGGAATCTTAAACAAACATGGTTTCTCCTTGGTTTCTCAAAGAAATGTTACTAAATTATTTACAAACCTTGTACTTAATTGATCGATGAACCGTAACAAATACACGCGAGTGCGCTCTCAAGGTTTTTATACCATAAATAGAGACCTCAAATTTCGACTTAGCGTTCGATATTATTTTCACCTAAAATGACCAAATTTAAGGCTTTGAGGTTTAAAGAGGTACTTACATGGTGATATCAGATACACAGTGCAAATAACACATGTAACAATATATTTTATCGGCGAAATCATTTTTATTTACTTATTTTTCAGCATTTTTAACTTTTGACATTCAACAAAATTTCGCCATTTTGGAATTTTTGGACTTTTTTTTGACACAGACACAGATAAACAAAAACAAAACCAATATGGTTCGTCCTGCTGTCATTTGTCATTGGGGGTTTTTATTTATAATGACATTGACATATGGAAGCAATCATTCATTGCGGGGCTACCAACATGAACGATTGGTCCCCAAATTTAGGGATAAATTAAGTTAAATTGTACTATTTAAAATTACAGATATTATACAATTAAGTAACTACAACTGGTAACAGATTATTAGGTAGTTTTTTACTCAACTTATAATACTATCTCATAGTTTCTCACATTTAATAAGACTCAACTCAATGAGTATAATTGTATTTTGTCTGTTATTTTAAGCTTCTTATTTTTTTTAACAATTAATCCAGTGTGATATCCAGTTTAAGAAACCAATAAAGAAAAATAAAATAAAAACAATAATAACGAATTAAAGTTTCGGGGTAAATAAATTTCTGAAACTTGGTAACCCTGAATCACCAATCAAACATGATTCATTTGTTGTGTTTTGGTCGTTTAGTCGTGTTGAGATTTCATTTCTTTCTTTCAGTATAGTATACGGAACAAGAATTAGAGGAAAATAAGTTTTCCAAACATTTAACAATAAATATATTTCAAAATGGATTTAGAGAGGCTTTCAAACGAGAAAAAGTTAAAGTTATGTCGATGGTATTTCAAAGGTAAGTTATCAAGCTGTGATTACGTGTATTCATGTAGAACGTGCAGCGCTGCACCGTTTTACGGCGATATATCTGTTCCCGTGGGAATTCCGGGATAAAAAGTAACCTAGGAGCTTCCTCATAAATGTGGCTAGACTACGATGTACGTAAATTTATAAAACGTAAGTTGAGTGGTTGGGTACGAAAGCGTAACCGAAAGTTACATTCATAGTTAAGATATACGTGAAGTATGAAGGTTATAATGATTCCTGTGTAATGATATCTTCAGTGAGATGAGAGGCCTTGGCCCTGCAGGGAGACAGAAGTTGATACTTTACACTTATTTAGTTATTAGCAGAGCCCCGCGGTTTTACTCGCGTTTTGCCCGTCCCTGTGGGAATTTCGGTATGAAAAATAGCCTATAACCTTCCCGTCGAATGTGGCTATCTAGTACAAAAAGAATTATTCAAATCGGACTGGTAATTGCTTGAGATTATCTCGAACACGCAAACAAACAAAAACTTACAAATTTTTCCTCTTTATAATATTAGTATAGAAAAAGGTTGGTAGGTTAGCAGCCAACCCTGGTGTCAGAAGTTGTAATACCGCCTGAAGGTCTCCGTCATCTAACAATAGTTATGTAATGTTATCACTTTGTCCTTCCAGTGGGCTGTTTGTTGCTGCCGTTCGTGTGGGCAGTGAACGCTGTGTGGTTCTTCAGAGAAGCGTTCTCGAAGCCGCCCTACGATGAACAGAAGCAGATCAAGAAATGTGAGTAGAGCGTTTAACAGCTCAGTTCTCTAAGCTATACTCACAGGAAATGGTATATCTTGAGTAAAACCACTGTTTCCGCAGTAGTCTCTATCAACATATCAAAAATCCTGGAATAATATACTGTACTAGCCACGCGCTGCGGTTTCACCCGCGATGTACGGGTTTCCTCGGGAATTTCGCGATAAAAAGTAGCCTATGTCCTTTCTCAGGCTCTGGACTAACTGTGTACCAATTTTCATTCAAATTGGTTCAGTAGTTATGGCGTCAAAACGTGTCAGACAGTTACTTTTGCATTTATAATATTAGTTAGGATTTATAATAAAGTTTTAACATGTTTGACATGGGTTCCAGACGTAGTGCTGAGCGCGTGGGGCGCGGCGGGCTGGCTGGCGCTGCTGGCGGGGTGGGCGGCTCTGTTCCAGGTGCAGCGCGCCGAGTGGGGCGCCGCGGGGGACGCGCTGTCCTTCATCGTGCCGCTCGGACGAGCCTAGGCTGCATCGAGACTCATATATAACTAGCTACACCCCGCGGTTTCACCCGCAGCGCCCCCGTTCCCAAGGGAATTTCGAGATTTTTATACAACCTTGTCCTGACAATAAGGAACACATAAAAAAAAGAATCATCTAACAGTGCAGTCGTTCTGAAGTGATGCGCGAACATACATTTCGGCGATTCATTTTTATTTTTAGAAGTTTAATAGGGGAAGATTTTCACCTTAATGTACTAACTTAATTTATAGGCGCGAAATTACTAAGCGTGCGGTTGTTAAAGACGAGCGGATTTGTAGGGAGCTCAATCAACCAATCATGAAGCACTGACATCTTCGATCAACAATACACAACTAGATGTCGGGTCGGCGCAAAAAATACGTCTCGGTGAATAACGCCTCATTTGAAAAGTGAGTCGTTATTCTCACTTATTTTATTCATACATTTGCTACTTTATTGCTAGGTGTCATGGTTGTAATTAGGTTGAACTTCGAACTGTTTTAAAACTTTTGTTTCAGTTCGGTAGTAAACAAAATAAGCTGTCACACGTCATCCACGCGGACAGTAAGGGCTAGCGCTTACATACAACTGTGGCATCGACTAAACTGTTTCGTCGAGTTGTGTACCTTCGTGATTCAACTAAACAGTTTAGTTGATGGAAGTACGCATACAATCGATTTTATATCTTCTCAAATCGACCAGTCTTTATTCAGCAACGCTCGAGTCAAGGTGTTTACAAACCATGTCGCTTCAAACCGCTTCAAATGTTTATACGGGACTGGCAGTCGCTGTCAGTCGCGGATCGACTGTTTAGTCGATGTTCTGCGCACATCAATACAATGCAATAGAAATTGAGCACTTGATCGATAGTTGTCCAACTTTAAATCAAAAGGAAATCGATATAGCTTTTTGACTTTTTGTCGAGCAACTATCGAGTTGACTGTATGCGCGCTTTATATATTCTTTTAAACATATGATACACAACAAAATAGTTGTTCAACTAAAAGTTGTATGTAAGCGCTAGCCCTTATTATTGATATCTAGTTGTGTATTGTTGATCGAAGACTGACATTGTCAAAATCTATGCGTAATGCGTCGTGAGTGGTCGTGATTGATTGATTATATGTAAACAGGGCAAAGAATCACCACGCCGTAGCACCACGCCCACCACGGTAGCGGCCGGCGCGGCGGTGATTCTCTGCTCTGTGGTAAATACCCTATTAGACATTTTTGCATAGAGTCCGGGTGTATTATAATGTTATATTGTTAAGTTAATATGTATAAATATAATAAATTAATATTAGTTTAATTTATTTAATGAATATAAGGAATTTTAATAAATTAATATTTTGTGCAGTCTATTTCAATCATTTAATGTCCCACTATAGCTCCTATGACTCAAAGGCATCTTAACTAAAGTCATTGTATTTTTGTAATTAAGTGGTTTTACTTGTGCCCGTGGGAATTTCGGGATTTAAAAAAAACTTGAGAGGTGTCAAGGGACACCCGGATGGAACGAAGTTTATTTATTATCAACAAAAATAATCGTCGCGACACCACACTGTTCAATGCGAAATTGAAAGACGAAACGAAAATATCTAGCTTGCTTTCTATAATGCTGGGGCCACACTTACGCTCAATGTCAATGCCCATTTAATGCAATAATTTTCAATGCAATATAGTGGGTGGCTACACTTAAACTGTAAATGTCAATGTTCATTTATTGGAAAAATTTGACATTGACAACGGCATTGAATTTACTTCAATTCAGGCAAGATGGACGTCGACAGAGCTCTATATTTCATAAGAGTTAATTTATATTATTTGACTTTATTAAATCATTATCGAATAAAGAGACCATGTTTGCAGAATCTCAAGAAAAGTAATAATTTTGTTGTTACTCCACTCTGTCGCCATAGTACGTATAGACAAAAACGTGCGATTTTGAGGCAAATCCGTCGTAATAAGCAAATACGTCCGAACCCGTTGCGCTCTCGACGCACACTGACAATACGTACGTAGTGAGTGTGGCCGCTTCATGCATTTAACTCTCGCATTAATCTCTTTGATGTACCGCCACTCGAGCTATCGCATACGCCAAATGGCATTGTCAATGCTATTGTCAAATTATGACGCATAGTCGTGGCTACACCTACGGTTAATGTCATATTCTATGGCATATGGCATAGGTGTGGCCCCAGCATAAGAGAGAGAGAGACAGACAGAGAAAATGCGCGCCGCGCATGTTTCTCTCTCTGGCGTGCGCAAGTTTCTCTGTCTGTCCCTCTCTGGCCTAAAAAATGTCGTTACCATTTTCTCCGTCTAGCCTATAGATTTAGAATTTTTTTCGCTACGCTAAAAGATACATGAAGCGTACGAGCGAGAAATCCTAATCAAGTTCAAACCGCCCGAGAGAAAAAGGGACAGCGAAAGGAGTACCAATATGTCATTATTTTCGCGAGTAAGAACCCATAGCGTCCCAGTCCGTTTTACGTTGTGGTGGAATTTGTGATTTTTTTAACTAATCCCTCGATTAAACTTAAGAATATTACAATTTTCAATTATGGTGACCTGGGCCCCAAGTCTGCTATTTTTTATAAACTCGTCATTCCAATACGACCCCATTGTCATTTTGCCAAAAATACGTAGTCTGCTAATTCATAATGGTCGGTCAGTGGTCGGTCAGTGGTCTCGTAATAGAATTGTAATAGAATGACATAGTCGTGCTGCCATTATTATAAAACCCGTTGGTAGAAATGATTTTCGAAAAACTACTACTAAACTTGAACATTTATTCATGCTAGATTTTAATAAGATATATTTTTACATAGGATTTATTAGTGTTATAAACAATCTGAAGTAGTAAGAAGTCCCTAAATAGCAATAAACTTAACCCTTATGCTCGATCGACTCGTGTTATGCTCTACACCCGTAAGCTCGCGCGGTGTCATGGCGTCACGGGAAAATAATTGTCAATATTTACAAAAACTATGATAATTCAAAAACTAAAAGGAGTTTTTACTTGAAATAAAAAGAGAACTACTCTATGATAATGCTAGTAATGTTTATTTACAAATCTAAAGTGATATAATCCTCTCTTACTATTATAATTTCTGGTAAAAAATACACACTAAGAAAATTCATAGGCATTGATGTAAATAAATATTTTTATGGAATACTCGGCAACTTTGAAACAATAAGTTTTTGCTTTTTGTAATGTCTGATGTATAGTTTATATAACCTATATAGTTATAAGTATGTCTTTCATACAAAATAACTGCCGTATATGCCTTAGAAAAAATCGATCACTTACTGTCTGTTACGTAGCAAATGAACATTTGTAATATCAAGTAATCAATAATCTTGAGAGAAATTGAAAGCAAAACTAGTAATATTTGAAGGAAATATACTTATTTATTTGGAACATAGGTGAGATGGTCGAAATATTCAATGGGAAAGGATAAATAAAACAACTTGTGAAAAGCATCCATGTTTTTATTTTTTATTCAAACTCATACCAAGAATGTTTTTAGACGAAATAAAAAACAATCCATATTATGGTAAAATAAATTTATTTTCTTATATAATATTTATTTTAGTCGTATTTCAAACGAATTTATCGATATCAACAAGTCAATGCGCAAGCTCTACTGCAAAAATGATAAGAAAAATGGCGCCCGTTTTGACATTGATTTTGCGCCGATGTAAATAGAAACATTCGTTTACGAAATTGTACACGTTTTTGATATAAAATACAGGTAAATACATAAACACTGATAATGTTCTGCCATTATTAGTTTACATAAATAACAAACAAAAGTATTTCTATTGGTCAAAACACACTTCAAAATACTCGGAACAAAGAAAAGTTCTATACTTGTTACTTTGAAAATCAACATAACTAAAGTATTTTTGCTTGTATTATTCAACTTATGATAAAATTACGTATATATAAGACCAATTCACGTATAATACTTACAATTTCTCAAATATTCTCCCACTTTCCAATAATAAAACCAAATTTTCCACACAAAACACACAGCTCACTTTGCGACGTTCACAGATTGTTTTCAAGTATGTAGTACTCTATCCCATAGACAAAAACCCCCAAGTGTAATACCTCAAATTAAAGAAGACTTTTTTGTCTCGCTTTTTCTCATACAAACCTAATAAGTACAAAGTGAGATAGCAGCACTATTATAAACTTTTTGAAATGGTTGCATGTGCGTATAGATTCGTACGCATTCCGAGTTTACGGGGGCAAGTAATAGTGCGTATGAATTCATACGCATTCCGAGCTAAAGGGTTAAAAGAAAAATAACTCAATAATCTTTTATTAGCTGTCTAAATCAAATGTGACATAGTAATGTCATATTTGACTTTGACACAACTGCCGCCGGTTAACGGTTTTGTTTTAACGGCTGCTATAGTCGCCCGGACGTTTCAGTGGATATTTTTCAAAATATTTCATGAGACTTTATCAAAATGGTCCTAATTGAGCAAATCTCCGCGCTGATCGATTTCCTCGAAAACCACGAGGACCTGGCGCTAGGCTACTGCAGCCGTACAAGTGAAGGGCGAAGTCTATCAAAAAGATACTGGGTGGAGTGCGCCCAAATTTTAAATAGTGTGTCGGTGGACTGCCCCCATAAAACTCCGACAGAGTGGCGCACAGTAAGTACCTGAATACAGCATAATTAAGTATGCATCATAAAATGTATCATTATTGTAATTTTTGAACTTTTTTTAGTTCTACAATGAATACAAAAGTAAAACTTTGAAAAAAATTAAATCACTAAAAAGTGAAATGAGTGCAACAGGTGAGCAATACTTTTCTTTAGGCAGCCTTTCAGAATTATTGTGAGAAGTATATACTTAGTAATTATTTTATCCTGCATTTAAAAGGTGGTGGTCCTGCCAAAAAAATAATATTAACGCCACTCCAAGAGCGTTTATACTCAATATTGGGACGAGATGTAGGAGACCCACTCCCAGGCGTCCGACATAACCCACTCACTGTAAGCATTGGATTTAAGCATTATTTATTTGTTCACTTGCTAGTTGCTTGCTTTGTTTTATTAACTGTATTTTTTTTTGTTAAATAGCCAATCATGCTTCCGGTGGTTGATGATAGTCCCAGTACTAGCACAAATCCACTTCAAAACAATTCTTTCTCGTGAGTGTGCTTAATTTGTATAGCTTTCATCATTTTACCTAAGTACCTAGTTTCTTAACTATTTTGATAACTTTGTTTTATTTTTACAGAATATTAGACAATTATGAAGTGCCTGCTACAGTGGTCATAGATGATGTAGAAAATATAGAAACACAAGAAATAAGGTATATCTACTACAACTTTCTTCAGATGGGTTTAAATAAATAGGGTAACATGTAGACTAATGTCATTGTAATTGTTTATTTTGCAGCTTAGAACAGGAAAATTTGGGATCATCCAGCATCAACCAGCCTCCAAAGCGACGCCATCGCCAAAAATCGACACGACGGTATGCAGCGGAAGGTAAAGATCTTGCAATTATTTGTTTTGACCATTAAAATCCTACTCTAGGGCCAAGGCTTGATGAAACAATTTGTTTATAGATGGAGACCATGCTGCTCTGGAAAACGCCCAATTAAGGCTGGAAGCTATTGAAGCGAGGAACGCCGAGGCAACTTTAAAGCAGGCTGAGGCAACTTTAAAGCAGGCTGAGGCTACCAACAATTTAGCTGCAGCTATTGAGAGAATGAGCTGCACCTCTGAAAAACTGGTGGACCTTATAACCCACTTAGTGAAATCTGTGCCAAAAAAGGTAATTACATTAGTACATTAGTACAGTCGGCTTCGTGACCTCTTATGATCATAATTTATATAAATTCAATTTATACATTGTAAAATTGGTATAGCTAACTTGTAAATTGGTTGTAAATTGGTAAATTGGTTACTAACTTTGATACTAAGTGCAAAGTTCATACTATATATATGAAGTATAAAGTTTTCTTTTTTTCAGAAACTCTGCAAAATTATACCATCGGATTCCGAGTCCGACTAGTATGTAAGAGGTAATTTTGTCAGATTATTAAAAATGAAATCTATTTTAAGAGGAGTCTATGTCCAGCAGTGAATTCCAAATAGCTTGAATGATAAATAATTAATGAAACAGTGTTTATACTAAAAAGTATTCATTTATTTTACTCTTTTAAACAGTCTTTTTTACAATATAAATTGGTTACATTTGTCAGATTGTGGACAAAAAAAATGTGAGAATAATGTAAATTAATGAGAAAAAAAATATACTGGATCTGTAACAAAGAGTTAAATAATTTTAATAATAAAATTAGATCATTTTCGTACTTCACTAGAATATTGAGGTGAGTTTTACATACCTGCTAATTTAATTTATGCATTTCTCCACAGTCTGTCAACAAGAGCCTGCTGCAGTGCCCGACCTTCAAGGAGATCCCGGTTCACCCTTCGATGGTCTTGATAATTAGGTGCTACATAATTATTTTCCTCCTAAATTGAAAGACTGATTAGTAATTTATGTTATGAGAAATAAAGAGTGATTTAAATGTTGATTTTTTAACACAGAAGTATTATTTCAAATTCCAACTTTATTATATTCTAAAATAGTGGAATAGAAATCACCTGTTGCAAGCGAAGTTCTTCTGCATAAACTTCATCAGTTGGCAACGGTGCTCTTGCCATGTTTGCGATATTGTGCAATATGCAACATGCATTTACAATCTTGCCTGCAGTTATTGGGCTATAATGTAATGCACGTGCTACAAGCAAACACCTACAAAAAATCAATTTACTTATAAACAACCCCATTGACTAAATGTCTCACTAGATTAACATATACAAGAACAACTAAATCTGAATCTCTAAATTTTGAAATTCTGCCAATATAAAAAAGTCACTGTTCTTGAGTATGTAAAACAATTGCCTAGACATGCTTATCACCTGAATCGTGCTTTTAATACGCCTATGCAACGCTCCACTGTATTGCGTGCAGTTACATGTTTGACATAATAATTATGTTGTGGTGTCCCATCTACAGTATTGAGGATTGGGGTCATCATTGTTTTTCTTAGTGGATACCCACTGTCACCTGAAAATTATAATCATTTTACAAACAAACACTAATACATGAACATGATAAAGTTCTTAGGATTTTCATCCAACAAAAATATTGTATTACCTAATAAAAATACTTGTTCATTCGTATTTTCCGATATTTGTCTTAAGTGGTGACTGATTGGATGACCCTGCCATACTGTGGAATCATGTGCAGAGCCTGGGTTGCTTGCGTCCACACATAAAATATTTAAATCAGCATCACAAATCTGTAAATGAATTACATATTATGTATTTTGGCATTACCTATATTATATTAATTGGGCAATAGGTAGGTAGACATTTCTACTTTCTACCCAATACTTACTATCATAACATTAAGGGAATGGAAGCCCTTTCTGTTATAATATCGCTCCTCATGTATGTGCGGCCTTAATATAGCTACATGGGTGCCATCAATGCAACCGAGGACGCCAGGAAACTCAAATTTCTGATAGAACCTGAAAGTTTTAGTAACTAAATAATTCTGTTTAGGTAAAACAGGTAATATAAACAACACAATCCGGGTATATCTCATTTCTTACTTAGCTTTAATAATATTCCTTTCATCAGATTGTGTAGGCCATTTAATATATTTGTGATACAGTTTATTTAATGCCTCCGTTACTTGGTTAATGGCCCGTGACACAGTTTTTTGGGAAACATTATGGAGGGCACTCTGTCCAATCAAAGTTTGGTAAGACCCTGATGCATAAAATGCAAGTGCAATTAGAATCTGCAATATAAAATTTAACATTACCTAATCAATATAACATTTCGTGTTTATGTAAGCGTAGCTAAAGCTTTCTAAGGAATAATTAATCAATGTTAAGTTCAGTTTACTCACCTTCATTTCTGTCGATACGCAATCGTTTCGACGCGGCCTGGCGATAAGGGGGACGAGTTCTTCAACTAACCCCCTTACTGAGTCCTTCCCAAGACGAAACGTTTTCACAAATTCCGCCTCGGGAATATCAATAAAGGGGTCCGTATTCATTCTTGACAAGCGACGGGCTCGACGACGTCTTTTGCGTTCCTCCGTCCTTCTTTCTCTAGCATCCATTGTGTTAGCTAACTCAAGAATATTAAGTCGTAGTGAATACATGACCGTAATTCCACGTAATAAATAAATAAACACTATTTAAAAAACCGCGAACAAACACTTTTCTACCGCGTCATGAATCAAATGCAATGATTGCACAATGATGTCATAATGGTAGATCACTGATCAAAGGAACTGTCAAAAGTTTAGCAGACTACCGCTTATGTCAGTCATTCATTTGTCATTATGTACGAGACTACCATTTTATGCCATTTCTTTCAATGGAGTGTCAGTGGTCGACCATTGGAAAGTCACAATGACGCCATTGAAATAGTAGACTACGAAACTTGTCAAAATCAACAATTTTGAAATCAATGATAGACCATTCTGACACTATTGTAATAGCAGACTTGAGGCCCTGTTCTGTACCTGGATGTGACGTTACAAGCCGATATAATCACAATAAATACACTTTTCACAGGTAAATACGATTTTGTTATTGGATTTTTTCGAACCATATTTTGCCAAATTTCTGCTCTAAATCGGTTCAGTAAAAGATGTTTACAATAGTTTATTGTTATCCGTTGATAAATTTAAGTATATTTAGTGATTTAATACAGAATTTGCGAAAAAAATATGTAAAATAGTAAATTACTTGGCTACGCTAGTGCTTGACAAAGCGATGACGACACGAGTATCGATAAAAACTTGATCTTTTTTAGAGACTGTCAAGACATCAATAAAAGTTGTTGAATCAAGCTATTTTGAAATAAAATTACAATTTACATTAGGAACTCATTATATATTTACGTGTAAGAATACAAAACTTGGTAATTGAGTAACTAATATTTTGTTCTAGGTTTCCACGTTGTTTAAAATTGCGTGAAAAATGGTTACGGACTATAAATAGACCAGATTGGAACGCTAGTACTAACTCCACTATCTGTAGCAAACATTTTGACAACAAAATATCAAGTCCAATCTTTCAAATAGTCCATAATGTAAAAATGTATTGTGGCCAACACTATTTTTAACTCACACATAGACATTCACCAACACATGTACATATTTTTTTTGGTGATGCTTCCAAGCTGTGTGCATCTTGTATATCCTACATCTATGGTCTAGCCCCTTTTCGCAACGCGCGCTAGGGAACTTCGTTCCAATAAACAAAAAAAAATTGACAGTTGGGTAGCGAGAAAAAAAGGTATTAGCCTGTAACGTCCCACTGCTGGTCAAAGACCTCTCATCTCAGCGAAGATGTCAGTACAGTGAGGAGGATGTCGTAATCACCACGCTTGCCTAATGAAATTTATTTACTTGAAATAATGTCGCCTGTGTGATTGGGATTGTCATGACAGTTAATCAAATAGTCATGACTACAGTAAAATCAAATGGTAGTCATGACTATTTGACTGTAGGTACTTTCTTTTCAACGGCTTGCCGCTACTTGAAATTTTAATACTTGCTATTAATTTTGATTGCAAAATTCATTTAAAAAATAGGTTTTAGAAAAAACACCGTTAATTGAAAGTAACATAAAGTGATACGTTACTCGCCTGGAGAGTCGACTTAAATTTCGTTCATGTGCCGGCGACTCGCCTGGCGAGTCCATGTTTTTCGCCGATATAATATTGGTGGCACCTCAGAAGGAATTAAGAAAATCATAGTGGCAGTGAATGTGTTAACGGATAGCAATACATACGTGTACCTAATAAATCATTTTATACTCAGAAATAAGTTTGTGATTAAATTAGTTTTATTGTAATACTATCACCGCCCCGCCGTTTTACCCGCGTTGTGCCCGTTCCCGTGGGAATTTCAGGAATTGTTATCATACATAATATAAACCTTGCTCTTTAAGTCAAAACAAAGTCGCTTTCCACAGTTTCCACTGTCTGTCTCTATGTATGCTTACATCTTTAAAACTACGCAACGGTTTATACGTATAAAATTACCGAAATTCCCACGGGAACGTGCACAAGGCGGGTAAAACTGCGGGGCGGTGATAGTTTTTTTTAAATTTTAGCAATACGAGATGTACGTTTTTTTTTAGTTGCAATAGTCACAATAATGCTTGTTTATGACATTGAGTTATATGTACTACGTACTAGAGAAGCCACTTCAAACAAGCTTCGTGAGAGATTCGCACCGGACAGGTGTCCAGTGTTCACTTAGTCGATGGCCAGCTCTGGCCAGAACTACATGTGTTACAGCTATTGTTTTTTCAAATAAAATATGCCCTCATGTGCATTGCGTTATTGCAAAAATACTTTAAGAAACACAAATAGAAGTAAAGAAGTGACCTTTCACTCGTAGGTATAATTTTCTACTCCGAAAACAATTTTAAATAAATATTTAAAAATAAATATTTTTACATCAACAAACGGTCATATTACAAAGAGTATATGAGATATGAGATACAGAGTGGACACTATCGACGAGCATTGATAAATTCCTAATTCCGATTGATATTATATATCAACCATCTTTTTATATTAACCGACTTCAAAAAGGAGGTTTGTTCGACCCTAAGTTTTAAAAACATAGTTCTATTTTTTGTCTGCCATTTCTCGGAAACTATTGATCCGATTTGGGTGGGATGGACCTTTTGCTATTATTCTTCATATACTTTTTATAAAAATAAAAATTTACTTCTGAGATTATTGAAAAAAAGACTAGGTACATATTTCTACTAAGAGTCCGGTCTACGATGATTTTTATAATCTCTATTGTTAAATTCCGAGTAATGTCATTCAACTAGACCTATCCGTCAATGTCATTAGAAAAATCTCTTCACGATTTTTGTTCGACGTAGCCTCTCTAGTACGTAGTACATATTATAACTCAATGGTTTATGACTGTTTTTTGTCATGACAGAATGAATTAGGCTGATATACACAAAGCCAATATTGTTTTTAATTTATTTTATTTATGTACTTATTAAATTTTTAGACAATTAATTATGATTATGGTCTCACAATGTAAATAATTAGTACCTAATGTTAGGATAAATATGTACCTAAATGTGTGTCTTGTGTCTGTAACTAATATATTAAAAGTGAAGATTTTTATTTTTTGTTTGTTTTATATCCCGAAAATCCCACGGAAGAGCACCGAATCTCGTAACCAACCTGATTTTTAAGAACTAGGTACATATCTGAAAGTCTGAATTTCACAGAATTATTTTGCAATCAAAATTCATGTCCAGAGGTCAATGACCTCAACACTCAATGTGGATGAGAGGGTAGTCTCCGGGGATGTGGACACGTTTTTGACTATTATAGGTTATACATCAGAATAACATGGGATGTATTTTATCCCGAAATTCCCGCAGGAACGGGTACAACGCCGGGCGCGGCTATTTATCAATAAGAATCAATAAAAAGCAAGTTATTCAATAATAAATTGTTTAATAGTAAGTAGAAAGCTAGATATTGTACAAAAAGTATGTAACTACCTATATAGTCCATCGAAATGTTACATTTTTTAGGCCTAACCTTGCGTTTTTTAGAGGACGCAATTTTATTTTTTTGATGTGTAGGGGGGGTCAGTGTAAAGCTAAAAAAAAGTTTGTGGGGTCGCCACCCTTGTCCCACGGCCGCAATCTTGAAAATAGGGGTTGAAATGGTTTTTACGATATATCTCTTAAACTATTAATTTTATTAAAAAAAAAATTTAACACTTTTGTTGCAAATTAAATTCTCTACAACTTTGGTCCACCAACTTTTTGTCGTAGAACTATAAATAAAAAGTTATAAGCGAAAATGTTCAGAAATTCGAGAAAAAAAATTATATTTTTCGATGTAACTTTTTTTTTAAGCATTTTACGAAAAAATGATATCAGACTATTTTTGTAGATCGTTTTTTGAGGAACAACTTTTATAAACAACATTTTTTCATTAAGTCAATAGCTAAGATTTTACAGCGCTCCGAAGTGAGTACTATTTTTCAGTACTCTTAACTATACCTACATATATTATACGTGTGTACTAATAATGTGTCATCAGTTATTGTTTTTTGTTATTTATTTTGTTGTTTAAATTGTTTTAATTATAAATTTTGCAATATTATTAATAATTAATTATAATATACTCTTTTCCCCACCACCCACGAGGAAGAGTCTGGAGGCGCGTTTATTTTACGTGGTATCCCCAATAGGCATAATCCACGGTGATTTCTATATTAGAACTACTCCGTCCTCAGTCTTTTCGATGGACCAGGCTGCGGCTCAGCATCTGATCGGCTTTCTGAATTAAATATCAGTGGGAGAACTGGAGAAGGAAGAGGTGTTAATGTCGGCGGTTCATCATCAAAGTCATTTTCATTTATTAATTCTGAGACTTCCATTACGTTGCTGCAAGTCTCTCCAGAACAATGGAAGAACACTGCAGAACATTTCAGCCCTGCTTTTTGACATCCACACATCGCTCCACAGTTTCCTTTGCATTTGCAAAAGATCAATTTTAGAAGCTCAGGGGGTGCTGGAGGTTTAGAGTTCTGCACTGGCATTAATAATTTTCCACATTTTTTCCAGCCCCAGTCTTCAGGATCATTATAACTACCAAGCCACGACTGGACCTGATGGTACACTCGGAAAGTATGAAAGCGTTAACACCTCTTCCTTCTCCAGTTCTCCCACTGATATTTAATTCAGAAAGCCGATCAGATGCTGAGCCGCAGCCTGGTCCATCGAAAAGACTGAGGACGGAGTAGTTCTAATATAAAAATCACCGTGGATTATGCCTATTGGGGATACCACGTAAAATAAACGCGCCTCCAGACTCTTCCTCGTGGGTGGTGGGGAAAAGAGTATATTATAATTAATTATTAATAATATTGCAAAATTTATAATTAAAACAATTTAAACAACAAAATAAATAACAAAAAACAATAACTGATGACACATTATTAGTACACACGTATAATATATGTAGGTATAGTTAAGAGTACTGAAAAATAGTACTCACTTCGGAGCGCTGTAAAATCTTAGCTATTGACTTAATGAAAAAATGTTGTTTATAAAAGTTGTTCCTCAAAAAACGATCTACAAAAATAGTCTGATATCATTTTTTCGTAAAATGCTTAAAAAAAAAGTTACATCGAAAAATATAATTTTTTTTCTCGAATTTCTGAACATTTTCGCTTATAACTTTTTATTTATAGTTCTACGACAAAAAGTTGGTGGACCAAAGTTGTAGAGAATTTAATTTGCAACAAAAGTGTTAAATTTTTTTTTAAATAAAATTAATAGTTTAAGAGATATATCGTAAAAACCATTTCAACCCCTATTTTCAAGATTGCGGCCGTGGGACAAGGGTGGCGACCCCACAAACTTTTTTTTAGCTTTACACTGACCCCCCCTACACATCAAAAAAATAAAATTGCGTCCTCTAAAAAACGCAACCCCAAATGTAACTTTTCGATGGACTAATAACTAAATGAATAAAACGATTATAACTTCTGGCTCGTACATATAATTAACAGTTTTGAAATAACACTAACCTGATAAGCATATAACTGAACAAAGGTTTTACAATTTCTCTTTGTTTTCTCTACTTTTTAGACAAATTTCTCTATATCTACATGCAACGTCAAACTCTCGTTTTTACTATTTACTCTCAAGTGAAGACTAAATACGAGTGGTTTCCGTTTTATTATCTGTGGGAGTTTTCTCTACGTTTTGTCTACAAACGGCACTAAAAAAATCCTATTTTTCCTAATTTCCTAATAAAAATCCTATTCCTTGCGACAAAAATAGGATTTTTTTTAGTGCCGTTTGTAGACAAAACGTAGAGAAAACTCCCACAGATAATAAAACGGAAACCACTCGTATTTAGTCTTCACTTGAGAGTAAAATAGTAAAAACGAGAGTTTGACGTTGCATGTAGATATAGAGAAATTTGTCTAAAAAGTAGAGAAAACAAAGAGAAATTGTAAAACCTTATCTCAGATATGTATTCAGTTAGGTTTAAACTTGCCGGGCAAGAAACACGGGCTAAGAGAAATAAGTACTTCTACATTAACCTTATTAATTTCTTCACTATTACATTGAATCTTTACATAATCATGATTTATTTCTTCAGTGTCATCATACTGTCATTATTTATTTCTTCTCTGTCATTAGGTAAATACATGGTAAATATTTTGTTATTTACTATAGATCTATAGTAAATAACAAAATATTTACCATGTATTTACCTAATGCTATAGTAAATAACAAAATATTTACCATGTATTTACCTAATGACAGAGAAGAAATAAATAATGACAGTGAAGAAATAAATCATGAATATGTAAAGATTCAATGTAATAGTGAAGAAATTAATAAGGTTAATGTAGAATATGTTTTTTTATTATTTAATAAATAATATTTCACAACTGACAGGCATCTTATTTGTATGTAATACCTTATGTGCTACTAAATCAGAGCTTCGCGCACTTCTATAGTCGCATATATCACAACTGTAGGACTTCTCTCCAGTATGGACGCGAAGATGTCTGACAATATTACTTCGTTGACCAAATGACTTGCCACACATATTACAAATAAAAGGCTTCTCACCTGTATGAATTCTTTTATGTATGATCAATCCATTAAGTTGCCTAAATGATTTGTCACATATAATATTACAACTAAAAGGCTTCTCACCTGTATGAATTCTTTTATGTATGATCAATCCATTAAGTTGACTAAATGACTTGTTACATATATCACAGCTATGAGGCTTTTCACCGGAATGAATTATTTTATGTGTAACTAAATTAACATGTTGATTAAATGACTTGTTACATATATCACAGCTATGAGGCTTTTCACCGGAATGAATTATTTTATGTTTAACTAAATTAACATGTTGATTAAATGACTTGTTACACATATCACAGCAATAAGGCTTCTCACCAGTATGAATTCTTTTATGTTTAACCAAATAACCATGTCGATTAAATGATTTGTTACATATATCGCAGCTATAAGGCTTCTCACCAGAATGAATTCTTTTATGAATGACCAATCCACTAAGTTCTGTAAATGACTTGTTACATATATCACAGCAATAAGGCTTCTCACCGGAATGAATTCTTTTATGTGTAACTAAATTAACATGTTGATGAAATGACTTTTTACATATATCGCAGCTATAAGGCTTCTCACCCGTATGAATTCTTTTATGTATGATCAATCCATTAAGTTGCCTAAATGACTTGTCACATATATTACAACTAAAAAGCTTCTCACCTGTATGAATTCTTTTATGTATGACCAATCCATTAAGTTGACTAAATGACTTGTTACATATATCACAGCAATAAGGCTTCTCACCGGAATGAATTCTTTTATGTGTAACTAAATTAACATGTTGATTAAATGACTTGTTACATATATCACAGCAATAAGGCTTCTCACCAGTATGAATTCTTTTATGTTGAACTAAATGAACATGTTGATTAAATGACTTGTTACATATATCACAGCTATAAGGCTTCTCACCAGTATGAATTCTTTTATGTGTAACTAAACTACTATATTTTATAAATGATGTGTTACATATATTACAAGTATGTGACTCATTTATTTTATTACATTTAATTTTTTTGTTATTCATATCTTGTGATGTAACTAAGTATATATTCGTAGATGTAATTGTGTATAATATCATGCATGACTTTTAGTTATTGTCCCATTCATCTTCTGAAACCTTCAGTTTTCGTTTTGCAAAACCACAGCATCCTAATTTTGTTCATACATCTTCAACATCATGCTGTTGGGTATACCTGTTCCAACATAAATGGGTTGTCATTAACATAAATAAAATAAATTAATATACTTACCCAGGCAAATTCACTCACAGTTAATTAGACTAAGCTCTAAGCTTGTATTATGGAATCTAACTCACTTATACTACTACACATAAGTACATACACCGATACTTTAAAAGGATATGTAATTGACACCCAGACATTGTCGCAATCACCTATGTCTTCACATATAGTTACTCCGTTGAATCGAACCCGCAACCTCCGACACAGTAAGCACTCTCACTGCCACTGTGCCAACGTGCTTGTCATAGAAACCTCTTCACAGGCCTCGTCAAGTTCCTGTGAATCGGCCAACAGTAACCCCTTCACTGCACTCAAGACTCAAGAGTTAACATTGATTTGGGCTAAGTACTATGAAGTTCATTAAATCGTTACACCTACTAAGATACCTAATATAACATACTAAACTAGCTGCGCCCCGAGGCTTAACTCGCGTAGAGCCCATTCCCATGATGCAGCTATTTACTAGTAGTCATATAAAGTACCAGAATCGCCCCGCGGTTTTACCCGCGTTGTCCCCGTTCCCGTGGGAATTTCAGGATGAAAATCCTATAACCATAGCCGTTGAATGCCTTTGGTCCATTTTCATAACTGTTTTTCATAACTAGTTACTAAAAAGGCAATTTCCTTCACTGTTTCATAACTAGTTATGAAAATGGACCTTTTGTACGCTATTTAATAACCTTTGGTCCATTTTCATAACTGTTTTTCATAACTAGTTACTAAAAAGGCAATTTCCTTCACTGTTTCATAACTAGTTATGAAAATGGACCTTTTGTTCGCTATTTAATAACTGTTTCCATAACTAGCTACGAAAAAGGCAATTTCCTTCACTGTTTCATAACTAGTTATGAAAATGGACCGTTTTTTTCCCTCTTAATAACTGTTTCTCATAATTAGCTACGAAAATGGTTGATTCTTTCCTTACCAGGCAGGTAAACATTTTAGAGGCCTTTGCATGCATACAACGCTTGTATTCTTGGTCTAATTTTCCTTTTCTGGGGGCACGGCAGTGCCCCCGCCAAGTCAAGCAATAAAGCGGCACGGCTGTACCATCCTTTTCTCGAAGCAGTTCAGGCCATTTTCGACCCCCTATAACTTCGACTAAAACTAGAAGCCTGAATTTTCAGTAACCAAGCAGTCACTATATAAACACGATACATTTTAAATTTCATTCAATTTGAACCAGTAGATTAAGAATTATAACTAGTCAAAGTTTCCTATTTTGTCACTCACTCACTCACTCACTGACTGACTGACTGACTGACTGACCGAACATCAAAAGTTTAAGGCACTTCTAGCAAACATAGAAGCTTCAAATTTGAAACACAATTAGTGTTTAGTGTAAAAATCCTAAAAAAATTAAAGAAACTAAAAAAATCCTAAAAAACACTCACTAGCGAAAGTGCTGTACCAAAATAAGCTTATACAAACAACAAAATAAAAAAAGCAAAACCTATGAAGAAATTGACCACGAAATCGCTTCCGCGATCGATGATCTATCAAAAAAAGAAATTTCAGTTGGCCATTGCTTAGAAATAATAAGTCCTTTTTATGTTAATTAAATTGTGTTTTGTAATTTGTTTCAAATAAATTTTATTTTACTACTAAAACATTATTTGCACTCATTTACCTACCTGGTAAGGAAAGAATCAACCATTTTCGTAGCTAATTATGAGAAACAGTTATTAAGAGGGAAAAAACGGTCCATTTTCATAACTAGTTATGAAACAGTGAAGGAAATTGCCTTTTTCGTAGCTAGTTATGGAAACAGTTATTAAATAGCGAACAAAAGGTCCATTTTCATAACTAGTTATGAAACAGTGAAGGAAATTGCCTTTTTAGTAACTAGTTATGAAAAACAGTTATGAAAATGGACCAAAGGTTATTAAATAGCGAACAAAAGGTCCATTTTCATAACTAGTTATGAAACAGTGAAGGAAATTGCCTTTTTAGTAACTAGTTATGAAAAACAGTTATGAAAATGGACCAAAGGGTTGAATGTGGCTATCCATTACAAAAAGAATTTTTCAAATCGGACCAGTAGTTCTTGAGATTAGCTCGTTCAAACCAAACAAACTCTGCAATTTTAAAAAATTTGTATAGATTTGTGTCTGTATGTATATATAGTTAGATACCGTAATACAAGCTATGAGCTTAGTTTCCTTAGTTTAGTTTTTAGTTAATTCAGTTTCAATTCAATACTGTTTTTTTTTCCGTTAATTTACGAAATTGACAATTCTTACCGAAAATTACAAATCGATAAACACCACATAAACACCCGCCCACCAAAACATTCACAGAATAATTAATTCCACTTTGCAGTGCAGCACCAACACAAGAAAGTAAACAAATAAAAGATAGTTCTGTCTGCCTGCAATCTGCATTAATTTGTACTTTTATTATTATTTAAAAAATAATATTATCTTGAATTTAACAACAATGTCAGATTGAATAAATCTGTGGAATAAAATAAATCGTATCTGTATTCTGTCCACCACAGACCAGGAAATTAAATCCATGCCACAGACTCACAGAGCACGAACCACAGGCACTCGGAACGAACCAACTACACACTCCACAGATTCCAGAATGATTCATTTCTTCGAGGTCTGTTTCCACCACAGAGAATATACCTATAATAGGGGAGCCCACGATGCTAAATGGGGATTTACTCGAGCGTCATAGAGACCTATTAGGTTGCAAAGCTTATATGATAAGAAGAAAAAAATGTTATATAACTATACCTTTTCATCGGTGGGGGAAGCGGCTATAATTTTTTTTAAATGTAAAAAAATACTGTTGCGTGGACATACTCGAGCGCGTCAGATATTGATAGCATCAATGTCCTACGTATTTTTAATGATGTACGTATGTTAATCTGATCATTTGCATGATGGGGGTGGTTGTACGTAAGGGTTAAAAATGAAAGAAAAAAAAATTTACTCGAGCGCGTCAGATTTTCTAAGAGGGTGTTAAGTGCACCAAAAAAAAGCTCTCATTCAATAATCTGACGATTTCGATCTAACGCAAACTCGCGGCCATTGTTATAATGTGCAAAAAAATTTCGCCATTTTGAAATACTCAAGCGCGTCAGATTAAGATATATATGGTTCATCTTTATGCTATAGACGTGCTGTCTCTTAATCTGACGATTATCTAAAGGGATTCACCTAATCTGACAAAAAAGAATTTTTTTTTTTAAATTTTATAAATCATTGAACTTAATGAATTGAGAAGCTCAGGAAATAGCATGCAAATAAATAGGTGTATTTTTTTAAAGTAGAATACTTGTATTTATAAGAAAATAATTTTAAAAAAATGCCCAAAAACATTATTTTTTTATAATTAATTGATGAATTAATCAAACCAGATCATCGACCAGGTCGACAACTTTCCATCCATAGTCCGTTGGTAAAATATCAGTAATTTTTGCATTATGGGCATTACTCCGCAAGCATGCAATGAATCTTGTGCGTAACACTTGCTGGAGTAACTCTGATTCACAGGGTGGCAAGTTGCACGCATCGTATTTCCGGACACTCAAGGAGAAAGGTTGTGATTTGTCTTTTACCTTGGACGTCCTATTGAAGGTGTCCATCCTGGCTTGATTGACATCGTCTAACTTTTTCAACCCATAAAAGTGGCAAGTAAAAGACTGTATGATGTTAAAAGAATCCTGCACATTATGCTCCTTTGATCCCTAATCCAGAAATGCTTCTTGGAAAATTTCTGAATTCATCAGATATTGCAAAGGTTTATTTTTTCCTCGTCGGTAGAATGTTGGGTTGAAATCGGAACCAGTGAACGCATGCAAAGCTGGAAGCGCCTTCGAAATTTTTGGGCCTAATTTTTTGTAGAGAGCGGATATGTCGATGTATCGGCGTAAATCCAGAGTGGGGACGGAGTGAGAGAGTAATAGATAGAGAAAAGTGAGAGAGAAGAAGAAACGCGCAGAGGGAAACATAGGCATCACCCAGCTGCACGCATTAAACTTTACGACGATTTTTTATTATTTCGGCTTGCGGAAATCGTCAGATTATATATTTTTCGATATCCTTGAATTATTTCCATCGAAATAAAAAAAAAATTGGCTACGCTCGAGAATGTCGAGATGACGTTTTTTTTTTACAACTTTGCTGCCCTCCCCTTTCTTTACGTCACTCTCAAATTGTCAGATTAGTGGAATATACACTTTTTAGCATGTAATTAACTCACCCTACCTTAATCTGACGCGCTCGAGAATTTCTGATGATCAATTTTTTTTTACTAATCTGATCCTTTATTCTTCACGGGCGGCCTTATATATGGGGCTCATATTTGGTGGAGGTACTTAACCGGATACAAGGTATCCCCTGTATATTAATCTGCCGCGCTTGAGTAAATCCCGAAATCCCCTCTTGGGCTCCCCTACTACTATAGGATAACAATCTTTTAGGTAGCAGATATGTATAAATATAAATGTATGTAAATATCATAAACTAGCTGTGCCCCGCGGTTTCACCCGCAGCGCCCCCGTTCCCGTGGGAATTTTGAGATTTTTATTCCCTATGAACCTCACGGAGCCCGAGACCTTTCCAACAAATGCAAAACCGTGGAAATCGGTCCAGGCATTCACGCGTGATGCCACGACCAAGGAAAACAGGTTTCATTTTTTTAAATATGAGATATAAATGTACTTACCATCGAGCCAGTCTGTTTAGCCATGCCGTCTAGCACAAATATAACATCGTATACTCTGTGTGAACAAACCTGAAGAAGCGTCTTGTATCATAACGTATCTTGTACGAATATAATAAAGCTGAAGAGTTTGAATTCTGTTTGTTTGAACGCGCTAATCTATCAATGCGGTTTCAATAATTATTTTTGTAATAGAAAACCATGTTACAGTTTAGGTCAGTTTATTATCTGTGGTTTTTGTGATTATGCGAACATACAGACAGACGCGTTAGTAGAGTTAATTTTATACTATGTCAAGCAAAGGGGTCGCTATACTTATTGCATTAACTAGCAGCGCCCCGCGGTTTTACCCGCGTTGTACCCGTTCCCGTAGGAATTTCGGGATGAAAAATAGCCTATAACCTTCCCGTTGAATGTGGCTATCTATTACAAAAAGAATTATTCAAATCGGTTCAGTAGTTTCTGAGATTAGCGCGTTTAAACAAACAAACAAACAAACAAACAAACAAACAAAACAAACTCTTCAGCTTTATAATATTAGTATAGATAAAAAAAACTTGAGAGGTGTCAAGGGACACCCGGATGGAACGAAGTTTATTTATTATCAACAAAAATAATCGTCGCGACAACACACTGTTCAATGCGAAATAGAAAGACGAAACGAAAATATCTAGCTTGCTTTCTATAAAAGAGAGAGAGAGAGAGAGAGAGAGACAGACAGAGAAACATGCGCGCGCATGCATGTTTCTCTGTCTGTCTCTCTCTGGCGCACGCATGTTTCTCTGTCTGTCTCTCTCTGGCCTAAAAAATGTCGTTACCATTTTTTCCGTCTAGCCCCCTTTCGCAACGCGCGATAAGGAACTTCGTTCCAATAACCTGTAACCCTCCTCTTTAATAAAGCTATCTAAAACAAAAATCTAATATACTAGCAGCACCCCGCGGTTTTGCCCGCGTTGTGTCCATTCCTGTGGGAATTTCGGGATGAAAAATAGCCTATGTTACTCGTGGATAATGTAGCTTTCGAATGGTAAAGAATTTTTAAAAACGGTCCAGTAGTTTTTGAGCCTGTTCATTACAACCAAAGTTTTCCTCTTTATTTATAATATTAGTGTAGAAGTGTAGATAAAATTCTCGTGTTGCGGTGTTTGTTGCCAAACTCATCTGAAATGGCTCGACAGATTTTCATGAAATTTTGTGTGCTTTTGGGTAGATCTAATAAGAATCGTTCGACATCTATTTTCCATACCCCTAAATGTTAAGGGTCCACTTCTTCTTCTTCTTCACCGAGTGGATGGTCACCCTGACCAATCCTGGTGTCAGAGTTATTGAGCCGCCAAAGGCCTCTGACATGGCTCATGTAACGACTACTACTAAGGGTCCACCTCATAATTTTTAATAATTTATATCGCAAAACAATGTTTGCCGGGTCACCTATCATTATGTAGTACAGATAATGTGTAAAATAAAACAAACAAACTTTTTACAAATACTTTATAGCTAATTCTTAATTTTATTAATACTATCACACTGAGAAATGCCCACAGATACACCGAGACAGTGTACCACAGGGCTTTAAATATAAGTCTTACTTTAAATAAAATTAAAATAGACTAGCTGTGCCCCGCGGTTTCACCCGCAGCGCCCCCGTACCCGTGGGAATTTTGCAACCTAATTACAACCATGACACCTGGCGATAAAGTAGCAAATCTTATTAATAAAATAAGAGCTCACGTTTCAAGTACGCTGTTATTCACCGAGACGTATTTTTTGCGCCGACCCGACATCTAGTTGTGTATTGTTGATCGAAGTTATAAACCCTCATATTTTTACTGTTTGAGTACATAGTGTGTTTCGTCAGTCAATGCTTATTATAACTTATATCTAAGCTTGAGATCACCAATTTGCATTGTCAAGCGTGGTGATTACGACATCCTCCTCACTGTACTGATGTCCGAGGTGAGATGAGAGGCCTTTGACCAGCAGTGGAACATTACAGGCTGATATTTACTATGTCTAGGACGTCCCTGTTGGTTGGTGCAACACGAACGGCGCCGCGGCGGGCGGCTTGTCACTCTTCTTCGATTTACGGAGTTTGTTTGGTTGCAGTTTGATCTGTAACAATATAATAGTAGTTTATGCAACTGTCATATAAAGTAGTTACTATTATGAAACTCGCTGCGCTCGTTTCATAAACTCACACTCGTGTTTTAATACCCGTGTTATATGCAGTTGCATACACTACTTTATCTTCACTTATGCAATTAATCAAACAAAATTTTAAAAACAAAACACATTGCGATACATATAATTCACGCGTACGTGTATTGTCACAGTGAACTTGCCGCCATTAAAATCTAACCAATGAGAGCGCAGCTGCGCGCGCAGGGCCGCAGGGCGCGATGTTATAATGAGATTTTACGATATCGATGTGGATATTATAACATCATGTGCAATTGCTTAAATTGAGTGTTTTAGTTGTCTGCGCTATAACAGTAGTAATTATAAGTCAAGTATTGGAAACATAAGTAGAATGTTACAACATTAGTGTAGATAAAATATATTATAGTAGCACCCCGCGGTTATGCCCTTTCCCGTGGGAATTTCAGGATGAAAAGTAGCCTATAACTTCCCGTTGAATGTAACTATTCAATACAAAAATAATTATTCAAACTGGATTAACAGTTTTACCCTGTTAAGCAACGTGCAGCTCGACCCCTACTTAGATGTGTAGTCGATAGTGGCATTTCTATCTGAGCGCTACCGTGCTTCAGAGGGCACATGGAGCAGTCGGTCCCGGTTGTTTCACTCGTCAGACCATGTCTTCCTTTAGCCGGTCTAACAACTCCGACACCAGGGTTGGACACTGACCTACGCGAACTTACTTCTTCTTCTTCTTCTTCTTCACCGAGTGGATGGTCACCCTGACCAATCCTGGTGTCAGAGTTATTGAGCCGCCAAAGGCCTCTGACATGGCTCGTGTAACGACTACTATCCGTAGACAGTAACCGAGACCGACGGCTTAACGTGCTCTTCGAAGCACGGAATCGTGTTACTTACCTTGTGATGCACCTCCCTGACGTGTCGGTACAGACTGCTGTACCAGCCGAAGGCGGCTCCGCACACGCTGCAGCGGTGCGGCGTCTGACCGCTGTGCATCGCCGTGATGTGGTACTTGAGCTTCGACGAGTTCTGCAAACACAAAATATATTAATTAACTAAGGTGAAGGTGAGTGACCGGTATAGTGAAGGTGAGTGTTCCGTAAAGTGAAGGTGAGTGACCCGTGTAGTGAAGGTCAGTGACCCGTATAGCGAAGGTCAATGACCCGTACAGTAAAGGTGAGTGACCCGTATAGTGAAGGTCAGTGACCCGTATACTGAAGGTTAATGACCCGTATAGTGAAATTAGTGAAGGTGAGTGACCCGTGTAGTGAAGGTCAATGACCCGTATAGTGAAATTAGTGAAGGTGAGTGACTCGTGTAGTGAAGGTGAGTGACCCGTGTAGTGAAGGTCAGTGACCCGTATAGTGAAGGTGAGTACCCGTGTAGTGAAGGTGAGTGACCCGTGTAGTGAAGGTGAGTGACCCAGGGTGTAGTGACGGCGTACCTGATAGCTCTTCCCGCAGACGTGGCACAGGTTGTCCCGCGCGTGCGGCCGCAGGTGGAAGTTGCGCGTGTGGATGTAGTATGACGCGTGCGTCTTGAACGACTGCGGGGGGTGGATTTATTTGAGAAATAGAAGGAGAGTATTAGCCTATTATGTTATGCAAAGGCCTATCGCCTCACTGAATATACTCAGTACGGTGAGGATACTCCAATTTCCCCTTATTCCCATCTACCCCTGTATTTTTATATCCCTCTGTAATCTCATCTAGCATACCCATCTGCCCCTATATTCCCACCTGCCCATATATATTCCCACCCGCCCCTATATTCCTATCAGACCATATATTCCCAGCCGCCCTGCATTCCCAACCGCCACTATATTCCCAACCGCCCCCAAAGAAACCCGCACCTACATTCTCACCCGCCCATATATATTCCCATCCGCCCCTATACTCCCACCCGCCCCTATATTCCCAACCGCCCCTATATTCCCACTGGCCCCGCGCGCCTCACCTTGTCGCACGGCTCGCAGCGGAACTTGATCTTGTGCCGGTGGTCCCAGTCCACGTGGTCCCGGAGCTGGACAGACGTCAGGAACTTCTTACCGCACTCCGTGCACACGAAACTAGGGAATTAGTTATTATATTATAGACTAGAAGCGCCCCGCGGTTTTACCCACGTTGTGTCCATTCCTGTGGGAATTTCGGGATGAAAAATAGCCCTATGTTACTCGTGGATAATGTAGCTTTCGAATGGTGAAAGAATTTTTAAAAGCGGTCCAATAGTTTTTCAGCCTATTCATTACAAACAAACAAAGTTTTCCTCTTATAATATTAGTGTAGATAGTGTAGACTAGCTGTCCGCGGTGATTCCACCCGCGAGCCATTCGTCACAAAAAAATGTGATAAAACAAGAACCGCTCGACCGATTTTGTGCAAACTTCACATAAACCTTCTATGTACTTATTCTTCTTCACCGAGTGGATGGTCACCCTGACCAATCCTGGTGTCAGAGTTATTGAGCCGCCAAAGGCCTCCGACATGGCTCATGTAACGACTACTATCCGTAGAAAGTAACCGGGACCGACGGCTTAACGTGCCCTCCGAAGCACGGAATCATCTTACTTTTCGGGCAATTAGGTGATTCAGTCTGCAATGCCCTAACCAAACTGAGGGCAGTCTAAAAAAAAAGAGATTTTTATGAGATATTGTCCCCACTGGGAATTGAACCCGGGACCTCCGGATAGTGAGCCGAGCGCTCAAACCACAAGACCTATCTTCAACCTATCTGGCGGCTCACCTGAAGTCGCTGTCGGTGACGTGGACGCGCGCGATCTTGAAGTGCTGCTTGAAGGTGGCGACGGACGAGAACGACTTGTCGCACTTCTCACAGAACAACTCACCCTCGTCCACCGCCTGCGACAGAGAGGGAGAGTGAGAGAGTGAGGGGATGACAGAGAGGCAGAGTGAGAGAGGGTGAGGGAGAAAAAGTGAGGTGAAGGGGTAGGAAGGAAGAGAGCGAAGTGTGCGGTGTATGGAGGGAGGAATATGAGAATTTTTCTCATTTGTTTCCCACGGGATACGGGCATTTTTCCCATATTTCCCGCTGAACAACTCAATTTTTGCCATATTCCCTACTGGAGAGCACAATTTTTGCTATATTCCACACTGGCTGTTGATTTATTTAATTAAGATTGCAAAAATTTTTGAGGGGGCGTGTTGATTTATTTAATTAAGATTGCAAAAATTAATTATTGTATTGACTAATTTCTCATTTGAAAAAGCAGTCGAGACGCCATCTTGTTGTTTACTTCGTTCTGCCTCTGACCGTTATTTCATTATTCCATTTCATACTGTGGTAGGAAACAGACGTATACCTTCCAAGTAATAACAATATAATTTTCGTTACTGTTTCTCTGCGTGTTTAATTTATCCTGCCCTGCCTACAATTTCAATACTGGCGAGCACAATTTTTGCCATATTCCCCACTGGAGAGCTCAATTTGTGCCATATTCGCCACTCACCTTGTGCGAGCGCAGATGTCTCCCGAGGTTCGACTTCCACTGATACACCTTGCCGCACCGCGGGCACGGGTGCTTGTTCTCACCGCGATGGATCACACTGGAACAACACCCTTAGTAAAGTCGCTTTCCACTGTCTGTCACTATGAACGCTTAGATCTTTAAAACTACGCAACGGATTTTGACGCGCTTTTTTTAAATAGATAGAGTGATTCAAGAGGAAGGTTAATAAGTATAAATATTCCCGAAATTCCCACGGGAACGGGTACAACGCGGGTAAAACGTGCGCTGCTAGTAGATAAATAAATAAATCCCTCTCACTTACTTGCGGTGATATCTATAAGTCTTCTTGGAGCTGAACATCTTGCCGCACTCCACACACTGCGGCTTGGTGGGCAAGTGTTCCCGCTCGCGCTTGCGACTCACTGGAATTGACGGAGGGAGAGGCTGGAATGAAAGAGACGACATACGCTTTAATATAAAAAGTACATCTTTCTTCTTCACCGTGTGGATGGTCAACCTGACCAATCCTGGTGTCAGAGTTATAGAGCCACCAAAGGCCTCTGACATGGCTCACGTAACGACTACTATCCGTAGAAAGTAACCGGGACCGACGGCTTAACGTGCCCTCCAAAGCACGGAATCATCTTACTTTTCGGGCAATCAGGTGATTCAGCCTGCAATGCCCTAACCAAACTGAGGGCAGTCTCACAAAGAGATTTGTGAGATATTGTCCCCACCGGGAATCAAACCCGGAACCTGCGGATCGTGAGACGCTCAAACCACAAGACCACGGAGGCTGTACATTACTAAGTGAGATCTAAGGCTCAATTCCTTCCATAGTCGGCCGAAAACATGTTTCCTACTTGTCAAGCATGGCTCGTGTTTGAGATCCCCAACCCGTTAGTCAAGCGTGGTGATTACGACATCCTCCTCACTGAACTGATATCTAGTGAGATGACAGGCTTTTGACCAGCAGTGGGAAATTACAGGCTTATACCAGTAGCATTAAGTTCTAATTAATTCGTTCTGTATCTATACTAATATTATAAAGTTTGAACGCGCTAATCTCAGGAACTACCCATCTGATTTGAATAATTATTTTTGCTATGAATAGCCACATTCAACGGGAAGGTTATAGGATACTTTTCATCCCGAAATTCCCACGGGAACGGGTACAATGCGGGTAAAACAGCGGGCACTGTTCGTTGAATACTCACTGGTTCAGGGATATTTTCATTGACTGTATTTTGTTCTAAATGACTTTCCTCTGCATTCGTTTTGCTTTTACTCTTTCTTTTAACTATCTTTTTACTTTTATCTTTCTTTTTTTCTTTCTTTCTTTTCGGTTTCGATTCTGGCTGTAAACAAAAATTAGTACAATGATTTTTATATATCTAGATAAATATAAAAATGAATCGCTGAATCTGTTGCTAAGCGCATAACTTCAGAACGACTGCACCAAATTGTATGATTCTTTTTTTAATGTGTTCCTTATTCAGGACAAGGTTTTTATATAAGCAAAATAAGGAATAAAAATCTCAAAATTCCCACGGGAACGGGGGCGCTGCGGGTGAAACCGCGGGGTACAGCTAGTGCCTAATTATAAAGCTGAAGAATTTGTTTTTTTGTTTGTTTAAACGAGCTGATTTCAGGAACTACCAATCCGATTTGAATGAAAAATCTACTGAATGGATTTGGATGAAACTTTACAGTAATATAGTTTATACATCAGAATAACACATGGGATACATTTCATCCCGAAATTCCTGCAGGAACGGGTACCACGCGGGTAGTGCAATGTATGTGTTTCAAGTCATGTAGATAGATAGTAAACTCGTTAGCGAGTAACCTGTACTCACAACATAGTCATCATCGCAGTCGCTGGCACACATATCGCCGTCTCGCTCGCTCCTATCAACGTCTATATTGCTATCCTCTTCTTTGATGGTGTTGTAGGTCCATGTTGAAATATTTTCTTTGGGTTTGTCCACATTTGGGTCTGAAGTCTGAAATAATTAATCTGTGATGTCCCACTGCTGGGCAAAGGCCTCTCGTCTCACTGAAGATATCAGTACAGTGAGGAGGATGTCGTAATCTCCACGCTTGACTAACGGGTTGGTGATCTCAAGCCCGAGCGATGAAATATGTATTAAATTTCCGGTGCATCTATACTAATATTATAAAGCTGCAGAGTTTGTTTGTTTGAACGCGCTAATCTTAGGAACTACTGGTCCGATTTGAAAAATTCTTTAAGTGTTGGATAGTGCACTTATCAAGGAAGGCTATAGGCTATTTTTCATACCGAAATTCCCAAAGGTACGGGCACAGAGCGGGTAAAACCGCGGAGCGCTGCTAGTTTAGTATAATGCATGTGAGTTTAAAAAGTATGTTATCGCTATCTCCCTCACACTAACCTCTCTCTCATCTATCTCTAAGACGTCCGTATCAGTATTGCCGTCTCGCTCGCACTTGATGTGCAAACTATCGCAGTCCTCTTCCTTCACGAAGCACTCAGGGACTGACAGATTGTAAACAGCTTCGGTTGTGAGCCGGGGTGTAGACAGTATGGGGATGTTCTGAAATGATATAGGGATGAGGGTTGAATTTAAAGCAGTAAAGTCATAGCGTAATGTCCCACAGCTGGTCAAAGGCCTCTCATCTCACTAGATATCAGTACAGTGAGGAGGATGTCGTAATCACCACGCTTGACTAACGGGTCGGTGATCTCAAACACGAGCCATGTTTGAAAAGTAGGAAACATGTTTTCGCTAAACGCATTGAACCCGGGACCTCAGTCTTGGCAGGCGAGTGCACAGCCCTTGCGGTGCGAGCGGTGTAATCCAACAGACCCGTTTCATCTATACTAATATTATAAAGCTGAAGAGTTTGTTTTGTTTGTTTGTTTGTTTGTTTGTTTAAACGCGCTAATCTCAGAAACTACTGAACCGATTTGAATAATTCTTTTTGTAATAGATAGCCACATTCAACGGGAAGGTTATAGGCTTTTTTTCATCCCGAAATTCCTACGGGAACGGGTACAACGCGGGTAAAACCGCGGGGCGCTGCTAGTTTAGTATAATCAGTGCAAATTGTGTGGGTTTTAAAGTAATTACGATATTAATAAAGTAAAGTCGGACACTATATTTTATCCCAGTTTTCCCCAGTATAAGGGACATCTCCAATTCATAGCAACAGACCTGAGAGACGCTCAATTAACCAATCGCAACACGAAGAAATATTGACAAGACCTGCGCCTCGCGGTTTTACCCGCGTTGTGCCCGTTCCCGTGGGAATTTAAGAACCGCTCGACCGATTTTGAACTTCACATAAACCATCTACTAAGTAGTCCGAACAAAGCCTAAACATTTGGTTTAGATAGGTGAGCCCGTTGTTGAGTTATAAAATTACGACGAAAAGTGGCATTGATTTTTATATTAGACATTTAATTGCGTTGTGACCTCCATCAACCTCATAGCACAGAATTTTTAACTGCATTGTGCTCGACTCCAGTTCTATGTTGTGATTGGTGAAACATTCTCCGCTGCACTACTTTTCTCACCTGCATCAGCTGCGAGTAGCTGCGCTGCACTTGCTCCCGGAAGCGATTCACACGACGCAGCGCCCAGCAACACTCCCAACAGAGACGCACCGACCGCGGGGACACGTTGAAGATCTGGAACATACAATTTATACAGGTTTAAATATAACGAAATATAAATTATACTATCCACGAACTGCGGTATCACCCGCATTGTACTTCCCGCGGGAATTTCGGGATAAAATGTATCCCATGTCATATTCTGTTGTATAACCCATATTACTGTTAAGTTTCATACAAATCTGTTCAGTAGTTTTTGCGTGAATGAGTAATAAAAATACAAACTTTTGCATTTTTAATATTAGTGGGATAAATATAGAAAGGGTGAGTATAAAATAGAATGGAGCCTTCATTATAAGGGTGCGTTCCTGTAAAAGCAGAGCAGGGCTGAGAGGAGCTCAACTGACCAAAACTAAACCCTGTTTGCTTAACAATCGCAATGAGATGACATTGCTTGGTCAAACTACGCCACAAGGCATTGATATTGTCAAAATCTTTTTGTCATGCGTTGTGATTGGTTGATTGGGCTCCGCTCCACTCCGCTTCAATGTAAACACAGCCTTAGTGTAGTTAGTTAGCTAGTTGGCTAATAAACCTCTACTATAAAATGTTTCTTCACTACATAATATAAAACAAAGTCGCGTCTGTTTATCTTCTGTTTGTCTGTATGCTTAAATCTTTAAAATAACGCAACGGATTTTGATGCGGTTTTTTGTAATAGGTAGAGTGATTCAAGAGGAAGGTTTTTATGTATAAAAATTCCCGATATTCCCACGGGAACGGGCACAACGCGGGTAAAACCGCGGGGCGCTGCTAGTATAAAACAAAGGTCATATTTATCTCAAAAACTACTGAATGGATTTTCATGCGGATAACACTGATTAAAAGAGTGATTCGCGAGGGTTGGGTTTTGGTTACATTTCATCCCAAAAACCCCACGGGAAGGGATGGAGAGGGTAAAATCGCGGGACATGCAAGTCAAATTACATATGAAGATGAAAAAATTAAGATATTTTTAACTTGTATCGTTCATATATATATAAGTATACATTTCAGTAGTAGTTGGTAGAAATATAAACTGTAATTAAATGCTATATACGTGTTTACACTCGAAAGATCGCAATGTTACTCAGAGTTTATTGTCTTTTAAAAATATATTTACTGCAGTAAATTCAAGTCAATTTCACATTCCTTAATATAAATAATAACATACAGTAAACAAATTACTAAATATAAACTCTACTTACGTATATTTCATTCAGAATTTTCGTGTAAATATGAGAATGAGCCAAATCCTCTAACAACCTCATATTTCTGCCTTTAACCAGGCAACCTGAGCAAATATCTTCCATGTTTTGAGCGTTGTATGTCCTGCGGTTTGTGTATTAAGTTATTCTTTAAATAATTCATTCAATTTTCAGTTAATTATTAACAAAACATCAATTTGTTTATACACTTTACGAATAAAGCGTCTATTTTACAGAACTTTCGTCGTCCATTGTAAATGTTAGATTCATGTCATTTAGTTCACTACTGTCACTGTCATTTGTCATTCTTAATTAAGTATACTATCTCATCACTAGATAGCGCTACTATTTCCTAAAAAGATTTTTTCACGTTTTCATTGTTTCATTTTGTAATTCATAATGTTTCAATTGATAAATTATCTTTAAAAAATAAAATAAATTAATATGGAAGTCAAGGAAACGTTAAATCCAATTTTATTTCATATATTCATTTATTATATTTCAAAAAGATTTAATTAGAAAGTAGCTGAAAGTAGTTTAACATATAATATCTCAATGTAAAATCTTGATTTTGTATACATTGTTAACCCTTAAAGTATTTAAGGGACAATTTGCGAGCGGGTCAAATGGTACCCGGTCACCACTGTCCCTGCCTGTAGGTACACTTAAAATATCTCATATTTTTTTAGTTAAGAACTTTAAGTTTAATATTGGATTCCACTTGTATTAATTTAGTGGCATAACACATATATTATTGGAAAAATCCTGTCTCTTGATATAAATCCAAGTTAAGATCACGTCATTCGAATTATTAACAACATAGTTATTATAGGTATTTTTTAGTAAAGCAAAAGTGAAAATCTTAATAACTAATAGGTTTCAGTCATTTCAGTTTAATTAATTAGGTCTTTCAGGAAAATCAAACTCATTCATCTCGTTCAATCATTCACTCAGTCACCCACGCTTTTGCAAATGGCGTCCTCATGAGACGTCCGTAAAAATAAATATTCAACAATGTTTTAACAAAATCTCGTGGAATTTAATTTTACATATAAGTTTTTTTAATCCACATCGGTGAGTGTCAAAGATTACAAATTGATTATTAAATTGCGTAATTCAATTGTTATTGTTAAGTGATGTTCTGTCTCGCTCTCTGTTTTGATTCGCCTGTCATTTATTTACAATCGACTACATCTTCTGTCTCTTTTTCGCACAGTTTTCTTCCAATAGGGTTTTCATTTTTATGTCCGCGAGACGAACGCAGGGCCCTTGGAAAATATGAACAAAAAATTTGTAAGCTCTTTAATCTTTTAAAAATATTGATTTTTCATAAATATAGTGGTGTTATTGCAATCGTGATGTGAGCTCGTGAGAATCGTCCTCTGTGAGTACTACTGTGTCTATTTCTGTATAATTTCGCCTTTTTAGCTTAGCTTGAGGTCGAAAAGTCACATTTTTCAGCACATGATCTAGAGTCGACCATTTTCTTTTAATGTTTTCATGAGGCCGTCATAACGAGTGCATTCGAAAATTAAATACTTATTGATTTTTTTTGTTATGGTTGTTACAAACGGTGCGAGTGCAGTGGCTCTGTGTTTATACATTCGTTTGGGGCCTGAACTATTTTGGGATCGACCAAATGGTTGGTTGGGCTTGTTTTAAACCATTAATGTATCGCAATGCGCGGTCCGCAGCCACAAGCTGCCAAGGGTACTTTTCAGTGTGTGTTCAATAATATTACACGGTTTATTTTTTATTGGTAAGTTTTTTTTTATGTATAGTTATTGACCTCTATGCTTCTATGTAATTAGACTAAGGACCCATTGATAAAGGGTTAAAAAAAATTGTGTTTATGATTAATATATTATTTGGTACTAATAAGTACAAATTATATTTCCATTAAATTAATAAATCTTATCATAAATCTAATCAGTATTAAGCTATAGAGTCCAAATGTGATCCATATTATGAATTATATTAAATGTTTGTTTTAATAAACTTATTTGAGGTGTGTAGGGAAACTTCTACCACTATTTTACAAAGCAACTCACTCAGAGAAAGTTACATTTATTAAATACTCACTTTTCCCCTCGGTTTCACTCGTACTTTACCCGTTCTTGTAGGAATTTTGGGATATTACCTATCTTGTATCTGTCTCCAATATCCAATCTATGTCTGCGTCAAAATTTATCAAAATCAATGCAGTGGTTTTAGGCTTGAAACTGCAACAGACTGACTGAATGGCTTTCCCATTTGTATATAAGTAAATACAGATTATTTTCTATAAGGCTATACAGACTTTGAACAAACTTATCAGATTTATATAGGTTTCCAATTAGAGTAATAAAACAACCCCATTAACTTTAAAAACATCGTATTCTTATATACTTAGTATTAGTTTTTGTATGTATACCTATGTAGTAGGTACCTACCTACAATTAGTTATTTAGATTCCATAATACAAGCTAGGAGCTTGTTTAGGTCTAACTAACCGTGTAAAATAACTGTGTATATATTTATTTTTGTTTATAACGATGTAATATATGTATATTTAATATAATAATCTATACTAATATAATAAACTAGCAGCGCCCCGCGGTTTTACCCGCGTTGTGCCCGTTCCCGTGGGAATTTCGGGAATTTTTTAACATTAAAACCTTCCTCTTGAATCACTCTACATATTACAAAAAACCGCATCAAAATCATACAGACAAACAGACAAACAAACAGACAAAAATAGCGACTTTGTTTTATACTATGTAGTGATAATATAAGTATCTATATACCTATGTACTAATATAATAAAGCTGAAGGTTTTGTATTTTTGTTTGAACGGCTTAATCACAGGAACTACTGGTCCGATTTGAAAAATTCTTTCAGTGTTGTATACCTAGTCCACTTATTGAAGAAGGCTATAGGCTTTTTTCATCCCGAAATTCTTACGGGAACGGGCATAACGAGGGTAAAACAGCGGGGCACGGCTTATTCTTTTACAATCAACTAGCAGTGCCCTGCGGTGTTCGGGATGTATTGACTAGAACCTTTCCTTTGAATGTCTTTATCCGATAAAAAAATAATTATTCAAATCGGATTAACAGTTTTTCTTGAGATGAACCTCTCTAACGTGTCGGTACAGACTGCTATACCAGCCGCCCCGCGGTTTTTACCACGATGTGCTCGTTCCCGAGGGAATTCTGGGATGAAAAATAGCCTATAACCTTCCCGTTGAATATGGCTATCTGGTACAATAAGAATTATTCAAATCTGATTGGTAGTTTCTGAGATTAGAACGTTCAAACAAAATTATATAAAATCTAACTTTACATTTCACTACATACCTAGTATAAAACAAAGTCGCTTTCCGCTGTCTGTCTGTTCCTATGTTTGCTTAGATCTTTAAAACTACGCAACGGATTTTGATGCGATTTTTTTAATGGATAAAGTGATTCAAGAGGAAGGTTTATTATGTATAAAATTCAGGCTCAACGCGGGTGAAACCGCAGAGCGCTGCTTGTTTATTTTACAACTACAGATAGACGACGATTTATTATTAATTCTTGAGCTCCGCCATTGATTTTCGGTGACTTGTTTGTGACCAATAGCCAAACTGTTTGTTTTGAAACACCAATATGTATTAAACCAAACAATACGGTGTTTATTTAGACTGAGGAAGACGTGATGTCACGAGGGTCCCGTCGTGAGAATACTTTTACTTTCAATTCTTCACTTACACTAACACAATCTATATTCCCCGCCCCGCGGTGTTACCCGTGTTGTACCCGTTCCTGCAAAAATTTCGGGATAAAATGTATCCCATGTGTTATTGTGATGTATAACCTATATTACTGTAAAGTTTCATCCAAATCCGTCCAGTAGTTTTTTCATGAATGAGTAACAAACATACCTAACAAATTTTGGCATTTATAATATTAGTAGGATTGAATACGACAAGGTTCCATCTCCACCCACCATCACGGGCCCATGCCCCTCTGTCTCGGAGCCGCCGCGTCTATTTCCGTCAGCCCCTGAGGTCATCGCCCGCGCCCTGCAGACCTCCCCGGCGCCCCAGTGGGGAGCGTTGCGTTCAATATAGGGTCTGAAGGGTCGTACACCCTACTGTGTCTATACTTTATACTAATATGATAAAGCTGAAGAGTTTGGGTGTGTTTGTTTGTTTGAACGCGCTCATCTCAAAAACTAGCAAATCCGATTTGATTTTTTTAATAGCCTTTTTTAAAATTACACGATTTGAAGAGTTCACCCGCGACCACGAGAGGTGCAATCCCCTCGAAACGTCGGGAAATAAAAAGTAAGTTATAACTTGCTTTATTAACTTTCTAACGCGAAAAAACCCGTGTGAGTATGTTTACTATTTGTTTTTTTTTGTAATGAATATCCACATTTTGACCTTGGTCTGACCCGCTAAGTAACCGTTCCCGCTTGAATTTCGAAATGAAAATATATGATAATTTCACCGTCAATCACTTTTTCAATTGGTTAAATTCGCTTGCCATTATTATGATCAGTTTTTGAGTTTATCGCGGATACAGACGCGGTGGGGGAGTTTTATATTAATATAAGAATATTTATGAATAGGGTAAATGAAATAATTTAGTCTTTATGCCTTTAAGTTTTGAATGAACAAGTTTGAGAATGAGTTGGCGAATCAAAAAGAAATTTATTTAAATATGACATTTGACGCGTAACCGGCGAAATACTTTCTGTGCTCACACATTTAATAATACTTAGTCTGGGAAATCAGAGGTCAAGAGTATCTAAAAAATACTTTAAATAAGTGTATACATACGAATCGGTTGAGTTGCGAAACCTCCTCCTTTTTGAAGTCGGTCAAAAATTACAAAGGACTTCAATTTTGGTTCTTCGTGTTTAATGTATAGCAATATTATATTTTGATGGTCAAAAGGTCCCTCGCGGACAATATTTGAAGCCTTGGCGTTCAAAGGGTTATAGTCGATATTTAAAAAGGCCGAATGTAATCAATCAAAAGTTAACACAGATTATAGATGTTCATTATTAACCTTTTTCGTAGTACTTAAAAATAAAAACTTTTTGGTAAAAAAAATATCTTGTAGCGTTTGTACCCGTTCCCGCGACAATTTCAGGATAAAAATGTATCCCATGTGTTATTCTGATGTATAACCTATATTACTGTAAAGTTTCATCCAAATCCGATCAGTAAGTATTTTGCGTGAAAAAGTAACAAACATACATCCTTACAAACTTTCAAATTAACTAGTAAGACTTACAGCGCTCCGTGGTTTTACCCGCGTTGTGTCCTTCCCCGAGATAATTCCGGGATGAAAAATCACCTTCCCGTAGAATGTTGCCATCCATTACAAAAATATTACTTACTGTTCAAATCGGATTAGTACTTTCTAAGATTAGCACGTTCAAAAAACTCTTCTTCTTTTCTTCAGAATAAAGAAATCAAGTTCTAGTAACAATTATTATGACAAGGTACTCGGAGTGAGAGAGACAGCACTGTCGGCATGAGACAGCGAATGTTTATTAAAAGAATCGATAGCGTGGGTCTCGGACCCGCGCGGTATTTATACGACGAACCTCATTCAAGCTTCCTCTTTGGTTGAGCGTTTTAACACCGACTTTTAATTAGGTAGGTTCTGTGTTATGACGTTTGGTAGGGCTTTAACCGATGTTAAATAAAATAAGTACTGTGTCAAAAGTTAGTTCTTCTTAAACTATAAAATACTTAATACATATTTTACATCCGGTCAAATTCACTCACGGTTAATTAGACCCAAAGTAAGCTCTAAGCTTGTTTTATGAAATCTAACTCACTGATACTATTACATATACATACACAAATACTTTATAAGAAAATATACTTAATCGACACCCAGACGTCGTCAACAACTATAGTCTTCACATATTGTTGACTCCGGGCGGGAATCGAACCCGCAGCCCTCAAAATTACAACCCTTAAAATTAAGTTTGTGTGTTAAAAGGCTAAGCTCTTTAACCGACTTAAAAATAAAAGGGGTTTTATCTTAATTAAGTTTGTTATCCGACTCAAAAATAAGTAGTTTTTGTGCTTCGTTCTTCGTTCGTCAATGTGTTCTCGTTTAACCGACTTCACAAAGAGTAGGTGTTGTGTTACACCATTAAAATTAAAAAAAAAAGAAAATGTATTGTATTCTATGCCATGTCTATGGTTTTGTCTTTTTTGGTCTCGAAAATGGTGTACTTACTGATTGTTAGTTTTATTTTGTTTAAGGTTAAGGGTGTTGTTCCAATTGTTACTCATATACACCTCTCTCTCTCAGGGTATAGGGCCATCTATATTTAGGGGTTGATTTTTTATTTTTTTTCTTACATCTCCATTGTCTAGCTGTATGTGATGTGAACTGGCCTGCCAAGGCTGAGGTCACGGGTTCAATTCCCTGGTCGAGCGAAATTTCCTACTTTTCAAACATGGCTCGTGTTTGAGATCACCAACCCGTTAGTCAAGCGTGGTGCTTACGACATCCTCCTCACTGTACTGATATCTTCAGTGAGATGAGAGGCCTTTGACCAGCAGTAGGATTACAAATGATATTGGAACGAAGTTCCTTATCGCGGGTTACGAAAGGGGGCTAGCCGGAAAATGGTAACGACATTTTTTAGGCCAGAAAGGGACAGACAGAGCAACTTGCGCACGCCAGACAGAGACAGACAGAGAAATATGCGCGAGAGAGACAGACAGAGAAACATGCGCGCGCATGTTTCTATATCTGTCTCTCTCTGGCGTGCGCATGTTTCTCTGTCTGTCTCTCTCTCTCTTATAGAAAGCAAGCCAGATATTTTCGTTTCGTCTTTCTATTTCGCATTGAACAGTGTGGTGTCGCGACGATTATTTATGTTGATAATAAATAAACTTCGTTCCATCCGGGTGTCCCCTGACACCTCTCAAGTTTTATATTTTTTGTATTAAAACACTATTTATATTTTATATTTTCTTTTGTTGCAGGTACTAAAAATCAGTATTCCAAATAAAACATATTATTACATTCTAGTCCGAAAAGTTTCTAAACCTATTCAATGTACTTAAATAAATAAAATATTTTTATAACTATTAATAATTTAGTCTATGCTGTGATATCTATAGAGTGCAATCGAGACCAAAGAGTTATGGTCTGTTAGTTCCGCGCGCTGACCAAGAGATGGCGTTACCTCCGCAACAGTTTTGCGTTCGGTGGAACTCCTATCATACTAATTTACAGGTAATTATTATTCCATTATTATTAAAAAAACATTCTACTAACCGCAGGTCTTACCCGCGTTGTACCCGTTCCCGCGGGAATTTCGGGATAAAATGTATCCCATATGTTATTTTCATGTGTGACCTATATTACTGTAAAGTTTCATCCAAATCCGTTCAGTAGTTTTTGCGTGAAACAGTAACGTGTCAGAGTTATTGAGCCGCCAAAGGCTTGGTCACCAGGATTGGTTAGGTTGACCATCCACTCGATGAAGAAGTAGAACCACTATTTCTTCAATACTATGAAATGTCGAGTGCAGCACTGCTGCTCGCTGTCTACAGTTGCTGCGTGCTGCTGCAGTCATACCGAAATCACAACTTTATCCTCTGCATTTCAGTCATGGTTTCCTCGGCTGCTACTGTCGGAGCAGTTCGCGGACGTGACGCTGGCGTGCGAGTCGCGTCAGCTACGGTGCCACAAGATCGTGCTGTCGGCGTGCAGCGCGTACCTCGAGCGGTTGCTGTCTCAGAACCCGTGCAAACATCCTATCGTGCTGATGAGGGATATGAGGTGGGATATACGGACAGATAGACAGACGTACACGTACAGACATTACCTGAAAAAAACAACAGCCTCCGTGGTCTTGCGGTTTGAGCGCTCGGCTCACGATCCGGACGTTCCGGGTTCGATTTCCGGTGGGGACAATGTCTAACGAAAATATTTTTGTGAGACTATCCTCAGTTTGGTTAGGGCAGGCTGAATCACCTGATTGTCCGAAAAGTAAGACGATTCCGCTTCGGAGGGCACGTTAAGCCGTCGGTCCCGGTTACTTTCTACGGATAGTAGTCGTTTTTGTTCCCGCAGGAATTTTGGGATAAAATGTTTCCCATGTGTTATTCTGATGCATAACCTATATAACTGTAAAGTTTTATCCAAATCCGTCCACTATATATTTCGTGAAAGAGCAACAAACACACACACACACACACATCCCACGATATCTCTAACCTGTCTCCTGGTGTGTCCGGCGCAGGTTCAGTGAGATGCAAGCGCTGGTCGACTTCATGTACAAGGGCGAGGTGAACGTCACGCAGGAGGAGCTGCCCAGCCTGCTGCGGTCGGCGGAGGCGCTGCAGATCAGAGGTGAATAACAATATAATGTAGTAAAACCATTGAGAAATTATGTTCTCGCTTTCCTCGCTTTCCTTACCTTACCTACTCGAACTCACTTATTAACTGTACTGTGTCGTCTCCACAGGCCTCTGCTCCAACGAGTCAGTCGAAGGCTCCGACAACAAAGACTACACGGTAGCGAGCGACGCACTGCTCGCCGCCACCGCGCACAACGGTGAGTGGAACAAGGCTCAGCCCGGCTAGCCTAGACATGTATCTCAACTGTTCCCAAGAGATTTGGTAGAGAAACTGAGGTTACCACCTTAGAATATATACGGCTATAGAAGTAGCGTTCGCGTGCCCCTTTCAGATAGCAATATTTCCGGAGATTTATGTTCACTCCGGCTTTAGCAGCCTAACACACTGCATCCAACCATACCGTAAACTTGTTTTTAGCACAATCTTAACTAATGGAGTCTATATCTCATAAAATACACACTGTAATTTAAATTATAACACTGGCACAACAACAGAATGTACTCTATGTCACAACTTTTAACTTGTGACAGTAAAAATAATGGGTTACGCGAAAGGGATGCACGATTAGTAGTTCTGTCTCATTCTTTCCTGGGCGAAGTTAAATATCTCTTGACCGTTCTAGCAATTATGACGTAAGATTCACTACTTCTATAGCCGTATTATATTCTAAGGTTACCACTAATATCTAACGCCTCGGTGGTCTAATGGTATGTGCACTTGCCTGCCAAGACTGAGGTCCCGGGTTCAATTCCCGGGTCGAACAATAACATGTTTCCTACTTTTCAAACATGGCTCGGGTTTGAGATCACCAGCCCGTTAGTCAAGCGTGGTGATTACGACATCCTCCTCACTGTACTGATATCTTCAATGAGATTCGCCACTGACCTACTTGATTAGGGTGACAAGTGTACAATTTTGAGAGATGAATTTAGTAAAATAACTTAAATTATGATCAAAACTGAAATCAGAATCAAAATCGATTAAAAAATAAACAAATAATAAGCTCTGAAAGATTCTCTCCTGTCCCTTTCTTGCAAAACTATTTTTTGTATGCGGCGTCTACGGCGCTACAAGCTTATGACGTCACATTCTAGTAGTGCTGTCTCTGTCTTATCAGCAACTTTGACCGCCTGTAACTCTGGAAATAATGGCGATATAAAAAAGCCGAGTTTAGTCTCTAACACGTGATAACAAGATGAGTTATTAGAAAGAATAAAAAATATTATCAAATACCCAATTAACTTAGGTACCTTATTCGAACAAAAAAAAGACAATTCTTTAAAGCACTTTATTTTAATACTACCAGTGTCCCGCGGTTTCACCCGTGTTGTGCCCGTTCCCGTGGGATTTTCGAGAATTTTTATACATATAAACCTTCATCTTGAATCACTCTTTCAATTTATAGAAAATCGCGTCAAAATCCGTTGCGTAGTTTTAAAGATCTAAGCATATATAGGGACAGACAGCGGAAAGCGACTTTGTTTTATACTATGTAGTGATATTAAATCCAAACTTTCCGTATACCCCAGGCTCAACCCAAAACTCAATCAAATCTCAATCCCCACCCACCAACGTTGGCTCAAACGTTGGCACGAACATTGGCACGAACGTCGGCAAGAAGTGTGAAGAACGTGGTGATGTGAAGGAGGAGACAGTGGAGGAAGATGGCTTGTACTACGGAGAACTGGAGAACGACCACATGGAGTATAACGAGGTACTGATGATCTGATGAGGAAAATATATACTTAAAAAGTAGGTTAGTCTTCTTCTTCATCGAGTGAACGCCCGGCTCACGATCCGGAGGCTCCGGGTTCGATTCCCGGTGAGGATATCTCACAATAATCTCTTTGTGAGACTGTCCTCAGTTTGGTTTGGAAAAGTAAGATGATTCCGTGCTTTGGAGGGCACGTTAAGCAATCGGTCCCTGTTACTTTCTACGGATAGAAGTCGTTACATGAGCCACGTCAGAGGCCTTTGGCGGCTCAATAACTCTGACACCAGGATTGGTCAGGGTGACCATCCACTCGATGAAGAAGAAGAAGAAGCTAATATAATGACATTTCATTTCAGGATGAAGAGACGAGTAAACCGGGCAGCAGTATTGGACAGACTTCCGGTGAGTCTATATTTATTAATTCAACTCTGTATGTTGTCTATCCGCCGCACTCAGAGCCACTAAGAGTGTGTTTCATTTGAAGCGGAGCCGAGCTGGGCGGAGCTCAATTGACCAATCACAACGCACTGACATTGTCAAACAACACATTGACATTGTCAACATCTTTTCGTAATGCGTCGTGATTGGTCAGTTGAGCTCCGCACAGCTCCGCCCCGCTTCAATCGAAACGCATCTAATGATTAATTAAGTGACATTTGTATAAAACTTAACGTTAATTAATTAATTGAAGATTTAACTGAGTACTCTGAGTACGGCAGTTTTTGTTATTTACATAATATTTTTCAAAACCGACTTCAATTATGTTGACATTTTTAATTCTAAAATAAATATATGTTATTTCTGTCTTTCAAGAATTAAAATTCAAGCTATTACGACTGATTTTCAATCAATGACAACTTCTTCCGTTGAGGAGAAGGGTTCAGTGATGGTAAGAACGGAATGGCATCACTAAACCTTTTTCCTCCCCAGAAGGAATCGTCTTCGGCTGGAAAATCGACCACATTTGTAAGAAAAAATAGATTTATATAGGCTTTGACAGTTATTAATACAGCGTGGTATACATTAACTTCCCTAGACATAAACGCTCTCTCACTAAAACACTGTTAGCGAGTGTTTTGTCTCTTTTGCTCTTTGGAAAATAGCGTATGTCAGAAAGGGACAAATAATTTGATAGCTAAAATTGATACCATTTGATACTTATCGGGCAATCAGGTGATTCAGCCTGCAATGCCCTAACCAAACTGAGGACAGTCTCACAAAGAGATTTTTGTGAGGTATCCCCACCGGGAATCGAACCCGGAACCTCCGGATCGTGAGCCGAGCGCTCAGGCCACAAGACCACGGAGGCTGTTAATGCGTTGTGATTGGTTGATGAGCTCCGCCCCTTTTAATGAAATCGCACTACTTTTGGATCTAAAACATATTTAGGTTCTAAATAGATTGACTTCTTGTGCAATTTACTCTAAGTTTAAAATAGCCTGTGACCAAAAATTTGGCAATTTTAGTTTAAATTAAATAGGTAGGTACCTAAACTTAATTATTTTTTGTTATTTTTTGAAGTCGGTTGTTTTTTATAAGTTCAATGTTTATTTGCAATGTGACTTCACTCTTGTCACTTGCTTTTTTATTTTTTTGTGTTCGAGAAAAATGGTTTTGTAATTTTTTTTGGGTAATTTTTTTCCCGGAACGTCGAATTTGTTTTTATATCTCCATTTCGGGAATGGTCCCGAAAATATTTACTTTCTACAGATTTTTTTAAACTTGCATTCCCAAAATATTTGGATACCTAATATTTTTTTGGGAGAAAAAAATCTGTCGGGAATTTTTATCAATTCCGGGAATACTGACCGGGAAATAGTGTGCGGGTTTTATAAAGTGTGTGTGTCAGAGACTATAGAGCGAAGCTCATTGTAAATGGACATTGTTTGAACAAAAAAAAAGTGTCTGTAAGGTAGGCCATTTAAAAAATTATAAATATATTAAATTAGTAGATTGAAATATAAACAAAATTGAACCATGAATGTTTTACCCCAGGTCGCTGGCCGTTTTAGACCGCCCAAAGACCACCGACATGGTCTAATAAAGAAATTACCGGGACCGACAATTTAACGTGTTATATAATTGGTTTTTAGTGAATTAGTTAGTTGTTACTATCTTACAGACATTTTTTTTTATATGTATCGACATTCATGGTTCAACCGCTTACTCTAGACTTGAGAACTCTTTGCTTTGGTTACGATAGACATTTTTGTATATAAAAAAAAATTAAAAAAAAAACATACATATCCTTAATGCAATGTAATTCTTCTATACACAACAAAAAAAATTGCATTATAAATACATCAAGTAAAAACAAGTTAATACTATATTGTATTAAATTAAATAGAATAAAAAGTGCTACAAAATATACCATTTTAATCAAACAGCTATACAAAAGTGTCTACCTTAACACAAATACTCTTAAAACAATTCACCATCCAAAATCTCATCACCATCTCATGCTTACAGCTCGTCAGTTCCTCCGCGTCAAGCCCGAGAGCGAGCTGTTCTTCCAAAACAAGCTGCAGAGCCTCGCCAAAGCCAACTCCGAGTACTTGACCAAACTCTCCAAAATGAATCCGCTTGAAATCGACTCAGAGCTATCGAAGTACGGTCTAAACAACGAATCATTACAAAAATCAGAAAACGACTACTATAAATCTTGGCTGGAACAGAATGGAGAGTTGGAAGTGTCTCTGACGCGCGCCAGCCAAGCGAAGAAACAGAAAGTGGACATCAAAAATCAAAAGTCGGAAGTCGAACTCATTCCCAAAAAGAAGGAATCTTTTCCTAAAACGGGGGAAAAACAGATCCGTAGAAGAGGAAGGCCGCCTATTTTTAAAGATAAGAATGTGGATATTGGCGAGTCGGTTTTAAAGTCGGATTTGGACCAGTTTTTGGAGGGGAAGGAAGTGAGCTCTTCAGGGTTGTCGCGGAAGGAGCTGGAGCGGGTGATGATGGGGAAGTTCAACCCTAACCGGAGGTACTCCAACGAGGCGATGTGGGCCGCGCTCATGGACGTCAAGAAGGGAGGCAGCATATACAGGTACCTGACACTTATATGATTCACTAGCCGCGGTGTTACCCACGTTGTGCCCGTTCCTGTAGGAATTTCGGGATGAAAAATAGCCCATAACTTTTCCGTTGATGTTGCTATGGCTATCTAGTATCGTTGATGTGGCTATCTAGTACAAAAATAATTATGCAAATCGGACAGATAATTCCCGAGATTAGCTCGAACATACAACCAAACAAATAAGCTTACAAATTTTACCTCTTAATAATATTAATATAGATTTTGAATTGAAACTACGTTTACGGATAGAAGACTGAGTCTTCTGTGAGCACGTTTCCTATAGAGCCGAACCGTCAGATAAAAATGTAAAATAAAAGCGAAGTGGGTACACACACATTTTGGAACAATCAAGAAAAATATACAAGCATTATTTTATAAAATACAAATTTTCCCCGTTACAGAGCAGCGCAGACCCACAAAGTGCCCCGCAAGTCCCTCAGGAACTGGATGAAGCGCTGCCACATCAAGTCCTCCTTCCCAATGCCCCAACAACTCAAACAGTTCGTAGAAAACAGCAAGAAACAGAAGGAATACATGGAACAGACAGACAGGCAGGCGCAGGACACCTTCGACAGACAGGACAACTTCGACAGACCAGACAACTTCGACAGACAAGACAACTTCCAGCAAGACAGACAGGAATTACAGGAAGACGTCGGTTACGAAGCTGGGATTGAGTTTGGGAAACATTTTTTGTTTAATTCTCAGGTTTCTAGCGATGAGAGTCGTAATGAGGCTCATGAGGGCGTCGGGAATGTGGACGCGGCCGCGCTTAATATGTCGCTGCATGAGTAGGGCAATGTGTCGGGAAATGTGGGCAGGTTGACGGGAAAATTGGCGGGATGGGAAATTGGGGTCTGTCGGGAAAAGAATGGCGTTTTGAAATTGTTTTTTCTGTATGGTAATTTGATGTTTGTTTTTTTTTATATCTAAATTTTTTTTATTTTCCAAAGTTGAAAAAAATTGAAAAAAAAACTTCATTTTATCGAGGTTTTTTAAAAATATTTTTTTTTAAAACAGCTCGAGGTAATCGCAATACTCAATGTTTTAAGGACCTTATTTTCTTTTTTTTTTCTTCATGCCAATTTTTCACTGCCTGTTCCCCCACATTGACGATCTATCCTTTTTAATAATTCACCTAAAACAGTTCCGCAACTAGATTAATGAATATTTAAAAAATATGAAAAAACATTTCATATTCAACGGAAAGGAGTCTAAAATAATATTTATACTAAAAGAAACTGCCAAAGATTTGAGAAATTGTCAAAAAATATTAATTTATTGAATTTTATTTAAAAAAATCTATTTTATTTATTTACATTTTTATCCAAAGAATCGCCAGTCGAGACTATCGACGGGTAACAAAATCCAAAGATTATAAAAATTCGTCAACGAATGTAGCCAGTTAAAAAAATCTACCCATAGAAAAAAACCCAAAGAACTATTGACCAGTCGAGAAAACCCCCAAAAAATTGGGTAAATTTTATACTTAGACCAAAAATCTTAAATCGTTTTCTTATATAATAATTTGTAAGATCGTTGTTCGCGTGTAATATTATATTATTATTAATTAGTATTATTAATAATTAGTTGAATTATTATTTTATTATTAATTGGCCTTTCAACCGGAGCGTGCTGGGACATCGTCCGCGTAAAAGACTTGACAAAAATATATTATATTATTAGCTTATATTATTATATAATATTATTATTAATATCGAGGGTACTTTATAAAAATATACACACGTTGTAGTTGTTTTGTGACTAATATACGAGTCTGATTCCTTTAGGAAATCGGAAACAATGAATAATTAAAAAATTTAATGCCTTCGACAAATACTTTTATTCAATCATAGCTATGAACTATATTAAGCAAAATAATTATTAAAAATCGTCCATCCGTTTAGGAGCTACCATAGCACAGACAGACAGACACGTCAAATTTATAACTACCCTCTTTAACGTCGGGGGTTAAAATTATCGTCCTGTAATGTCCCACTGCAGGGCAAAGACCTCACACTGATGATATCAGTGAGAAAAGACTTCAAATTTTAATGAATACAAGAGAAAGTGATGTTACTATTTAATTAGCCTTTTTGAGGCAAAAACAGAAAAAATAATGTACTGATATCATCAGTGAGATGAGAAGCCGTTAATGGCTATTAAAGGCTACATAAAGTAAAGTATTAGCCTCTAATGTCCCACTGCTGGGCAATTAGGCCTTTCATCTCACTGAAGATATCAGTTGACATTTCAAGTAACGTTTTTTTATTTATTACTAGCAGCGCCTGCGGTTTTACCCGCGTTGTGCCCGTTCCCGTGGGAATTTCGGGATTTTTTTTACATAAAAACCTTCCTCTTGAATCACTCTACCTATTACAAAAAACTGCATCAACATCCGTTGCGTAATTTTAAAGATTTAAGCATACAGACAAACAGACACGAAACAGAGACGACTTTATTTTATACTATGTAGTGAAGTAAATTTTAATGTAATTGGAAATTATTTATTTACACATAAAACATTTTTTTTTTCAAACATCAATTAAAAGTGCCTAAAAGTATATTATTAAAATACGAAACAACTACAACATAATGTTAAACGTCGCTTACTTAAAATAATTATTATTATTATTAATTAGAAATAATAATGTGTGTTATTATTAATAATGCACATTGTTAATAATTCGTGTACTTAACCGCATCGAATATTTATTTGTTTAGAAATATGTTTATTTTATTTAATAAATAGTATTTTAAATTATAAATTAAAGCTTATATACTTGAAAATGTATTTCCCAAAAGGGACAAAAAAGATTTTAACAAACTACTTATCTGTAAATTAAATCGTATGGAAAATGGTTCAGACTTTCAGATTATTTCAAGAAAATAATGCAACGTCAAAATATTAGGGCACCTTATATTTACACGTGTTTAAACATCCATACACCGCAATCATCGTACCTTCTTTATACTATGCGAGTTTTTAATGAAAAACTAAAATAGTCTACGCAGCGAACTGCACAATAAAGTGCGTAACAAGATGACAAAAACGTTTAAATTGAAAGCAGTCGTTCGCGCGCACCGATTTCATTTGTTTTCCATGCAAAACGAAGCAGGACGACTTCCGTGCTTCGGAGGGCACGTTAAGCCGTCGGTCCCGGTTACTTTCTACGGATAGTAGTCGTTACATGAGCCATGGCAGAGGCCTTTGGCGGCTCTATAACTCTGACACCAGGATTGGTCAGGGTGACCATCCACTCGATGAAGAAGAGGTCGACTGAAAACGATTAAATTGAATGAGCCCTAATACTTAATTGAAAAGAGGCCTAGCGAAACAAAAGTGGTATTATTATATTACATATTTATATTATTATACATAACTTATAATTTATAATACATATACATCCTTACGTTACGTTTCCATTGAAACGACGCGGAGCTGTCCGGAGTTCACGCATTACGAAAAGAGTTTGACAATGTCAGTGTCTTGTTTGACAATGTCAATGTCTTGTTTGACACTTTCAGTGCGTTGTGATTGGTCAGTTGAGCTCCGCACAGCTCCGCTTCGCTTCAACGAAAACGCATCTAAGCCTTGACCTTGAGCGAGTATACTATCTGCTATACTGGCAATGATACCGTTGTCTAATAGTAGCTAGTAAACTATCTAAAAGTAATGCAGGATAAACTCCCTACAGTTTTATGTATTAGTTACTAATGTAAAATATCCAAAGATGTAATGTTCCTAATTTAAAGCACTGTTAAGTAAAGGAGAATTAAGTAAAGTATCGTCCGGTTAGGCAAGTTTAACCTGAGCTAGTTTACAAGCTGCGAGCTGGCTAGTTCAATAGAACGAAGGTCAGCGGGTAGTTTTACACAAGTATACTTGTTTTACCTCCCGAGCCTTACCTTACCTTCTGTGCTTCGGAGGGCACGTTAAGCCGTCGGTCCCGGTTACTTTCAACGGAGAGTAGTCGTTACATGAGCCATGTCAGAGGACTAACTGTGTACCAAATTTCATTCAAATCGGTTCAGTAGTTTTGGCGTGAAAACGTAACAGACAGACAGAGTTACTTTCGCATTTATAATAGTTAGGACTAGCAGCGCCCCGCGGTTTTACCCGCGTTGTGTCCATTCCTGTGGGAATTTCGGGATGAAAAATAGCCTATGTTACTCGTGGATAATGTAGCTTTCGAATGGTGAAAGAATTTTTAAAAACGGTCCAGTAGTTTTTGAGTCTATTCATTACAAACAAACAAAGTTTTCCTCTTTGTGTTGATAATGGGTTACTTACCTACACCAGTATGGCTCAGGGGCGCTCGTGAGATAGAACTACAATAACATTCGCAACTCGCGAGCTATTAAACTCGCCGGCTTGTATAGCTCAATGTATACGATGCTTAACTGCCGGCTCAGAGACGTCCATTAAATCAGTACTTAACTAATTGACGGTATCTTTCATACATGACATGTCAAAATCACTCAGTAAATCTCTATTAAGAAAGCATTGGATGTCTCTAAGTAAGTAAAGACACTGCAGATCAAAGTCCTCTCACTGAAGATATCAGTACAGCGAGGACTCCCAAACGACCACTAATGTATGCTAATCTATACATTCACTAACGGTCAGATATTCACATCAAAACTTTGTATAAAAATAAAATAGTTATACAAAACATTTTTATCCGCTTTCAAAAATAAATTATACTAAATAATACTTTATTCTATCAAGTGCCTATTAGAGATAAATTTAATATAAAATCTAAGTATAACTTTAAGTATTTTTATGCGTTATCAGAAGTTATACTAAGTTATACTAACAATAAACGCTAAAGCTAAAGCTTAGCCGTAAATTAACACACGCTGGTCTCATTACTACGTATAATTTCTAATAACGCAAGTATAATATAAAATATAAGTATAATAAGATTATATACATCTTTATACATAATATAAATATCGGTTTAGTACCAGTATTATTAATATTTCGTTATACTTAGTATAAAAGTATTTGTGTTTTATAATGTACTTAATTTTTATTTTATAATAATTATACTACAGTTTTTGTAATAAAAAACTGTCCTTTTGACATGAGAAATTTAGGTCAAGAAATTAATAAGTCGGTTTACATAATGGTGTCATGAATTTAATCAGCTGTCAAAGTCATAGAACTAGCAACGTTCCACGGTTTTACCCGCGTTGTACCCGAATTTTGGTATGAAAAAAAAATCAAAGTCAAATATTTTTATTCAGTTTTGGCCCCAAAGAGACTCTTTTGAACGTACCACCCACTCGGAAGAACATCAGCAGAGAAGAATGGGCAAGAAACTCTGCTGGTTATTTTCTTTAATAACGGTATAATACAATTTTTATATTTATAAGTATAGATTACACGTCAAAATCAGGCTGTGTTGCAGGTAAAGGAATTTGACTTCAGAAATATTTAAATATGTATTTAAAAAATATTAAAATAGCCTTCCTCCTTTATGTGGTAATCTCTAACACAAAACCAATGATTCCTATAATATTGGTAGTTCCTGAGATTAGCGCGGAGCGTTGCTAGTAGAATGATTAATAATAATAGTATTATTATTTCTATATTATGGTTATTTCAACAAATATTATTATTTCGATCGACTTATTTTATTCTTTTTAATATACTTATAACTCGTCCCAAAATTATTGTTACACGTTTCGTTCGCGTTCATTTTGTGTTTGTAAAATAATAATAATAATAGAATTATTATTATGAATTAGTCGTTTTTGTTAGCATTATTATTATTAATTAGTATAATTTCTGTTATACTTAGTTGCAGTTATACTAACTGTGAACACATTGATTGTACCAGGTGTTTGCTTACGAGCGTTAATAAATGAATATAAAATATATTTGGGTGTTTTTATTTAATAATATTAATTCGTGATAATTATGTATTATTATCTCGGTAAATAATAATTATTACTATGCTTAATATTGTGTTACGTTATTTTACATTTAGTAATGCAATTAAAATGGCGTCAGTAAAGTAAATAAAAATAAGAAAATTATCTAAAAACGGTCAAAAAATAGCCTGTAATGTCCCACTGCTGAGGTCTCTCATCTCACTGAAGATATCAGTACGGAAAAAAAATATAAATACATCGTAATTTTATATGTTATTAATACTGGCATTTATTATTAATAATTTATTTTTATTCAATTATTAATAATTCATTTTTTATGAACAAATCGCGGCCATCTTCTTTTGGAAACATGCATAATTTATTTATTTACCAAATCATGCGATTTTCTGTCACTTATTTTAATTGTAGTTAACCGCCGTATTCAGAGAAGTCAATCATTTCTGAAGACAGATTTATGAATGAATTGAATGAATTTTATATGACTTATGAAAAATTACGTCGATTAGTTAAATGTTAGGATGGGTTGTTTTGATCGGTTGGTTATCGTAACATCGAAGGTAACATAAGGTAACATGTTCGTTTAAAAATTTCACCATTGTAAGCTATTTAATGTCTGTTAAATACAAAGTGTTTTTTTATAACTTAAATGAAAGTCTGTTAAAGTTATTCGAGCGGCCAAAAGAAAGCCATAATTGTCATTTCCTTACGTCTTTTGAGACTGACGTTTTGTATTAACGATTATGTGTACGTGAGCGTTATGAAGCAACCCACTCTTAGTCAACTGTCAATTTATTTGACATCTCTGAGTACGGCAGGAAGTAATAATAATAAGTTCCTAATAATGTAATAGGCTTGTGGAGGTGAGGGATGACGGACTTTAGTTTTTCCATTAGGGAGACTTTTGTCTTTGGACACCGAAGTGGAACGAAGCGGTATGAAGTCCGATTCACCAATCACAGCGCATTAAAATTGTTAAACATCCGCAATACGTTATGATTGGTCGATTGCGTTCCTAACCGCTCTTCTCTGCGGCAATGGTAACTGACTTCCTCAGTAATAAATTCGAAGGCCTAAAAGTCCGCTCTCTCATCTCCAAGCCGCGACTTTTCCTTGCTTGTCCTCCCCCGTCCTGTAGCAAGCGAGGAAAAGGCCGCGTTCACCTCCCAAACTAAAGGCCTCGCTTGTTACAGGCGTGCGGACCTCAACCGAAATAGTTACTCGGCACTTCATAGACATGGACTCCGGAATCCCCCTAAACATCCACGCGCGACCCAGAATAGTCGGCCGCCGCCCCAATGCAATCGTCAACATAGAAACGGACGTTTTCCAAGAGAAATCCTACAAACAGTACTCGTCGCAACATCTTAGAGATGCACTTATAGCTGTCAAAAAAGGTTACAGTGTTTATGCAGCGTCGAACAAGTATGGTGTGCCAAGGAAAACTTTACGGAATTGGATGGAAAAATATGATATTAAGAGTCAGTTTTCTAAGGGTAGAAGGGGCACGAGGACGTCTACGCAGATTTTGGATCCTTTGGACTTGATGGCCGCGACGCGGTCGGAGAGGTTCGATGAAAGCCTGTAAGCGTTACAGGCTATGAGATGTCTGTAAAATCGTGTTAAGCTTTTCTTGAAAAAACTGAAAAAGCCTTCTGTGAAAAGCTTGTAAAGTCTGTAAAAGCCTGTAACGGAATCTAAGTTAAAATTTTTGTACAGGACTTTGGTTTATATTCTCTATTCTTTGGAGTTTACGGGAGGGCTTTAAAATCCTGTATAACTTGGAACGGCCTGTAAAGACGTCGTTTGTACAGGACTTGGTATAGATTGATATCTATTATATCGACTCTATGGTAGTTACTTCATAAGGATGTTTTCTTTGTAGAAACCTGTGACGGCCTGTAAGTGTTGTAAATGGTCAGTATTTTATTTATAATGCCTTATAGAGTGATTATAATACATCGTTCGCCACATGCGCTGTCATTGCATTCACAGCTACAATTCCAGAAGATATGGTTAAAATCGTAGCATGGTGCATGTGAAAACTTACTGTAATCGCTCTTTTAATCCGTTAAGAAGAAGATAGGAAAATCTCAAAAAGCCTGTAAGTTGTAAACGGCATGTAAGACAAATAAAGGATGTCTATTAGAATCGGTGGGTAATACTTAAAACTGTCGAAATATTATAAATGTACGAGTGTGTAAAGGACTAGTGTACTTAAATGAACTTGAATCGTCCTGTAACAGACCGCCATTAAATAACACACTAGCTAATGTTGTGGGCTAATGTGTAGAGAGAGAAAGTTAAGATCCTTATCCGTATCACACCACTCGTTAGACCATGTCGGAGGCCTTTAGGCGGTCTAAAAACTCCGACACCAAGGTTGGTTACTAACCTACTCGAAATGAATTAATTACGACCAAATATCCGTATCAGTATGATTCATCCGTATGTATCTGTATATACGGATACGTTAACGATGAAGCACATCACTAGTTTCTACTAAGAACGAGAAACAACGATACAAAAAAATTAAATAATAATAAAGTATATTTAAACTTTATCCAAAGAAAAAACCAATAAAATCTTGCCAAAAATATATTATTATATTAAATAATAATTTAAGTATGTATTATTATTATTATGCAATAGAATTATTATTCTTAATTAGTTATTATTAAAATAAGAGTATGTTTGAAGTGATTCATCTAAAATTTTAAATAACGGCTATTGGTACAATACTAATTATATTAAAATAAACTTTATATTTCTATTGATAATAAATAAATCTTCGATCAACACACAACTAGATAACGGGTCACGTACAAAATCAAAGCTGAATGCTGTCGCGTGGATATATACTTATACAGCTTCACTTGTTTACTACCGAACTGAGACAAGAGTTTTAAAACAGAAGTTCAACCTAATTACAACCAAGCAACGTAGCGATAAAGTAGCGAATGTTATTGATAAAATAAGAGCTCACGTTTCAAGTGCGCTGTTATTCACCGAGACGAATTTTTTTGCGCCGACCCGACATCTAGTTGTGTGTTGATCGAAGATATAAATGATAAATCTTATGGAGTATAATAAATTATTATTATTAAATGCTGTATTGAAATATATATATAGAGTGTATTGCACAAGCTTTCCTAATTATATTGAGCGCCTGAATATATTTAACTAGCCGCGGTGTTACCCGCGTTGTACCCGTTCCCGCGGGAATTTCTGGATAAAATATATCCCATATGTCATTCTGATGTATAACCTATATTACTGTAAAGTTTCATCTACATCCGTTCTGTAGTTTTTGCGTGAAAGAGTAACAAACATACAAACATATATTATTGTCACAAACTTTCGCATTTATAATATTAGAAGGCTAAACAAACGGCGTCCTTTTCAAATAATGTTCTGGTCCGTGCGATATGTAACACAATTTGAACGAAGAACGTTTGTTGGTTAAACATATTATGAAGGTGAATAAAAATGGCGGCTTGCATAAAAACTCTTAGGGACAACACTGCGTTAAGCGTGCGGGCGCACGCGGCGGTTCACTTTTGTATGAAGTCACACGCGGCGGGCGCCCGCGACGGTTTACTTTTGTATGAAACCGGGGCGTGCGCACGCTTAACGCTGTGTCGGCCCTCAAATCTATTTAGTCCTTAAATATGTTGAAGAAACAAAAGCTGTTCGTTCAAAACTGTATTTTACGTGCCACCAAATAGAACACAATTTAAAACTAACGTCATTAGTTTGTGAGACTGCCCTCAGTTTGGTTAGGGCATTGCAGACTGAATCACCTGATTGCCCGAAAAGTAAGATGATTCCGTGCTTCGGAGGGCACGTTAAGCCGTCGGTTCCGGTTACTTTCTTCGGGTAGTAGGCGTTACATGAGCCATGTCAGAGGCCTTTGGCGGCTCAATAACTCTGACACCAGGATTGGTCAGGGTGACCATCCACTCGATGAAGAAGAAGAAGAAGAAAACATATTTAAGCGATAAATGGATTTAAGATTTCTTGTGCAATACGCTCGTGTGCTTGTGCAATACAATGTCTAATTTTCTTATAGCAAGTTTCGTTAGTGAGAGGTATTATGTAGAATTATTAATAATTAATAATACGAATTAGACTAATAATTTAAGTGAAATAATAATTGTGAATATTATATAATAAAATTGTCTAGTCTGTATTTATGTGCAACTAATATTTTTATAAATTATAACTATATAATATAATATGCCAAATAAAATATACAAAAATTAATAAATATATTACACTTCATAATAACCCGCGTTGTACCCGTTCTCAAAATAATTTTGGGATAAAAAGTATTGTAGGTTACTTCCCATTGAATGTATCTATCTAATACAAAAAGAATTATTCGAATCGGACTGGTAGTTCTTGAGAATCAGCGCGGTCAAACAGACTAAAAAGCAAACTTTTCTTTATTAGTATAAATAATAGTAATATTCAATATAGAGATTATAGTATTCTATGATAATATGTAGTAATAAAAACTATGTTTGTGTACTTATTATTATACTGAACTAACAACGTCTAAGAGCGTTTGTCCACCGCCGCCGTCACCGTCACGTCACCGAGAACGTGATTATTTCGGCCCGAGTTTATTATGACGTGACGGATGTGCGGTGGACACGCGGCTAAAGTAAAACGCTCTAAATGTATGTTCCGCTACTTCGGCGCCGTCATCTCGTTCTCGGTGACGTGACGGTAACGGCGGCGGTGGACAAACGTTCTAACGGTTTACCCGCGTTGTGCCCGTTCCCGTAGGAATTTCGGGATAAAAACTGCCTATAACCTTCCCGTTGAATGTGGCTATCCATTACAAAAATAATTATTCAAATCGGATTGGTAGTTTCTGAGATTAGCGCGTTCAAACCAACTCTTCAGCTTTATGATATTTTATTAAAGAGAATAAGTATTAAAATATTTAAGATCAATAGCGACATCTTTTTATATGATTTAACGCATAATATAATTAAACAAAACTTGAGAGGTGTCAAGGGACACCCGGATGGAACGAAGTTCAATGCGAAATACAGAGACAGACGTGCGCATGTTTACATGTTTCTCTGTCTGTCTCTCTCTAACGCAAAAAGTGTCATTAAAACTTTTCGTCTTAATTTTTTCCGTCTAGTCCCCTTTCGCAACGCGCGATAAGGAACTTCGTTCCAATATTCGTAAAAACGCTGTGTTCTAATGCTTAACTACGAGTAAGGAACGGGCACAACGCGGGTAAAACCGCGGGGCGCGTCTAGTAAGAATATAAAATTGATATCTAGGCATGTTATTTATTTATGCACTAAATATTAAGAGGTGTTGCAAAGGATGCGTTTTCGTACAAGCGAAGCAGAGTGGTGCGGAGCTCGCATTCAACGCATTGCAGAGATTGGTTTCTTAAGCTCAAGCGAACACTACTCATTTTAAATTGAAACTAAGTACGTTTCTCTATTTTTTTTGGATTGGCACAAAATGTGGACCAATGTCGTCAATTTTCCAGCCGAAGACGATTGCTCCTGAAGAGGAAAAAGGTTTAGTAATTTTATTTCATTCTTACCTTATCTCTAAACCTTTTTCCACTTCAGAAGCAATGGTCTTCGGCTGGAAAATTGACGACATTTAACCACATTTTGTGCCAATCCAAAAAATGAGTATACGCATACACATCTTCTGTGAGCACGGTTCCTCTCTCTCTCTTCCTGGCTATGTGTCTCACATGTGAGCACGGTTCCTATACAGCCGAAACTATAAAAATGTAAATTAAAAGCGAAGTGTATCCGTAAACGTAGTTTCAATTCAAAATGTTTTTCACATTTTCTGTGCGTTTTGATTGGTCAATTGAGCTCCGCCTTCACTTTTAGGCTTTCCGATTGGTCGATTGTGTAACCGTTCTGCTCCGCTTTTATTTTGATAAATAGTATAAGTTATAAAAATAATAATGGTAGAAAAATAATGTATAATGAAGTATTTTGTTTAGTTCCTTGAGCGCCAAAGTAGATCGAATTTATATATTTGGTAGTTTGCAATATGTTATTTTGTTTAGTATTATTATATTTTAGTTACCTATTATTAATTTGGGTTAGAATAAAAAAAGGTTTAAAAATACACACACTATAAGAACGTATTTACTTATTCATAAACTTATTAACATCATTTTAGCTATAATAGGGTTTGTCCCTTTCTTACATACGCTATTTTCCGAAGAGCAAAAGAGACAAAACACTTTGTGACAGCGATTAGTTATAGAGAGTTTATGAATAAGTCGGGTAATTTGTAAAATAATAATATTAGTAAGTAGTTCATTTAATATTATTAATTACTAGCTGCGCCCGCGGTTTCACCCACGTTGTACCCGTTCCCGCGGGAATTTCGGGATAAAATGTATCCCATATGTTATTCTGATGTGTAACCTATATTACTGTAAAGTTTCATCCAAATCCATTCAGTAGTTTTTGCGTGAAAGAGCAACAAACATACATACATACATCCATCCTCACAAACTTTCGCATTTATAATATTAGTAGGATCGTTACGTGAGCCATGTCAGAGGCCTTTGGCGGCTCTATAACTCTGTCACCAGGATTGGTCAGGTTGACCGTCCACTCGATGAAGAAGAAGAAGATTAATTATTAGATATTATCTGATAATATTTTAGTTTGCGGGGCTTAAGGATACGTTTCCATTAAAGTGGAGTGGAGCGGAGCCCGATTCACCAATCACAGCGCATTGTAATTGTCAAACAACGCATTGACATTGTCAAACTCTTTTCGTACTGCGTTGTGATTGGCCAGTTGAGCTCCGCACAGCTCCGCTTCGCTTGGACACGTGCTCTTATATGATTGGCGACTTATATGCTTTTCACAAATAATAATAATTAATAATTATTATTTTTTCAACTAATTTGATTTCATTAAAATTATTTATAAAGCTATCCAACGAAACAGGGACAAAGTGAAGTCGATTATTAATTTATAAACAAATATCTATTTATTTTGCAGGAGATACTTAAAAATAATTATTATTGTATTAGTTTAAGAGAATTTAATAGTAATAATGTCTTAGTGACGGGTTACATTTTACTTTTGTTTTTAACAAAAAAATGCATTAACAACTAGTAGCATTGCCCTACGCGTACTACTTTCCCGCGTTGTAAGCGTTCCCGTGGGAATTTCGGGATAAAAAATAGCCTGTTGAATGTGACTATCTATTACAAAAAGAATTATTCAAATCGGGTTGGTAGTTTCTGAGATTACCCCTTACAAACAAAGTTAGAAAATTTACCTCTTTGCAATATTAATATAGATCACTAGCAGTACCTGCGGGATTATCCGCGTTGTATCCGGTCCTGTGGGATAAATAATAGCTTATAATCTTCATCTTATCCTGTGGGAATTTCGGGATGAAAAATAGCCTATGTTACTCGTGGATAATGTAGCTTTCGAATGGTGAAAGAATTTTTAAAAACGGTCCAGTTGTTTTTGAGTCTATTCATTAGTTTATTCATTACAACCAAACAAACAAAGTTATTAGTATTGGTACAGATATAACCCGTCAATTAAAGACATTATTATACTAATTATTATTTAGCATTAGAATTAGTATATTATTATTAATAATTAGAAATAATAAATGCCAGTATTTATTAGTTACGGGTGCGTGTAAAGAATTGAATGATTATAATAATAAATATAATGTGTCGTGACATTGTTCTATTATTTACTACCCCAGTAGCTGTTCCCGTAGGATTTACGGGATTGCAATAACACCAACCCCCATTAGCAAGCGTGGTGATACACCTCATTCCTAGTCATTTTATTTCATTCTTACCCTATCTCTAAACCTTATTCCTCTTCAAGAGCAATCGTCATCGGCTGGAAAATTGACGACATTGTTAGTTTATTGCGACGGGTAATCAACGTGCAGCTCACCCTACTTAGATGTGGCCGATAGTGGCATTTCTATCTGAGCGCTGCCGTGCTTCGGAGGGCACGTAATTGTTTCAATCGTCAGACCATGTCTTCCTTTAGCCGGTCTAACAACTCCGACACCAGGGTTGGACATTGGACACCTACTCGAACTTGCTTGTTTTCCAGAGTACGCGATCGCCAACGTGCAGTGTCAGTACGACAGCGGGTCGGAGGAGGAGCGCCGCGGGCCGCCACTCGACCATACGTACGGCGCGCGCGACGAGCCGCCCGCCTTCGTCATACCGGTAACTACTGCTGCAGTGAACTAGTAGATGGCTGCAGTCGACTCATGGGCGGGTGTAGTGAACTAGTACATGGCTGCTGTTGACTCTTGGGCGGCTGCAGTGAACTAGTACATGGCTGCTGTCGACTCTAGGGCGGGTGTAGTCAACTTGTAGATGACTGCAGTCAACTCTTGGGCGGGTGTAGTCAACTTGTAGATGGCTGCAGTTGACTCTTGGGCGGCTGCAGTGAACTAGTACATGGCTGCTGCTTCTATTAAATTTTAGTATAATGGCTTCTGCTGACATTACGTCGCAATTCCGCCAGTGTCAGTGTGCTAGTTTGGCGTAAACAACATGGGGAATATTGTACAGTGAATGTTGGATTAATCAATGTGTGAAACAGTCGATTCTTGGACGGCTGCAGTCGAGCTGTTCAGAACAGCTGCAGTTGACTCGTGGGAGGCTTGACACAGGGTAGATGCTGCATAATACTACAGCAACTCTTTGACGGCTGCAAGTCAACTGCAGTCGTTGAAGAGCATTGTACAGCACAGCTGCAGTTAAGCCGTCAACGGCTGCAGTAGATTTAAACCATTTTCTCATATATTAAAATACTAATAGTGTAATACTTCATTTTAATTATAATGTTACAGACGAAACCAATCCAGTCAATCGGACAGTTCGACTCGCGCGCGAAGATTATGACACTGGCGCCGGGGTTCAGCACAGTCAACGTGATCCACGTGGGTGACCAGCCGCCCAACATGGTGAGGACACAGTTACTGGGAGACTACAACTGTATCTATACTAATATTATAAAGCTGAAGAGTTTGTTTGTTTGAACGCGCTAATCTTGGAAACTACCAATCTAGTGGTATGTGAGACTGAGGTCCTGGGTTTAATTTCCGGGTCGATCGAAAAACATGTTTCCTACTTTTCAAACATGGCTCGTGTTTGAGATCACCAGCCCGTTAGTCAAGCGTGGTGATTACGACATCCTCCTCACTGTACTGATATCTTCAGTGAGATGAGAGTTCTTTGCAGTGGGACATACAGGCTAACCGCCTTATACATAAACGATATTTAACTTAAACAGTAATTTAAAGTGTTTTGTCTCTTTCACTCTTTGGCAATTAGCGTATGTCGGAAAGGGAATTATCTCAGGAATTATCAGTCCGATTTGAATATTTGTAATATTTGTTTGTTTGTATGTTCGAGGTAATCTCAGGAATTATCAGTCCGATTTGAATAATTCTTTTTGTACTAGATAGCCACATTCAACGGGAAGGTTATAGGCTATTTTTCGCGGGAACGGGTACAACGCGGGTAAAACTGCGGGGCGCTGCTAGTGAATAATACTTTTGTACTGACCGACAATTTATTGACGTTTTCGCAGCCAATGCCGTCGGTATCGGAGTCAAGCCTGAACCGGCGCATCCGGCGCAGCGAGTCGGTGTTGCGGCAGGCCGCCGACTGTGTGTCGCGAGGAAGCACTTTCCAGACGGTTTCGGAGCAGTTCAACATCCCCATTTCCACTATCCGGTACTCCTATATCACTACATAGTATAAAACAAAGTCGCTTTCCGTTGTCTGTCCCTATGTATGCTTAGATCTTTAAAACTACGCAGCGGATTTTGATGCGGTTTTTTTTAAATAGATAGAGTGATTCAACAGGAAGGTTTATATGTATAAAAATTCCCGAAATTCCCACGGGAACGTTCAACGCGGGTTAAACTGCGAGGCACAGGTATAATGATATTCCTATAATGACATTCTTTACATATTCCAGATTCTTCATGGCCCGGAAAGGAATATTACCGAGAAGACGACGCGGCCGAAGTACGCAGGTAACACCACCCATATAATATACGATACAGTAAATCACTAGCAGCGCCCCGCTGTATTACCTGCGTTGTGCCTGCCCCCATAAGAATTACGGGATGAAAAATAGCCTATAACCTTCCCGTTGAATGTGGCTATCCATTACAAAAAGAATTACACAAATCTGATTACTGGTTTCTGAGATAACCGCGTTCAAACAAACAAAAAACTCTTCAGCTTTATTATATTAGAATAGATAGTACATCAGTGGTCATCATTGGTGTGACGGTGCTTCGGAGGGCACGTTAACCAGTCGGTCCCGGTTGTTTCAATCGTCAGAGCATGTCGTCCTTTAGCCGGTCTAACAACTCCGACACCAGGGTTGGACACTGACCTACTCGAAATGGAAGAATGAAAATCTTTGGTGACCGACATTGGTTATCGTCGTTCATTAACAATATTATGACCAACATTAGTGACCATAGTTGACTCACGTTGGTGATTTGTATATGTCGTAGGATAATTTGATACTTCGAATCTTCGCGGAAATCCTAGGGGTTTTGCGAAAACGCGGATAATTAGACATAGGCGAAAAATTATCAAATTATCAAATTATTAAATTCAAAAAAATATAAAAAAAATATATCAAATTATTAAATTATCAAACATGAAAAAAAAATAACCCTAACCTACCGAATTACTTACTATTCGGTAGGTTAGGGTTATTTTTTTTTTACTTTGTCCAGTAAGATTTGATAATTCTTCGCCTATGTCTAATTATCCGCGTTTTCGCAAAACCCCTAGGATTTCCGCGAAGATTCAAAGTATCAAATTATACTACGACATATAGATGACGAATTGTGACATACATCGGTGATCATGTATTATTAATATATTTTCTACTATTCTAAATTTAATTTCATTTAATATGGATCACGTTTTTTGAATAAAGATTATTTTATCGGTGATAGAATTAGTGATCATAGGTGACCGACATCCGTGACAGACAGATAATTTAATTTTGTTAAAAAAACATTGAACATTTATTCAATTTTTTGTATCTTGTATCACTCCAGGCCCGCACTTCCGCCAGCCCGGAGCCCCCGTTCCATATGCAGCACTACAAACTACCCGCAACTCTGGCGCTGAAGACGGACGACGAAGACGACGCCAACGTGTAGACTTATCCCGCGGGAAAACTGGGATAACTGGGTTAAACGTACGGGGACATGAGTCGAGAAACAATGAGAATAGGTTTATATGTGTTATGAAGGATTTTCCCGTGGGAAACGTGGGATAACGTGTCTGTTTAGTTGTATGAGTTTCATAGAACCTGTTGTATAGTAATTTAGACTTTTCCTAAGAGAAATGTGGCAAAAATCCTGCGTAAAAATATCCACGGGAAATTCGGGATAAATCACGAAAACATCTGCAATAAGACATGTTGTAATAAGGCTTTATTGTACAATGTATTATCCCGCGGGAATTTCGGGATACAACACTAATATAAAGGGTGGAAGCAGACTACTTCCGAAAACTGAAAGGGGGTACTCAGACCATGCTTCTGAACACATGAGGCTAGAAATTTCGTGCCAATTAAATGTCGATAAACATCTCGTTTTTTTCAACTTTTCAGGTAGGGTATAACTAGTAGTACCCACCAGAAACGCATCTGTGTGATTATTTAATTAAATAACGTATTAAATACAAAAATAAACAAAATGTGCAATGGTAGACGCGCGGCCGCGCGGAGTCGAAATGTTGCGAACAGCTGATACAGGTCGTAGCCCCGGCGCGCCAGCCGGGCGCGCGCACTACCTACCGCGCCGCCCCACCGCGCTCCGCGCGCGCCCGACACACAGTACACGTCACGACTCCGATGACGTCTACACAGATCGACATCGACCAATTACGCAATGTTTCATAAAAAAAAATAGAGGTTTAATCTACCTAGGTACCCCATAATTGGCGGTAAAGCACTTTCTTAAAGGTACTACTAACTTCCAAATACACGTAAACATACAATCCTGAGGTTACCCATACCATACCATAATAAAAACTATTCATCGACATTCGTGCGCAGCGACCGCATGTACCTACCTAAGCAGTAGGCACCAACTGGCGCGATATTGTTGGATAAACCTACCGAACAGTTGAAAGTGGTCTAACAGATACCACACTAAACATTGAGAATAATGAATTAATGAACCAACTTTATTTTACCTACTTTTACAAATTCATAAATAAATACGTAACTAAAACTGATAGATAGCTATAAAAATGTGCTAGCAAGGATTCATTTAAATTAATAAAGTACCTACACGATATCTTCAGTTCTCATTGTCTCGCTGACTATGGATTACCTATCCGTGAATGTAACTGTTTATTACAATGTTGCGATCGGCTGATTCGAGTCATTGACCCGGCCGCCCGGGCGCGTGCGATGCCTACCGCGCCGACCCACCACGCCGCGCGCGGTCCCGGCTGGCACTCACTCACTACACGAGTACATTCACCAAAGTCGCAGATCGTGTGCCGACCACTTTCCAAACGTGTCTTAAAATTGTAAACCTAAACCTACTTAGAAGCATCTAGCTAAGTACACTGCAGTAATAAGTAGTGACGACGGCAGTTAGTACCTACTTATACGTCACTGACGTCACCGGTAATCGTGCGGCGGCCGCGATACTGAAGCATTCTAACTTTTGCCAAAAAACCAAAAGCGCTTTGTTCGACGCCGCCCGCGCATTATTTTTCAAATCTTTTAATCAACGTTTTATCAAAGTAATTTAAAACTAACCGAGTAGAAATGTAAGATACCTAACAGATACCATACCATAATTAGCAAGTACTAATCCACGTGTAGTGCCACGTGCCAATAAGTAGGTACTTTGCAATGCGCCGCACACCAATAGCGGAAACCGACAAAGGCCTTTGTGTAAACACCGAAAGCACAGATTACTAAATAGTTACTACGTACCGAAAGGCCCCGAAAGCGTGCCGTAGTACTTGTAGTACTTATTATTCTGTGCTTTAGGTACCTATCTTTTTAGTAGTGTTCATCAAAGAATGTTTGTTATGTAGGTCAGTTTGGCGCGGGCGCCGGGACGCGGCAGGTGCGTGCGGGATCAATTATGCGTAATAAAATAAATTAATAATAATTAAAATCGCGATGTTATTTGTTTTATGTTGTGAAGTGATAAATTTTTCATAAACTAATAAAAGTAATAAAACATTTCAAATAATTTGGTTGGTCAGACGTACTATTACGTTTTAATTACTTTTCACTGTTGTGATTATGTTTCTGTTTTGTAAACAAAATTGGTGCACATGAATTGATGTGTAGCTGTAGCGCTGATATGCCTACGGCTCAGGAGAGTGCAAAGTGATGCGATGCCTCTCGAGGTCATTCTGAGGTAGGTACTTAACTGGATCTATTGGAAATAGGAGGATTTTAGCGAGCTTCAAGCGAGGTGGGTACCTAGATGTTAAATAATTAACGAAAAGTAAACAAATAAATACTTCAAGACAAATTAGGTATTATTAACGTAATTACTAGGTAGTGGTGTTTTCGTGCCTAAAAGTTAAAACACTTTTATTTTCCGACGTTTCGAATGGATTGCACCACAGACTTTCTTCGCGTATTATTTTAATTCTTAGGTGAGAAGTAGGTAACATTCTCAATTTGTAAGTAAAATCTAATGGCAGCAGGGTTGAGAATTGTGAAAATAGAATAGCGATCTCTTTAGCGAGCGAGGTAGGTAGGTACCTATCGCTATGTTGTTAGTCCAATATCGAACCTAACAGACGGGCGCGCGCGGCCGCGTACTGTGTACCTATTCGTACGTTGTTGCGGTACGGTTTACATTGCTGGCTGACAAAAACATGAAGAAAATTAAAAAAAAAAATTTGTTCAAAAAAGTTCATTTCTGGGATAAAGGACGTTACATACGGCCGTCTAAGGGTTAGTATCTACCCCCCCTTTCAGTATTCGGACGTAGTCTGCTTCCACCCTGTATAGGCTGCCATTAATAAGTATTTAGACAGGCTAACAGTACTGAGTTTTATTGTAGGATAATTGGGATAAACTTTGTTAACTGAGCGAGTTTACTGCTAGTTGGCGAGCTCAATAGCCAAGCAAAGTTCGAGAGACTGTTACAGATCGAACGTTACGAGGCATAACGTAACATTCGCAACGGGCAGCGAGCAAGTATGACTAAACAATGTTAAATCATTGCCATTGCTAAGCACCGTGCAGCTCGGTTTACTTGGATGGGAGGCCGATAGTGGCATTTTATCTGAGCGCTACCGTGCTTCGGAGGGCACGTTAAGCAGTCGGTCCCGGTTGTTTCAATCGTCAGACCATGTCTTCCTTTAGCCGGTCTAACTTCGACACCAGGGTTGGCCGTTGACCTATTCGAATGAGTGAATGAATGAACAATTGTTACACAAAGAGCCGCTCGGTGCTCGCTGCTCGCCGTGTAGCCGAACTGACGCTGTAACACGTTACATTACGTTATTCACGATTGCTTTCTATTTAACTCGCCAGCTCGCTACTAGTAAACTATAGCTGCGTTAAGATCATGAAAAAGCTAATGTGTCTAATTTTATTTAGTACTTGCTTTTGTATATATTAGAGTTAGTGCGTTAGTATTAGAGACATGCCTTTTATTAATAGCATTATTTTTGTCCAGTGATTTTTATACTTTTTATCTAAAATCATAATCAATATTAGTACATTAGTATTATTAATAATTACTCTTACCACTGCACTCTGAGACGTCATATAAATCAACAATTTATTAAAGGTATCGTCAGTTCATTTTTCGTTCATTCTCATGTTTGATATCAGGTCCAATTTTCGTTTGGAATGAACACGCAAGTGCGTCTTTCACTCAGTGACAACTGACAGTAAAGTGAAACAAAAAATCCGAATGAATTCATTAGTGAACCGATTCAACGATCTGTCATTCGCTAAGCTTATGATTAATTCCCATTCTGATTGAATTAAACTCTACGGGATATTGAAATAAACTGAAAATAACTCCGTAATTCCAATAATGAACGTGGAATGAAAGAAAAATAAAGCATTCACTCGAGAGAACCGTCTAATTCCATACTGGTTTCATTTATTAAAGCGAACACCATGCATTTTGAATTGTAACCACGTTAACGGATACACTTCGCTTTTATTTTCCATTTTTATCTGACGTTTGACACTTTCACTGACGTAATCTTTCATTATTTTACATGTAAATTGTTTGACTTGTCAAACAGTCATTGACCTCTCAGAGTCGTGTTACGTCTCTGAGTGCAGTGACCAGCGAACAATTATCAGTTCAGTATTATGACGATGCAATGCATTATGCAGCTACAAGTACATCTACCTATACTAATTATAATAAAGATGAAGTTTGATTTTTGTGTTTGTTTGAACGCATTTATCTCAGAAGCTACCAATCCTATTTGAATAATTCTTTTTGTATTTGATAGCCACATTCAACGCGAAGGTTATAGACTATTTTTCATCCCGAAATTTTCACGGGAACGGGCACAATGCGGGTAAAACCGCGGGAAGCTGCTAGTATTATATTATAGCTGAAAGTTTAATTATTTTTTGTTTGAATGCGATAATCTCAGGAACTACTAATCCGATTTGAATAATTCTTTTTGTATTCGATAGCCACATTTAACGGAAAGTGGTTTGGAGATTACGGCGTTCAAACAGAATATCAAACTCTTCAGCTTTATTGTATTAGTGAAGATGGCCGCGATGTCACTCGAACAATATCATGAACTAGCAGCGCTCCGATATTTTACCCGCATTGTACCCGTTCCCGTGGGAATTTCAGGATTAAAAATAGCCTATAACCTTCCCGTTGAATGTGGCTATCCGTTAGAAAAAGAATTATTCAAATAGGATTTGTAGTTTCTGAAATTACCCCTTACAAACAAACAAACAAAGTTACAAACTTTACCTCTTTATAATAATAGTATATAATTATAGTATACATGCAGTCGATGTGACTGTTCCATTATTTATAGAAAAAGTGCCATTCATGTAGAGAGCGGCGAACCGAACACGAACGAACGTGTTACTGTAACAACTAGCAGCGCCCGGGAATCAAACCGGCTATAATACGGTAATAAGTGATAAAAAGGAAACAAATCCCTACGCAAAAAGCTGCTGGACCGAATTTTATCTAATATAGCAAAAAACCATCGCAAAGAAATATGGCTTTCAAGTAACAAAACCGCATCGAAATCTGTCCATCCATTTGAGTGCTACGATGCGACAGACAGACACACTTTTCTCTAAAACTACTGAACGGATTTTCACAGTTCTCACCAACCACAGAGTAATTCAAGAGGAATGTCTGTCATTACGTTTCACGCCACAATACCCACAGCAACGGGCACAACGCGGGTAACACCGCGGGGCATTGCTAGTCTTGCCCCGCGGTTACACCTACAGCGCCCCCGTTCCCGTGGGAATTTTGAGATTTTTATTCCTTATTTTTCGTATATAAAAACCTTGTCCTGACAATAAGGAACACATTAAAAAAATAATCATCCAATTTGGTGCAGTCGTTCTGAAGTTATGCGCTTAGCAACAGATTCAGCGATTCATTTTTATATTATAGATTCCTGTGCGTTGTCAGGCGGTTTCGCTCGTGCGTCGCGTTAGTTCGTAGAGGTATAGAGCTGGCGTGAGCTAGTGGAATAAATACCTTATTTTCAGTACAAGAGAGTTTTATTTAACTATGTCTTTCTAAATATGACTCAGTGTAGCTCTTGAACTAGGATTAAGTTGATTGATCGAGTTCATTTGTAATGGTGGGGGCCTCCCCTTCAAGGAACTTGTAAATGAAACTCCTCGTGTTGCATCAACATTGTATTATCACTATACCTGACAGTAACAGACAATTTACATACAAAGAAACACGACTCAACACTATGACAATAAATTACAGGCGCGTGACGTCACTCCGGCTCGCGACACGTTTTGAACCAATCATTAATCTAACATATACAGACACATCCAACAACAAGTCCTGAGCGAGCGTGTGACGTCACAATGGCGGCCATCGAGACAACGCTTCCCATTTAGAGTTTGTGTCAAACGAAAGATTTGCACTTGGTTTCTGTTTTTTCTATTTTCTGCGCGATTTTACCTGAAACGAGATATTGTGCTGTTAACTGTGTGTGTGTGAGCGATAAACAATTAGATGTGAGCGATGAATAATAGGTTGTGAGCTATGACTAATATGATATGGTGTGAGCTATAAATGATATTCTAATATTAACAAACAATGTATACGTGTGAGCTAGAAATAATTAGATGTGAGCGATGAATAATAGGATATGAGCTAAGACTAATATTATGTAAGCTATGAATGATAGAGTTGAAAATGATGAACAATGATATGAGCCATAAATAGCACGATACCCGGCACTCGCCTACAAGAAGTAGGCGCCGATGCCGAACTGCAGCGGCGCCTGCATGCGGTCGTGCGGCTCGGCGCGCAGCGGCAGCACGTAGTTGAGCTCGAGGCGCGCGGCGCGGCCCAGGCGCAGCGCCAGGCCCAGCCCCGCGGCCGCGCGCGCGCCCGCCGCCGCCTGGCGCGCGTCGCCGCCCACCCAGCCGCCCGTGACGAAGGCGTGCGAGCGCGCCAGCCCGCCCAGCGCGCCGCCGCGCACGAAGGGCAGCGGCGCGAACACGTGCGCCGCGCCCGCCCAGTACAGCGCGCCGCCCGCCGCCAGCGAGTCGGCGCGCGGCCCCAGCCCGCGCGGCGCGAACCCGCGCACCGACGTCGGCCCGCCCGCGTACAGCCGCTCGGCCGGGCCCGCGCCGAACGCCGAGTGCAGCGCGCCCAGCGCCACGCCCAGCTGGAACACCTGCGCCAGCGTCACCCCAACATAATATCATGTGCGCAATAAATAGTATGATTTGACTTATTCAAGTAAAATCATTGATGAATACAATATAAAGAGTATGTCCAAAAACGCTGCCTTAAGGAACACCAAAAGCTATATTTGTTCTATATTGTATTATTAATTTCACTACAAAATGAAACCAAACATAAAATAAAACATAAAATTGAAATCTTCTCAAAGGTTCGTACACATAAGAGACGTCGCATCGTGCTTAAACGCGGTATCGTTTGACGGTACGATGTCGTATCGTGGTTATTTACGGCGCGCAAGCGACACGACATTGCAACGACGGGATTGGACAGAATAGGTCTAAGAAATAGACTAAAGGTGCATTTGGTTATGACAATGTACTGTGATTATATGACAAGGTACTGTGATATGAATCACATAATGTTGCTGTGACATACGGACGGACATTCAGAAGTTTGTGAAGATGTATGTATGTTTGTTACTCTTTCACGCAAAAACTACTGAACGGATTTGGATGAAACTTTAGAGTAATATAGGTTATACATCAAAATAACACATGGGATACATTTTATCCCGAAATTCCCGCGGGAACGGGCGCGACTAGTCTCTCGAGTCTCGACACGGTATACGCACCACGTCTTCAGTGATGGGCGTGTTGTGCTGCGCTTTCAATTCGTTCTTGAGGTAGGCCACGCCGCCGCCCAGCCCGCACACCTCGCTCGTGAACTGCACGTACGCCCCACGCGTGGGGAAGATGGGCTCGTCGCGGTGGTCGATGGTCACTATGTGCCGCAGGATGGACTTCATCTGAGGGCCTGCGGAGCGTACGAGTGTCAATATGTGTGCGAAAAAATGTTTCCTTTACAACACACAAAAAGTCCCCCACATAAAGCCCCCCAGCAACAAAAAGTCCCCAAGACACAAAAAGGCCCCAGACACAAAAAGTCCCCAAGACACAAAAAGTCCCCCAGACACAAAGTCCCCCAGACACAAAAAGTCCCCCAGACACAAAAAGTCCCCCAGACACAAAAAGTCCCCAAGACACAAAAAGTCCCCCCCACTCACCACTGCTCTCCCTCACTTTGAAGCTGGTGGTCTTGGACAACACCGACATGTCCCGCACCAGTCCCTCCCACTGCACGTTGTGTGACGTCTGCAATACATACAGTAGGTAAGTTCGAGTAGGTCAGCGGCCAAACCTGGTATGGGAGTTGCTAGACCGGCTAAAGGAAGACATGGTCTGACGATTGAAACAACCGCAAATAACAAGCTATATGTTAGCTACAAGCTATATGTTCAAGCTACAAGCGATATGTTCAAGCTACAAGCTATATGTTCAAGCTACAACTCACTGCGGGCGAAGTTTTGAAGGCGGCGTCGAGCAGCAGGCCCCGGTCGAGCAGCTTGTACCCCGACCACGGGTACTCTTGGTTCTGCTGGTACACGGACGCGGAGATGCTGCAGACACACCGGCGGGTCACTGACAGGGGTCATTTGGAGATGTGTGTGGGTCGTTAGGAGATGTGTTTGGGTCATTTGGAGATGTGTGTGGGTCATTTGGAGATATGTGTGGGTTATTTGGAGATGTGTGTGGGTCGTTAGGAGATGTGTGTGGGTCATTTTGAGATGTGTGCGAGTCATTTGGAGATGTGTGTGGGTCGTTTGGAATAAATGATGCTGCGGATACACTGGCGGGTCACTTACAAGGGTCATTTGGAGATGTGTGTGAATAATTTGGAAAGAAAGCTACTGCGGGAGACACCGGTGGGTCAAGTACGTCGATTGGGATGATATCTATACTAATCTATACTAATATTATAAAGCTGAAGAGTTTGTTTTGTTTGTTTGTTTGTTTAAACGCGCTAATCTCAGAAACTACTGAACCGATTTGAATAATTCTTTTTGTAATAGATAGCCACATTCAACGGGAAGGTTATAGGCTATTTTTCATCCCGAAATTCCTACGGGAACGGGTACAACGCGGGTAAAACCGCGGGGCGCTGCTAGTATGGGATACATGGAGATATGTCTAAACTAATATTGTAAAGCTGCAAAGTTTGTTTGTTTGAACGCGCTAATCTCAGGAACTACTGGTCCGATTTGAAAAATTATTTCTGTAATGGATAGCCACATTCAACGGGAAGGTTATGGGCTACTTTTTATCCTGAAATTCCCACGGGAACGGGTACAACGCGGGTAAAACTGCAGGGCGCTGCTAGTACATATATAAAGATAATTTTGCTTGCATTTGTGTGACTCACGTAGGCTGCAGGTGTCGGTGCGGCAGCGGCTTGGCGGCCGTGACGCTGAAGTTGGATGAGGAGCGGTGGCCCAGGCTGTACTCCGCCGACACGCGCTCGCCGCGCCCCCACACGTTCGGCAGCTTCATGCCTGCCGCACACAGTGACATACCTCACAGTGGTGTGACACACCTCACAGTGGTGTGACACATCTCACAGTGGTGTGACACAACTCACAGTGGTGTGACCCATCTCACAGTGGTGTGACACAACTCGCAGTGGTGTGACACAACTCACAGTGGTGTGACATGACTCGCAGTGGTGTGACACAACTCACAGTGGTGTGACACACCTCACAGTGGTGTGACACAACTCACAGTGGTGTGACACATCACACAGTGGTGTGACACAACTCTCAGTGGTGTGACACAACTCACAGTGGTGTGACACAACTCACAGTGGTGTGACACAAATCACAGTGGTGTGACACAACTCACAGTGGTGTGACACAACTAACAGTGGTGTGACACAAAAAAACACCCTCCCAACCCTTAGAAATAGGTCCCTTTTCTACCTTTGAAAGTGTTTACCACTGTATCCAAATCATTCACTTACCAATGACCAGGTTCCCTTCGTTCTCGCTCACCATCGTGTTCACTCCGCCCACCACGCGAGACAGCTCGTTCACTTGAAACGTCACCTGTCAAACGAGAGCTGTCATCAGTGACAGTGAATGAATGTGTGACAGGTGAAAGGTAGAACTGAGTGTGACTTATTACAAATCTGTTTACACTCTAATGTAAAGTCTGGGATTTATTTTATAGTGATAGATATTAATTGTGAATTGTAACTAGATATAGCATTAAAAAATTAAATAAATAAAATCTGGGAGTCACGCACGTAACTCATAATATATATTCAACTAGCCGCGCCCAGCGCTATTACCCGCTTCGTACCCATTCCCGCGGGAATTTCAGGATAAAATGTATCCCATGTGTTATTCTGATATACATCCTATATTACTGTAAAGTTTCATCCAAATTCGTCCCGTAGTTTTTTCGCGAGAGTAACAAACATACATACATCCATACCCTAACTTTCGCATTTATAATATACTAGCAGCGCCCCGCGATTATACCCGAATTGTGTCCGTTCCCGTGGGAATTTCGAATACCTATTTAAAAACCGCGTCAAAATCCGTTGCGTAGTTTTAAAGATCTAAGCATACATAGGGACAGACAGCGGAAAGCGACTTTGTTTTATACGTAGTGAATTAGGATGTACCTCTAACCCTTCGGGTGTGGCGCCGGGCCCGGACGACACGTCGATGAAGACGCCGATGTCTCGAAAACAACCAAGGTTGTCGAGCGTGCGGCGGACCTGAAACATGTACGAAAAATATAAGATACCGGCAGCGCCCCTCGGGTTTACACGCCAAGGGAATTGCGGCATGAAAAATAGCCTATAACTTTACTGATAAATGCGGCTATCCGTTGCAAAAAGAATTATTCAAATCGGACTGGTAGTTTCTGAGACTATCCTTTATAAACATACAAAGTTTGTCGAGCGACATGTGTCCAGGGAGACATCGCCACGACATCGTCCAACTTGTTCCTTGTCGAGCAGTCGATGAAGAGTAGTGACAGAGTGTGGACGCGCGTGCAACCTGCGACAACGTGGTCGAACGACATAGTGCCGCACTGTACAACACTACCTCTCCCGGAGACATGATAGGTCCGACTGAACTGATGTGGACAGACAAGACATCGGCCGAAGTGGGGCGATGTAGGACGACATCGTGCAAGGTCTCTGGGGACACATATCGCTAAACAAATTTTAATGTTCCTAGTGGGAACTCTTAAGCCTGTTGGAGTCTGATCTTCCTTACCTTATGGGCTCTCAGTATGACATCTTCAAAATCAGTGGCGTGGAAGAGGTCGTCAACCGCGAGGCGCACGATGTCGTCTTTCGTGCGTTTTAGACCGTCCACGTGCACGCGGTCAACGCGCGCCTGGCGACGGGTTAACAAGTCAAGTAAAATCACCCTGTAATGTCCGACTGATGGGCAAAGGCTCTCATCAAATTATCAAATTATCTCATCTCACTGAAGACCAGTACATGAGGAGGTTCAGGCGTAATCACCACGCTAGCCAAATGCAAGTTGGTGATGTCAAACTCTTCTCTTTTTCCTCCTAGGGCGCTTTCAAATTATGCGTTTCGTGTCGGACCGCTGCGGTGCCGAAGCGGTGCGTTTGTCGTATTGTGTAACACACGATCGTACGTACACAATACGACAAACGCACCGCTTCGGCACCGCAGCGGTCCGACACGAAACGCATAATTTGAAAGCGCCCTTATAGAAGGACTTGGTTGGAAATTTTACCTCATTAGTACAGTTTTGAATTGAAACTACGTTTACAGATACACTTCGCTTTTATTTTTAACTAGCAGTGGCCCGCGATTTTACCCGCGTTGTACCCGTTCCAGTGAGAATTTCAGGTTGAAAAGTAGCCTATAACCTTCCCATTGAATGTGGCTATCCATTACAAAAATATTTTTCCAAATTGGACCAGTAGTTCCTGAGATTAGCGCGTTTAAACAAACAAACAAACAAACGCTTTATAATATTATAGACTAGCAGCGCCCCGCGGTATTACCCGCGTTGTGCCCGTTCCCGTGGGAATTTCGGAATGAAAAGTAGCCTATAACCTTCCCGTTGAATGTGGCTATCCATTACAAAAATAATTATTCAAATCGGTTCAGTAGTTTCTGAGATTAGCGCGTTTAAACAAACAAACAAACAAACAAACAAACAAAACAAACAAACTCTTCAGCTTTATAATATTAGTATAGATTTTTATCTGACGTTTTGACCCCTTTACAGGAACCGTGGTCACAGAAGACTCTGACCACGGTTCCTGTAAGATAGTTTCAATTCAAAATGTATAGTATTCGCTTAAACTTAAGATACGATTCCTTATTAGTACAGATCTGAACTCTTAGGCCCATCACAGACGACAGACTATCAGTGACGCACTTTTTAGTCTGTGAAAATAGAACCTATGTAATTATATGCAGTAACGCACACGACGCGCAAAAATTCTCGACCGAATTTTTGTGCGCCGCAGACTCGATCGCACAAAAAGTCTGTCGTCTGCGATGGGCCTTAAAAAGAGTGTATAAGAAAATATTGATCTAAGGTGGATAAAGAGAATGTCCTCACCCGGACCCCGTTGAGCCTGATGGTGGGCTTGGAGATAGGCTGCTCGTCCATCTCCGACGCGTCGTCGAACTCGAACAGGCCATCCCGCGACGACGGGGGCTCCACTGACTGCAACGCACACATATAGACAGGAACATACAGTCAAAGTAAACGTAAACGTAAAAGTAAGTAAGTTCGCGTAGGTTAGTAGCCAACCCTGGTGCCGCATCAGAATCAGTTGCGTTGTTTTAAAGATCTAAGCATACATAGGGACAGACAGACTGCGGAAAACGTCTATGTGATAAATGATAATCTTTATTTATGTAGTCATTTAAAAGCATTTCCTGTGTTCTTTATCTTATAGCTTACTTCCACCTTCAAGTAAGACATAGTCAAATTTTTTTGTAGTTTTGGTACAAAAGGGGCATTTTGGAAGAAAATAAACAAATCTTCCCTAAATATTATTTTAGGCCTTAAGACTCTTTCCAGCAGTAGAACAGTACTATAGGCTCAAAACAATACTAAGATGTGCTTTCAGACATAAAAGCTTATAACAAAACAATACTCCTTGCTGAAGTAAGAACCTCCTCTTTTATAAGTTGGTTTATGATAGAATTTAGATTAAATAAATAATAAACGCCGAAGTTGTGAAGAGCGATACAATTATTAAGAAAGTAATAGTCGCTTAGTTAACGAAGACGTGCGGAAAAAAATTATATGAAGTACTTTTTTGGATTTCATTAAAATTTATGTATGAAACATGAAACATATATTTTATTAGGTTATGGTAAAATATATTTAAAATATCACATTAATACTACGTTACTTACTTTTGCGTGCACCGTACCCATTTAATTACTTTATTTTATTATTTATCAATCAAAAACAAGGATTTTTTTCAAACAATAACTTTATTTTGATTTTGAATTACATAAAAATAAAAATGAATAAATGGGTACTTCGTGACAGCTGATTGGCAATTTGTTTGTTGACATTAAGTCATAAGCTGTCAAAGTCATTGTCAAAATTGTTGATTAAATTGCTTTTCTATCACTGTCAATGTCACGTACGACTCCAAGCAAAAGGTGAGTGAATTGTCTGTTGGTTCGTAGTCTGTGGGTTGGGGTTGGGGACTGGTATTATTTTTGTTATGTTCTGTTGTGCTTAAAGATTATTATTTTCTTTCATGTTTTAACAAAAATTCTGAATAAAACAAGAAATGGAAGCAAAAAACAGAAGAATAGTAAAGCTATGCAAAGAGTTGGGATGTTGCGATGCGTGTTGCATTCGATATATCGGTTTAAAAAGCCCTGAAGCGTACGAAAACTCCAAGAAATTTATTCGTAAGGTAAACACGCATTTTTACATCACTATCTTTCAGTGGCAGAAAATAATAAGACTTTTTAGGATACAAAACGAGTTTATTAACACTTAAAACTATGAACAATTCTAACATTATCTCTAAAACATCTTATAAATCACATTTAAAAAACAATAACAAAAACATAACCTCACTTTTTAATTTTTTTTTTCAGTACCTAGATGTAAATGTGGCTGAGAAATCTGAAGATACAGCCACAATTGATAAAGAGGTTGAATCTAAAGAGGATGAACCCGAGGGAACCCCAGCTAAGAAAATAAAAGTAGACGATGTTTGTGTGAGTTGTTTGGGCATATTACAAGAGAAGACCTGGCCTGCTTGCGTGGAGATGGTGAAAAAGACAATGGAGGAGAAACAGTAAGTTAATCTACTCTTCACCACATTTATAGAACACTAGCAGCGCCCCGCCGTTTTACCTGCGTTGTACCCGTTCCCGTGGGCATTTCGGGATGAAAATTGATGTTTGATTCTCAGACCTACCCGATATGCACACAAAATATCATGAGAATCGGTCAAGTGGTCGGATACAGGCTGTGGGGTACTACCTTTATATTATACTAGCTGAGCCCTGCGGTTTCACCCGCATTTATTTAGTCAATGTTTACCGTTTAAACTTTCCCTGGACTTTCATGAATATTTGAAGACCAAAATTAGCCAAAATTAGATTCAGCCGTACTCGAGTTTTAAGCAGACTAACAAACAGCAATTCATTTTTATTTATATAGATATCTACTGTATGTGTGTATGTCACTGAACTCCTCCTAAACCTCCTCCGGCTGGACCGATATGAATGTATTTATTTGTAATAATTATAAATAGTACAAGAATAATGCAGTAAGGCTAAAGTTCGTTTTTGGGATTGAAATGTTGAAAGTAATTTAAGTATTATATCCTCCTGTTTGTATGATTCATTAAAAGCAATAAACGATTTTTTATTATTTATTTTATTTAAGTGAAATAAATTCTGACTTCCAGGTACAAATGTAAAGCATTCGCCAGTGCGCTGTCGGCGCCTCTGTCGACCATTATACACGAACGTGCCGTCTCACTCACACTCGAAGAGAAAGAGAAGGAATACGATAAATGTAAGAGTCATTACAAGTACTATTGGGTTGTATACACTGACCTCTATTATATACACACTGGACTGGCTGTTACCATACAAATGACAGCTAATTTTGTGTGGCAATTTGAAGCGCCCCTGTGAGTGTCCCGAGAACTAAGTACCGAGGGGTACCACAGTCGACTTAAGTCATAACTAATTTTAGTTCCATGGACTTTCGTATCTGCCTACAGTGGCCTACAGCGCCAAAATGGCGACACTCAAATAGGCACAAAATGATTATGACTGCAGCCTGTCCAGTGTATATAATAGAGCTGAATAGAGGTCAGTGGTTGTATATGAATGTGTGCTATGAATGTCTGCTACAGATAACTGCTACGAGCGTACAAAAAGCTTTTAAAGTGGTGCAATTCTTTAAGTTGAATAAATTAGGGTCAAATTGGGAAACCTCCTATTTTGAAGTTGGTTAATTTAACAAGCTCTTCAGCTCTTCAACTATATTAGGATACTAGCAGCGCCCCGCGGTTTTACCCGCGTTATGCCCGTTCCCGTAGGAACTTTGGGAATTTTTATACATATAAACCTTCCTCTTGAATCACTCTATCTGTTTAAAAAAACCGCGTCAAAATCCGTTGCGTAGTTTTGAAGATCTTAGCATACATAGGGGCAGACAGCGGAAAGCGACTTTGTTTTATACTATGTAGTGATACATGTTCTCATCCCGTTACAGACTGTCTAACACCTCTGAAAGAAGCTTGGAAGTGGTGCTTCGGGCTGCACCTTGCTGCTGAGATATGCATGGAAATGGAATCCGGGGCCGTCGCTCCCCTGCTCATCACACTCTTCATTGAGTACGGGCCCGAGGCAGAGGTGGGTGTAACACAGTTTTAAAAGTTTAAACCTTCCCTGGATTACGACAATTCAGAATCAGAATCAACTAAATCGGTCCAGCCGTTCTCGAGTTTTAGAGAAACTTAACGAATTGATTTTATATATAATAGCAGCGCCCCATGGTTTTACCCGCGTTGTGCCTGTACCCGTGGGAATTTCGGGATGAAAAATAGCCCATAACCTTCCCGTTGAATGTGGCTATCTATTGCAAAAAGAATTATTCAAATCGGACAGGTAATTCCTGAGATTAGGTCTAACATACAAACAAACAAACTTAAAAAATTTACCTCTTTACAATATTAGTATAACTATATAGATTGTCTCCCGCAGGAGATATCCCACCTCAGGGCCCTGTACCCGTCGCCGTTCCCCCGCGGCGCGGCGACGCGGCGCGCGGTGGAGGCGGCGGCCGCGCTGCTCACTCGCGCGCAGTGGGACGCCATGCCCACGCGTGGGGAGTGGGTCCGGTGTGCGTCCGTGCAAGCCCTGCATGTGCCGCTGTACTTGGGTGGCAGGTTGGTAGATATAGATACTTCGATTTTTTTTGTGATAGCTTTTTGAGAGTATTTTAGCCACTCAAACGTCCATGGATAGTACGGCATCCAAAAAAAAAGTAGCGTCATACGCCCATGGATACTGTAGTATCCAAAGCGACGAGTTGTCTTTAACTCCATCTAGTTTAAAATACGGTACTGTTTTGTGAGTTTTGATAGATTATCTATAAAGCTGTTAAAATAGTTCGACGAAAAAATAAGAGATGGCAGTGTAATATGCTTTGACAAAAAAAATAGAAATTTTTAAGTTCAGTTGACTCGTGTGACGTTTGTGTCGTGAAGTGTTTTTACAAGTGTCAACAATTATGTCGTAAGTATTACAGTTTTGTTTTATTTATCTTACAAGTGTTATACATCAAAATAAACTAGAAGATTTGTGCTTTACGATGATGTTTACATATCACAGTTTTAGATGATAAATCTAGTCTAATTTTAACTTCAAAGTATTGTTTTTTCGAAAAAAATGGCCGGTCGTATGGTGTCGGCCAATTTTAGTTTTGTTTATACATATTTTACATACTTTGCATTCCAAAAGTATATGGAATATCGAAATACATTTTGTAATAAGCAAAATAATACATTTTTCAAAAAGAAATATACTAAATTCATTGAAGATTCCATAATACTGTCAATGTGTTCCTCAGGTTTTTTGTTGTGGACTGGTTGGTATCCACGGACGTTACACGAAACGAGACAAATAAGGTTCGCTACAGACGGCAAAATATGTTTGCAATATTTTTTGTTTTGCTAGTGGTATATTTTGCTTGAGATGACTAATATTGAATGATGACTAATATTGAGAGCACTTTTTGGTTTTGGACTAATTTTCTTAATTTATTTTTCGCTTGGTTTCCGTTGGATGTGTATAATGTTCCAATGTTTTTTTTTTGTTTTGACATATTATTAATATATTAAATCTTCTTAAACATATTAAATCTCTGCATTGAGAATTGTTTTATGGATTACCATAATATAGGTTGTATGGCTGGTTTAAATTAAAGTATAAATTGATTTTTTTATTTGTTTTAATTTAAAAAACCCAACTAGAACAAAAAAACAACTTCAAAAATATAATTATTGCATAAAACCAATTCATAAATAAAATATAAATATTGCATAAAACCAATTCATAGATACCATTTTTTTTCAGTCGGTTAAAATTACAACGTGTGTAGGAAACCTTAGGGCGGCCATGTTGCTATTATTTCGCCTTCGCGAGCGAGTCGAGAGCGCTCGAGACATCGCGGTAAAATTACGAGGAGTAGTGTTTTGTTTCGATTTATTTCAAATACTTAGAGTTAGCCGAATATAATCATATATACATCAAAAGAAAGGGCAATAAGTCTAGTTTGTTATGAAATTATTTTATTGATAAAATATGCAATAATTATTCCTTATATTTTAAAAAGATAGAAATAATTTTTTTTTTTTTTTTGAATTACATGTTTAACTCGGTTTTGAGTATCAAAGCTTATAACTAACGATTTAAAAAAATAGTTAAGTTTGATCTGTATTCTTCAATAATTTTTTTCGTATTTTTTTCTTTATTCTAGCCGTTACGGTTCAGTAGTTATGTAGGTTTTTGTTACGACGAAGTTGCGCCGTCGCGCGCGGGTCGGCAGCCGCGTGTGGCTGGACGTTAGAGGTATAAACGGTCGCGCGGGCCGGACGTTAGAGTGGTTAGGATAGGCTAGTTTCCGCAAAGAATTTGATAGATTGAAGTTTCCAATCACTACATAGTATAAAACAAACTCGCTTTCCGCTGTCTGTTCCTATGTATGCTCAGATCTTTAAAACTACGCTACGGATTTTGACGCGGTTTTCTTAAATAGATAGAGTGATTCAAGAGGAAGGTTTATATGTATAAAAATTCCCGAAATTCCCACGGGAACGGGCACAACGCGGGGTGCTTATAGTACAGAGATATCGAAATGACAAATCATTCATCGTAAAATATACATTATTTATAATTTTAGGAAATAATTTCGACGTAATGTCACGTGACAGTGAACGCCAATCGGGATGCGTGACGTCATCCGTCACTTCTATACACACATCAGAGGTGCTGTGACGTTTGTGAAAAAAAATTTGTAAAATATCGAAATTTACTTAAATAATTAAATTTTTCTGTCATACTGTACTTCATCAGTGGGATGAGAGGCCATTGCTCAGCTGTGGGACTAACCAATACTCACTTCTACAGGTACATCAAAACGAGCCGCACTTTGCCCCAGACGCCGTGGATTTTGGAGGGAAAACGTATAATGGAGTCTTCTGTACAGGAGATCATATTTGAACCAATAGCCGAGGCGTACGGGTGAGTCTCGTGAGAGGGCAGCACTGAGCCGTGAGCTCCAGTCTAAACCTAAACTAGCCCCGCGGTGTACCCTTTCCCGCGGGAATTTCGGGATAAAATATATCCCATGTGTTATTCTGATGTATAACCTATATTACTGGAAAGTTTCATCCAAATCCGTCCAGTAGTTTTTGTCTGAAACGGGAACAGGCACGACGCAGGTAAAACCGCGGCGCGCTACTTACTAGTAATATTATAGTGTAAGTGTGCGAAGATGGATGTATGTATGTTGGTTGCTGTCAAGCAAAAACTACTGAACGGATTTGGGTGAAACTTTACAGTAATATAGTTTATACATCAGAATAACACATGGTATACATTTTATCCCGAAATTCCCGTCATAATGGAGTGGTGTTGCAGGATCGGGGCGGAGCGCCTGAAGTTCATGTCGGCGGGCCGCGAGGACGTCGACGTGCGCTGCCTCGGGAACGGCCGGCCCTTCGCCGTCGAGGTGAGCCTGAGGCACCGACCTCAGGAGTGCCCCTGAGGCACCGACCTCAGGAGCGCCTCATATAAAATCATTTTTTCAGATCACAGACCCGCGCAGAGAGCTATCCGCCGATGAACTGAAAACGATTTGTGAGAACATCACCAAAAGTGGCTCAGTGCGAGTGTACACGCTCGTGCACGTCACCAAGGAGCGGTTAGCCGACTTGAAGAAAGGCGAGGAGACCAAGGAGAAGACGTACGAGTTGCTATGCATCAACTTGGATACAGACGTAAGTTCAATCACTACATAGTATAAAATAAAGTCGCGTCTGTTTGCCTGTATGCTTAAATCTTTAAAATTACGCAACGGATTTTGATGCGGTTTTTGTAATAGGTAGAGTGATTCAAGAGGAAGGTTTTTATGTAAAAAAATTCCCGAAATTTCCACGGGAACGGGCACAACGCGGGTAAAACCGCGGGGCGCTGCTAGTTACAATACTAACCGACAGTACTTAAATAAAGTATATCTGTACTAATCAGTACAAATATTTTAAATGCGAATGTTTGTGAAGATTGATGTATGTATAACATTTTTCCTTACTTTTTAAACTCATAAGATTTGCACTCATTATATTAAATTAAACGGGTCTGTATCGCCTGTATTAATTTAACGGATTTTACTGTGTTATCCCGTGACCACGAGCAGTGTAATCCGCTCGAAACGTCGGGTACGTATTTTAGTAAAATACGTTAAATTATCTAACGCGATACAGACCCGTTTCATTTAGTATAAAAAAAATCTTGGTCCTAAAATGTTCCTAATATGCGTTTATAAATATGGCCCTATCATTATTAAAATGTGTATATCCCCGAGCGATATTCCAGCGGGCGCTGCCGCTGGCGCCGGCGCGCGTGTCGGTGTCGCAGCGCACGCCGCTGCGCGTGCTGCACCGGCGCTCGCTGGCGCGCCGCACGCGCGCGCTCAGCGTGGCGCCGCGCGCCGTGCCCGGCCACCCCGCGCTCTGCGTGCTCACCGTGCGCGCGCAGGCCGGCACCTACATCAAGGTATCCTACACGTAGTTTGACTTACATCATCTACGAGACTGAACACATTTGTCTCTACTCTTCCCGAGAAATGTCTCTCTCTAGTCAAATTTCATACAAAACGCTTGGAAATAAAGTGCCTTTTAAAATCCGTCGTCCATTTACATGAGGCCTGCGCCCTTGTTATCACGAAATATATCTTCTTGAAGTCTTCGAAAGTACCTATACGCTAGACTTGCTGCATGAAGTGTGTGTGTTGCAGGAGTGGGCGCACGGCGAGGCGGGGCGCTCGGCGCCGGCGGCGGCGGCGCTGGGCGCTCCGCTCGACATCCTGGCGCTCGACCTGCGCGAGGTACACCTCGCGTGGCCCTAGACTCCTCGCTGCTCACTACACGCACCACATCGCGAGCTTAGCCCACACTGCGTTAAGCGTCCGCACGCCGCGTGTGGCTTCATACAAGTGACTCGTCGCGTCGGGTGCACGCGACGTGCACACGCTTAATGCAGTGTTGACCCTTAGAGCATCTGTGTATATCCGAAACAACGCGGGGCCCAGACGGTGGCCCTGGGGTACACCGCACATCAGACGGATGCTATAATTATAAATGAACCGGTGCCGCATTTTTGGAAAATTACCCAATATTTGTCGAAAGAATATTTGTTTTCTAATTATTCACGTTAAGTATAAAGCTGAGTCCCCACTAGAAACATTTGTCGAGCGACATGTCTCCCCGGAGACATCGCGCGATGTCGCCCTACATCGCCCCACGTCGGCCGGTGTCTTGTCTCCGTCCACATCAGTTCAGTCGAACCTATCATGTCTCCGGAAGAGGTAGTGTTGTACTAGTGATGGGAATAACGGCTATTTTCTTATAACGCGTTATACGTTAAAGCTATAAAAAAATAGCGCGCTATATTATCCGCTATAATTATAACGTAGTTCCTGTCAACGATATAACGATATAGCTAACTAGCAAGAGAATGCTCGCGCGTTATATTATATTTAACCGATTGAAATGAGTTCGATTCGCGAAACGTTAGTTATTTATTATTATTTCTAATTTATTTATTTTTATTAATTTATTTTATGTACTGCTTTATTTTTTAATTATTAACAAAAGTGCTATATTTTCTACTATCATGTAGGATAATAAATCGTAACAAGTATTTATTGAAACATTATTGGCAATTGGCAATAAACTTTCCCTCATACTTTAATAATATACAAAAAAAAACAAAAAGTAAAAAACATAAACAAATTACAAAATAAACGAAGCGCGGGCGCGAGAAAGATACGTCATTCCGCCTCGGTTAAAAATTCGTACTAAAAGCTATATTTTGATTTTCGTTAAACGCTATTTACGCTATTAGCTGTTTTTAAACGACAAATTATAACTAACGAAAAATATTTAAAACTAACATCGTCTGCTAAATAACCAATCGCGATTTAAAACGAATAATATTTCCACCAATTATAGCATTAGTCGTCGTTACTTACTCGCGCATGCGCGAACTAGCGGCCGCAACGTGCAATTTACTAGTGCCATCTGTGATATTTGTACTGAATTACTTGAATTGAATCTATAAATGGGTGTTAATATTTTGTAACATTCCCTAGAGATGGCGTCGTTTGCGGAAACAAAGGTTATAGCCATTAAAGGTATATTATTTCTTACGTTATAATTATAGCTGATTATTTTTCGCCTCGTTATAACGGCTATAATTATTTACAAAAAAAAACTAACGGATTAAAGCTATACGTTATAACGTCCACCTCTATGTTGTACAGTGCGGCACTACGCCGTTCGACCACGTTGTCGCAGATTACACGTACTCTTCATCGACTGCGCGACAAGGAACAAGTTCGACAATGTCGTCTCGATGTCTCCGGGGACACATGTCTCTCGACAAATATTCCTAGTGGGGTCAACGCTTTAGTAAGGGAAATAAAGATGCATTGGAAGTTGGAATATTTTATTTGTTTATATTTATTATTAAACTCGTACTGTATTATAATATAACTTCTTCGGACAGCAAACTGGAACAAACGAAAACTATTGAACTATGTGCTATAAGATCATTGATGAACATTATAAACATTGGGTACCCCTGGGGTACACCTGACTTTTGGAAAGGTTTGTAAAATAAAGTATTTGCCTGTGTGCCACACTGGGAAAAGTCCTCTCATCTCACTGAAGATATCAGTACAGAGAGGAGGATTAGGTATAATCACCACGCTTGCCAAATGCGGGTTGATGACAGCATTCATAACAGTACAGTACAAATTTCATAGGAAAACATTTAACATGATCAGTAAGATGTGATAACATCAAAGAAAAAGAAAATTACATATTACAGGTAGCTAAAAAACTAGTTAGGGTATGTGTTGAAAGTAGGAGGGTACCTGGTCAGACGGTGAGCAGGTCGGGCGCGGTGGCGGCCAGCAGGTCGGTGGCGGCGCGCGCGGCGCCGCGCCACTCGTCCACGCGCGCCGCCAGCCGCGCCGCGCCGCGCGCCGCCACGCAGCGCGGCCGCACCCACGACACGCGCGCCACGCCGCCCACCTGCCACCACCGCCGGCACTCGTCACCATCGCAAACAACAGGGGGCGCACACCGCATCCCCGGGGTACCCCAAACATTTCTTAACGCTTTATATTTACTAGCTGTCCCGCGTGATAGTTCCACCCGCGACCCAATAGATGTTGCTAGTGGAAATATAAACCATCCAGGGTGCCACCCAAACGTATACAAAATAATTCATTCAAATCGGTCCAGCCGTTTATGCTGGGGCCACACTTACGCTCAATGTCAATGCCCATTGAATGCAATAATTGTCAATGCAATATAGTGGGTGGCTACACTTAAACTGTCAATGTCAATGTTCATTCATTGGAAAAATTTGACATTGACAACGGCATTGAATTTACTTCAATTCAGGCAAGATGGACGTCGACAGAGCTCTATATTTCATGAGAGTTAATTTATATTATTTGACTTTATTAAATCATTATCGAATAAAGAGACCATGTTTGCAGAATCTCAAGAAAAGTAATAATTTTGTTGTTACTCCCCTCTGTCGCCATAGTACGTATAGAAAAAAACGTGCGATTTTGAGGCAAATCCGTCGTAATAAGCAAATACGTCCGAACCCGTTGCGCTCTCGACGCACACTGACAATACGTAGTGTGGCCGCTTCATGCATTTAACTCTCGCATTAATCTCTTTGATGTACCGCCACTCGAGCTATCGCATACGCCAAATGGCATTGTCAATGCTATTGTCAAATTATGACGCATAGTCGTGGCTACACCTACGGTTAATGTCATATTCTATGGCATATGGCATAGGTGTGGCCCCAGCATTAGAGTTCAGTGACTTACACACGTACAGTAGACTTATGTATAATATATAAAAATAATTATTATAAATGCGAAAGTTTGTGAGGAGAGATGTATGATGTATTTTTGTTACGCTTTCTCACAAAAACTACTGGACGGATTTGGATGAAACTTTACAGTAATGTAGGATATACATCAAAATTACACATGGATACATTTTATCCCGAAATTCCCGCGGGAACGCGGTAATATACAAAGCTAATACTAGCAGCTAGTAATATATTAAGTGTTGCTCACCTGGTCGATGTGGCCGCGGATGAGTTTCTCGGCGAGCGCCTTCATGAGCAGCAGCTCGACTTCGGCGAGCGGCACGCGCGCCTCGCGAGAGATCTCCTCGAACGAGAGGCGGCGCTGCGCCGCCGGCCGGTCGAACGACATCTGTGCGAGACAAGCGACAAACATTTGTACGAGCACTTGTATACTCTATTTCTTTTGGATTGGCACACAATGTGGACCAATGTCGTCAATTTTCCAGCCGAAGACGATTGTTCCTGAAGAGGAAAAAGGTTTAGTGATTTTATTTCATTCTTACCCTATCTCTAAACCTTTTTCCTCTTCAGAAGCAATCGTCTTCGGCTGGAAAATTGACGACATTGGTCCACATTTTGTGCCAATCCAAAAGAAATAGATTATAATATACACGCGAGATCTCGTCTCCTACTTGTGCCCCGCGCTCACCTGACACAGACACAGCAGCGCCAGCTTGGTCCTGATCTCGGGCTCGTGCTGCGCGAGGTAGGCCGCGTGCGCGGGCGGCGCGGCGCGTGCCGCCGCCGTGTACGCCGCGATGTCGCCGCGCGCCGCCGCCTCCAGCACTCTGTAATCATTCACTATCGTCACTGTGTGCTTTTAGGCGTGTTCCCTTCATGGGGCTTTCGGGATGAAAAATAGCCTATAAGCCTTTCTGTTAAATGTGGCTAGTCATTACAAAAAGATTTTTTATCAAATCGGATCGGTAGTTTCTGAGATTAGCTCTTACAAAAAATACTTGTTTACTTGACATAATATGAGTATAGACGCGTCACCTGAGCGGCCAGTCGGACGCGGTGCCGTGCAGCTCCTGCACGATGGGGTGCGCCAGCAGCTCGTCCAGGTCGAAGACGTCGGGCGCGGGCAGCGCCGCGCGCACCAGCTCCGAGGCGGCGGCGCCGCGCTCCGCCGGCGACAGCGCGCCCCCGCCGTCCGCGCAGCCCACGCGCCGCAGCAGGCAGCGGTAGTAGCGCGACACGGGCCCGCGGTTCCTGACCATTACATCAGATCAATGCTACTTACAGTACATAGTAATATACTGCTTTCTTAACTTTAAGCGTAAACTACTCATTTTGAATTGAAACTATGTTTACGGATACACTTTTTATTACATTTTTATCTGGTGTTTCGGACAGTTCCCCTTAACAGGAACTGTGGTCACAGAAGACTTAGACCTTCAATGGGGCTTACATCAGATAAAAATGTAAAATATGTACAAGCGAAGTGTATCCGTAAACGTAGTTTCAAAACATAATAATATGCTAAAGTTTGTGACCACAAAAATCTGAACACAAAGCTTCAAATGTTAAGTTATCAACGCAACAGTAAACACTGACTTGTAATAATCAGACGCTAGCTTGTAGAAGCGTCCGTGCACAGGGGTGACCCCGTCAGCGTCCTCTAGAGTATTCTCGAGGTGCTCGATAATCTTCTCAGTTGAGTCATAGTCATTGAGCTTTTCCAGGTATATTTGGCCTTGGAGAACCTGTAACGAGAGATGTTTTTGTTTCATTGGACAGTGGTTGAGTAGTCATTGAACCATTGAAGCAATTGTGCGGTATAAAATCTTCTAATACAAGGTTGAACACGGACTTGTTTGATCGAACTTACGGTGAAATGAAACATGTCACAGACACAAAGATACCAGTAATATCAAACCTCTTTGCATGTATAAGGGTTAACTATAGGTATCTGAGAGCTAAATACGATGCATAGAAAGGCTAGAGTAGGCTAATAAGACTGCAAAATACGTAACACACACTAACCTTGCAAAAAGCGAGTGCCTCATCATTAATCTTCACTTTAGTTTCAATTTTCTCCAAAAATGCGATGGCTTCCTTCTTATCCGTGAACTGTTCGACGACATGAGATATAATTTCGACCAGGGCGAGAGGGTTGATCCTGAAAAATTGATAAAAACACGAAAAATTAATCACAAACTGCACAAAAGGTAGCTTCATGACGCGGCATAAATCCGACTTACTTGTTCTCAAATGTGCAGATGAAGTTGTTGTACAGTTGAATTAAATTGTCCTTAGACTTTAGAAGAGGATGCGGTATAATTTCCTGCACTTTTAAAGTAACTTGATGCCATAATCTGAAATAATACAATGTTAGGGGTTAGAAACAAAACAAAGACTTTTCAATATTGTTTTCTGGAGTTCTGTTGATAGGTTGGATAAGAATACTTACTTTTTATTATAAAGCTCTTCGAGCTTTGCCCAATCAGCCGCTAAATCGGGCTCCGAAGCTTGTTTTTTAGATAGAAAATCGTTAACATCAACAACAGCGAATTTCACCGTAGCCATTTTTCTCAAGTTGAAATCACACTTCACACAGGTTGAAATTGTTGACAGTAATCGTCTGAAGTTAGTTTTTAACAATGCCAATGCAATGTCTGATCTGACAGGTCAGCCAGCCATAGTTCTTTTACCACAGTGAAGTTAGCTGTGATTGGATGATAGCACAGACTACGTATTAAAGAGGCTCATTAGTTTGCAGCGCCACCTATTGTTGAGTAGAAAGACTATTTAGTTCTGAGTTTTAACGCTAGATGGCATAAGTAGTGATTTAAATTTAAAAAGGTTTTATGCAATGTGTTTGTACAGACTAGAAGACGATGCACGTAAATTCAAAAAATATTATGTATTTCAGGAATAGCTGCAGCAATTCATTTACAAATCAGCCGTTTAGCTAATTTTGAAAACCGAACGATGTTTATTATTATTTTAAACGAAACTAGCTATGCCCCGCGGTTTCACCCGCAGCGCCCCCGTTCCCGTGGGAATTAAAAATTTTAATTCCTTATTTTTCTTATATAAAAACCTTGTCCTGACCATAAGGAACACATTAAAAAAGAATCATCCAATTTGTTGCAGTCGTTCTGAAGTTATGCGCTTAGCAACAGATTCAGCGATTCATTTTTATATTATAGATATACCTCTTCAATAGACAAGTTAGTACTTAGTTTTAATTTTATCCCCACACATTACATACCTACGTATATAATTTCATCTAATAAACCCACAACCCCCGACACAGTGAGCCAACATATACCTCTAGGACAACGGGCTAGTGCCAAAAGGATTCATGAATTTTTGTCACTATTTGCTTATCGAATTTTTGTCTTGTCTGTTTTCAAAATTCTATAAGTTAAATTGATTCTAGTTCAAAATGGAAATGAAAATAAAACAAAGAATCAGTTTTAGTAAATTTATTTTTATTTGAAAATAATTATACCTTTAATATACCTACTTACTTTAGAACAACACTATTTTATTATGAAAAATATATAATCACACACTTACTACATATAGGTACTTATACTTACATATACTTTCGCATTTATAGGATATTAATAGGATTAGTCGGTTAGAGTATTTAATAGTACATACATAGTACAATTTGGGACCCATTTCCATTAAATGTTGTTAGAACATCCTTAATGCAAATAAGGTCGACACTTGGACAGAAACGTAAAGTTATCGATGGTAAACAATATGACATTGATATAGCTCTAAATATCGTAAGTTTGCTACACGATATTCAACCATAGGTGGGCCTATATTATACACGATATTCAACTTTAGGTGGGTCCCAAATTATACACGATATTCAACTTTAGGTAGGTCCCAAATTATACACGATATTCAAGTTTAGGTAGGTCCCAAATTATACACGATATTCAACTTTAGGTAGGTCCCAAATTATACACGATATTCAACCTTAGGTGGGTCCCAAATTATACACGATTTTCAACTTTAGGTGGGTCCCAAATTATACGCGATATTCAACCTTAGGTGGGTCCCAAATTATACACGATATTCAACTTTAGGTAGGTCCCAAATTAAAGCTCGTGTCTGTACTTAGAATTATAAGTAGGCATACTAACTGCTCTTTAACTAAAACATAGTTAAACTATAAAATTAAAATTCTATAAAATGTTTTGTCTCTTTTGCTCTTTGGAAAATAGCGTATGTCGGAAAGGGACCAACCAGTTAATAGCTAAAATGCTATTGAGTTTATGAACAAGACACTTTTATATCATCATCAACGAATTATAGCTTATTACAACCACAGCTTACAACATTTAATTGAATCGTTCAATTGTCATGTGGTTAGTTTTAAATTACAAAGAGGTTTTAGTGTCTGTATCTTACGGTAAATATACTATACAGAGTCTAGTGAATGAAGTAAATTCGAGTAGGTCAGCGGCCAACCCTGGTGACGGAGTTGTTAGACCGGCTAAAGGAAGACATGGTCTGACGATTGAAACAACCGGGACCGACTGCTTTACGTGCCCTCCGAAGCACGGCAGCGCTCAGATAGAAATGCAACTATCGGTCACTAGTTTAAACATAACAGAACATATTTATTTATAATTTAAATTAAAAACTAATACATTGACATGAATAACTCTAGACTCTTATATAAATAAACTTTTGTATTAACAATTTTTGTAATTTATTTTAATCCTGGCAACTTCTTGAGGCAACTTCTCGCGGCAACTTCCGTCGACAAGCCAGCAGTGAGGAAAGTTAGCAGGCTATACAGTCTCTCCTAAGTGTTGTAATACAGTACTATACAACCTACTACCTCAGCCCACCACTGGCAACTTCTTGGCAACTTCTCGGCAACTTCTCGGCAACTTCTCGGCAACTTAATTGCTAACAAAGATGATGTTAAACCTTATAGTCCTTATTAATAAACGCGGTGTAACTAAAACACGTTATAAAGTGTTTTGTCTCTTTTGCTCTTCGGAAAATTGCGTATGTCAGAAAGTGACACACCATTTGATAGCTAAACTGTTCTTAGTACTTAATATTAATAAGACTCGTAGTGTCTACCAACTATAGTCACAAAAATCTTTCCTCAGACTTTTTGTCTCGAACAAATCTGTCTTAAAGGGCAAGACTCCCACTGTGCGTCTGCAGTGACACCTTTCATACAATTACAACGAACACAACGTCACGCGTCCGCATCCGGCCCGCACACGCACTGTTTGTGTCTTGTGCTTCAGTCACAAGAGGTGACAGTACAAACTCCATAGTCAAATAACAAAGTCTTGTAAGCGAATAAGTTCATAGTATAGCACTTTACTACACTCAGAGCCGTTCATTAAATCAACATTTAACTACTTGACGTTACTGCATATTACAAATGTCAATATTACTTATTAAATCGTTACTAAGAAAGCATTTCGACGTCTCTGAGTGCGGGCGGTAGTGTAGTAACCACTGACCTCTGTTATAAATACACACTGGACTGGCTGTTACCATACAAATGACAGCTAATTTTGTGTAGCAATTTGAAGCGCCCCTGCGAGTGTCCCGAGAACTAATTCTGACGTTCACTGCAAGCAAATAGTACCCCTTATTACCTTGCAGTGAACGTCCAAATTAATTTTAGTCGCAGTCGACATAAGTCATCAACTAACTTTAGTTCCATGGACTTTCGTATCTGCCTACAGTGGCCTACAGCGCCAAAATGGCGACACTCAAATAGGCACAAAATGATTATGACAGCAGCCTGTCCAGTGTATATAAGTGTCCAGTGTATAGAGGTCAGTGGTAGTAACAAAAAATATAAGTATAAGCGAACACTACTTATTTTGAATTGAAACTACGTTTACGGATACACTTTTATTTTAATTTGTTATCTGACGATATGATGCTTAGTGACTTTAATTTGACGTAAGCTCATGGTAATTATAACTCAGGGTGTCATTTAAGAATGCTTGTGTCATAATTACACAAGGATTCTTATTTGTATTCAGCGCTTGAATATGTTTTAAAAAATGGCGTCCTTTTCAAATAATGTTCTGTTCCGTGCGATATGAAATACAATTTGAACGAACAGCTTTCGTTTGTTAAACATACTCAATATCTTTAAATTTTTTTTGTGTAAATTAAAAAATAATAAAACAAATAAAATTCTTAAAATAAATATAAAAAATGGCGTCCCGAAGATGTTCCGTTAGAACTGCGCCCGCGTATCACCAAACTTGTGTGGGAAGCGACTCTACGGCAACTAGTTGCGACAACTTTTGTTGACAGAAATTTTCAAAAGTTGCCTCGTGTACATTACTAATTCCATAAAATTAAAAGAATTAATAATGTTAGTACCCAAATGGTCATCAGCAACTTAAATTGCCTTCATATTTCTAGATTGAAAACGATTTAATATACAAACCGTTTTCAATCAGGAATTGTAACCATTTTCGAATATGACAAATAGTCATATAAGAATTCATATTCAAAAATGACACAATCAAATACATAGTCGAAAATGATCACAATCGAAAATGGTCACATTCCACAATGGTCCCATAATCATTTTCAAGAATGACTTCAATCACCGTATTTTCTCCATTTCTAAAAAGACATTGTTGGTATATTATGACCATGGTCTACTGACATTCGCTGTCAGTATGACATGTGACAGGTGTCAGATGACAGGTGTCAACTGGTCACCGCAGAGTCGCGCGCCCCATCGACAACAAGCGCACAAGTTCGGATCTACGGGTTTCAGTTCTCGCGGTTTTAAAAACTGAAAAAAAAATTAAAAAAAATACTGAAAAAAACGAGAAATTAAAAACTAATAACAGTGATTTTTGAAATCGTACATGAAATTATAATGACTTTGATTTGAAATAATTTTGTAAAAATATCTGAAAATATACAAGAAAATAATAATAATTAAACATTAAAACCTAATGTCATTAAATATATTGAAAAAATACAAACAAATATGAATTTATAAAAACATATTTTGAAATAAATTACATTAAAAAAAACCAACAAAGATTCAACTGAAAAAATAAAATTCCTTTTGAATCCCATGGGAGTAAAGAGGAATAAATACAGATATTTCCTATTTGATCCCAGTCATGGGATCCAAAAGGAATGAGACGAAACTAAGTCCAAAAAAGTTATGATTAAAGTTTATTAAGCTTTTTTGATAATTTTTTTATCTCTTAATTTATGGAAAAAGTGATGAATATTTTCCAAAAATGCTGAAAGTAATAATATATTAGAATACATAATTATAGTTTAGTGGCAAAGTCCAGTTTTAGGCCACCTTAAGACCTCCGATATAGAATGAAATTGTCAAACTAGCAACGCCCGCGGATTTTCCTACATTGTAACAATCTTCTTCTTTTCGAGTCGAGTACATTGTAACAATATGACATTGATATTACGATAAAATATTAGCTTTAAATCGCGTAAGTTTGCTACACGATATTAACCTTAGGTGGGTCCCAAATTATACACGATATTCAACCTTAGGTGGGTCCCAAATTATACACGATATTCAACCTTAGGTGGGTCCCAAATTATACACGATATTCAACCTTAGGTGGGTCCCAAATTATACACGATATTCAACCTTAGGTGGGTCCCAAATTATACACGATATTCAACCTTAGGTGGGTCCCAAATTATACACGATATTCAACCTTAGGTGGGTCCCAAATTATACACGATATTCAACCTTAGGTGGGTCCCAAATTAATGCTCGTGACTGTACCTGTTTCTATGAAAACTTCGAAGTAAATTTTACGAAAAAGCTTTGTCTTGAATCACTTTGTATGTTGGTGAAAGATCATCAAAATCCGTTCAGTAGTTTTACCATTTTTTCAATGTAATTCTCCTCAGTGTGTTCAATTCTCTTCACTGATATCTTCAGTGAGATGAGAGGAATTTGCCCAGCAGTGGGACATTATAGGCGAACACACTTTTTTTCAATTTAACCGGATGCGGATGTTCTTTTGTCCTACTTTTAATATCACTACATAGTATAAAACAAAGTCGCTATTTTTGTCTGTTTTTTTGTCTGTTTGTCTGTATGCTTAAATCTTTAAAATTACGCAACGGATTTTGATGCGGTTTTTTGTAATAGGTAGAGTGATTCAAGAGGAAGGTTTTTATGTAAAAAAAATCCCGTAATTCCCACGGGAACGGGCACAACGCGGGTAAAACCGCGGGGCGCTGCTAGTGGAGTATAAAGAGTAACAAACATACATCCGCACAAAAACTTTGGCATTTATAATATTAGTAGGAAGTAGGATATGAAATGACTAAGTAAGTTCGCTTAGGTCAGTGTCCAACCCTGGTGACGGAGTTGTTAGACCGGCTAAAGGACGACATGGTCTGACGATTGAAACAACCGGGACCGACTGCTTAACGTGCACCCCGAAACACGGTAGCGCTCAGATATAAATACCAATATGTGTAGTGGCTGTGCTTCTTATTTCAATGAATTAAATCTTCCTTCTTCTTCTTCGAACCTGTAATTGAATGAAATTGTAAATTAGTACATTTTACGAGTAAAGTAAAGTAACGTTCCGACCCGTTCCTGTAAATATTTCTGGATAAAACGTATCCTGTATCTATCTCCAAAGTCTAATCTATATCTGTGCCAAAATTCATCAAAAAAAGCTTAGTGGTTTATTCGTGAAAGCGCAACACATAGAGTGACTTTCGTATTATAATAGTAACTAGCCTCGCCAAGCGGTTATACCCGCGTTGTACCCGTTTCCGAAGGAATTTCGGGATAAAGGTAATCTCTTAATATTTCTCATGAATGCAGCTATCCAATACCAAAATAATTATTCAAATCGGACTGGTAGTTCTTGAAACAAACGAATACAAACAAATAATCAATCGAACGCTTCAGTTTAATTACACTAGCACTGCCCCGTAGTTTTACCCGCATTGTACCCGTTTCTATAAAAATTAAGAGATGAAAAATAGCCAGTAACCTTTCCGTTGAAAGTGACTATTCTATAACAAAAAGAATTTTTAAAATCGGATTGGTAGTTTTTGAGATAAGCGCATACAAACAAACAAAAAATCAACTCTTCAGCTTTATCTACACTAACATTATAAAGAGGAAAACTTTGTTTGTTTGTAATGAATAGGCTCAAAAACTACTGGACCGTTTTTAAAAATTCTTTCACCATTCGAAAGCTACATTATCCACGTGTAACATAGGCTATATTTCATCCCGAAATTCCCACAGGAATGGACACAACGCGGGTAAAACCGCGGGGCGCTGCTATTATGTATATGAGTATAGATTTCATAGCAGTATTACGTTTCAACTTATCACTGTGAACATAAAGCAGGTGCTAACTGTAATGGTTATGGCCATATTGTGATAAAACCATTGTTCGAGCATTCTTTAATATCTTAATTGAAATGAATCAACGCGATTGTTCAGCAACGTGCGGCTTGGACACTACTTGCATGGGAGGCCGTAACTTCTGTACTCTAGTGTTTTGTATATTAAACTAGCAGCGCCCCGCGGTTTTATCCGCCTTTTGCCCGTTCCCGCGGGAATCTCGGGAATTTTTATACATATAAACCTTCCTCTTGAATCACTCTATCTATTAAAAAAAACCGCGTCAAAATCCGTTGCGTAGTTTTGAAGATCTAAGCATACATAGGGACAGACAGCGGAAAGCGACTTTGTTTTATACTATGTAGTGATTGTTTTTCCCGATTGCTTCAATCGTCAGACCATGTCTTCCTGTAGCCGGTGTAACAACTCCGACACCAGGGTCGACACTGACCTACTCTACATTAGGGTGCGTTGTTTTCCACGGTTGGTTATCGTCAAAAGGTACGATTTTTCACACTGTCAAATGTCTGTTTAATATAAACCGTATTTTATAACTCAAACTAGCTGTGCCCCGCGGTTTCACCCGCAGCGCCCCCGTTCCCGTGGGAATTTTGAGATTTTTATTCCCTATAAACCTCACGGAGCCCGAGACCTTTCCAACGAATGCAAAACCGTGGAAATCGGTTCGTGCGTTCTGGAGTTATATCGTCAGGGAGGAAAACCCGACCTATTTTTATATAACTCAAATGACACTCTGCTAAAGTTATTCAGCTGTCAGTAGAAAGACACGGAAGCCATCTTTTATTTTCCTAAGTCTGTTAAGAGTGACGTTTTGTGTTTACGTTAACTGGTGTGTGAACGTAAGCTGAAGCAACCAGCCGTAATTGTCATTTAAGTTCATAATTGTGAACTTTTAACAAACGTATGTTACGGTGAACAATCTTTAAAAAGCCCTTTTGAAACAACCTTCGTTAATCAATGTTTCTGAGTACAACAAAGTACTAATGAATTAAGGTAAGTAATTTCGATTACGGTAGAGCCCAAGAGTTTTTAGCCCGCCTAAAGGCCTCTAACATGGTCTAACGATTGCAACAACCGCGACCGACAAATTAACGTGCCCTCCGAAGCACGGTAGCGCTCAGATAGAAATGCCACTATCGGCCATCCGAGTAGGGGTCGAGTTGCACGTTGCTTAACAGTCGTAGTGAACTAACATCGCTTAATCAAAGCCTACAGCTATAGCATTAGATTGTAAACTTGCTTAATTTCGAGCTTGTATACTCGCTAACAACGTACACAGTATCCAAGACAGGTGGCAAGTATTTCGCTATTTTTTAAGCGCAATTTCACATAACGAGATTGGAATACCGCGTGAGAAACCGAGGCAGATGGCTTGCGTTGTATGGGGCGAACACGAACACAGTTTTTTAGCAAAAAAACGCAGCCCTCGATGCAAAGAATTACTTCCTATTAAAAAGGAAAAATTCGGTGTTAAAATGTGATGTGAGAATTTGATTATTTACGCCCGTACTGAGAAACGTCAAGCTTCCTTAGTAGAGATTTAATGAGTGATTTTGACATGTAATTTATGGCAAATTACGTGAATCAGTTCAGAGTCGATTAGTGAGCGTCTCTGAGTCATATTATTGAATAGTCTATTAATGGAAACACAGGTATGTATTAAGTGTGGGGGGATGGGGTAGACTGCGAGTCGAGACGTCTGAGGGCGAGGGGGGCGAGGGGGCGAGGGGGCGTCTAGACAGAGGATTGTTACTATGTGTCATATCATAAGTTTTGAAAACAATCGTTCGTAATTGTGTGATAGTTTAAAAACGATAGATTGTAATCTGGCCTTCTTAACTTTAATGGTAACGCAACTCTTAATCACCTGCTTGTGTTATTGAACTAGCCAGCTTGTCTGCTTTCTGAATGAAAAAAATCTAAATTTTTTAAGACATCTTCAGTGAAAGGACTTAGATTTTTTTCATTCAGAAAGTAAACAAGCTGCGAGCTGGCTAGTTCAAAAGAACACAAGCAGGTGATTTTAAGAGTGCGTTATCATTGAAGGTAAGCGGAGTTGTGCGGAGCTCAACCGACCAATCTCAACGCATTACGAAAAGATTCTGACAATGTCTATTTCACCCTTAAAGTATACTAGCGGTTTTACCCGCGTTGTGCCCGTTCCCGTGGGAATTTCGGGAATTTCTTTACATAAAAACCTTCCTCTTGAATCACTCTACCTATTACAAAAAAACCGCATCAAAATCCGTTGCGTAATTTAAAAGATTACAGACAAACAAACAGACAAAAATAGCGACTTTGTTTTATACTATGTAGTGATATATCTTGTAGATATCCATAGCAGGATCTTAATATAAGAAAACAAGATAATATGTAGTACTAAAGTATGTTCGTGTAGGTCAGTGACCAACCTTGCTGTCGGAGTTGTTAGACCGGCTAAAGGAAGACATGGTCCGACGAGTGAAACAACCGGGACTGACTAATGTGCCCTGCGAAGCACGGTAGCGCTCAGATAGAAATTGTACCTCTAATAGTGGGTACACACGTACGTACTTGCTCGATAAACTTGCTCGATCTCGAGCAAGTACGAACGTGTGTACCATGCAAGTCTCAAGACAAATGCTCGAAGCCAACCAAAATGTTCGATTCGAACAAGATTCAAACGTCCATAATCGTCTTGTTCTTCGAGCAAGCTTTTACGTGTAGACGCAGGATCGAGCATGTTTGTAGATAGTCATGCTCGGATGAAACATGCTCGTCGCGCATGTACGTACGTGTGTACCCACTCTATCACCCACCCATCTACGTAGGGCCCTAAAACAAAAAAAGATATATTCACCTTTTATATTCACGATGTCATTTTTGTAATTCTGGTCATGTTTCCAAAATATTTTCGAAAATCTTCACGCTTGTTAACTTGGAAGAAGGATCTGCGAGTGATCTCCTGAAATGAGAGAAAAGGATTTTTGTTACTGATTGACTATGGTCGTGGTTGTTAAGCAACGGTCAGCTCGGATACTATTTAGATGGGTAGCCGAAACATTTCTATCTGAGCGTTACCGTCCTTCGTGCACGTTAAATTGTCGGTCCCGGTTGTTTTAAAGGCAGTGTTCTTAGCTATGAATTGTTTGATGTTTTTTAAATGACTTCTTAAATTTATTTCTTCAATAGAAACCTAATATATTTTTTCATTTTATTGCTAAAATAAATAAGTACACAACGAATTTCAAAATTCAGTTTTGTTATACCAAAATATTCCCACGGAAACTGGTAATACGTGAGCAAACCCGCATGCAATCGCTAGCTTAAGAAATAACAAGAAATACTCTTTATCAAGTTGTAATCACATCCTGTATTTATTTAAGCAAAGATTGCATAGCGGGTTCCGGCCTCCTTACTAGGAGGGGATTCGATTCCCAGACTTTGATCTGCAGTGTCTTATAGGACGATACTTTACATTAGTGCTCGCTTGTGATTACGTGTACTCCTCGCTGTACTAACATCTTCAGTGAGAGGACTTTGATCTGCAGTGTCTTATAGGACGATACTTTACATTAGTGCTCGCTTGTGATCACGTGTACTCTTCGCTGTACTAACATCTTCAGTGAGAGGACTTTGATCTGCAGTGTCTTATAGGACGATACTTTACATTAGTGCTCGCTTGTGATTACGTGTACTCCTCACTGTACTAACATCTTCAGTGAGAGGACTTTGATCTGCAGTGTCTTATAGGACGATACTTTACATTAGTGCTCGCTTGTGATTGCGTGTACTCCTCGCTGTACTAACATCTTCAGTGAGAGGACTTTGATCTGCAGTGTCTTATAGGACGATACTTTACATTAGTGCTCGCTTGTGATCACGTGTACTCTTCGCTGTACTAACATCTTCAGTGAGAGGACTTTGATCTGCAGTGTCTTATAGGACGATACTTTACATTAGTGCTCGCTTGTGATTACATGTACTCCTCGCTGTACTAACATCTTCAGTGAGAGGACTTTGATCTGCAGTGTCTTATAGGACGATACTTTACATTAGTGCTCGCTTGTGATTACGTGTACTCCTCGCTGTACTAACATCTTCAGTGAGAGGACTTTGATCTGCAGTGTCTTATAGGACGATACTTTACATTAGTGCTCGCTTGTGATTACGTGTACTCCTCACTGTACTAACATCTTCAGTGAGAGGACTATGGTCCGCGGTGTAAAGGTCGATGCTAGATATCTGTACATATCTATAGAGTCGTGTGCACGTCTGTCTGTCTGTAAAAGGCATCGAACTCGCGGCGGAGCCAGACATTTTTTTTCTTTAGTCTGGAACCGGTCTCAAGATGAGACGCGGCCCGAGTCACGGGCGAGAGCGAGATATTAAGTTATCTATACGATGTAATAAAGCTTGGTAAAGAAAACAACTTCCAGTGTGACACACTGTACAGTGTATATTATAAAGAAGTAAATTTTGTAAGTTCTTCTTCTTCATCGAGTGGACGGTCACCCTGACCAATCCTGGTGTCAGAGTTATTGAGCCGCCAAAGGCCTCTGACATGGCTCATGTAACGACTACTATCCGTAAAGTAACCGGGACCGACGGCTTAACGTGCCCTCCGAAGCACGGAATCATCTTACTTTTCGGGCAATCAGGTGATTCAGCCTGCAATGCCCTAACCAAACTGAGGACAGTCTCACAAAGAGATTTTTGTGAGATATTGTTGTCCCCACCGGGAATCAAACCTGGAACCTCCGGGTCGTGAGCCGAGCGCTCAAACCACAAGACCACGGAGGGTAAATATATATGCTAATCTTAGATAGCTGGCATCTACCAATAGGTATCGGGTTATAGGGCCCGTCTGTTAGAGTTTAGTTACTAGGACTGACCAAACCCCGCTGTGCGCCTGTAACTTAGCCCACATAAACAAGTGCAGTACTCTATATATAAGTATAAGAATACGTCTGTCCGGCTGAGCTTTCCCCTTTTCTACTAGTTAACGAATCTTGCATCGAAACCTAGATTCTAGGGCTCAGTGTTTATAGGGCTTAGTCAGGTTGATGAAGACCTAGGTTTTAGTTTTTATGAATTTGAAGACTAGGGGTTAGATCAGATGTAACGACTTAGATTGTAGAGTTCAGTGAAATAAATCTAGGGCTTATTTAATTATAATATGAAACCTAGGTTCTAGGTGATTCGCTTCTATCTATACTAATATATAAAGCTGAAGAGTTTGTTTTGTTTGTTTGTTTGTTTGTTTGTTTGTTTGTTTGTTTGTTTGTTTGTTTAAACGCGCTAATCTCAGAAACTACTGAACCGATTTGAATAATTCTTTCACTGTTAGATAGTCTATTTATCGAGGAAGGCTATAGGCTACATTTTATCCCGAAATTCCCACGGGAACGGGCACAACGCGGGTAAAACCGCGGGGCGCTGCTAGTTAAAATATGAAACCTAGGTTCTAGGTGATTCGCTTCTATAAATTATATAATATAATTTATAGAAAATGTCCTAAGTAAGTAATTAAGGTTGAGTAGGTCAGGGCCAACCCTGGTGTAACGGAGTTTTAAGACCGCCTTTAGCATTTTTAAAATCATAATTATATTTGGATCGTTCGATATTTTTTTTATTAGAAGACTAGCTGCGCCTCCTGTTTCACCCGCGTTGTACCCGTTCCCGCGGGAATTTCGGGATGAAAAATAGATGTTGTCCGATTCTCAGACCTACCCGATATGCACACAAAATTTCATGAGAATCGGTCGAGCCGTTTTAGAAGAGTTCAACCACGCACCCCGTGACACGAGAATTTTATATATGTAAATGATTAGATTATTTTAGTAAAAAAAGTTTCTTTTTCTCAGTCGCTTTTTTACTTATTTTTTATCTATTTTTCTATCTATATGTATTTAAAACTGGGAAAAAAATACAATATTTGGAAATCTGATAAAAAAAATTCCGCCAGCAAAATGCGACAAAAAATAGGCAATATTTTTCAGAAAAGAAAAAAATTATGGTGTAGAATTTTTCAAAAAATTCGTGTTAAAAATTAGAGTTGCATTGTTCGCGTCACCCCTTCAATAACCCTAATCGGAAATCGAACCCTTATTGACAGTAGGGTTGAAAAAAAATCAATAATACCCCTTGAATAGGGTGAAATGCGCAGGAGAACAGCAGATGTCACGTTTTTTTGCAAAAAAATCGATTTTTTAAAAAATTTAACACGTTTTTTATAAACTATTGTATTGTTAACCGACTTTTAAAAAGGTGGAGGTTATCAATTCAGTTTGTTTTTTCGTTTAATAGTTTTTTTAATGGAAGTTTTGTTACCCGACTTTCAAATAAGGTCACAAAATTTCTGTATATTTTTTAAATATTCATATTAATTTAGTAAGTTCGACTAGGTCAGTGGCCAACTCTAGTGTCGGAGTTTTTAGACCGCCTATAGGCCTCCGACGTGGTCTAACGATTGAAACAACCGGGACCGACCATTTAACGTGCCCCTCGAAAGCACGATAGCGCTCAGATCGAAATGCCTATATCGAACAACCATCAAAGTAGTGTCCGAGTTCCACGGTGCTTAACAATGACGATTAATTTTGAATTGAAACTACGTTTACGGATACACTTCGCGTTTATTTCAGTCTTCAGTGACCACGGTTCCTGTAAAGGAGCCGAAACGTCAGATAAAAATGTAAAATAAAAGCGAAGTAGGTATATCCGTAAACGTGGTTTCAATTCAAAATGTTAGCTTAAACTTAAGAAAATTACGATTAACTTCGCTTCTTCACTGGGCGTGGTCGTTATGGTCACCCATCTTATCACTAACGCGCCAGACCGTCGCTGAACATTCATTATTATTGTTATTGTGCCATTCAATTCAATACAATGCATTGTCATGAGTGAGTGAACATTTAATCTAGATTTCAGGTATTTAGGTCATGTTAATACCTAGATTTAAATAATAAGTAATTAAAATATATTAGGACATACCTTGTTTCACTTATTTTTGATTTTGGTTTTAACATAACGACAGGAAATACGTTTTTCTTTTGAGTTTTAAACACTCCAAATTAACGTATATTTTTTTTTGTTTGTTTATAATGCCACGAATATATACGAGTATTATTCCTTTATTAAATCACAAATATTTTTTTATTGAAAAAACTTTTTAAGTTACATCGCATTGACATACGAGAATGTTACTTATTTTAAGTTTAAAACTCATTTTTAAAACTACGTCTACAATTTTCTCAGTATAACCCAACTTCTTTCGCAAAAACTTTTTAAAGACATCGAGAAAAGAGTAGAATTTTGACACACGCGTTCCCGCCAAAGGTTGACGTCTGACTAACGCACAGTACTGCCAACTTAACTGGAAAAAAAAACTGTCTGGGATTCTTCACACCAATATAACCCCTACAGCCTCTCACTTAAGGTTCATTTTAGGATGTATTTTTGCTAGACATATTTTTTTTCTCTCCTATTTTTATTTGGTTAAGGATTACCTATATTATTCCCTTGGTAGACATGTCTGGATATCACTAAGTAGTAAATTGAACACTATTTTGTGGGCAATAAAGTTGATTTTTAATTGGTAATTGGCAATAAGTTTTTAAATATATTTTAAATCGTATTTCTTACTAATTAAAATTGTAATTATTTTCTGTGTAGAAATATAATGTTTTCTCAATCTAATAAGCAGCTAGTAAGCTCGCTAGAAGCAAGTGGAAACCGACTAGCATCGCTAGTATATCATATTAAATAGCACTCCTTCGACTATATTATAAAAACAGCTAATCACAATTGTTAAGCAACGTGCATCTGGCCCCTGAGATGGGTAGCCAATACTCTCATTTCTATTCACACTACCATACGCTAGACACATAATTAGGTTTATAAAACCACGTTAAACTATCGGTCCCGGTTGCTTCACATCAAGTCTTCATTCAACAGACCATGTGTTCGTTCAATCGTTCCGGTGGTCTTTAGGCGGTCTAAAAACTCTGATACCAGGGTTGGCCACTGACCTTGAATATATATATATTTTACGGACAGACGAACCTTAGGACTGGAACAATAATGTCTGGACGAAAACCAGTGGAACGTGTTGTCAACCGCGAATGTATTGGGGTAGGTCGGGCGGCTGTCTGACTATCACTACACAGTATAAAACAAAGTCGCTTTCCGCTGTCTGTCCCTATGTATGCTTAGATCTTTAAAACTACGCAACGGATTTTGACGCGGTTTTTTTTATAGATAGAGTGATTCAAGAGGAAGGTTTATACGTATAAAATTACCTAAATTCCCACGGGAACGGGCACAACGCAGGTAAAATTGCGGGGCGATGATAGTAGATGAATATAATAAACGCCAAAGTTTGTCAGATGGATGGATAGAATCTATACTAATATTATAAAGCTGAAGAGTTTGTTTTGTTTGTTTGTTTGTTTGTTTGTTTAAACGCGCTAATCTCAGAAACTACTGAACCGATTGGAAAAATTCTTTTTGTAATGGATAGCCACATTCAACGGGAAGGTTATAGGCTACTTTTCATTCCGAAATTCCCACGGGAACGGGAACAACGCGGGTAATACCGCGGGGCACTGCTAGTAATAAATAAAATGGCTAAAACGTCAGATAAAAATCTATACTTCTATACTAGCTTGCAGAGTTTGTTTGTGTGAACGCACTAATCTCAGGAACTACTAGTCCGATTTGAAAAATTCTTTCAGTGTTGGATAGTCCACTTATCGAGGAAGGCTATAAGCTATTTTCCATCCCGAAATTAAAAAAGAAACGGGCACAATGCGGGTAAAACCGGGGGCGCTGCTAGTTTTATAAAATGTAGCTTATACCTCTTGACTACAGCTATCCAAAACACATAGAATTATTCGAATCAGACTAGTAGTTACTCAGAAAAGCGCGTTTTAATAAAATACAATTTACCAGCTTGTTATATTAGTATCTAATGATAAAAGAGTATAGATTTCATCTCTCTGTTTAGTCTATGCTCCGTCAGTTGGTAAACAAAAGGGCAGACAGTTCAATGACCTTCCCTAAGGATCGAAGGGATTTTGTCTAGACAGACCGAAGCGTAGGTAGAGAGAACAATGTCGATACAAATAAATAATCTTAGAGATAGATTATTATCATAGGATAGTACTTAGAGATAGATTATTTATTTCAAAAAGTTAAAGATTAAACATTTCAAAAAACAGCCTCCGCTCCGTCTTGTGGTTTGAGCGCCCGGCTCACGTTCCGGAGGTTCCGGGTTCGATTCCCGGAGGGAATATCTCACAAAAATCTCTTTGTGAAACTTTCCTCAGTTTGGTAAGAGCATTGCAGGCTGAATCACCTGATTGCTCGAAAAGTAAGATGATTCCGTGCTTCGGAGGGCACGTTAAGCCGTCGGTCCCGGTTACTTTCTACGGATAGTAGTCGTTACATGAGCCATGTCAGAGGCCTTTGGCGGCTCAATAACTCTGACACCAGGATTGGTCAGGGTGACCATCCACTCGGTGAAGAAGAAGAGTTTAAAAAAATCATTATTCTTTAATTTCGAGTATGTCAGTAGCCTACCGGAGATTTTAGACCGCCTAAAGACCTCCGACATGGTCTGACGATTGATATACTGATGAATGCTTAACGTGCACGTGAAGCACGGTAGCGTTCACATAGAAATGTCACTATCGGCCACCCATACAAGTAGGGTCGAGATGCACGTTGCTTAACAATCGCAATAAACTAAGATCACTCATACTACGTCACGAGCGCATAATTTAAACGTACTCACACGGGTTTTTTCGCGTTGGAAAGTTACGAAAAAAGACTATTAGGTACGTCACGAGCGCTACAAAAATATCAATTCGATTCGAGTGACTTTTTTAATCCAAAAGAGGGGGTTGTTATAAGTTTGACGTCTATGTCTCTCTGTGTGTGTGTGTGTCTAACGGGTGAACCGATTTCGATGCGGTTTTATTCATTTCAAAACCCTTGAAGTTCCCTTGCGGTTTTTGTGTTTGGTAACTCGTACCAGCCTTTTTTTAATTTTGATCATAGATATTGCTTTTTAACTGATGAAACAACTTCTTAAAAGGAGTTAAGTATCAATATGTCGGATCTTGGTATAATACAATATTGGAATTATTTCCATTATAAAATCTGTAACTCAGTTTATCGTACAGCGTTATTTCCATAGTTAGTTGTCGTTATAGTTATATTCTAATAAGAATGTTACACACTAGCCGCGCCCCGCGGTGTTACCCGCGTTGTATCCATTCCCGCGGGAATTTCGGGATAAAATGTATCCCATGTGTTATTCTGATGTATAACCTATATTACTGTAAGTTTCATCCAAATCCGTCCAATAGTTTTTTCGTGAATGAGTAACTGCAATTTTGCTTGTTTGTATGTTGGAGCTAATCTCATGAATTACTAGTCTGTTTCGAACAATTCTTTTTGTAATAGATAGCCACATTCAACGAGAAGGTTATGAGCTTTTTTTCTTCCCGGAATTCCTACTGGAATGGGCACCGGTTCTTGTACATGATAATGATAAAAAAAAATATTAAAAATAGATTTTTTTATGAAATACACTGTACTAATATCTTCAGTGAAATGAGATACCTTTGCCCAGCGGTGGGACATTAAAAACTCATACTATACTTTGTTTGAAAACAGTACCCAGAGGACAGATCAGTGCATAATATCATTAATTACACTATACTTGTAAGATGTATCGTTATATTTGTTACACTATACCATGCACCCCATTAAATAAAATAAAAGTTACATGAAACCATTCCATCCCTTAGTAAGGGTGTTTGGCCAATAGCAGACAGCTTTCAACCCCCATACAATAAAAGAAAGTAATCGATAGGGTTGTTAAACCGATTGCATAAAAGATGTATGAAATACGTCGAGTACCTGGTGTCCCTGTGATAACCCTGGTGTCGCAATTTTTAGACTGCCTAAACGAAGACATGGTCTGACGATTGCAACAACCGGGACCGACAATTTAACGTGCCCTCCGAAGCACGGTAGCGCTCAGATAGAAATGCCACTATCGGCCACCTATCCAAGCAGGGTCGAGCTGCACGTTGCTTGACCACACTTAGACCATATTACGTCAGAGGCCTTCAGGCGGTCAAAATACTCTGACACCAAGGTTAACCTACTATAACCCTTCACACATAGATTACAAGCAGTATCCGTTACCCGTTCCCGTGGGAATTTCGGGATAAAAAGTAGTCTAATGTGTTATTCCGGACTTCAATTTATCCCTGAGCTAATTTTCATTCAAATCTGAGCATTTTTTTTTTGCATTGACTTGAATAACTTTAATAATACCTATACTAACTAGCAGCGCCCCGTGGTTTTACCCGCGTTGTGCCCGTTCCCGTGGGAATATCGGGAATTTTTATACATATAAACCTTCCTCTTGAATCACTCTATCTATTAAAAAAACCGCGTCAAAATCCGTTGCGTAGTTTTAAAGATCTATGCATTCATAGGGACAGACAGCGGAAAGCGACTTTGTTTTATACTATGTAGTGATACTCGTATCACCCTGTAATGTCCTAATACTGTGCAAAAGGCTCTCATCACCCTGCGTGCGCCCTCAAAACCATTTTAACCGACTTCAAAAAAAGATATATAACAATAAGGTTGGTATTACTTAAAAAAATCTGAAACATGCTTTAGTTGAATCCGGGAGTTGAATTCGGGACCTCAGTCTTGCAGGCGAGTGCACATGCCACTAGACTACCAAAGCTTTTTCAAAAAAGCTTAAAAAATAATCTTTTCATTGAAAAGACTTCAACGCGTTTAATATTTTGGTTTTAGTAAGTTAAAGAAATTTTTGTCAAGCCCGTTGTCACAGTGGCAGTGTGACAACCGCTTACTGTGTCGGGGGTTGCGGGCTCGATTCAACGGAGTAACAATATGTGAGACATAGTTGTTGATGACGTCCGAGTGTCAATTATATATTGTTATAAAGTATTTGTGATTAGTATTAGTGAGTTAGATTCCATAACACAAGCTTAGAGCTTACTTTGGGTCTAATTAACCGTGAGTGAATTTGTCTGGGTTTATTATATTATTATATTAGTCTGTAATGTCCCACAGCTGGGACTCTCATCTCACTGAAGATATCAGTGAAGTGAGAAGGTTTGAGCGGTATAAAGGAAACCTTTATTCCGTGGCGCTAACCTTGGACCTGCCTCAATACAACCTGTCTTGAGACAGTGTTAGGTTCTTTGGCTGTTTAACAGTCTACAGTCTAACTAGTTTGACACAAACTGTCAATTGTCATTCAACAGTTGACAGAACAAATCCATTAGTGTAAAGAATCGCTCGTGGCACGTTGAACCGTCGGTCCCGGTTACTTTCCACGGATAGTAGTCGTTACATGAGCCATGTCAGAGGCCTTTGGCGGCTCGATAACTCTGACACCAGGATTGGTCAGGGTGACCGTCCACTCGATGAAGAAGAAGAAGATCGCTCGTGGCTCTAAGCGATGTTAACTCATGGCGATTGTTAAGCAACGTACAGCTCGGCCCTTACATGGATGGGTGGCCGATATTTGCATTTTAATCTGAGTTCTTCCGTGCTTTGGAAGGCACGTTAAATTGTCGGTCCCGGTTTCAATCGTCAGACTATGCTGGAGGTCTTAACGCGGTCTAAAACTCCGACAGAATGACCACTGACCTACTCGAGTATTTTTTTATTTATTAAGTACTATCTATATACTTTAATATAATAAAGCTGAAGAGTTTGTTTGTTTGAACGCGCTAATCTCAGAAACTACCGATCCGATTTGAATAATTCTTTTTGTAATAGATAGCCACATTCAACGGGAAGGTTATAGGCTATTTTTCATCCTGAAATTCCCACGGGAATGGGCACAACGCGGGTAAAACTGCAGTGCACTGCTAATATCTATATAAATATATGCAATGTGAGTTAGGATTGGTGACCTTAAAAACAGGTATAAGATAATATTTGGGTTCCGCAGTGCAGTGAGAAAACCCCAATTATTAACCGACCTGCACGAAAAGGTTGTATGTATTTCTATCTCGTATCTGCCACTCAATTCGGCTGTATTTATATTTTTTATTCTTCTTCTTCATCGAGTGGATGGTCACTCTGACCAATCCTGGTGTCAGTTATTGAGCCGCCAAAGGCCTCTGACATGGCTCATGTAACGACTACTATTTTATATTGAAACTACGTTTACAGATACACTTTGCTTTTATTTAACATTTTCTACAACCGGGACCGGCTGGTTAACGTGCCCTCTGAAGCACGGTAGCGCTCAAATAGAAATGCCACTATCGGCCACCCATCCAAGTAGAGGCCGACAGGCGTCTGTCTGTCCGCGATAAACTCAAATACTACTGCACAGATTTTGACGCGGTTTTAAAAAATAGATAGAGTGATTCAAGAGGAAGGTTTATATGTATAAAAATTCCCGAAATTCCTACGGGAACGGGCTCAACGCGGGACGCTGCTAGTATAATTGTATTTTATGCGGAACCCAAGTCATAAACTGGTTTTGTTCCATCTATATATAGATTTAAGACCAGTCTGGTTCGGCTACTGAGTTACGCAAATTGGATGTGTGTGTGTTACACCTATACAGATCAACTATATAGGTGGGTTTATCTGTTTAACTGACTTTAAAAACTAAAGGTTTTCAATTTGACTGTATTTTTTAATTTTTTTTGTTCATAATTTTTTTCATTTTTTTCAACATGGCTCGTGTTTGAGATCACCAGCCCGTTAGTCAAGCGTGGTGATTACGACATCCTCCTCACTGTACTGATATAAGTACATAATGACAATAATTTTTTTTACTGTTTAAAACGAACACTACTCATTTTGAATTGAGACTTTGTTTAAAATCTTTCCCGATGAATTTGATTACTTGTAGCAAAAATAATTATTCAAATCGCATCAGTAGTTAAAACAAACAAAAAAAACATTAACCTCTTCAGCAAGCGTAGTTTGACTGACCGATAATCGTTTATGTTATTAGGTTATTAAAGGTTCCTGACGGGTTCCAAAAAATAATCTATACTAATATTTTAAAGAGGTAAAATTTGTCAGTTTGTTTGTTAATCTCAAGAATTATCAGTCCGATTTGAATAATTCTTTTTGTAATAGATAGCCACATTCAATAGGAAGGTTATAGGCTATTTTTCATCCCGAAATTCCCATGGGAACGCGTATAATTTATATATTAGTATAGATTAATTTTGGCATAGAGGGCGCAAAAAAAGAGGGAAAATATTTAGAAAATATTTATTTTCTATGAGGTTTGGGAAATTTTCAAATTTTGTGGTGACATATACTATACTGATATCTTCAGTTGAGAGGTTGTTGCTCAGCAGTTTGACATTACAGGCATCCATACTATTTTTTAAAGGCATTTTTTATTTTCAATTTTTTTTAGGGAGAGTGTAGCCAGCAATGGAAATACAAGTATTTAATTTAGTGCCCTTGAAATTGTAAATTTGATTTTAAAAATACTGAGACGTCCATTAACTCGACATTTAACTAATTGATGTAATATTTCATGCATTACATGTCAAAATCACTCATTAAATCTTTACTAAGGATGCATTTTGTTGTATCTGAGTGCGGGCGGAAAAAAAGTATTCGTTGAATAATTACACTTAATGTTTGATGGAAAATTTAAATACAAAATTCTGAAAATTTTGCTCATTTTTGTAAAAAAAAAAAAATTTTTTTTTTTGGGTGTGATGCTTTTTTGTGATGTGTTATTTTTAAGAAGTATTTTTTCTGAAGGTTATCGTTATCATTATATTTTTATATAATATACTAGCAGCGCCCCGCGGTTTTACCCGCGTTGTGCCCGTTCCCGTGGGAATTTCGGGAATTTTTTTACTTAAAAACCTTCCTCTTGAATCATTCTACCTATTACAAAAAACCGCATCAAAATCCGTTGCGTAATTTTAAAGATTTAAGCATACAGACAGACAAACAGACAGATACGAATCAGAGACGACTTTATTTTATACTACATATGTAGTGATTTTTAGGGTTCCGTAGCCAAATGGCAAAAACGGAACCCTTATAGATTCGTCATGTCTGTCTGTCTGTCCGTCTGTCCGTCTGTCCGTCTGTCCGTCTGTCTGTCCGTATGTCACAGCCTTTTTTCTCCGAAACTATAAGAGCTATGTTGTTGAAACTTAGTGTGTAGATGTATTCTGTGAACCGCATTAATATTTTCACACTAAAATAGAAAAAAAATAAAATTTTAGGGGGGTCTCCCATACATAGAAATGAAAAAAATATTTTTTTTTTCATCAAACCCATACGTGTGGGGTATCTATGGGTAGGTCTTCAAAAATGGTATTGAGGTTTCTAATATCATTTTTTTCTAAACTGAATAGTTTGCGCGAGAGACTCTTCCAAAGTGGTAAAATGTGTGTCCCCCCCCCTGTAACTTCTAAAATAAGAGAATGATAAAACTAAAAAAAATATATGATGTACATAACAATGTAATCTAACACCGAAAATTGGTTTGAACGAGGTCTAGTTAGTAGTTTTTTTTTTACGACATAAATCGTAAACCGCAAAAAAATACTGATTATTCATTCAATAACTCAAATGTAAATAAAAAAACATTTATTTCAAGAACTTCTTTATTATGTTATTTAAAGTACGGAACCCTCCGTGCGCGAGTCCGACTCGCACTTGGCCGGTTTGTTTTAACCTTATTGATATCTTACTTTTCAAACATGGCTCGGGTTTGAAATCACTAACCCGCAGTAGCCGCGTGGTGATAACGACACCCTACTCACTGTACTGATATCTTCAGTGAGATGAGAGGCCTTTGCCAAGCAGTGGGACATTACAGGCTAATACTTTACTTTACTTATTACTATTTTTACATATTTCAAACAATTTTTTTTCGTACCATAGTAACAATGGTGTTTTTTTAGCGTTATCAATAACCTTTTTTTCTTATGTCAGATAACGGGACATTACTTAAATAATGATTACTGACTTTAAAAAAATGAGAACTATTTTTTTAACATATTTTTTTTTATAAAAAAAACTTTTTTTTCACATCTCTGTAATTTATCAACCGATTTCAAAAATTCTTTCAATTAATCAAAGTGAATAAAAATATTTTTTAAATGGTTCCACATTTAACTAATGACAAAAAAGGAAGTAGTTCTCATTACAAATGGTTAGAAGTCAGTTAATAGCTGAAAAAAGTTATTCTTAACTCTTGTTCTGCTAAATATGATAGAGTATAAAGTATTTATTTATTTATTTTATTTGGATAACAAACAGAGAAACTTAAACCAAGGAAAAAACAAAGTATAAATTTAAAACTCCATTAATTATGTTTTTGTATGAGTTAGATCTTTAAAGCATCAATTAAATTGAGCTTTTTAACTAGCTACAAGCCAGTGGGTTCTATAAAGAGTGAGTGAGTAATTTGAGATGTCTCACTCTCTCACTTCATACCTAATCAACTTGCTGGCTAGCCTGTTAACTCGCTCAAACCAAACAAAAACACTGTTTAGGTAATAAATAAATAAAATATTTTAACACATAATGTAAATAGCCTGTAAGATCTTTCTGTAGGCCAAAGACCTATTAATCATGGGCTTTTAAAGTACTTTTTAATGGATACGTGTATTCCTCCTCACTGTGTTAAAGGACGATACTTTACATTAGTGCTCGCTTGTGATCACGTGTACTCCTCGCTGTACTAACATCTTCAGTGAGAGGACTTTGATCTGCAGTGTCTTAAAGGACGATACTTTATATTAGTGCTCGCTTGTGATTACGTGTACTCCTCGCTGTACTAACATCTTCTGTGAGAAGACTTTGATCTGCAGTGTCTTATAGGACGATATTTTACATTAGTGCTCGCTTGTGATTACGTGTACTCCTCGCTGTACTAACATCTTCATTGAGAAGACTTTGATCTGCAGTGTCTTATAGGACGATACCTTACATTAATACTTGCTAGTGAAAATCTATGAAAACTCACCAAATAGGTTAGGTGGGTCTGAGAAATCCATTTGCACCGACTTTTCACTGCACTTACATTTACAACACCAATTTTCACTGTCAGTATAAAAAATACGTTAAATAAAAAAAATGGAGTGTAAAAGATTTAAATCCAAATTCGAAATTCGAATTGTGTGCGACGCGTCGAGAAGCGAGACAGAAAGTCAATGTTGGACAAAATTCTTTCTTTAGAATGAGACGGGTAGCGTTCCGTCGCCCCGGCTTTCAGGGTTCATTGTACCTAGGGTTGCCGCGCGTTTGTAATATAATATTGTACAATATTCGTGATGTTCTGCAGTTTAAAATATTGTATTAAAGTAGAATAGAGATTTTTTTGTTGTATTGAGATTAATTTTGGTTTAGGAAAAGGTTTGTAATTTTTTTGTGAAAATTTTTATTTTTTTGTAAAAATAAACCGATTCAATTTTTTTCTTAATTCGGTGGTTCAGTGAAATGGTCGAGAATCAACACAAAATGAAAAAAATATTGTTTGGTACTTGAATTTTTTTTACAAATTACAAAAATACAAGTAATATAGGTCTGTAATATCCCTTTTCTGGCTAAAGGCCTCTCATCACACTGCATCAGTTCCTTTGGTAGGATGAAATTAAGGAATACTTAATTTTCCACACCATACGAAGAAAAATTATCTCTATAGGATTATATATTTTTTTATATTTTTATAAACAAAAAAAAATACATCAATAAGTAACTTTCTTTCTTCTTTTGCTTCTTCTTCTTCAATGTAACATTTGTAATTTTTTTAACTTTTTTGCCTTTATTAAATAAGGCAAAAAACATTTTAAAAATATAACATTCTTATAAAGAAAAACTTTTTTTTTATTCCCACACTAATTTGACATTAATATTTCCACAACTAAGTCCGTGGCAGCCCTACCAGCTCCGTCCTTGCAGTGGGCGCGGGCGACGGATCTCCTCTCTCCCTCCACCCCGTAGTCTGGCAACGAGTGCGAGCGAGACGGAGACGTTCTACTTTTTGTTCGTCGCTTGAATTTCGATCGATGCTGTTACACTGCAGTCGTCTTGATACTTGAATATTTTATTCGAATAAGTTTTAAGTATTTTGCTTTTTAATTGTTTTTTTTTTTTAAAGGATGAGTTTTTTTATTATGTTTTTAAGGAAGCGATAAACAAATGATTGCAACATATTTAGCTACTTAACATTTTTATATTTTTTTGGATTCATTAATGTTTTTTCTATTATTTAAGTAATTCCAATTGAAGTTCTCTCAAAACTATAATTGAATAAAAAAAATGTACTTATTTAGGTAGTCATATGACTGTGAATAATGATGACCTATATTTTCACTCGAAAGGCTCACAATTCTTGAGAATGTTTTAATTTTTTATTAGTTTCTTCACGTCGCCATTTATAAATCGATTTCAAGTATGTGGAAAAGTACTGCCTGCATTTTTAACTAACTTGTAGCGTAGTTGGCGATGTTAGTTCATTGCGATTGTTAAACAACGTGCAGCTCGGATACTAGGATGGGTGGCCGATAGTGGTATATGTCTATTTGAGCGCTACCGTCCTTCGGAGGGCATGTAAATTGCAGGTCCCGATTGTCAATCGTCAGACCATGTCTTAAGATAGTTTTAAAACACTGACACCACCGTTGGCCACTGACTTACTCGAACTTATTTACTAACTTTTGAAAAAAGTGATTTGAAAAACAAATCAACTCGGAACTTTGTATATAAGTATATATTTTATTTGGTGACTGATATACCAAAAATGACAGACATACACACTATTAAAACTTCCTTTGTATAGATTTAATGAGTGATTTTGACTTTAAATGTTTGTTAAATTGCGTCAATTAGTTAATTGTCGATTAAATGGACGTCTTTGAGTGCAGCAGTGAGTGCTAAAAATAAAGTAAGCTCTTAAAATAAATTGAAGATACCTAGGACAACCTTACTGTTACAAGACATTGTAAAAATATAAAACATCTCCAATAATCGTATAATAAATATCAAGTTAACGTGCAATCTTATAATATAAAAATGAATCGCTAAATCTGTTGCTAAGCGCATAACTTCAGAACGACTGCACCAAATTGGATGATTCTTTTTTTAATGTGTTCTTTATTTTCAGGACAAGGTTTTTATATAAGAAAAATAAGGAATAAAAATCTCGAAATTCCCACGGGAACGGGGGCACTGCGGGTGAAACCGCGGGGCACAGCTACCAATGAAAATAGATCCAATATCAACACAATAGTTTATTTATAGTCTATACCGGCCATAGACAATTAAATCGTTCATTCAATGATAAAGAACGAACGACAAAAAGTGAAACAATGAATGAATGTAATTGAGTACGGGCGTGATGTATTAATTTATCTTTAAGGCTTCAGTTACTATGCTGTGTGAATCCCAAGGTTATAAATATAAATAGAACTAGTAATACACAGCCGTTTAACCCGCATTTTACCCGTTTTAACGGGGATTTTGTGATAAAAGTAAATTGGTAGCTTCTTCATTGACTTACATTAAGAAATTAGTTTAGATCGAGTCAGTTTACGAGCTTATTTACTGAAAATTATATGGAATACTGTATTTTAAGCTTACAATCAAACTATGTTTAGCTCATTCTTATATTTATATAAGAATCTTCATTTATGAAGCTTCTCTAAACCCTTCCATCAAAGAAAAAAGATTATGTGTTTCCTTAACTCATGCATTTTTCATGCTAGACACTCCTCGAAACCTAAAAAAACAAAAAAAAAACTGTTTTAAAAAAATACATTTTCGTAACTCTTTATTACCACCTCTAACTATAATTATCGCCTTTTTTCAATTACAATATAATTAGTCAACCGTTCGTGTTTGGATTCCTCGCATGACTGGACGCGGTTAGCAACTGCACGGCTATTTATAAACTTCTATTAATAGACTGGCCTAGAGGTTTGCAGGTAACGAGGGTGCCACGGTGCAATGGTGGTAGCGTTTTTTTAAAAAGTACACTAAACATCAAGAGATTTTTTTAAAAAGCAGAAATAAATATAGCTTGTTTTAAAGAACTCAAAAAGAAATACAAATTTTGATATTATGTTTTATGTTTTTAAGTAACATATTTAAAAAAAAGGGAGGTTCTTTATTTGTTTATTTTTTTGGATGTTTATATTTGACTGCCGGATGTCAGATATAAGTACTATAATTTATCTATACTAATATTATAAAGCTGAAGAGTTTGTTTTGTTTGTTTGTTTGTTTAAACGCGCTAATCTCAGAAACTACTGAACCGATTTGAATAATTCTTTCACTGTTAGATAGTCTATTTATCGAGGAAGGCTATAGGCTACATTTTATCCCGAAATTCCCACGGGAACGGGCACAACGCGGGTAAAACCGCGGGGCGCTGCTAGTATAAAATATAACTTGACTATATAGAGAGATAAGTTGATTATTTTTAGCTGAATGACACCTGTCTTAACACGCGTCTATACTACTTCACTATTGGTCGATTATATACACATTTTTAACAAAAAAAAAACTAAAATTATATACAGCCACTGTGTTATTGAGATTATAAACTGAACAAAAAGTTTTCATTAAACATAATTCGCTATAATGCTATTCTCATATTTGAAAAACATTAAAAACTATCAAACTATACAGAGCACGCTCTTTTAAAAGATCTTTTATTTATCTTAAAAGAAACATAACAACACCATCCTTGAATCTGAAAATCTAGCACCTTCCAAAGTACTTGAAATCTAGATAACTAGATTCTATAACCTACATTCTGCCTGCACGGTTTCCTTTGTAAGCTAGGAGCCGATCGATAGAGCTTACTCGACGCTGATTGGAGGATTCAGTCCCAGAGTCACGCGACTACTGACGAAGGTTCCCGAAGCTTCTACCGAGTAACGTTTGCAAGAACGGAATATCGGCCTGAAATGGAATTTTACAAGCTTTATTTAATTTGAATTATCTGATATTTATCTTGTCTGAAAAATTATTTTAATTTTTTTCATATAAAACGGTTTGTAATGGTTCCGTTTATACGATGTATTGGTATTTATAAGAGAATAACTGAAAAAAGGGTTCTGCTTGAACTGATTAAAAAAGTTTCGTAATAATCATGTTTGCAGTCGGTTTTCCACATGAAAAAAGTTGTTATTAAATTAACATAGTTTTAAGAAAATGGGATGATGTTGAAGAGATTGCATTTATTTTATATACAGAGAAATATTAAGAATTTTACTGTGTTTAACAACATGTTTTGAGGAAATGAAAGGAAATTTCGAATAAAATAAGACCAATTCATAAAAAAACTTGAATAAATTGGAATATCAAATTGCATAATTTTTTTCGAAAGAACTGTTACTTTAAAAAAAATAGGTTAACAATAAAAGGAGTATACTCTTCCATATACCAACCAAAAGATTTCATAAATGACGCAGATAGGAGGCAACAAACACTTTAAATACACACTCGATTTGATAACAATAGAGATTGTTTTCTTGGGTTTACAACACGGAAAATCTTTCACTGTAGTCTTTTCATTTCGTGTAAGAAACACAGTTTCTGATATGCTTTAAAATCAAATTCCATTATCTTTTGAATCTAATTCTCATTAACTGAAGCTAATTCTTATATGAGCTCTTATAAGAATAAAAATGATTAATTTCCACTTTATCTAATGACCTCGTTGTAGGTCAGTCCTCTCACTGGCACGTTCGTCGGGAATAAGCGAGTTTATAAGCTAAGTAGGTGAAGAAAACGCTTGAATTTCGACAAGAGGTTATGGAGCTCTACTGATTTTATCACTGTTAACTTTAGCTTGTAAAATCGGCAAATCCCATCGCCATGTTATATAATAATAGCACATCGAAAAACACACGCTACCACAAGCGACAAGTAACGGTAAGACACAGAAGCCATTTTTTATCAGCATATTGACACATAAAATGAATTCTATAAAATTAAAGTATCAAAAATGAAGGTCGCGGTATAATTTCGCCTTTCAGTGGGGTGGGTAGGCGGTGAGTGTGCGAGCGGGACGGCGATACAAATCATCGCTCTGTCCTCTTCGTAACGGTACACTCAGGCGCAAGCGACCTCAGATGTATTAAATCGAACTTTTTAAATTTTACAACGAAATTATTGTGAAACTTTAACGATTTTGTTGAAAAATGATATTTCCTATAGGAATTGTAGGATAAGGTGTATCCTGAGCTAAAGTTAATATACTATCCTAAGTTTTTTTTTCGTCAAACGCATAGGTTTGCTTATTCCTGCATCCAAACTTAAAAACTCTACCTCGTTAATAAATACTTTTTTCTTTTTCCTGACTTGACCATCTGTCAAAATTTATTTCGTTTTTTAAAATTCTTTTTCTTAAAGACCCCTTTTTTGTCTCGGGCAGGTATATGGACATTTTTGAAGGATGATTCCTAGAATTAAGTCTGGTTTTCTGGGAATTTCAACCTGGATTTTATAGGAATAGCCCTATTATTATAGGGATAGCCCAAATTGCTACTATTTTTAATCTAGACTTGGTAGATTTTGCTTCTACAAATATTAAATTTATGTGACAATGTTTTTTCGATGTTACCTAAATATGTATAAAAAAGAAATAAATGAAATAAAATAATGAAAAACTGATTTTTACATTTCATTATTTCACAATTTTTACTTTTTTGTTGTGATTTTTTTTTTTTTTATGATTTAAACGCTATTGAAAAATATATCTTGAAACCCACGTAGAGTCATGACTTATACCTATTCAAATTATTACTAAATAATAATATTTTATTGCATATTTTTTCTAATATATAATAATTATTGACTATTTCATTAAAATAATATAAAATTAAAATAAAATAACCAATAAATATCTTTTAATAGGACGAGAAAAAAATCTTTTCGTTCTGAAGTCGATACCTTAATTTTAAATTGGCTATAACTTTTTTATTATTTAATAAAAACAATTTATTTTTTCACCAAAACAAAGGCAAATATGTATTCTACCGAAAATAAAAACTTAAATTAAATTAAAAAAAATAAATCGTTGTAGTTTTATAAAAAAGGATTGGCTGACCAACAAATAGTTCTAAAATTGTATAAAAAGAGCTAAAAACAAATAAATAAAATAAAAAAATGTCATAAAAATAATTAAAAGTAGATTAGAAATAAGTTTTATATAAAAAATGAACATAATAATGTCTATTTTTATTTTAGTCTAACTTTAGATCTAGACCGAGATAAAATCTAGGCTATTGGAGTTTACCGACGGGAAACTACAGATTCGATTACTATGCCTTTTTTACAAAAAAAATACGTTTAAATTGACAGAAACGCTTTTTCATATTAAAAAAAACGTTTTTTATTTACTTATTAAGGAGAAAAATTGTTTTGAATATTACATTGTCATGTTTATTAAGAAAAAACATTTTTTTAAAATAAAAAATAAGGTTAAACTTAACACTTAATTATAAATATATCTTTTTGTTAACCTAACCGGAAGGCAAAGTTATAACAAAAAAAATAGGCACAAAAAAAATGAAACCAAACCTATGGTATAGACATCCTATTAATAATTACATGAAAAAAACACACACACATAGTTTTTTTATTCAAATTAAGCTTTAAGTTAAAAATAATTATCCAAGAATATAAAAAATTAAAACCCTCTTCATCAAAATGGCGGGACCGTTTTTGACCAAACATAGCTGAAAACCATCGCCAGGAAACTGACTTTTAAATGAAAAAACCGCATCAAAATTTGTGTAACCGTTTGAGAGTTGGAATAAAACACACACACACACACACACAGACATCGACGTCAAATTTATACAACCCCTCTTTTGCATCGGAGGTTCAAAAAATAATGTTAAGCATTAGCGCCCCGCGGTGTACCCGTTCCCGTGAGAATTTCGGGATAAAATGTATCCCATGTGCTACTCTGATGTATATGATGTATATAATGATAACCTATATTACTGTAAAGTTTCATCCAAATCCGTCCAGTAGTTTTTTAGGGAGTAACAAACATATTACAAATATAATTTCTATAAAAATGAGATTTTTAGACCGTCTGTAGGCGGTCTAAACTCCGTCGTCAAAGTTGACCACTAATTTAAACGAACTTAATACCAAAATTAATACCATTTTGAAAATTCTGATTAATTAAATAATACAAAGGTGTTTTATCACGCCTACCACTGAACCGATTTTGATGAGATCACCAACCCGGTAGGCAAGCGTGGTGATTACGACATCCTCCTCACTGTACTTATATCTGAGGTGAGATGAGAGGCCTTTGACCAACAGATTAATTCCAATATAACACTGTAACCACAACATTGTTAATATAACATATTAACCAGTGTTATAAGTAATAGAAAAACGGTACCTAAAGCTAATTTAAATTACACGATAGCGCAAAAAAATGAAAATAATGTCCCACTGCTGGTCAAAGGCCTCTCATATCACTGAAGATATCAGTACAGTGAGGAGGATGTCATAACCACGCGTCTCTATAGTGGTTAGTGATCGCAAATCCGAGTGGTAATCCTACTAATTATACTTAATTTGATATAACGTACCTTTCTCGTTATATAACATCATAACCAATGTTATGGACACGGGATGACATCTGAAACAAAAATAAATAAAGGTTAATTTAATTTAAGTATGTATAAATCTATGTTAACGGGCCTTTGCCCTGTAAAGTATTCCAGGCTAACTTTAAAAGCGAAAGTTGGTCATGTCAGAGGCCTTTGGCGGCTCAATAACTCTGACACCAGGACTGGTCAGGTTGACCATCCACTCGATAAGAAGAAGAAGGTTGTAAAAGTTATTGAACTTTAATTATTATACAAATGCACTATAATCAATTTTTTTTTGGATTGGCACAAAATATGGTTAAATGTCGTCAATTTTCCAGCCGAAGACCATTGCTTCTGAAGAGGAAAAAGGTTTAGAGATAGGGTGAGAATGAAATAAAATTACTAAACCTTTTTCCTCTTCAGGAGCAATCGTCTTCGGCTGGAAAATTGACGACATTGGTCCACATTTTGTGCCAATCCAAAACAAATAGAGTATACTTTCCTTTACTTTGCTGATTACTTCAGTGAGGTAAGAGGCCTTTGCCCAACCGTGGGACATTAAAGGCTAAAAGTGCGTTGTTCTAAACAAAGATTTCTGGTATATCAAATAGTATGTAAAATAATTGAAGAAAACCTCATTATTTTTAAAAAACGCTTTTGAAAATGATTTCATTTTAAAAAAGGTTATGCTTTCAAAATGATTCCATTTTAACCATACCCTAAAAGGTGGTAAGCTCCCACAGATTATTTCAAAGTCGGTTTTTCGCTCCAAAAAGTAAAAAAAACATTATCTATAATGTATATATCAAAAAGTCGTGTTAGTTACACTATTTATAACTCGAGAACGGCTGAACCGATTCGGCTGAAAACTGGTGGGGAGGTAGTTCAGAACCAGGAGACGGATATAGGATACTATTTATCCCGTATTTCCTACGGGAACGGGTGCGATGTGGGTAAAACCGCGGGGCACAGCTAGTTTTTTACTGCATTACGTTCAAACACAAATGCAATCAGCCATAAATATAAAAACTGTATGTACAGATCTGTATGTACAGTGCACTTGGAAGGGTGCTAACAATAAGGGTGCTTTTCCATCTCCCTCTAACACTAACAAACAAAATTTTTTTTCTCTTTCTAAATTACCCTTTGCGCCAAAGGGGAGGTTTTTTCGAAAGGGATGATTTTTTTGGTTTTTAATGAAACGGATTGTATTTTTCGTTTGTAATTGTTGTTCTTTAGAATTGGTTTAGGTTTTTGAAGGTTGCGAGTTTGATAGCTGGCGTGTAAATTCATATAAGGGCTTTTACTCGCTCGCGACTTTTTGTAGCGATTCTGCCGCGAGTAGCGTTGACACAGTCCCGAATACGCTAGCGTATATCTCATACAATTCAGTTGCGATGAGCGCTACCGTGCTTCGTAGAGTACGTCAAATTGTCGGTCCCGGTGGTTTTAATCGTCAGACCATGTCTTCCTTTAGCCGGTCTAACAACTCCGACACCAGGGTTGACCGCTGACCTACTCGAACGTAATTTGTTGCCATGCCAAATAAAAAAAATAGAAATGTATTTTAATGTCCCACTGCTGGGATAAGGTCTCTCATCTCACTGAAGATATCAGTACAGTGATGAGGATTAGGTATAGTCACCACGTTACTACAGTATCGCGACAAAGAGTCGCCGCGGGCGAGAACCCTAAAGCTCGTATTCTTTAGAACTCGATGACTCGTAGCTTAAGTATCCGTATCCAAAACTATCGGATATCCGAAATAAAAATATCCGTTTAGTTTGTAACCATAACTATCGTATATCCGATATTATTTAAGGAAGAAAACCTTCCGTATCCGTAACCAAATGTGAATTATTTTCGGATAGAGGCGAGAGTACAAATGAGACAATATCCGAACCATTTAATATCCTACTACTATTATAAATGCGAGATGGATGTATGTTTGTTACTCTTGTACGAAAAAACTACAAAACGGATTTGGATGAAACTTTCCAGTAATATAGGTTACACATCAGAATTACATATAATAAATAAATAACATAACCGAAAGTAACGAACTATCCGAAACCAATATCAAATTGTTACACTACCGGTATCCGTTTCCGAAATATATCGGTATCCGTATCCAAAATTCATATCCGAAATCCAACATCCGTATCCGACAATCGATATCCCAAACATATCTATAAGACATTAGTATTTAAAAGCTAACTATGTACCTAGTACTTAAACTTAGTACTTAACTAACAATGCATTGAGGCAGGTCAGTTATTTAGGTCAGTAGGTTATTAGTATAACTTCTAAGCCCACTCGTGGGCACAACGATTAAACTATACCGTGGGATAAGTGTATTAAAATGACCAAACTTGGGACTTAACTCATTTTGGAAAGTGACTAGCAGCGCCCCGCGGTTTTACTCGCGTAGTACCCGAATTTTGATATGAAAAGTAATCTGTAACCTTTCTCTTGAATTCAGCTATCATATACAGAAAGAATTATTCGAATCGGACTGTTCATCCCCGAGATTACCCTTTACAAACCAACACAATTAAACAAATTACCTCTTTTTAATAATATATAATAGGTATATATATGTTTATAAAAGGTAACCCAAGTCGCTCTAAACACATATCCCTCCTTTATATCAGCACAGTCGGTTACACGAGGTTAAAACCCTCATACGAATGACGCATAATGCATACAAGGCCATTTCAAAATGGTTGCAAGAATATACAAATATATTATTAACTAGTAGCGCCTCGCGTTTCTTCCCACGTTTTTCCTGCTCCCGGAGAAATTTCGTTATGAAATGTATCCCATATGTTATTCTGATGTATAACCTATATTACTGTAAAGTTTCATCCAAATCCGATCAGTAGTTTTTGCGTGAGAGAGTAACAAACATACATACATAATATACCTACATTCTCACAAACTTTCGCATTTATAATATTAGTCGTAGGCTTATTATCGCCCAGTAAACTAACTATCTCTGACCCGCAGTGTACCTGAGTTTTACTCGTTTTCCAGGGAAATTTTGAGATATTCTTCTCTTCATCGAGTGGACGGTCAACCTGACCAATCCTGGTGTCAGAGTTATTGAGCCGCCAAAGGCCTCTGACATGGCTCATGTAACCGGCTTGGCTAATGTGGATATGTATAGCTGGTAAAAATAATCTTTTAAATCAGACTGTAATGTCCCACTGCAGGTCAAAGGCCTCTCATCTCACTGAAGATATCAATCTCAACAGGGAGTTTAATAAACTCTAACTAATTTTCTAATAAGGTAAAGTTTGTGAGTATGTTCGTTTGTATGTTGGAACTTATCTCCGGAATTACCAATCTGATTTTAGCAATTCTTTTTGTCATAGACAGCCATATTCAACGGCAAGGTTATAGGCTATTTTTCATCCCGAAATTCCCACGGGAACGAGCACAATACGGGTAAAACGATTGGGTAACGGATTGTCGTTTCTAACAAAATTAATCGTACCAAAATATGAAAGGAAAATTTAAATTAAAGTAATATTAGATGGCGCCAACATAGTCTAATATAATTAATAAAAAATACATTTTGCAACACAAATTGACAGTTGTATTAATTAGTAGTATATTTAAATAAATATATGCAAAATATGACACACATAACGTAAAGACCACTGCAGATCAAAGTCCTCTCACTGAAGATGTCAGTACAGCGTGGAGTACACGTAATCACAAGCGAGCACTAATGTAAAGTATCGTCCTATAAGACACTGCAGGTCAAAGTCCTCTCACTGAAGATGTCAGTACAGCGTGGAGTACACGTAATCACAAGCGAGCACTAATGTAAAGTATCGTCCTATAAGACACTGCAGGTCAAAGTCCTCTCACTGAAGATGTTAGTACAGCGAGGAGTACACGTAATCACAAGCGAGCACTAATGAAAAGTATCGTCCTATAAGACACTGCAGATCAAAGTCCTCTCACTGAAGATGTTAGTACAGCGAGGAGTACACGTCATCACAAGCGAGCACTAATGAAAAGTATCGTCCTATAAGACACTGCAGATCAAAGTCCTCTCACTGAAGATGTTAGTACAGCGAGGAGTACACGTCATCACAAGCGAGCACTAATGTAAAGTATCGTCCTATAAGACACTGCAGATCAAAGTCCTCTCACTGAAGATGTTAGTACAGCGAGGAGTACACGTCATCACAAGCGAGCACTAATGTAAAGTATCGTCCTATAAGACACTGCAGGTCAAAGTCCTCTCACTGAAGATGTCAGTACAGCGTGGAGTACACGTAATCACAAGCGAGCACTAATGTAAAGTATCGTCCTATAAGACACTGCAGGTCAAAGTCCTCTCACTGAAGATGTTAGTACAGCGAGGAGTACACGTAATCACAAGCGAGCACTAATGAAAAGTATCGTCCTATAAGACACTGCAGATCAAAGTCCTCTCACTGAAGATGTTAGTACAGCGAGGAGTACACGTCATCACAAGCGAGCACTAATGAAAAGTATCGTCCTATAAGACACTGCAGATCAAAGTCCTCTCACTGAAGATGTTAGTACAGCGAGGAGTACACGTCATCACAAGCGAGCACTAATGTAAAGTATCGTCCTATAAGACACTGCAGATCAAAGTCCTCTCACTGAAGATGTTAGTACAGCGAGGAGTACACGTCATCACAAGCGAGCACTAATGTAAAGTATCGTCCTATAAGACACTGCAGGTCAAAGTCCTCTCACTGAAGATGTTAGTACAGCGAGGAGTACACGTCATCACAAGCGAGCACTAATGTAAAGTATCGTCCTATAAGACACTGCAGATCAAAGTCCTCTCACTGAAGATGTTAGTACAGCGAGGAGTACACGTGATCACAAGCGAGCACTAATGTAAAGTATCGTCCTATAAGACACTGCAGATCAGAGTCATCGACTACATCTTTACAGTGTCAGACTCGCACGTTGCTTAACATTCGACTACTGAAAGTATTTATTTGACGTACCTCATTAAGTATTCCATGACCTGTAACTCCTCAGTATTGCATATTCAAACTGTATTTGAATGTATATGACTCATCTAGGTAGGTAATAAGTAGGTAATAATAATATGTATCATTACTCCTCACTGTACTGATATCTTCAGTGAGATGTCAGGCTTTTGCCCAGCTGTGGGACATTACAGGCTGATACTACTACTAGGTAGGTACCGTCCGGTCACGTGCGCACGCGGCGGGTGTACGTGATATGCAGTGTTGGCCCAAACGCCTCAGTGGTCTAGTGGTATATGCACTCGCCTGCCAAGACTGAAGTCCATGATTCAATTCCCGTTGTTAAAATAAGTTTAATTCACATCCAACCAAAATATTATAAAGGCACTAGCCGCGCCCCGCGGTTTCACCCGCATTGTACGCGTTCCCTCGGGAATTTCGGGATAAAAAGTGGCCTATGTCCTTTCTCAGGCTCTGGACTAACTGTGTACTAACGGACTAACTGTAGCTTTGGCGTAAACGTAACAGACAGACAGAGTTACTATCGGATTTATAATATTAGTTAGGATTATTGTATGATGCATAATAATCAGAATAGTAGCGTAATTTGACTGTAATGTTAACTCATTGCGATTGTTAAGCAACGTGCAGCTCGACCCCTACTTAGATGGGTGGCCGATAGTGATTATATAAGCGCTACCATGCCTTGGAGAGCACGTTAAGCAGTCGGTCCCGGTTGTATCACTCGTTAGACCATGTCTTCCTTTAGCCGGTCTAACAACTCCGACAGCAAGGTTGGACACTGACCTACACGAACTTACTTTAAAACTATAAATGTACTAGCAGTGCCCCGCGGTTTTACCCGCGCTGTACCCGATCCCGTAGGAATTTCGGGATGAAAAATAGCCTATAACCTTCCCGTTGAATGTGGCTTTCTATTACAAAAAGAATTATTCAAATCGGTTCAGTAGTTTCTGAGATTAGCGCGTTTAAACAAACAAACAAACAAAACAAACTCATCAGCTTTATAATATTAGTATAGACTAGCAGCGCCCCGCGGTATTACCCGCGTTGTTCCCGTTCCCGTGGGAATTTCGGAATGAAAAGTAGCCTTAACCTTCCCGTTGAATGTGGCTATCCATTACAAAAAGAATTTTTCAAATCGGTTCAGTAGTTTCTGAGATTAGCGCGTTTAAACAAACAAACAAACAAACAAAACAAACTCATCAGCTTTATAATATTAGTATAGATAGATAAATACCCAATCCCTACCCAAACTTCTTTTATCTATACACATACAAATAAAAAAGATCCAAATCCCTAAAGGACCTCCTTCTAAATTCAAATATAAAAAAAACGATCCCCAACAATCCTAGACCAGGTATCTCATTGGTCGGTTACAAAAAATCGGGTTCGTATTTCGAATAGACCAATAGTGATGTCTATGACAGATGCATGCTGCGCTGCGATTGGTCGGCTGGCATGCGCCGGCGCAACGCCTTAGATGCATTATTTGAATAGGGAACGCTAGAAAAAGATAGATGTATGTATGCATCTCTCTATTTGAAAAGCTTAACCGAATTTGAAATCGCGAAGGTTACGGTTAAGGTACTTTTATGTTTTTTAGAAATATATTAGTTATCTTATATCTCCGTCGTTTATGAACCGATTTTGATGATTCTTTCGGTTTATGAAAGGGTTTACTTTAATAATTTTCCCGTTTTTAACCAATTTCAAATAAAGGTAGTCCTCGTTAAAATTTACTTTGAACTTCTTTTTCCTTGTGAAAGTTCTATTTGTATGAAAGATAAATTTTGGGACCGAATTTTGAACCAGTTAACCTTAACCAAGCGATGTTAGTCCATTGTGATTGTTAAGCAACGTGCACCTCGACCCCTACTTGGATGGGTGGCCGATAGTGGCATTTCTATCTGAGCGCTACCGTGCTTCTGAGGGCACGTTAAGCAGTCGGTCCCGCTTGTTTCAATCGTTAGACCGTGTCGGAGGCCTTTAGGCGGTCTAAAAACTCCGACACCAGGGGTGGCCACTGACCTACTCGACAAGAAGAATTTACCTATATATAAGTACTAGCGGCGCCCCGCGGTTGTACCCGCGTTGTGCCCGTTCCCGTGGGAATTTCGGGATGAAAAATAGCCTATAACCTTCCCGTTGAATGTGGCTATCTATTACAAAAAGAATTATTCAAATCGGTTCAGTAGTTTCTGAGATTAGCGCGTTTAAACAAACAAACAAACAAAACAAACTCTTCAGCTTTATAATATTAGTATAGACTAGCAGCGCCCCGCGGTTTTACCCGCGTTGTCCCCTTCCCGTAGGAAATCCGGGATAAAATGTAGCCTATAGCCTTCCTCGATAAATAGACTATCTAACAGTGAAAGAATTATTCAAATCGGTTCAGTAGTTTCTAAGATTAGCGCGTTTAAACAAACAAACAAACAAACAAACAAACAAACAAACAAACAAACAAAACAAACTCTTCAGCTTTATAATATTAGTATAGATAACAAAAAATTACTTATGAAGCTTTATCTAGTTGTATACCGTATCTTGTAACCAAAAAATATAAATCCCATCAAAAAAATCACTACATACCTACGAGTATTATAAAACAAAGTCCCGGCCACGTCTGTCTGTGTGTCCGCGATTAACTCAAATACTGCTGCACGGATTTTGACGCGGTTTTCACCAATTGATAGAATGATTCTTCTAGAAAGTTTATATATTTAAAAATTTGCGAAATTCTTACGGAAACGGGCACAGTGCGGTTAAAACCGCAGGGCTCTACTGGTAACTTATAAAAAGCCTCGCTACTCAGTTCTTCTACCGTAAAAGTTGTGAAATGCATGTAATACCAAGTCGGTTAATTGATTCAGACCCTACTTAGGGGTCCTTCGGCCTTAAGTAACTAATAAGCTCCCCTAACAACCCCTTACAGACGATATCAATATTAAAATAATTTAATCTACACTAATATTATAAAGAGGAAAGGTTTGTTTGTTTGTAATGAATAGGCTCAAAAACTACTGGACCGTTTTTAAAAATTCTTTCACCATTCGAAAGCTACATTATCCACGAGTAACATAGGCTATTTTTCATCCCGAAATTCCCACAGGAATGGACACCACGCGGGTAAAACCGCGGGGCGCTGCTAGTTTTATTTATTTTGCTCGAACCGAATATATTGAGCACCAAAACCGACTAATTCGGCCGAATACAAATACTAGAAAAGACCGAATGAGCCGAATACCGAATACCGAATATTCGGCGCATCTCTACTACACTATAACACAGAACCGTCCTTTTTGAAGTTGGTTATAAAGGTCATCGGCCAGGCCACTTGCATCGATAGCTTATCATACTCTATATTATAGCTTTTTATTATATGTAATTAGTAGTGATAACAGTCTGCTGGCTGAGTGGGGCAGTGTCTTTATAGAAACACGTTAAGCAGTCGGTCCCGGTTGTTTCAATCGTCAGACCATGTCTTCCTTTAGGCGGTCTTACAACTCCGACAATAAACCTACTCGAACTTTTCACTACCTCACACTTTTACCCGTATTGTACCCGTTCCCGTGGGAGTTTCGGGTAAAGAAATACTTTTTCACGTTCCTCTTGGATGTGGCTATCCAATACAAAAAGAATTATTCGAATCGGACTGGTAGTTCCTGAGATAAGTACGTTAAAAAATCGAACAGCTTTATTATATTACTAGCTTCTTCATCCACGTTGTACAACGCGGGTAAAATCGCGAGGTGCGGTTAGTATTTGATAAAAGGTGATCCGTAAGGGTCATTTCTATTTTTTTACTGGCAAAGATATTATAGATTAGTCTTTACTGAGACAACTTATTCATATTCTCGACTTACTTATACTGATTTAATCATAAAAACAATTGAAAAATGACAAGTCCGTTGTCACAGTGGCAGTGAGAGCGCTTACTGTGTCGGGGGTTGCGGGGTCGGTCAACGGAGTAACAATATGTGAGACGTAGTTGTTGACGACGTCTGGGTGACAATTATATATTCTTATAAAGTATTTGTGTATGTATATGTAGTAGTATCAGTGAGTTAGATTCCATAACACAAGCTTAGAGCTTACTTGGTGTCTTATTAACCGTGAGTGAATTTGTCCGGGTATATTTTTATTCTTTCGAGTTAACTGTGGGTCAAACCTTGGGGACTTTATTTTATATTACTCAGAAAAGATTTAATAATTATCCTTATTCGTAATAATTTGATGAATAAGTGAATTACCACAAATGTAACGTCACGCCACACTGACCGATAAGCAGAGGACAACAAACCTGCACCTACACTACCCATCTACCTTTTGAAGCAAAACGCCAAAACGCAAAACGCCAACTTGGTTTTTTTGGCGTTTTGCGACTTCAAGTCTGAACACACTATATTTGTACTTATATTATATTTTGCCTAACAAAATTCAAATCACAAGTGATTTTATTTACTTAATGTATTTTATATTCAGCAAATCGACAAACATGTAAACGCAAAACGCCAATATGGCTACCTCTTCTAACAGTTTCCGAGGTTAAAGACAAAACCCCTGACACAAAAAAGGGGTGTAATGTGTTTGGCGTGCCTGTATGTCTGTCTATGGCGTCGTAGCTCCTAAACGCATGCACCGATTTTGATTTAGTTATTTTATTTCAAAGGTGCACGCAGAGTGTTCTTACTCGTAAATAAGATTGAATATAAAAGTAATAAGTTTATATTATACCACTAGTAGCGTCCCGTGGTTTTACCCGCGTTTCTGTAAGAATTTCAGGATAAAAATTAGCCTATAACCTTCCCGTTGAATGTGGCTATTACTAAAATAGTTATTTAATAAAATCGGTTCGTTCGTTTTTAAGATTAATACTACTGTTACTGTAGTTAGGTTACTCTCTACGGATAGTAGTCGTTACATGAGCCATGTCAGAGGCCTTTGGCGACTCAATAACTCTGACACCAGGATTGGTCAGGGTGACCATCCACTCGATGAAGAAGAAGACTGTTACTGTTAGCCCGTAATGTCCCACTGCTGGGCAAAGGCCTCCCCCCCCATTTCCACCACTCTTCTCGATTTTGTGCAACCAATTGCCAGTTGCCAGGCGTTTCTAAGATTAGTGCGTCCAAACAAACTGTTCATTTTTATTATATTAGTATAAACTAGCAGCGCCCCGTGGTTTTACCCGCGTTGTGTCCATTCCTGTGGGAATTTCGGGATGAAAAATAGCCTATCTTACTCGTGGATAATGTAGCTTTCGAATGGTGAAAGAATTTTTAAAAACGGTCCAGTAGTTTTTGAGCCTATTCATTACAAACAAACAAACAAAGTTTTCCTCTTTATAATATTAGTGTAGAAAGTGTAGATTAGTATACATCTGACATGTCACATTGGCATGCAGAATGTGACATTGTTACATGAACTAACGTGTCAACTAAATATAACTGTTGTATCAGCGCGTAATGTTCCACTGCAGGTCAAAGGCCTCTCGTCTCACTGAAGATATCAGTACAGTGAGAAGGATTAGGCGTAAATTTAAATAATATATTTAGGGTGGATTGCACAAGCATTTTATATTGTATTGCAATGTCGCTCGTTTCAAAATAGTGTTTCAGTGATATGAAATACTAGTCGCGCCCAGCGGTCTTACCCGCGTTGTACCCGTCCCTGTGGGAATTTCGGGATAAAATGTATCCCATATGTTATTCTGATGTATAACCTATATTATTGTAAACTTTCACTCAAATCCGTTCAGTAGTTTTTGCGTGAAAGAGTTACAAACATACATACATCCTCACAAACTCTCGCATTTATAAGACAATTTGAACGAAAAGCTTTTATTTCTTAAACATATTTAAGTACTCAATAGATTAAATTACTAGCAGTGCCCCGCGGTTTTACCCGCATTTTGCCCGTTCCTGTGAGAATTTCGAGAATTTTTATACATATAAACCTTCCTCTTGAATCACTCTATCTATTTAACAAACTGCATCAAAATCCGTTGCGTAGTTTTAAAGATCTAAGCATACATAGGGACAGACAGCGGAAAGCGACTTTGTTTTATACTGTGTAGTGAAGACTTCTTGAGCAAGCCCTAAGCTCTATCAGGGCGTGGTTAAGACAGCGAGTTACTAGCTGTATAGTAGGTGAGTTTAGTAGTATTCGCTGGTACGTCACACCTTTGCATATAATTCGCCAACACGCTGTAAAATCGCCATTCTGAACCACGCCTTTCTGTTATAAAATACTTATGTATTTTAAAAGAGAAATAATATAATTTTTCCAGGACCATTTTTTATGAATATTCACTTTTATTGTCGGTTGAAACGAGGTCTATCTGTTTTTTGTTTTTGAAGTTTTTAAGCTATTGCATAGCTTCTATCGCGGGCCTTGAGCGCGGGGACCAAATCCAAAAATACCGTAACGAAAAAAAACCTCACGCTTACCCGATCCGACGGGAAGGAGGTGTGGCTTGAAGGCCGTGCATCGTCTAACGTCGTTTCAGTTCGGCAGCCTTCGACACGGCGTTGTGTGCGATTGTGCGTTGGGGGTGAGAGAGGGGGGTGAGAGAGGGGGTGAGAGAGAGGGGGTGAGAGAGGCGGTGAGAGAGGGTGGTGAGAGAGGGTGGTGAGAGAGGGTGGTGAGTGAGGGTGGTGAGAGAGGGTGGTTAGAGAGAGGGTGAGAGAGAGGGTGAGAGAGGGGGTGAGTGAGGGTGGTGAGAGAGGGTGGTGAGAGAGGGTGGTGAGCGAGAGGGGGTGAGAGAGGGTGGTGAGAGAGGGTGGTGAGTGAGGGTGGTGAGAGAGGTTGGTGAGTCACCACCCTCTCTCACCAACCTCTCTCACCCCCTCTCTCACCACTGGTGAGAGAGGGGGTGAGAGAGGGGGTGAGTGAGGGTGGTGAGAGAGGGTGGTTAGAGAGAGGGTGAGAGAGGGGGTGAGTGAGGGTGGTGAGTGAGGGTGGTGAGAGAGGGTGGTGAGAGAGGGTGGTGAGCGAGAGGGGGTGAGAGAGGGTGGTGAGAGAGGGTGGTGAGAGAGGGGGGTGAGAGAGGGGAGTGAGAGAGGGTGGTGAGTGAGGGTGGTGAGAGAGGGTGGTGAGAGAGGGTGGTGAGCGAGAGGGGGTGAGAGAGGGTGGTGAGAGAGGGTGGTGAGTGAGGGTGGTGAGAGAGGGTGGTTAGAGAGAGGGTGAGAGAGGGGGTGAGTGAGGGTGGTGAGTGAGGGTGGTGAGAGAGGGTGGTGAGAGAGGGTGGTGAGCGAGAGGGGGTGAGAGAGGGTGGTGAGAGAGGGTGGTGAGTGAGGGTGGTGAGAGGGGGTGGTGAGAGAGGGGGTGAGTGAGGGTGGTGAGTGAGGGTGGTGAGAGAGGGTGGTTAGAGAGAGGGTGAGAGAGAGGGTGAGAGAGGGGGTGAGTGAGGGTGGTGAGAGAGGGTGGTGAGAGAGGGTGGTGAGCGAGAGGGAGTGAGAGAGGGTGGTGAGAGAGGGTGGTGAGAGAGGGTGGTGAGAGAGGGGGTGAGAGAGGGGGTGAGTGAGGGTGGTGAGAGAGGGTGGTTAGAGAGAGGGTGAGAGAGGGTGGTGAGTGAGGGCGGTGAGAGAGGGCGGTGAGAGAGGGTGGTGAGAGAGGGTGGTGAGAGAGGGGGTGAGTGAGGGTGGTGAGAGAGGGTGGTTAGAGAGAGGGTGAAAGAGGGGGTGAGTGAGGGTAGTGAGTGAGGGTGGTGAGAGAGGGTGGTGAGCGAGAGGGGGTGAGAGAGGGGGGTGAGTGAGGGTGGTGAGAGAGGGTGGTGAGCGAGAGGGGGTGAGAGAGGGGGGTGAGTGAGGGTGGTGAGAGAGGGTGGTAAGAGAGGGTGGTGAGAGAGGGTGGTGAGAGAGGGTGGTGAGAGAGGGTGGTGAGAGAGGGTGGTGAGAGAGGGTGGTGAGAGAGGGTGGTGAGAGAGGGTGGTGAGAGAGGGTGGTGAGAGAGGGTGGTGAGAGAGGGTGGTGAGAGAGGGTGGTGAGAGAGGGTGGTGAGAGAGGGTGGTGAGAGAGGGGGTGAGAGAGGGGGTGATAGAGGGGCGTGAGAGAGGGTGGTGAGAGAGGGTGGTGAGAGAGGGTGGTGAGAGAGGGGGGTGAGAGAGGGGAGTGAGAGAGGGTGGAGAGAGGGTGGTGAGTCAGGGTGGTGAGAGAGGGTGGTGAGAGAGGGGGTGAGAGAGGGTGGTGAGTGAGGGTGGTGAGAGAGGGTGGTGAGAGAGGGTGGTGAGAGAGGGGGTGAGAGAGGGGGTGAGTGAGGGTGGTGAGAGAGGGTGGTTAGAGAGAGGGTGAGAGAGGGGGTGAGTGAGGGTAGTGGGTGAGGGTGGTGAGAGAGGGTGGTGAGCGAGAGGGGGTGAGAGAGGGGGGTGAGTGAGGGTGGTGAGAGAGGGTGGTGAGCGAGAGGGGGTGAGAGAGGGGGGTGAGTGAGGGTGGTGAGAGAGGGTGGTAAGAGAGGGTGGTGAGAGAGGGTGGTGAGAGAGGGTGGTGAGAGAGGGTGGTGAGAGAGGGTGGTGAGAGAGGGGGTGAGAGAGGGGGTGAGAGAGGGGGTGAGAGAGGGGGTGAGTGAGGGTGGTGAGAGAGGGTGGTGAGAGAGGGTGGTGAGAGAGGGTGGTGAGAGAGGGTGGTGAGAGAGGGTGGTGAGAGAGGGTGGTGAGTGAGGGTGGTGAGAGAGGGTGGAGAGAGGGTGGTGAGTGAGGGTGGTGAGAGAGGGTGGTGAGAGAGGGTGGTGAGAGAGGGGGTGAGAGAGGGGGTGAGTGAGGGTGGTGAGAGAGGGTGGTGAGAGAGGGTGGAGAGAGAGGGGGTGAGAGAGGGGGTGAGTGAGGGTGGTGAGAGAGGGTGGTGAGCGAGAGGGGGTGAGAGAGGGTGGTGAGAGAGGGTGGTGAGAGAGGGTGGTGAGAGAGGGTGGTGAGAGAGGGTGGTGAGAGAGGGTGGTGAGAGAGGGTGGTGAGAGAGGGTGGTGAGAGAGGGTGGTGAGAGAGGGTGGAGAGAGACGGGGTGAGAGAGGGTGGTGAGTGAGGGTGGTGAGAGAGGGTGGTGAGAGAGGGGGGTGAGAGAGGGTGGTGAGTGAGGGTGGTGAGAGAGGGTGGTGAGAGAGGGTGGTGAGAGAGGGGTGTGAGAGAGATGGTTGAGAGAGAGGGGTGAGAGAGAGGTATGAGAGAGGGGTGAGAGAGAGGGGTGAGAGAGGCGGGAGGGGTGAGAGAGAAGAGGCGGGAGCGGTGAGAGAAGAGGCGGGAGGGGAGAGAAGAGGCGGGAGGGGTGAGAGAGAGAGGAGGCGGGAGGGGTGAGAGAGAGAGAGAGAGAGGAGTCGGGAGGGGTGAGAGAGAAGAGATATCAAATAATATATCAAATATAATTGCATAAGTTGATACAAAATGCTATGCAATAGCTTCACCGCGGCAGTCCCCGAGTGCCACACGTCTTTTTAAATGTATTACATTATACACGGTGATCCATAACTTACTTGTGGTTTACTTGAAATAATTAATATCTCTTAAAATATGGGTTTTTGGACTATACGTTATATAACTTTATATACTCTAATTAGGCTCTAAAATCGTTGGTTTAAATCTTTCGGGTTATTAAGGCTCACCGTGTATAATGAAGTCTATTTATAAAAAGGGAATTAATAATGTTTTGAACACTATTAAAAAAACTGTCAAAATTATTTAAAATAAATATATGTATATAGGTACCTGGACATATAACGGACGGTGAATTAGACCCAAAGTAAGCTCTAAACTTGTATTATGGAATCTAACTCACTGATACTACTACATATCCATACAAAAAAATCTAGTGGTGGTAACAGTTAAGAATATAATATAAGTAAAAAATATATTTTTCGAGATAGCAACAAAAATAAAAATTCAAAAAATGTAGCCACAACAAAAAATTATTTCATCCACACCCAAGTATTATAAATTATGTAAAATTTCAAAGATCTTTTCAGCATGCATATACCTACATACAGACACACAAAAACATATAAATATGGCAAACTATTAATAGTAATACTAGTAAATAAGTTAATCAATTAAAAAATTAAGATATACAACTAAAAAGGCCAACAAAATAAGGCTTTAAACGTAAAAGCTTCAAAGAAAATTCAACTTACCAATCCAATATGGCCGCCAACAAAGAACTCTCACAAATCCAAAGTACAGTAAAAAAACAATATTTTAACCAAAAAAAATAAGATTATTCAACACAAAGACTTAAAATAATGACTTAAAAAGATATTTTAGGTGTTTTTCTTGTATTTTTCAGCGGGTTTAACGAGACATGCACTCTGCTAGGTGCATCAAGTCAGACTGAGCTGAATTGCATCGATTTACGCACACATACAAGAGTACTGCGTCGTTCAATACATACAGACATTACTGCACATGTGTGCGACAGACGAGTACTTTCTTTTTTGAAGTCGCTTGACTTAAAACCCTGGGTAGAGCTGTTTTTGAAGTGACTTAAAATCGCGAAAATCGTACAGAGAAACATTTTGGAGAAGTATTGTTAACGTTTTAGCGAGTAAATAAGCTGTCGAGTTAACTAGTTTAATAGCAAGTGAGCGGCATAGATTAATTAGTTTCTTTTTTATAATTCGCTCACTAACAGATCTCACACGAAACCATATCTTATACGTAATAGGCACAAACACTGATGTCAAATTCAACATCTACTAGGTACAGTAGTACCCGGTTTATACCCGTATCTTTACGAATTTCGGGATAAAAATTACCCAAAATTTTCCTGTTGAATTTCTCTATCTTTTGGTGGAAACCGCATGTAAATCTGTCAAGTAGTTATTGAGATTTTTGCGAAAATACTCGTATATAAAATATCGTAGATGTTCCGGGGGACTTAGTACAAATACTAATGTAATACAAATTGTATACTTTCATACGATACTAGCTGTGCCCCGCGGTTTCACCCGCAGCGCCCCCGTTCCCGTGGGAATTTTGAGATTTTTATTCCTTATTTTTTTTAATATAAAAACCTTGTCCTGGCAATTACACATTAAAAAAAGAATCATGCAATTTGGTGCAGTCGTTCTGAAGTTATGCGCTTAGCAACAGATTCAGCGATTCATTTTTATATTATAGATTACAATGTACACTATTGTGATCGATTTTCCAGCCGAAGAAGATTCCTTCTGAAGAGGAAAAAAGGTTAGTGATTTCATTCCATTCTTACTCCATCACTGTACCCTTCTCCTCAACGGAAGACTTTGTCTTTGATTGAAAATAAGTCGTGATGGTTTGAATATGAACTCTCAGAGTAGCCTATGTCCTTTCTCAGGCTCTGGACTAACTGTGTACCAAATTTCATTAAAATCGGTTCTGTAGTTTTGGCGTGAAAGCGTGACACACAGACAGACAGAGTTACTGTAAAGTTCCTTCAAAGTATTTGTTAGTTATCTCTTTTCTTTTCTTTGACATCGATCAAACAAGCGAGTGTACTATCTACTAGCCAGCGAATCCTGGATGGGTGACCGATAGAGGTATTATCGGAGCGCTACCGTGACGATAGGGCACGTTAAATTGTCGGTCCCGGTTGTTTCAATCGTTAGACCATGTCGGAGGCCTTTAGGTGGTCTTTAAACTCCAACACCAGGGTTGGCCACAGACCTATGCGTACTAATTAACTAGTTATTCAAAAAAACAGTGTATTTGGCTTATGTTACTCGCTTTCTATGTACTCGCTAACTTCTTCTTCTTATCGAGTGGATGGTCAACCTGACCAATCCTGGTGTCAGAGTTATTGAGCCGCCAAAGGCCTCTGACATGGCTCATGTAACGACTACTATCCGTAGAAAGTAACCGGGACCGACGGACTCGCTAACTAGCAACTTGTAAACTGGCTACATTTAACAACGGTTTAGAGGATAATTTACTTGAAGCTTAACATTTAACTAAGGTTTTTTTAAACTTACACAATTTGAATACATAGGCAAAGTATTCTGTTTTTTTCGCAGTAGAAAAATTATAAAGCAACCAGCCACGCCCTACGGCTTTACCCGCATTGTGCCCGTTCCCGAGGGCATTCCGGGATGAAATTAGCTTATTAACTTCCCGTTAAATGTGGCTATCCTTTACAAAATGAATTATTTAAATCGGATTGGTAGTTTCCGAGATTAGCGCGTTCAAACAAACAAACTCTTTAGCTTTATAATATTAGTATAGATAGATTTAACACTATTTTAACCATATTGCCTTATTGCCATATTGCCCCATAATGCCTGGGGCAATCAAACTCGCTAGCTATTCAACTCGCTAGATCACAGCTTGTAAATTCGCTTACTATGCACAATACTTAATTCCTGACCTATCTCAATTTTAAATTCATTGACTACAAGCCGAGCCCCGCGGTGTTACCCGCGTTGTACCCGTTCCCGCAAGAATTTCGGGATAAAATGTATCCCATGTGTTATTCTGATGTATAACCTATATTACTGTAAAGTTTCATCCAAATCCGTCCAGTGGTTTTTGCGTGAAGGAGTAACAAACATACATACATATACATACATACATATACATACATACATCCTCACAAACTTTCACATTTATAATATTAGTAGGATAGTAGGAATAATTGAGAGATATCTACTAATACATATTATAAAGAAGTAAAATTTGTATATGATTGATGTTGCCAGTCTCTATTGTGGTCAGTCACCCCCCTCCCCCACCCCTGTTTAAGAACCTTGCGAAATTTTGCCCCAATGCTCTACAGTGGCATGACATATGTCATTTGAAAGCTCTTGAAGAGTTGTACAAGTATCCCCTTAACGGTTATATTGAAATCGACGGCCAACTCGGTTTTTTCGACCACCAGTGTCAATTCTTCGGTGGTCGAAAACACTAAGTATAGTACAGCAAGTAAATCCGAAAAACATGCAAGTATGTAGTAGACAAAGAAAAGCGGCTCAAAAGTACCTTCTTGAGGGACGCTCACAAAAAAAGTACTAAAAATCTCGCGAGTGCACTGTTTTATCAATTATTTTATACCGGTTTCGTTTCAAACAACTAAACTCTGCCAGTCTTTCAAAAAACACCTTTATCAAACGCATTTAAAGTCGATTTTCTTTTGTGTATATATCAAAAGCTTGAGCCAAGTCTTTGTGTAGTAACTATGTTTTATTCTGCGGTAGCTATGTCTGTTACTATGTGCGTTTTGAGTTTATTTTTTAAGCAATTGCTGAAAGGGGAAACTGGCCTTAATTTTATTTAAATTTGAGTAAAATTAAGCTTGCATAGGTGACGCCAGCCCTGGTGTCGGAGATATTAGACCACCTAAGATAAGGAGACAGTCTAATGATTAAAGCAACCAGGACCGAAAATTTAACGTGTCCAACTAACCTATCAACAGCCTCCGTGGTCTAGTGGTTTGAGCGCTCGACTCACGATCCGGAGGTTCCGAGTTCGATTCCCGGTGGGGATATCTCACAAAAATCTCTTTGTGAGTCTGCCCTCAGTTTGGTTAGGGAATTGCAGGCTGAATCACCTGATTACCCGAAAAGTAAGATGATTCGGAGGGCACGTTAAGCCGTCGGTCCCGGTTCTTTCTACGGATAGTAGTCGTTACATGAGCCATCCACTCGATAAGAAGAAGAACTAACCTATAAAAAAATTCTGTGCTATACCATACTTAGATGCCGCAATCGACCCCTCATCCAAGTGATTTCCGAGCTTAACAGGTTGACCCTCGCTTAATCAAATTAAAAATAGTATTTCCTTCCCAACTAACTGCAGATACAAGACCCCACTAAATCTGCGAAAATAACACTAGCGTGATCTACAAAGTTAAGCAACGTGCGGCTCGGCCAGTACTGTGATAGGTACTGTCATTTCTGAGCGCTACCGTGCTTTGCAGAGTACGTTAAATAGTCGGTCCCGGTTGTTTCAATCGTCAGACCATGTCGTCCTTTAGCCGGTCTAACAACTCCGACACCAGGGTTGGACACTGACCTAAGCGAACTTACTTGCAAGACCCTCAGTACCAAACAGGTCAATAAATATTACAATTTTTTTTTGGGGTAACTCAAGGACAATTCAAAAATCTAGTTTCTTTTGAACACCTTACATTAAGAGGGTGCATATAAATATATTATTATAATCACAATCACATCACTATTGGTCTAGGATAGCTGAGCGAAGGGCATTAACAATGTGCGTAGATTATAGATATCGTCTATGACCCTAGTTGAAAAGCACATTATATAAACCATAGAACATATGGGGTGCCATAGATAATGACCGTAGATTATAGGAGTCTATAGTTTATATAGTATTCTATATTAATTTTCGACTAGGGTATTATAGAACGATACTTTACATTAGTTATTTAGTTACTTTAGATAATCTACACTAATATTATAAAGAGGAAACTTTGTTTGTTTGGTTGTAATGAATAGGCTCAAAAACTACAGAACCGTTTTAAAAAAATCTTTCACCATTCAAAAGCTACATTATCCAAGAGTAACATAGGATATTTTTTATCCCGAAATTCCCACAGGAATGGACACAACGGGGGTAAAATGTTAAATAAAATAATTATAATAAACCCGGACAAATTCGCTCACGGTTAATTAGACCCAAAGGAAGCTCTAAGCTTGTGTTATGGAATCTAACTCACTGATACTACTACATATTGCCAGTAAAAAAAATCAAAAACAGTTATTATCAGCATTTTAGCTAAAAACTGGTTTGTCCCTTTCCGACATATGCTATTTTCTGAAGAGCAAAAGAGACAAAACAATTTATAACAGTGTTTTAGTTTTAATCTCTTTGTGAGACTGACCTCAGTTTGGTTAGGGCATTGCAGGCTGAATCACCTGATTGCCCGAAAAGTAAGATGATTCCGTGCTTCGGAGGGCACGTTAAGCCGTCGTTGGTCCCGGTTACTTTCTACGGATAGTAGTCGTTACATGAGCCATGTCAGAGGCCTTTGGCGGCTCAATAACTCTGACACCAGGATTGGTCAGGGTGACCATCCACTCGGTGAAGAAGAAGATTAAAGAGCGTTTTAATAAGGCGTTTAATCGTACTAATATTATAAATGCGAAAGTTTGTGAGGATCTTTATTGCTCTTTCACGAAAAAACTACCGAACGGATTTGGATGAAACTTTACAGTAATATAGGTTATACATAATAATAACACATGGAAAACATTTTATCCCGAAATTCCCGCGGGAACGGATTCAATGCAGGTAACTCCGCGAGGCGCTGCTAGTTAAAAAATATTGCCAGTTAAAAGCTTAAAATGATGTGACAAGAATACTTCATTCAATGAAGACATTATAATTACTGGTTATTAGATATGAGGTGCCTAATTAGTTTGTGTCAAATGACATAACAGATTGTCATATTATACTAAGTGCACATTGTGCTGCAATACCGAAGAAGAAAGAATTCATACTTGAGAAGTGAAAAAGAGTACAGTGGTATGTGTTCTCTCACTGTCTCGGGGGTCACGGGTTCGATGCAACGGAGTAACAATATGTGAGACATAGTTATGAATGCCTGGGTGTCGATTTATATATCTATACTAATAATAGAAAGCTGAAGAGTTTTTGTTTGTTTGTAACTCCGAAAATGGAGGTTCGATTCGAATAATTATTTTTATAATGGATAGCCACATTTAACGGAAAGAGTGATGACGTTAAGCCGTCGGTCCCGGTTACTTTCTACGGATAGTAGTCGTTACATGAGCCATGTCAGAGGCCTTTGGCGTCTCAATAACTCTGACACCAGGATTGGTCAGGGTGACCATCCACTCGATGAAGAAGAAGAAGAAGCGGCAATAAGCTCTTAGGAAAACTAATGATACGGAGTGAAAGCATCTTACATCTGTTAATCGATTAATTAATGAATTGCAGCGCTCTTATTATTCCATTAACTAATTAGGTTAACTCATCCTGATTGTTAAACGTGCAGCTCGCCCCCTACTTGGATGGGTGGCCGATAGTGGCATTTCTATCTGAGCTCTACCGTGCTTCGGAGAGCACGTTAAGCAGTCAGTCCCGGTCGTTTCACCCGTCAGACCATGTCTTCCTTTAGCCGGTCTAACAACTCCGACAGCAAGGTTGGACACTGACTCGAACTTTCAGTTCACTAATAAATTCATCAGCGTTTCTTTTTCGTTTCTTTTCCGCCGTGAGGAACCTGGCGCTGCAACTCTCCATCCCCGGTCGAAGATCCAAAGGCAGACCCAAGACAAGGTGGACGGGTGTAGTGTCCAAGGATATGGCTCTTCTTCACCGAGTGGATGGTTCAGGTTGACCAATCCTGGTGTCAGAGTTATTGAGCCGCCAAAGGCCTCTGACATGGCTCATGTAACGACTACTATCCGTAGAAAGTAACCGGGACCGACGCCCTCCAAAAAATCTATAATCTATGAGTGAAAGATGAAAAATGAAAACTGAAAATGTATGAAAAATGAACCGAATATACCTTTAGCAGTTTGAAACGAACGAGATAAGTTATATATACGTATATATGTATATCTTATCTTATATTTAAAATTCTCGTGTCACAGTGTTCGTTCGCGTACTCCTCCGAAACGGCTCGACCGATTCTCATGAAATTTTGTCAGCATATTGAGTAGGTCTGAGAATCGGCCAACGTCTATTTTTCATCCCGAAATTCCCGCGGGAACGGGTACAACGCGGGTGAAACCGCGGGGCGCAGCTAGTATACGTATATATATCTGTATATATAAAGTATAGTGCAGACACGGAAGTTCGAGTTCAATGACCTGCGCGAGACTGCCAGAGGTGAGGGCGTGGTCGTGGTGGGAGCGATTTTATAAGCGGCAGCGGTTTGTAAAAGCTTAAACAATGTTATATTATCTTATGTAAGAAAATGCTATTAACTTCCTAATATATAATAATATAAATTCACTCACGGTTAATTAGACCCAAAGTAAGCTCTAAGCTTGTGTTATGAAATCTAACTCACTGATACTACTACATATACATACACAAATACTTTATAAGAATATATAATCGACACCCAGACGTCGTCAACAACTATGTCTCACATATTGTTACTCCGTTGACCGACCCCGCAACCCCCGACACAGTGAGCGCTCTCACTGCCACTGGGACAACGGACTTGCCTAACTAAGAAGATCTAAAAATTCGATTTGAACAATTTTATATTTCATTGTCACATTCAACTTCAACAGGAAAATTACAGACTATTAAGCTATTGCATAGCTTCTATCGCGGGCCTTGAGCGCGGGGACCGAATACAGAAATTCCGTAACGAAAAAACCTCACGCTCCAAAACCTCATGCTCCTCAAACATTGCCTACGTATATGCCCAGAACACAACGTTAGCGCGATGCACATTCAGCACACTAACGCCATCTAGTGATATAAAAAATAACTATGCAATAGCTTTACCGCGGCAGTCCCCGAGTGCCACACGTCTTTTTTTTATCCCAAAATTCCCATACAGTAAAAAAAGGTATCCGGAATCGAAGTAGCGCTCGTGACGTAGTTTGACTAAGCGATGTTAGTTCATTGCGATTGTTAAGGAACGTGCAGCTCGACCCCTACTTGGATGGGTGGCCAATAGTACAATTTCTATCTGAGCGCTACCGTGCTTCGGAGGGCACGTTAAATTGTCGGTCCCGGTTGTTGCAATCGATAGACCATGTCGAAGGCCTTTGGGCGGTCTAAAAACTCAGACGCGTCTTGGTTGACCACTGACCCGGTTTTCCTTACAATAGTTAAAATGTAGCCTTTTGTGGTAAAATTTTCCAACCGTAAACGATTTGGAAACTTTTGAAGAGGAAAAAGGTTTAAAGATTTAATTCCATTCTTACCGTCACCCTTTTCCTCAACGGAAGAAGTTGTCTGGTTCAAAAATCAGTCACGATGGTTTAAACTTTAACGCAAGAAAAACACGAACTTACTTATCGTCTTGACATACTAAAGTCTCCGAAGACATCCGCTTCTCTCTCCGCTAACACCATAGCCACACCCCAAACCCCGACCGTCAAGTCTAAAACCCAGACAGCTATCTCCATCTCAGTCACTCTCACACACTAATATACGCGCGTCTCTTTCTAACACACAGTTTTGACAACGTAATATGGATTTTGGGAGTACTTATACTAAACCTATAGATGTAGATTTTATCAAATTTTGAAGTAGTCTGCAGTGCTGCAGTGCTGTTGTTATCCTGAAGGAATTTCGGGGTTTTATGAAGTCCCTATTGTGAAATGTATGAGAGTGTTTTCAAGCTAAGAGATAGACTATTTTCAGTATGATTTTTTTTCATGATAGAGCGTGTTTTGAGAGCTTTTAAACAGCTTCAATCTAAACGAAATATGATAAGAGTTGGGCTATTCTGTCCCACTGTTGGGCAAAGGTTGTGAATGGAGAAAATGTTATTAGTTGGAATGTTAGCAGATTCGATACCCGGGTGTAGTATGTGTATTATCAAATATATTTGAAAATATTTTGCTCTAGAAATCTGCAGTGTCTTATAAGACGATACTTTACATTAGTGCTCGCTTGTGATTACGTGTACTCCTCGCTGTACTAACATCTTCAAAAGGACTTTGATCTGCAGTGTCTTATAGGATGATACTTTACATTAGTGCCCGCTGGTGATTACGTGTACTCCTCGCTGTACTAACATCTTCAAAAGGACTTTGATCTGCAGTGTCTTATAGGACGATACTTTACATTAGTGCTCGCTTGTGATTACGTGTACTCCTCGCTGTACTAACATCTTCAGTGAGAGGACTTTGATCTGCAGTGTCCTATAGGACGATACTTTACATTAGTGCTCGCTTGTGATTACGTGTACTCCTCGCTGTACTGACATGTTCAGTGAGAGGACTTTGATCTGCAGTGTCATAGTACGATACTTTACATTATTGCTCGCTTGTGATTACGTGTACTCCTCGCTGTACTAACATCTTCAGTGAGAGGACTTTGATCTGCAGTGTCCTATAGGACGATACTTTACATTAGTGCTCGCTTGTGATTACGTGTACTCCTCGCTGTACTGACATGTTCAGTGAGAGGACTTTGATCTGCAGTGTCTTATAGAACGATACTTTACATTAGTGCTCGCTTGTGATTACGTGTACTCCTCGCTGTACTGACATGTTCAGTGAGAGGACTTTGATCTGCAGTGTCATAGTACGATACTTTACATTAGTGCTCGCTTGTGATTACGTGTACTCCTCGCTGTACTAACATCTTCAGTGAGAGGACTTTGATCTGCAGTGTCCTAAAGGACGATACTTTACATTAGTGATATCTACCTTTGTTTAATAGAAAGCTGCCTTTCTCTGGCCTCTATTTATCTGATAAGCCACTGATATCGCTATCGGTAATCAGTCACTTACCCAATCTATCAGTAGAATCATCAAAATTGGATTAGTACAAGGACGTTATGACGTGGAGATCAAAATTTGGTATTTTTATTTCAAATGGCTCGTGTAGATTTTATTATTAGTAGTGCCCCGCGGATTTACCCTTTCCTGCGGGAATTTCGGGATAAAAGGTTGCCTATAACTTGCTTCTTGATTGTCACTGTCATAAAACAACAGATTATATTTGAAACTCAATATTCTGTGCATAATTTGACGTCTCGTGTCAAAACTTAAAAATAATATTACCACAACTCTTCGGTCTAGTGGTATGTTCACTCGTCTGCTAAGACTGAGGTCCCGGGTTTAATTCCCCGGTTGAGAAAAAAGTTCTAAAGGGAGTCATGTTTGTATGGTCAATGTGATTCCTTAGTCGAATCTACAATTCATTTTGTGATGAACATTCTTTATCGGAATTTAAGGAAGATTGTGTTGTATTTTATTGAAATTTATCCCCGAGGTTTAAAATTAACAAAATGAACGAAGTCAAAAAGCAATTAAAAGTCTTATTAGGTCAAAGTCAAAGTCAAAATATTTTTATTCAATTTTGTAACGCCTCGGTGGTCTAGTGGTATGTGCACTCGCCTGCCAAGACTGAGGTCCCGGGTTCAATTCCCAGGTCGAGCGAAAACATGTTTCCTACTTTTCAAACATGGCTCGGGTTTGAGATCACCAACCCGCATTAGGCAAGCGTGGTGATTATGCCTGAAACCTCCTCACTGTACTGATATCTTTAGTGATACGTTTGCCCAACAGTGGAACATTACAGGCTAATACTTTTTTATACTTTGGCCCCAAAGAGGCTCTTTGAACACCACGTAACCATACTGGTTTCAAAAGTTTAAGTGAACACTACTCATTTTTAATTGAAACTACGTTCACGGATACACTTCGCTTTTATTTTACACTAGCAGCGCCCCGCGGTTTTATCCACGTTGTGTCCATTCCTGTGGGAATTTCGGGATGAAAAATAGCCTATGTTACTCGTGGATAATGTAGCTTTCGAATGGTGAAAGAATTTTTAAAAACGGTCCAGTAGTTTTTGAGCCTATTCATTACAACCAAACAAACAAAGTTTTCCTCTTTATAATATTAGTGTAGATTTTTATCTGACGTTTCGGCTCTACAGGAACCGTGCTCACAGAAGACTGACGTAACCATTTCGACTTCTTTGCGAGTGAAGTTGCGGGTAACAACTAGTAAGTATATAAGACTTAAAAGAAACTAATATTTTCATTGAAGTTACCAACAATTTAAAACAAACGAAAACACAAAACCATTCACAATTAATTATTTGGCAGATTTCCAATTGAAGCTGGCAACATTCCTACATTAAAGTAATTGAATTTAAATCGTTTTGATGAGGGCAACACTATGTTAATGTGAATTCTTGAATAACTCTATGTGGGGTTAAGTTAGGTTTAAAAATAGACTTATTTTAACCTATGAAGTTAACATTAGTCTTTTCTAACAGATTTTTAGTGACAGACATTTTGTCTGTTAGACCACATGATTGTACCAGTTGTTGTTAGACTGCCTAGAGACTGGACTGCGTCGAACAAACCCGTCTATAGATTGTCTAGACTATTCTGTGATGGTACTCATCGCGATTGTTAAGCAACGTGCAGCTCGACCCCTACTTGGATGGGTTGAAAGTGGAATTTATGTGTGAGCGCTACCGTCCTTGGTTAAACTGTGGGTCCCTATTGTATTGGTTGACCATGTTAGAGGGCTTTAGGTGGTTTAAAGACTTCGACACCAGGTTTGGATACTAACCTACCCGCACCTACTTATTTAGGAAACATTTTTATAATTAACCTTTATGAATGGCAGGAAAAAATAATTCATTCGAAATTAACACATCATCATTTTTTAAATCGGTTGAAAAACCAATAAAAATACAAGCTACATAAAAAAGTCCCCAAAAAAATTTAAACGTCATCTGTCAAAAATAAATCAAACTAGAAAAAGCGGGAAGCGTTGTGATTGGTCGACCCTTTTTTTTAAGGGGCCCGGCCGCGGCTAAGAATGGTAAACATAATGCCAAGGCACATACCTAATGATAAAATCTCTGGCCCTTTTCTATTAATAGACCAATAGACGAGGACTTTGTCTATGGGTTGGGTTGTTTTTTAATTAGGAAGGTTTTATTTGAACAAGTGTTAAGTGTGACGAGACATTTTAAAGCCACAGAGTTAACTTTTTTACCCGACTGCGACAGAAGGAGGGTTTTTGTTTAAAACTTTAATTTTTTTATAAAAAATTCGGTTGAGTAACATAGCCCCGTCATTTATACCTATATATCCTATCCTATATTTCCCATAGTATAACCAAAACTACGGGAATCAACCAAAATTAACCCCAATTCATTGATTCAAATACTATTTATAGGAAAAGTAATGTAAAATACTTGAAAGATTGCCAAAAATGTGTCAAATTCAGGTCTAACATAGAAAAAACTAGATTTTATTAAATTTCTACTCTACGATAGATTAAAAACCTATAAACAGAGAATTAATCCTACTAATATTATAAATGCGAAAGTTTGTGAGGATGTATGTATGTATGTATGGATGTATGTATGTATGTATGGATGGATGTATGATGTATGGATGGATGTATGTATGTATGGATGGATGTATGTATGTATGGATGGATGGATGTATGTATGTATGGATGGATGTATGTATGTATGGATGGATGTATGTATGTATGGATGGATGGATGGATGGATGTATGTTTGTTGCTCTTTCACGCAAAAACTACTGAATGGATTTGGATGAAACTTTACATTAATATAGGTTACACATCAGAATAACACATGGGATACATTTCATCCCGAAATTCCCGCGGGAACGGGTACCACCTGGGTGAAACCGCGGGGCGCAGCTAGTCTTTAATACAAGACAATACTTTTAATTTTAAAAACCTTTTTTTTAATTGAAAATTGTAAAGACAATTGGAATGTATTTTATAATATCTATGGTATATCTAGACTCCAAATTGACTGAAGACGGTACAGGACAAAGGCCTTTTAGGTCTTTATCAAACACGAGATACGAGCGAAGAGTAAATTAAAAACACAATTCGCTTCAAATCTATTCTAATTTTTTGTTTGTTAATCTTATCTCAACAACTGCCAGTCCGATTTGAATAATTATTTTTGTAATGAATATCCACATTCAACGGGAAGGTTAAAGCCTATTTTTCATCCCGAAATTCCCACGGGAACGGGTTCAACGCGGGCAAAACGAGGGGCGAATGGTCTGTACTTATAAAAGTAAATTCGTGTAGGTCAGTGTCCAACCCTGGTGACGGAGTTGTTAGACCGGCTAAAGGAAGACATGCTCTGACGAGTGAAACAACCGTGACCGACAATTTGACGTGGCTTATGTCTCCGACAATCCCACGTCTAAAACAATCGGGACCGACAATTTAACGTGCCCTAATCACTCATGACGTATGTTACTAAGTATGTATTCTACAGACCTCGAGGCGCCCCGGTTAGTTATCAGTGCTTATCAGGCAGGCGTAGCTTATCAGTAGGCATGCAAAATAATCTAAATTGTAGCGTTCTTTGTTCGCCTGTGACTAACGTTGATTCTGAGCGATTTGGCGAGTTGGGAGCGAGTTTTGTAGCGTGATTATAAGCGTGACATTCGGTAACTCACAACGCATTTAAATTGTCATACAAGACATTGACATTGTCAAAATCACTACATAGTATAAAACAAAGTCGCTATTTTTGTCTGTTTGTCTGTATGCTTAAATCTTTAAAATTACGCAACGGATTTTGATGCGGTTTTTTGTAATAAGTAGGTTGAGTGATTCAAGAGGAAGGTTTTGCGTAGCTAGACGAACAAAACAAAGATATATAGAGAGGTTTAAATCGCAGACAGTCACCTTTCATCTCAAAACTCTTTTAACATTTTGTAACCAAACCAAATAAGGCATATCGCTTTAATTTTAATCTGTTGACATTTAATTCGCCATTACAGACGGACAGACAAGTTACGACGGGTAACGACCTTGAAACTCAGACGTAGAGGCGTCTAGAGGCCATTAATATGCGAAGCAGGCGCACCCGCGGCCGCTTGCTAGTATTATTACCATCGTTACCACACTAGATCACATACCTCTCACTGAAGATGTTAGTACAGCGAGGAGTACACGTAATCACAAGCGAGCACTAATGTAAAGTATCGTCCTATAAGACACTGCAGATCAAAGTCCTCTCACTGAAGATGTCAGTACAGCGAGGAGTACACGTGATCACAAGCGAGCACTAATGTAAAGTATCGTCCTATAAGACACTGCAGATCAAAGTCCTCTCACTGAAGATGTCAGTACAGCGAGGAGTACACGTCATCACAAGCGAGCACTAATGTAAAGTATCGTCCTATAAGACACTGCAGATCAAAGTCCTCTCACTGAAGATTTTAGTACAGCGAGGAGTACACGTGATCACAAGCGAGAACTAATGTAAAGTATCGTCCTATAAGACACTGCAGATCAAAGTCCTCTCACTGAAGATGTTAGTACAGCGGGGAGTACACGTAATTACAAGCGAGCACTAATGTAAAGTATCGTCCTATAAGACACTGCAGATCAAAGTCCTGTAGTAGTATAAGTGAGTATGTATTCTGTGACAGTATATAATTCAGGTATTTAGCGTAATAAAGTTAGTCTTGCTCTGTACTTCGTTCGTTTCACTTGAAACCCCATACTCCCACCTTACATGGCGACCCTGCCGAAGAAGGAGTCCGCTCGGTAACGCGATGCGCGTCCCTTTTTAGGAGTGGAATTTTTGTGGAACTATTTTGATGGACTAATAAATAATCATGGAGTTAGATATACTTTATTCGTGCCCGCAAATATACGTGCAAAAAAAGACATGGGGAAACAACAATCAAAAGAAGAGACAATAATAGTGCAAAATGCAGCAGCAGGCGACAATAATTCACACTTGGAGGAAGTCAGAGTACACCTTTCCACTATTAACATATTATTGGGAATAATTGTACTGATCATATGTGTTGGAGTAATATATTGCGTTTATCGAACGTATAAGAGGTGCCACATGAAGTGGATATCGTCGGAAATAACCCGGAATACGTTGCGGAGGTCCCTATTCCGTCAGTTCCAGCAGCCCGTTCTTCCCATGGCCGCAGCAGACGAGACTTACCAGCCAGGCCAGGCCGTATACTCCAAGGCGAAAGTGTGAGTGCAGTGCGAAAATAATTAAATCGTAGCACGTACGTGCGTAGTGCCGTGTATTATAGTGTCAAATATATTATTATACGTCTTGGGAAAACATATCCATGGACCGTATTTTAAGTAATGAACTTTATCGTATAATTATGCGCTCATTTTTGTTTTGTTTTTAAAAATTATTAATCACTTAAAATGTTTACTCTTGATGTATTTACGTGCGTACTACATATTATATTGGTGGTAAGTTATGGCTTTTGTTTTAAATCAGTTATATGAAGAATTAAAGAAAGTAAAATCATATTTAATTAAAATTGGACCAAGTAGACGACAGGGGAATATATTACAAATTAAGCTAAAGGAAGCGAATGTTATTTTTAATGAGTATACCAGTTGGTTATTAAATTTCAAAAAAGAGATAAGTGAGGGAAAATTTAAATGTGAGGAGATATCGCTTTATGAGAATTCATGTAGAAAGTTCGATTTGTTATATAAGGATATTTTACACTTGTGTGCCGATTGTGTTGAAAACAAAGGTTGTAACGAAATGGATACTTTTGATTTAAAAACGGCTTTGACCTTAATGCCCGTTATGTCAAACGATGAAGCGAGCATAAAGCAGTTAATAGATAATATTCAGTATTACGATTCCTTGCTCAAATCATCTGATTGCAAAAATAACTTAATTAAATTTGTATTAAAAAGCAGACTATCACAATCTGCCAAATTACGTCTCCGAGATAATTATTCTTGCATTGAAGCTTTAGTTACTGATATGAAAAAACAATTGTTACCAAGTAAAGGGGCTACGGCTATTCAAAAAAAGTTACATATTACAAAACAAAATGACATGTCTATTTCAGATTTCGGAGAGGAAATCACGGAGTTGTTTGTGAACCTTACGATTGCACAAGCCGACGGAAATACTGAAAACTACAATGTTTTGAAACCTATCAATGAAAAACAAGCGATTAAGCAGTTTTCCGATGGCTTGCGAAATCGTAGGCTCAGTACTTTGATAGCGGCTAGGAATTTCAGCTCGCTGAAAGATGCGATACAGGCAGCCAAAGATGAGGAAACTTCGTCCCCCTCCTCTTCAGGTGAGGTAATGGGTATGTATAATCAAAATTATAGATCTAGAAATTTTAATAACAACCTTAGGTATACCCGTGGAAGACCCAATCGTCCAATTTCTTCACATAGAGGACACGCGTCCCGAGGGAGATCGCAGCGCGGTTGGAACTCGCCGTCGTCGCGAGGCCAAGGACAGCGCGGAGCTTACAGTCGAGGTATGTACAACAGATCTTATCGTGGAAATACGCGTAAAGGGATGAATAGGAATTACGTAAATATTATTAATGAGCATGAGAAGCCCACTTCGGATGTAGAACCACAGTTGGACAAATTTTTTCGTGAATAATCAATATCATTCCATTTTAAGCAGTAGTAGCGATTGTTTTGTTAATTTGTCTATAGCTTCACTTAATAAAACTTATTCATTCTTAATCGATACGGGTGCATCATTATCAGCTATATCATATAAACATGTAAATCAATTGAATATCCCATTTCATGAAGATAGTATTACAATAAATGGACTCGGGGGCAAAGTACAATCTATCGGATATGTTTACATTCCAATATCTATAAAAGGAGAAGTTATTAAGCATAAGTTCTTTGTATTTAATTCATTGCCAATATTATCTAATGGAATTATTGGACGTGACTTTTTAGAACGATTTAGGGCGTCCGTAGACTTCAATGAAAACATTTTATCTTTAGATTTTGGTTTGGCACAAAACGTTATGATACCTATTAACAGTAGTTGTAAAGTAGATAAATTTTATATGCCATCTCGCAGTGAGTCGGTGCATTTTATTCAAACTGAATTTAAAACGGACTGTATTATTTGTTCAGAGGAATTACAGGATGGTCTTTATCTTGCTAGTTCGATTGCAAGTCCGATAAATGGCATGGTTCCAGTTAGAATTTTGAATACCACTGATAAAAATATTTCACTAGCTAGTATTAGTCCAAAAGTAGTCCATAGTCTTAGTGATTATAGTATTTGCTCTTTTGATAAGTCAGAGAATACCTCAGATAGAGTAAAATCTTTATTTTCTTTATTAAATTTAAACGATCTTAATAGCGAAGAGTCAGAGAGTATAAAAAAGATTTGTGCCAAGTATGCAAACATTTTTTACTTGCCAGGAGATAAATTGTCTGTTACGGATATTTATAAACACGATATTTCTTTAAAACCGGATGTTGCTCCAGTTTTTGCAAAACCTTACAGATTGCCTAGGGTTCATAAAGAGGAAATTAAGAAACAACTTAGTGAAATGCTAAAACAAGGCATTATCGAACCTAGTAGAAGCAACTGGTCGAGTCCTGTATTATTAGTACCTAAAAAATGTGATTCTACTGGACAGAAAAAATGGCGTTTAGTGGTAGACTATCGAAAGTTGAATAATTGCATAGAAGACGATAAACATCCGCTCCCCGACATTACAGAAATATTAGAGTCGTTGTCTGGAAGTGTATATTTTTCACATTTAGATCTAAACCAAGGTTATTATAATGTCGAATTAGATAAAGAGAGTAGAAAATACACAGCTTTTTGTTCGGGTCAATACCAAATGTGTCGGATGCCTATGGGTTTAAAAACCAGCCCTAGTTCATTTTCCAGGCTGATGAATTTGGCAATGTCAGGTCTAAACAATGAAATCTGTTTAATTTACATGGATGATTTAATAGTTTTTGGTCGTAATTTAGAATGTCATAATAGAAATTTGCAGAATGTATTCGAAAGATTACAAAAAGTAAATCTAAAGTTAAATCCTTCTAAATGTACGTTTCTAAAGAAACAAATTTTGTATTTAGGACACTTGATATCAAATGAAGGTATTCTACCCGACCCAGAAAAAGTTGCAATAGTCGAAAAATACCCTTGTCCCCAGAATGTAGACGAAGTTAAAAGATTCGTTGCATTCACAAACTATTATAGAAAGTTTATTCCAAAGTTTTCCGAAATTGCATATCCCTTGAATCATCTTTGTAAGAAAAATGTAAATTTTATTTGGAATGAACAATGTCAGAATGCATTCAATACACTTAAACAACGTATTATTTCACCTCCTATTTTAGATTACCCAGATTTTTCACAAGACAATCATTTTATATTACAAACTGACGCTTCTAATAAGGCAATAGGAGCAATTTTATCAAATAAAAATGAACGTCCCGTAGCTTTTACTAGTAGAACATTGAATAAAGCAGAGTCTAATTACCCGGTCATAGAAAAAGAGCTATTAGCTATAGTTTGGGCCGTTAAACATTTTCGCCCTTATTTATATGGTCAATATTTCAAAATAAGAACAGATCATAAGCCATTGATTTACTTATTCGGAATGAAAGACCCTTCAAGTAGGCTTATGAAGTTTCGATTATTATTAGAAGAGTATAATTTTGAAGTAGAGTATGTTAAAGGTTCGGATAACGCAGCTGCAGATGCTTTATCTAGAATCTGTTTAACATCGAAAGAATTGAAGGATATGTGTTACGATATTAATGTATTGACACGAGCTCAATCAAAGAAGAATAACATTCCAGATTCTTCCTCGTTGGATATGGTACACACTGACTCGAGGCCTGATCAACCAAAAGTCGTGAGTACTCATGTTAAACCGGTAGAATCAGTAGAGATGTGTATGGTGAATGCCAATGATTTAATAAAGTTGAGAAAGTTAGGACATATATGTCAAGAAAATGAAACGTTTTGTTATGATTCAAAGAAAAAGGTAATATATATAAAATATCTTAGTTCAGACTCACAAATGACGCGACGCGAATTCGTGAATGAACTAGATAAATTTTGTGATGATATTAAAGTAAACGAAATATGCATAATAAAGAAAGATGGTAATAAAGATTTTATTAAGAAATTGATTAAAGAAATAAAGAGTATGGAGAATAGGAAAGGCCCACGCCTTTGTATAATAAATAATGTAAAAGCGATTTATAACAGAGATGATAGGAGAGTAATTTTAAACGATTTCCATCTCCTGCCTAGCAGTGGCCATGCTGGCATGAGAAGGATGATCAATAATATTAAAAGATATTATTATTGGCCTGGGTTAGATAATGATGTCAGACAATATGTTACACGATGTGACAAATGTCAACGTCAGAAACATTCCTTACCGATAAAGGAACCAATGAATATAACAACAACTGCCAATACGGCGTTTGAAAAGGTATATCTCGATTTAGTAGGTCCATTTGAAGTTGATAATAATAATTACTCATATATTTTAACCCTTCAATGTGAACTAACCAAGTATGTTGAGGCATATCCCTTGATATCTAAAAAAGCAGAAGAAGTAGCAAAAAGTTTTGTTAACAATTTTATCCTTAGGTATGGAGTGCCGAAAGAAATAACTACAGATAGAGGAAAGGAGTTTATCGCAGCTACGTTTAAAGAGGTATGTAGTTTATTACAAATAAGACAGTTAAACTCTACAGCTTATCATCATCAATCGTTAGGCGCATTGGAAGTATCTCATAAAAATTTAAATTCTTTTCTTAGAATTCAAACCGACAATTACTCTGAAACATGGAGTAGTTGGCTTCCATTCTGGTCATTTGCTTTCAACACAACGGTCCACTCAGAAACAAAATTTACTCCCTATGAATTAGTATTTGGAAAGAAATGTTCACTACCCAGTAATTTAACCGCACATTTAGAACCATTGTATAACCTTGATGACTACCCCTGTGAACTAAAATATCGTTTACAGATGTCACAAAAGGAAGCTAGGAACAATTTGTTAAAATGTAAACAAAATAGAAAATTAAATTATGATAAATATACTAATCCAATTATTTACCAGCCTAATGATATGGTGTTGGTTAAAAATGAAACTGGTAACAAGTTATGTTCATTATTCTCAGGTCCTTATAAAGTAGTTAACGATAAAACACCCAATGTAGAAATATTAAAAAATGGAAAAATAGAAATAGTACATAAAAATCGTACAAAGTTATATATACAATGAATTATGAAGTTATTATTATCTTTTACTATGTTTTATTGAATAATTTAACCAACGTATATGGTGAATGTAAAAAAAAAAAAAAAAAAAAAAATGTATTTTTTGTAATCTTGTATTGTCATTATCATGTTGTATTGCTTTGTAAAAAAAAAAAAAATATATGAATGAAAAAAAAAAAAACTGTAATCTTCTGTAATCTGTAATGTAATCTTGTATTGTTATGGTATGTAAAAAAAAAATGTACCTATGTAATATTTTTTTTTTTCTCTTGGATGGATGGTGTAGTAGTATAAGTGAGTATGTATTCTGTGACAGTATATAATTCAGGTATTTAGCGTAATAAAGTTAGTCTTGCTCTGTACTTCGTTCGTTTCACTTGAAACCCCATACTCCCACCTTACAGTCCTCTTACTGAAGATGTTAGTACAGCGAGGAGTACACGTAATCACAAGCGAGCACTAATATAAAGTATCGTCCTATAAGACACTGCAGGTCAAAGTCCTCTCACTGAAGATGTTAGTACAGCGGGGAGTACACGTAATTACAAGCGAGCACTAATGTAAAGTATCGTCCTATAAGACACTGCAGATCAAAGTCCTCTTACTGAAGATGTTAGTACAGCGAGGAGTACACGTAATCACAAGCGAGCACTAATGTAAAGTATCGTCCTATAAGACACTGCAGATCAAAGTCCTCTTACTGAAGATGTTAGTACAGCGAGAAGTACACGTAATCACAAGCGAGCACTAATGTAAAGTATCGTCCTATAAGACACTGCAGATCAAAGTCCTCCTTTTTGACTCGCGTTTGTGTCGTCAACACGAGCAGTCGTGTCGCAACTGCTGACTCGATGTTAGACTGAATTAACGTTTTTGCCACCTTTAAAATGGCAATTACTTATCAGACAGATTTCCTGCACTCCGTGGCTCTGGGTGAGATTGATCTTAAGGACTTAGTGCGAGATTTTTCGCTCCTTAGAGCTGAGGTCACCGCCATTCAAGGCAAGCTGGAGGTGTCAGAACGCGTGGTCGCCGAATTAAGGACCGAGCTAGCGGCATTGCGACATAAGCCAATGACGTCGATATCACCGCAGTCAGCACGTAACGTGAACGTGCGACGCGGTGCAAAGAATATGCAAAATTCGCCGGTCAGCACAATCAACGCGGTCAACAACACCGATGCACAAGTGAACGACCGCCTGGCCCCGATGACGTCGGCCCCCCCGGCACCTCTACCGACACACGTGCCTGCTGCGCCTTCGTCTGCTCCACGTGTCCTGAAGAGTTATGCGCAAGCGTTCCGCCAGCCGCTACCAAAACCTTGGCAGGTATCCGCTGCTGAGGATAACTGTGTGGTTGCGTCGAAGGGAAACGGAGCGAGAAAAGTCGACGTGGACGGCTTCACCCTGGTGGAGAAGAAACGACGACCGAAACCGTCTCGCAACCGAAGAGGTACCGCCGCGGCTTCAGCAACAGAGGTCACTCTCCGTGTTGTGGAGCCAACTGTTTCGCTGTACATTTCAAGATTGGACTCTAACACCGCAGGCGAAGACGTCCTAAAATATGTGCAGCAGAGGGTCTGTTTCTGGACAAAGGATACTATACGGCTCAACCTGCGGCGCCTGGAGTCAACAAGGGAAACGAAATTCAAGTCGTATGTGCTTCAAGTGCCTGCGAAGTACAAGACAATGTTTTTCTCTCCAGACTTTTGGCCCACAGGAGTCGTATATCGCCGCTTCAGGGAAGCAAATCGATCGATGAATAAACCCTGACCATAGTTATAGTTATAAATGTATATATGTTAGTTTGTAAGGTATTTATATAAAGTAGAATGTAAGCTATATTTTATTGTTGCTCGGTTTGAGAGGTATCACCTTTCCGTGACACAGTTTATACTAGTATGGGAGGTGATGTCTTGATAACTGAGCCAAATATAATGTAATTACATTTTATATAAATAAATGAATTGAAAAAAAAAATCCTCTCACTGAAGATGTCAGTACAGCGAGGAGTACACGTCATCACAAGCGAGCACTAATGTAAAGTATCGTCCTATAAGACACTGCAGATCAAAGTCCTCTCACTGAAGATTTTAGTACAGCGAGGAGTACACGTGATCACAAGCGAGAACTAATGTAAAGTATCGTCCTATAAGACACTGCAGATCAAAGTCCTCTCACTGAAGATGTTAGTACAGCGGGGAGTACACGTAATTACAAGCGAGCACTAATGTAAAGTATCGTCCTATAAGACACTGCAGATCAAAGTCCTCTTACTGAAGATGTTAGTACAGCGAGGAGTACACGTAATCACAAGCGAGCACTAATATAAAGTATCGTCCTATAAGACACTGCAGGTCAAAGTCCTCTCACTGAAGATGTTAGTACAGCGGGGAGTACACGTAATTACAAGCGAGCACTAATGTAAAGTATCGTCCTATAAGACACTGCAGATCAAAGTCCTCTTACTGAAGATGTTAGTACAGCGAGGAGTACACGTAATCACAAGCGAGCACTAATGTAAAGTATCGTCCTATAAGACACTGCAGATCAAAGTCCTCTTACTGAAGATGTTAGTACAGCGAGGAGTACACGTAATCACAAGCGAGCACTAATGTAAAGTATCGTCCTATAAGACACTGCAGATCAAAGTCCTCTCACTGAAGATGTTAGTACAGCGAGGAGTACACGTGATCACAAGCGAGCACTAATGTAAAGTATCGTCCTATAAGACACTGCAGATCAAAGTCCTCTCACTGAAGATGTTAGTACAGCGAGGAGTACACGTGATCACAAGCGAGTACTAATGTAAAGTATCGTCCTATAAGACACTGCAGATCAAAGTCCTCTCACTGAAGATGTTAGTACAGCGAGGAGTACACGTAATCACAAGCGAGCACTAATGTAAAGTATCGTCCTATAAGACACTGCAGATCAAAGTCCTCTTACTGAAGATGTTAGTACAGCGAGGAGTACACGTAATCACAAGCGAGCACTAATGTAAAGTATCGTCCTGTAAGACACTGCAGATCAAAGTCCTCTCACTGAAGATGTTAGTACAGCGAGGAGTACACGTAATCACATGCGAGCACTAATGTAAAGTATCGTCCTATAAGACACTGCAGATCAAAGTCCTCTCACTGAAGATGTTAGTACAGCGAGGAGTACATGTGATCACAAGCGAGCACTAATGTAAAGTATCGTCCTATAAGACACTGCAGATCAAAGTCCTCTCACTGAAGATGTTAGTACAGCGAGGAGTACATGTAATCACAAGCGAGCACTAATGTAAAGTATCGTCCTATAAGACACTGCAGATCAAAGTCCTCTCACTGAAGATGTTAGTACAGCGAGGAGTACACGTGATCACAAGCGAGCACTAATGTAAAGTATCGTCCTATAAGACACTGCAGATCAAAGTCCTCTCACTGTTTATGTTAGTACAGCGAGGAGTACACGTAATCACAAGCGAGCACTAATGTAAAGTATCGTCCTATTACACCCTAGTTGAAAAGCACATTATATAAACCATAGACAATTTCTATGATTTTTATATATTGTTTATGCCCCTCGCTCATCTATCCTAGACCAATAGTGATGTGATTGTGATTATAATGATATATTTATATGCACCCTCTTAAAGTAAGGTGCTCGATTAAAATAAACAAGTTATTTGAGAAAGTCCTTGAATATTGTGAGAACATCCCTTCAAGGGCATGAGGGGTGATCTTAAATAAAACTTTATACATATATCAACATTTAATTCTGCTGTCTGATTGTACAAGGGTGTTTTTCCACCAGCTATGCTATGCTATCTTACGCTATGCTATGGTAAAGGGTAAGAAACACATACTACCGCACTCGAAACGTCCATTTTTAGGGTTCCGTAGCCAAATGGCAAAAACGGAACCCTTATAGATTCGTCATGTCTGTCTGTCTGTCCGTCTGTCCGTCTGTCCGTCTGTCCGTCTGTCTGTCCGTATGTCACAGCCTTTTTTCTCCGAAACTATAAGAGCTATGTTGTTGAAACTTAGTGTGTAGATGTATTCTGTGAACCGCATTAATATTTTCACACTAAAATAGAAAAAAAATAAAATTTTAGGGGGGTCTCCCATACATAGAAATGAAAAAAATATTTTTTTTTTTCATCAAACCCATACGTGTGGGGTATCTATGGGTAGGTCTTCAAAAATGGTATTGAGGTTTCTAATATCATTTTTTTCTAAACTGAATAGTTTGCGCGAGAGACTCTTCCAAAGTGGTAAAATGTGTGTCCCCCCCCTGTAACTTCTAAAATAAGAGAATGATAAAACTAAAAAAAATATATGATGTACATAACAATGTAATCTAACACCGAAAATTGGTTTGAACGAGGTCTAGTTAGTAGTTTTTTTTTTACGACATAAATCGTAAACCGCAAAAAAATACTGATTATTCATTCAATAACTCAAATGTAAATAAAAAAACATTTATTTCAAGAACTTCTTTATTATGTTACTCGCTGCTACGGAACCCTTCATGGGCGAGTCCGACTCGCACTTGGCCGCTTTTTTTAAGTAGTTGCTTCTGATCACCTGTCATTTTTAAGTGACAATTTTTTTTTTGTAACATTTTTTTTCATGCTTAATAGTTAGATGTTATGGATGTTGTGAACACTTGCAGCAACATATTGCTGAGTTGCTGTCTACATGCATGGCCTGGGTGTTGCAGAGTAGCCTAAGGCCATGAATTATAAATTCAGTACACAGCTACGTACACTTTTCTAAAAAGAGTTTGTATTTTTAGTGAAAATAACATGATTTTTAAAAATTAATCAAATTTTGAACATTTTACAAAAATACTTTTTTGATAAACAAAATTTGGAGTACTTAAATAAAAAAAAGATGAGTTTGACACGCTTTTTCTTCATTTAAAATCTGACGTAGGTATTCAAAATAGTTTTGCTGATATAAAAAGTACTACAAAATAATTATGAAAGCAGTTGATATTTTTTTTCGTACTTAAGGCGGGTTGTTTTAGACGGTAGGTTACCGTAACATACGTTCGTTAAAACAATAACGTCATTTACACTGTTAAAAATAAAGCGTTGGTTGATAACATAAATGACAAACCGTTAAAGTTATTTAGGCTACCAGTAGAGATTTAGAGAGTAACAACTTTTAATTTTGGTACGTCAGTTGAGTCATTTTTTAAAGATTACTGGTGCGTAAGCGTTTGTAAACTGAAGAAACCTGCCCTTAGTACATTAGGTTTAAAGAGTAGCAACTATTTTTTTTATTAATCACACTCGCGGTAGCCAAGCGAGGTGATTACGACATCCTCCTCACTGTACTGACATCTTCAAGATGAGAGGCCTTTGACCAGCAGTGATAGAGTAGAAATAGAGAAGTATTACAGGCCAATACTTCTCAATTTACTTTAATAAGTATTGGTTATTGCTTACCGACTGAAAAAAAACCATTGCTACATTATTTTTTTAGCTTTAAGTCAAACTCGTGTTTTTTTCCTATTTTTTGCGGCAATAGCTTTTTATTTTATTTAAACAATGATTTTCATAAAAATGTTTTTTCTTAGTATTTTTTTTAAGAATTAGGGACCATCCTTTTTACTGTCTGTTTTTTTTTTTATTAGAGAAGAAAACAAATATATCGTTAAATCTCATTCTTAAATGTAAAAATATATATATTTGTTTATTCTATTAGTATATCTAAATTACATTTTTATTACAAGAGTTAAAACTCAACTGATTTTCAATCGAAGACAACTTCTTCCGTTGAGGAGAAGGGTACAGTGGTGGTAAGAACGGAATGAAATCACTAAACCTTTTTCCTCTTCAGAAGGAATCGTCTTCGGCTGGAAAACCGACCACATTAGTCTACATTTGGACGCTCGTCAAAAACAATAAAGTCTATGGTATATTTTTGATAAGTTTAGTGGACTATTTTGTCCATTACTTTTATTGATTATTACCTACTGGCAGTCCCCCGCGGTTTTACCCGCGTATTGCCCGTCCCCGTGGGGATTTCGGGAATTTTTATACATATAAAACTTCCTCTTGAATCACTCTATCTATTAAAAAAAATCGCGTCAAAATCCGTTGCGTTTTAAAGATCTAAGCATACATAGGGACAGACAGGAGAAAGCGACTTTGTTTTATACTATGTAGAGAAGTAAAAACCTTTTAAGTATATAAGGTTGAATGATTCAATGTGTTTTAGAGGGAAAATACATGTAATACTCTATATAGAAAATTGTACTCAAATATTCGTTTATTGAAAAAAGGAAATAAACTCCAACACACATGCCACACCCCGGAATCGAACGGGTTGAAATGAGAAAAAAAGAAATGGTTTTTTTACAAAATGTTCTTTTACTCTCTCCAAGGGATATTACAATATTCCATACAATAATATTATCTTGTAATTTTAATATATTCCTTAATGAAAATTTAGGGTTACAAAAAGCACATCTTTCTATGTCTAGAGGAAGGAAAATGTTATGGGTTATCCTATTTTTCCCGTAGTATAAACAACTATGGACGTACTAAATAGGAAATACCTATTAGTAATTGTTAAATTAGGATCTATAAATACCTTTATTGAGATCGGTAGTTTCGCAGTAGGCATTATGAATAGAGTGGAACACGAAAAATGCTCAAATTTTGAAAGTAATTTCAGAGTCCAAAAAAGGCATATTCCCAAATAGTTTTCACACAAAAATGTTGATCATATCATGAATTATATAATTAATAATACTAATTAAAAAACGTACGGTAAATTATCGATTTTTTTGAACAATAAATTTGCTTTTTAGTATCATCAGATATTTATTTGAGAATGGTTTTTTTACGATTTTTAGTAATAAATCTGGTCATAATTAGCAGGATATTGAGATATATATATGTTATTATGTTTTTTTAATATTATTTTGAACTTAAATTAGGAAAAAATACTGTTTTTTATACTTTTATTATACCTAACGGGTTACCAGGCGTTTGCAGAGTGTGTAGGTAGAGGCAGATTGCGATCGATATTATAGCCTCTATTTTTCGTAAAATAACCAATTAATTTGATAAAATAGGTAAAATGAATATAAAATAATAATTAAATAACATTATTTAAACCTTTCCTTAAACCAATTATGTTTTTTTCATGGTTTTATACACCAAATTAGTTACATCGTCACGTGGTTTCAATATTACGACGTCAAGGGTTAAAAATTAGGAAAATATTGCTTTTTTCTTTAATGTAAGTATTAAATAAGGCATATAGTGTATATAACTTACCAATTCAAGAAGAATATCGAAGAACAATCCATGTTTTGTATCCATTTCGTGGCACAACGTTGCAAAATCCGCGCCCGCGCACTACCACTCACCAATTTGATTGAAAAAACACAATTAAATATGGATTTTCAAAAAAAAATTGTCACAAACACGCAGTTTAATGTCCAGGGAACGTTTTTACACAGTCACCCAAATAGGCCTATAAGAATCTTATTCGGCTGTAGGAAGCGAAAAGTTTGCAAAAATTTTCGCGTAGCCGCGCACTAGCGGTTTCGTTTAGGCCTAAGCGAACGAACGTAACGCGGCAACATGAAAAAATAACTCCAATTTAAATAAAAATAAAATATAAACACACTTCGTAAACTGATAACACGAATGTACACAGAAAAAAAAAACTTCTTTTTGCGAAAAAATAATTATAATTTTTTTTCGATTTTTTTCGAAGGGTAGTTTATAAGGGTTGTTTTTTCGAATTTTTTAAATGTTTTTTTTATTTTTATTCTGCGCTAGTATGTGCCGCGCGTTGCGCTCGCTAATACCAAATGGCGATCCCCACTTTAGTCACTACACCTTGCCCGCGCCATATACATGCACACATATGTAGATTCATAGCAATTTATATAGCCATTAGATGAAGTGAAAAAAAAAGCAGAATTTTTTGTTTTTTTTTTTATAACAGTGTTACGATTGTCATTTGATGGTTTAAAAAATATAGAAAAATATTTCTTAGATGTTTTTTTTGTGTTTAACATTTTTTTTAAATAAGTACTTATACGTAATAATTTTTTATTTTTACTCAATGTCAAATATTTTAGTTTTTAAATGTTCTAAAATCTTCAGTACTATAAAAGGTCTGTAGTATTAGTATCTAATCTAATATCCTATATATAATGTCCTAATTTAAAAATGAATATATATCCCTAATTTTAAAAATAAATTTCAAGAAGGATTATAAAAAATATTATATAATATATAATAAATTCCTATCAAAGGTAATGTTAAACATATTTTTTTTTACTATACTCAATTCTTACACCATTCTTAATTAATTATAACTAAGAGATGAAATAGAACAGAAAAAAAAAGTTAAAAAAAAAAAGAAAATGGCGCTATTTTATTTCAGATTCAATAGAATACAACATATTTACCTATATACAAAAAAAAATACAATCGCATTTTTAAAACATTTATAAACTGCAAGACATCACAGTGCGGTTGCGGGACCGCAACAGAGGCAACAACGCAACGGTGTGATACCTTTCATACCAAGGAGTATAACGTCACGACCCGCACCCCACCCGCATCCGCACTGCGTGTGTCTTCCTTTAAACGCTCGTATCAATAATATGTCATACTTTTTAAACTCACACGATTTGCACTCATTATACTAAATGAAACGGGTCTGTATCGCGTTAGATAATTTAACGTATTTTACTAAAATACGTACCCGACGTTTCGAGCGGATTACACCGCTCGTGGTCACGGGATGACGTTACTACTAACGCTGTACAGACAGACCCGTTTCATTTAGTATAATATAGAATATAAAAATGAATCGCTGAATCTGTTGCTAAGCGCATAACTTCAGAACAACTGCACCAAATTGGATGATTCTTTTTTTTTAATGTGTTTCTTTGTTGTCAAAACAAGGTTTTTATATAAGAAAAATAAGGAATAAAAATCTCAAAATTCCCACGGGAACGGGGGCGCTGCGGGTGAAACCGCGGGGCACAACTAGTTAATAATAAGTCATTTTAAAACTCAATTCCCTGCACCCAAAGTACAAAATACAACGCCACACGCGTGCGTTATTAAATAGCGTTTTCTTTAACGCTTGTTGTATACAATAACGCTTTTTTAACGCGTATGGGGAATATATTTGGACGCTAATCTTAGGTTAGATTGAGACTGAGCGAGTTTACTAGCCACTAGATAAAATCCTCCTCACTGTACTGATATCTTCAGTGATATGAGAGGCCTTTGACCAGCAGTGGGACATTACAGGCTTCACTTTACTAATTCATAAATAAGTGTTATAAGTGTGACGTGTCTGTCTGTCTGTCTGTGGCATCGTAGCTCCTAAACGGATGGACCAATTTTGATCTAGTTCTTCTGTTTGAAAGGGGCTTACAAGGAGTGTTCTTAACTATGATTGAATAAAAAAATTGACCGTGGGAGCAATTTTTAAATTTTCATTTTTACACCCAGTATTAAAATTATATTAATTTTAATTTTCTAACAAGTCACAGTTAGGTCGCCCTTCCATCAGAGATTTACTATGCTAAGTGAGTTTGAGTAGGTCATAGGCTATTTTTTTAATCATTTTTATCCTTAAATTCCTACGGGAACGGGCACAATGTGAGTAAACCCGCGGGGCGCTGTTAGGAGATAATATGACTATCAGTAAGATTGCTACATACCAACTGATACTACGTTTATACTGAGCGTAGCAACGCTTTAGTGGAAAGATATCCTAACGACACATTAACGATCCACCACAATTATTAATTGTTTAGTCTGCCTGTCTGTCTTGTCTTTACAGGCAGTTCCAATTAAATTGTATTAATTAATTTCGAGTAGGTCAGTCTCCAACCCCGGTGTCGGAGTTGTTAGACCGGCTAAAGGAAGACATGGTCTGACGATTGAAACAACCGGGATCGACAATTTGACGTCCTAGGATGGGTTATCTAGTCTGTTGATAAATGTCATTTTATTTATAAGTATTAAATTGTATTATAGTTACCTTGATTAAAAAAAAATTAAACTTGACAGGTGTCAAGGGACACCCGGATGGAACGAAGTTCAATGCGAAATAGAAAGACGAAACGACAATATCTGGCTTGCTTTCTTTAAGAGAGAGAGAGAGAGACAGAGAAACATGCGCACGCCGCACGGCTTACAATAGCTTCCTATAGCAAAAAGTGTCGTTACAACTTTTCGTCTTAATTTTTTCCGTCTTTCGCAACGCGCGATAAGGAACTTCGTTCCAATATAACCAGCAGAGTTTCGTGCACATTCTTCTCTGCTGATGTTCTTCCGAATGGGTGGTGAAACTGAATAATAATATTTGACTTTGAATTTGAATTTGATGTCATTTTAACTTTTAACTATTCCATTTTAGTGGCATTTCCACAGAGCATAGAAGCACCGCGCTCTCCTACGCCGCGTGCTTCTATGCTCTGTGGGCATTTCTAACTGAGCGCTACCGTGCTTCGGAGGGCACGTTAAACAGTCGGTCCCTGTTCAATCGTTAGACCATTTCGGAGGCCTTGAGGCGGGCTAAAACTCTGGTGGGCCACCGAACTACTCGAACTTGATTTATACAATTTCAAACAAGTTAAAATTGAATCCAATCCTACTTCCCACTAATATTATAAATGCGAAAGTTTGTGAGGATTCATGCAAAAACTACTGAACGGATTTGGATGAAACTTTACAGTAATATAGGTTATACATCAGAATTAAGGTGTGAGTTGGTAAAGCGACTGCAGCAGTCGACTGCAACTGCAGACACAGCTTCACTACTAGTTTCTATGAAATTTCGAACGCGCGGTGACACTTCTGCTGCGGTCGCGGAGTGCTGTCCTGCAGTCGTGACGTAGAGCAACAGCAGATAAGAGAAATATATTTTGAAAAACGAACTAAAATAATAGTGTAGGAGCTAATGTTATTTTTTTAATACAATTTAGGTTGCTTAGTAATGATTAATCATTTCACTCAATAGAAAATCATTATGTTAAGATTGACGAATGTGGCATAGATCAAAGTGTCGTGGTTTTTATCTCTGCTATGTAGTATAATGAAAACTTGAAAAGCATAATATAACTTCACTTTTTTGACAGCCACTACCATTTTTTTAAAAGACCATTTTGACTGTATACCCCAAAAAATATAAAATCAGTTCAATGAAATATTGAGGTTTAAATATAAATTTAGTTCCAACGACGTGACAGACATAAAATAAAAACAAATTTAGTTTTTGGAATAAGTAGAATTTGATGAATTACACTTCGATCAACAATACACAACTAGATAACGAGTCACGTTCAAAATCAAAGCTAAATGCTGTCCGCGTGAATGTGGAGACAGCTTTATTTGTTTACTACCGAACTGAGACAATAGTTTGAAAATATTTCTAATTTCAACCTAATTAATTACTACCATGACCTAGAAATAAAGCAGTAAATCTTATGAATAAAATAAGAGCACTTTCAAGTGCGCTGTTATTCACCGAGACGTACTTTTTGCGCCCACCCGACTTCTAGTGGTGTATAACACTAAGGGGGTTGGAGCGGGTAACTGGCTAACTCTTAAACTACGTACACACTATGAGAGACCTATCCGCTATCGTCACTAACAGTATTGTTGATCGAAGTGAATACACGTTGGAATAAATACATAATGCATTACAAAACCGAAATCTTTAAACGAAAGTATTTTAATAACTATAATTAATTTAATCAAAGCCATGTTATTTTTGTCCCCAACGTTGTTTTGTTCCTTCAAATTGTGTTGAAAACGTTCGATTATTTATTATCATATTTGTATCTGCAACGGTAGGCAGCAAATGTGGCGATCGGCTCTCCGACCATAAATTGTATTATGTCAAAATTTGAAAAATGAATTTGGGTTACCATTTTTCAAAATAATTACTCCTCAATTTATTTATTAAAAAGAGTAATTTTTTGTATTGAGATCATAATTAGTCGTTTGATTTCATGGTACACTTATAAATAATTTTATACCTAAAACAAAATAAACTATTAATTTTAAATTTGGGACTTTTTTCGTATAATCAGGTGAATCAGCCTGCAATGCCCTAATCAAACTGAGGACAGTCTCACAAAGAGATTTTTGTGAAATATTGTCCCCACCGGGAATAGAACCTGGAACCTCCGGGTCGTTAGCCGGGCGCTCAAACCACAAGACCACGGAGGCAAAACTTTAAATGTATCGAAGCGTTAAAATATTTAGGTTAAAATACTCAATTTTAAATTCTGTTCTTAATTTTTTTTTAATAAAGGCAAGTCAACCTCATCATGCCAAAAACAAAAAAAACTAAATATAAAATAATAAACTTTAGCAGTATCAACTTTACTGTATTGACTTTATCGTCTTATCCGTCGTGATCTTAATATTATTTTAGTTTTTTTGTAAATAAATAAAACCTGATTAATGTAGAAACCGTTTTCATCTACCTCTGTATCGAAAGATGAATAGAACAATGAATAGGAGATCAGTTATCAGCCTATGGAGTTTAGGATATCGGACTGGGATTAAATAATAATATGTATTTAACAATTGGGTATGGATCAAATCGGAATAATAGTTTCGAATTCATGAAAATTTAAAACATTCGAATTCCAGTGGTCTTTTTCGAGGCTTTTTACGATATCAATCGATTTACGTAGGTATTCTTATTTTTAATCAACTTCATTCAGGTTCTTAGTTAGTTGTAAATTCTTCCGGTATGTGCGAGTTGACCATTACATTACGTTTAAATAGTTTTATTGAATCTCTAATTGATTGTAATTCCCCGCATTTTGGGGTAATTTTCACACATTGGCAATGTTGATTATATGGTGTGCAGTCGGCAGTGAATTAGCGACTGCAGACTGCACTGCGGACGACTGCAACGCCCTGCTGCCTGCAGTCTGCAGTCGACTGCTGCAGTCGCTTTACCAACTCACACCTTAACACATGAGATACATTTTATCCCGAAATTCCCGCGAGAACGGGTACAACGTAGGTAAAACCGCGGGGCGCGGCTAGTAACTTTATATATTTCTTTACATGATTAAAATTGCAATAAATGGCTCTTTTTAACTGCAACCACACTGGTTATTCTTACTCAAATATAATTATGAATAGTCTGACACACTATTAAATAGATATACACTATTTCCTGACACAAAATACCAAACCTTACAAATTACTTGGAAATCAAATTTTGTTAAAACTTTAGTCATATTAAAAAAATATATCAACTGATTCGTTGCTGATACACATTACAATGTGTGTACAAATATATTATAAGTAGGTATATTAGGTAGCTATGTATTATTATGTTAGAATATATATAAAATTCAAAGTCCTGACTGACTGATTATCAACGCACAGCCTCAACCGCTGCACCTAGAAACATGAAATTTGGCAGGAAGGTTCTTCAAGTGACGTAAGTGCACACTAAGAAAGGATTTTCGAAAATTCCTACGGGAACGGGCTCAACGCGGGCAAAGCCGCGGGGCGCTTCTATGTTAGAATAAAAAAGTATTCATTTGTAGTAGGTAGTATCAGTGAGTTAGATTCCTTAATACAAGCTTAGAGCTTACTTTGGGTCTAATTAACTGTATGTAAATTTGACCTGTAATTATTTTATTTTGACTGCATATAGATTGAGTTTCAAAGTATCTATTGTAAGTGTCCTTTAGGCAATCTTAAGGCATTAGTACCTACACTTACAGCTCGTATACAATCACTACCAGCGGCCCGTATTGAGCCCGTTCCCGTGGGAATTTCGGGATAAAAATAAACCATAACCTTTCCGTTGAATGTGGCTATCCATTACAACAAGTTTTTTTTAATACCGATTGGTAATTAGTTAAATTAGCGCGTTCAAAGAAGCAAGCAATTTAACTCTTCTGCTTTGTACTTATGTATTATGTATACATATTGTAAAAATTGAACTACTAGGTATACATACTTAATTGGACGTAACAAAGTGCAAAACAAGAGAAGACTGACAGAAATTATATTCGTGTTTATGTCTACATTACAGTACCTAACTACATGCTATGTTTTATTAAGAGACTTAAAATTGAAACTATACCTGACTGATACAACCAAACAACTAATTTTATTAAAGAAAACGATTCAGAGATTAGGTAATAAGAATGAAACTAAACCTTTTTCCTCTTCAGGAGGAATCAACCACATTAGTCCAAATTTAATGGGCGTAAGAAAACATAGAGTGAATACGCTATTACGTAGGTACCTAAATGGTAAAATTCAAGTCCTGATATAGGATTACAGAAACAAGCATAGCCTTAAACATTTTTTTACCAATTTTTTTTAGTAATATGAGAGGATTTTACATAGAGCCGATTAGAAACAGTTTTCGAAAATGTAGCCCGTACTTGGAAAAAGATATTATGGCCTAAGTTAGGTAAACCCTAGTGAAAGTTGGTATAATATTTAATAAAGTTCATAGGAAAACGCCTTTAAAAGTCAATATAACCTTGATGTGCTGTTTGCACGTGGTTCACATTATATACCTAGAGTATTTAAACATATATAAAAAGAATCTTATTGGTTTTATTTGTACCAAATACTTAAATACTAAGTTATCTTATGGGATTGTGTCCCTATGGATTCCATTGAGGACAAAATTCTGTTTAGAATTCCATCAAATTTTTCGTATAATCGAATGTCAGTATATCAAAAATTGTGAAATAATTTAATATTTAGAATCTCAAGTGTTATGTTTCGTTTCATATCTTATATGTACGTATAGCGACATCTAGTGTTAAGTAGCTGTACGAAATTATTAAAAGAGCGCCATCTTTTGGCGAGTAGAACTACTAGGTAAAATATATTTTGTCTGTGCTTTTTATACAGGATCCTTTTTATTTTCATTTATTCTTATTTAATGTAAACAGTTATTAAAATTATTGTTTAGAAAACGCATTTGGTTTGTTTTCATTAATTAAATTAATTTATTTGTTAATTTTCTGCGATCACCTGATTGCAAGAGAAATGTCAAAAATTAGTCAAATAATTTGGAGCTATGGCAACACTGATTCCAAGAAGTTACAGTTTTATGACCCTTGTATATTTTTGATATTGTTCGTTATTTCGTTGCAATAGAGTTGATTATTGTCACTTGAATAAGTTCAATAAGACTTTTATTGTTTGAGTAGGAAGTGGGCACGAAAATAGGATTGCCAACATTTGAGTGACGTCACATTTAATAGTTATGGGGCCTTCTAAAATTACATAGAGTTCCGAAAAAGAGAAAAAAATAATTTTCTCTTATAAAGGCTCCAATAACAAATAAATAATACGCAAAAGTGACGAGAACTGTATCCGACGGGAGTGTTAAACTAACATTTAAATATACCGAAACAAAGTTAAGTGCGTAAAACCATTGTTAAAATAGTGTGGAACTCTCAACTTATTTACGAGTTTTATTTAATTTCCTGTGAGTATTTAGCGTATTTACCGATACCAATACAACATATACAGTGTCTTCTTTAAGTTTCTTGTGGCACCCACGTGATAATACCGGAGAAAAGTAAAAAAAATCGAATGTTTATTTCATAGGTAGTGTCAAGCAACATACTGTGGATCTAAAAATAATATCGGCCAGTGTATTTTGGGATATATATTTGGTGATTTTGCTAGAGCGAGGTTGGGTGAGTCGTGTGAAAGTGATAATTACGCCGATTTACGCCATTCGCGTATTGAAAAACGCTCTACGGTATCTGTCCTTGAAATTGTTAAATCAATTATTTTTTGTAACCACTGGTGTCGGGTTACATTCGGGTATTATTCCCGATTTTAAAGTTTTTTTTCTTGTAATACAACCTTATTATTCCTAACATAGTTAGTGTAAGGAGGTTTTAATCTAATCAGCCTTTTTGCTTTGACCTTGGGCTTGTGTATAATATGCTGTAATATTGTATGGAAAGTGTGTGACCTAGAAATGTATGTATGCATGTCTGTCTGTAAGCTGTATGATGACGATTTTTGCGAGATAACTACTCTGTTTACATTTTCAATTATGTTACTTCAAGGTTATACCATGCAGTAAGCTAACAGGGCTGCCAACATAACCACACAAACCAACTTTGAAAATTAAAAAAATTGCGGTGTCCCGCCTTTTACCCGCTTTGTACCCGTTCCTGAAGGAATTTGGGGATAAAAAGTGCCCTATAATGTTCCTCTTGAATGTAACTATTGTATACCAAAAGAATTTTCAAAATCTAATCAGCAATTTCTGAGATTAGCACAACCAAAAATGAAAAATAAACAATCTTGTTATATTATACTAGTACTAGCAGTGCCACGCTGTTTTATCCGTGTTTTCCTGCAGGAATTTCGGGATGAAAAAATCTATAACCTTCCCGTTGAATGTGGCTATCCATTACAAAAAGAATTATTCAAATCGGATTTGTAGTTTCTGAGATATGCGCGCTCAAACAAACAAAAAATCAAAGTCTTCAGCTTTATTATTTATGTATTCATTAATTATTATCTATGATAATAATATCAGTTAGTTAGATTCCATAATGCAAGCGTAGAACTTAGTTTGGGTCTAATTAACCTTGTTTTTCAATAAATTATATATTTTATTAGTGGTTTCATCCGTGGTTTCATCCCCAGCGCCCCTGTTCCCGTGGGAATTTTGAGATTTTTATTCCTTATTTTTCTTATATAAAAACCTTGTCCTGACCATAAGGAACACATTAATAAAAGAATCAAGCAACAGATTTAGCGATTCATTTTTATATTACGAGTATAGATTAGTCACTGCTCCGCCGTTTTACCTTCAGCGCACCATTCCCATGTGAATTTCGGCATGAAAAATATCTTATAACCTTCCCGTTGAATGTGGCTATCCATTACAAAAAGAATGATTCAAATCGTATTGGTAGTTTCAGAGGTAGCGCGTTCAAACAAACAAACTCTTCATTGTATTAGTATATATAGATTAGTCATTTTGTCATCATTAATGTGTCACTTTTATGGTTTACTAACAGCGTTTCATGGTTTTACCCGCGTTGTGCCCGTTCCCGTGGGAATTCCGGGAATTTTTATACATATAAACCTTCCTCTTGAATCACTCTATCTATTGAAAAAAACTGCGTTAAAATCCGTTGCATAGTTTTAAAGATCTAAGCATACATAGGGACAGACAGCGGAAAGCGACTTTGTTTTATACTATGTAGTGATTGTAGTTAGCTACAAAGTCTCAATAGTACTGTATATAAGGAAAAATGTATGAAATTAAATCTCAGGAGACAATATTTTATAATAGTAATTTATTAGACACTTCAATGAAACGGTATCGGCTGTTCATTGTAATCTACCTTATATCATTATGTAAAATTCTCGTTACCCGCTTTGTACCCGTTCTCGCGGGAGTTTCGACATAAAATGTATCCTACATGTCCTGATGTATATCATCATCCAAATCCGTCCTGCAGTTTTTTCGTGGAAGAGTGACAAACATACATACTATACATCCATCATCACAAACTTTCGCATTTATAATATTAGTAGTATTTTCAATTTTGGTTAGTCTTCTAATGTTGGCAATCCTAGGCTTACTAGTACAATGTAGATAAAACATCCAGGCAGTTACTTTCTACATCCAATCTTAATTAAGTTAAAAACTGTACAATTGTCATTCAATAATGACATATAAGATGATTACTTCAACGAAATATCACAAGTGAAAGCAATGCTTACAACATTTATGAAAAAGCATTCAGAAGACACAAAAAATCACAATGCTATACTAACTGAGATTCAACAAACAAACTTAAACATAGAAAATTCAGTAGCGTTTCTAACGTCACAGAATGAAGAGTTTAAGCGCAAAATAGAAAATCTTGAAGGAGAACTAAAGGACAGCAAGAACTATATTATTCTTCTGGAAGGTAGGATGGAAGATATGCAGAGACACAGTAGAAAAGCAAATCTCGAAATAAAAAACGTCCCTAAAAAACAACACGAAACTAAGGAAGACCTGATTGAAATGACTGTATGTCTATCAGAATCAATTGGAAGTCAGCTCAAAAAGGAGGACATCAAGGACATATACAGAATAAAGGGAAAAAAGGAAAACCAACTGAATTCACCAATAATCGTCGAAACTTCGTCCACTTTAATGAAAAACCGGGTACTAAAAATGGCTAAGGCCTACAATGTACAACACAAAGAAAAGCTAACTGCTAAATTACTGGGATTTCGTACTGAACACACCCATAACACCCCCATCTACGTGTCAGAGCAACTGACAGCCAAGGCATCCCGCTTACACTTCTTGGCCCGAGACCTGGTTAAAAGTAACAAATATAAATATTGCTGGACCGCTTATGGTAACGTCTTCGTCCGAAAAGATGATAACTCAGCTGTAATACCGATAAAGTCAGAATCACAATTTCAAGTACTTCAAAAAGTTTCCGCTATCTGACTAATCTCTGTTTGTGAATTGGTAACTCTCTACTTGGCCATTTATACTGGTCTGTACATGATAATTGTTAAAAAGCAGTTTTTTATTACTATTATCATTTCTTCTTTAGTTTGCTTTTATTACTCATATATTAGTCACATAAAATTACTTTTTGCTTCTTCTATAATATGTATATACTTCACATTCTTACAATTTTATATATATAAACACATTCTTGATTATAAAAAATTGATTCTATATACCAAAGTAAAGTCCTATACTATATATGTAAATGATAAATCAATAGTTAAATTTTATGGATAGCTCTTTATATACCATAAATGAAATAGATAATGCTCACCTTTATCATGCTGTATGTTGTGAAACCCAAGACTTACATAAACATGTACAAATAAATATTAAGGATCTGAAAATTGTTACTCAAAACATACGAAGTATTCATCGTAATCTCGATGACATGCAAATTAATCTTGCGTCTCTAAATTTAGATGTAGATATTCTGATTCTAACTGAATGTAGACTAAGTGAGAATAAGCCTATCCCACAAATAAATAATTATACACATTTAGCTACCAAACACAATCTAAATCAAAATGATGGTGTAGTGGTCTATGTCAAAAATTTTCTCAGGGGTCATGTGAAAGAGATAAGGCTTGTACATGCTTCTTGTATTCAAATAAATATATTGGATTATGTAATTTTGGGTATATACCGCTCTCCATCAAATCACAATGCAATCAGCTTTATTAATTCACTATCAGATCACCTGCGTAGTATTAACTCTCATAAAAACATTATTATTGCTGGAGATATAAATATAAATCTAATATCTAGGGAATCAGAAACGTCTATAGATAGTAACAATAGATCGAATTACCTTAACATGTTATCCTTCCATAAGATTCTTACTGGACATTACATTCCTACCAGAGAAACAAATTGTCTGGATCATATCATGCTTAGAATAGACAAAACAAAGGTAGTTCCCAATATAGTTATTTTAAACACTAGTATTACGGACCATAAAACTGTATTTCTAACTCTATCCAAATTTAAAAATAAAACAACCTGTCAAAAAACCAAAGAAATTATAGACTATAATAAAGCACTACTTAACCTTAGACTTCAAAACTTATCAAATTTATTATTTTGTAATGACCCTAACCTGGTTATTGAACATCTAACAATGAAACTTATAGATTCTATTCAGAATAGTAAAATTATTAAAAACATTCCCAATATCCAGCGTACAATAAAACCTTGGATGACCGCCGGATTATTAAAATGTATCAAAAATAGAAATAAAATGCAATTAAAACTCAGATCTGATCCAGACAATGAAATTGAAAAAATAACATACTTAAGATATAGAAACTTCTGCAACAAATTAATTAAAAAAGTAAAACGTAAGTATGAAAAGGAGCAGTTAATGCTATCATCTAAAGATCCTAAATCACTTTGGAAAACAATAAATTCCATAACCAATTACAAATCTAAAAAAGTACCAAATACAGAACTCATAAATAATAAAACATCCCCTCAACTATCTGTTAATCAAGTTAATGACTTTTTCTCTTCAATTGGTGAAAATCTTGCTAAAGATATCGTTCCCCCAGACAAATGTAATATAAACTCAAAATCTAATGAAATAGATCAGATACAGTCGTTTGTTCTTTTGGAAACGGACCCACGAGAAGTGGATAATATACTAAGTAACCTAAAGTCTGATAGTGCACCCGGTTGGGATAATATCCCCACAAAATACTTGAAAATGGCAAGAGTTGAGATAGTACCCATAATTACCCACTTAGCAAACCTTTGTTTTAAAACTGGAACTTTTCCATCGTCCCTTAAGAGATCCCTAGTCACGCCGGTGTATAAGAGTGGAAAGAGAGACGATGTCAATAATTACAGGCCTATTTCAGTATTAACTGGAATTTCCAAAATTATAGAAAAACTGATAAACAAACGTCTGATTAGCTATCTGCAAAAATACAGAATCCTTTCAAATTCTCAATATGGCTTTAGGCAGGGCAAAGGCACAGAAGATGCGATTCAAGCTCTTGTATCTGATATTACTAAACATTTAGATCAACTTAACAAATGCATAGCAATTTTTATTGATTTAAAAAAAGCCTTTGACACCGTCTCTCATTCCATTCTTGTGAAAAGGCTAGAAAAAATTGGTATCAGAGGATTACCACTTAGACTACTGACTGACTACCTTAAAAACAGGATGCAAAGGGTTAAAATCGGAGCTTACTTTAGCAAAGACGCTAAAATCAACTACGGGGTACCCCAGGGTAGCGTCCTAGGACCTACCTTATTCCTAATTTATATTAATGGACTTACTAATCTCAACTTAAACCATGGTCATATCTATTCGTACGCAGACGACACTGCGATTGTCTTTAATGATAAAACCTGGGCTTCTGTTTTTGAAAGAGCAAATGTAGGTTTACGTACTGTATCACACTGGCTTAAATCTAATTACCTAACTCTTAACACTAAGAAAACACAGTATGCTTGTTTTAGTATTAATAAAAAGTCGCTACCGAACTGTGAATTTAATTTAATGATACATGACACTAACTGTGATAGTAACTCAAACTGTAACTGTGATGTAATTGAAAGAGTTACTTGTATCAAATATCTCGGTGTTTTCATTGATCAACACTTAACGTGGCATACACAAATAGAATTTATCAATAATAGAATAAGGAAATTAATATGGATCTTTAAGAACTTGAGATATGTAACAAATAAGCATTTAATTATTCAAATTTATACCACACTTGCACAATCTATAATGATGTATTGTATTTCAATCTGGGGCGGTTCTACAAAAATAAAGTTCTTAGAAGCTGAAAGAGCACAGAGATTATTGCTAAAGGTAATGCACTTTAAAAAACTTAGGTTTTCGTCTGAAGAGCTCTATATAATAAGTGACGTCTTGTCTATGAGAAAGCTTTATGTATTAAATATTATTTTAAGATGTCACAAAACTCTAAAATTTGATCAGTCACTAATTGAGCGCCGGAGAAAAGGCACAGTTGTTACTCCGACAACCACTAGGACAAGCTTTGCTCAAAGACAAGTTACGTATAGACTAGCTTATATATATAATAAAAGTAACACAATACTGAACATTTATCAATGTACTTATCGAGAATGTAAGAATATAGTTATTGAATGGTTGAAAACACTACAATATAAAGATATTGAAGTATTACTTAAAACTCGCTTTTGATCTACAACTATGTATAATTTAATTATTTTACTTAAAAACTAACAAATACCCTATATGTATTTGCAAACGATGCTATTTTGTTAATTTTTATTTTTATTTCTTTAATTTAAGAAGAGCGGGATATCCCGACACAGGCCATTTAAGCCTACTGGGATTATCCTAGCCTATTTCGTGTATATGAATGTGTGTTTGTGAAATAAATAATATTTTAATTTTTTAATTTTAATAATAAAACTATTTTATTCCCTTCCAGACCGCCAAACGAACAATGAAAAGATTAAAACCACCGTCCAAAAACAAACTGCAGTTATAGACAACGCAATTCTTCTTTAATACCTCCCAAAGACAACTACCAACATGCCTGTAGCATCACCAACGAGGTTTTCCACCTCATCAAGCATCACTGGGTCATACCGTTCCACACTATCATCGTCAACAAGCCTAGACAAGCCTTACTACCGGTCTAGCAGTGGTAGCTACGTTTCCAGCACGCTCCGCAGCTCATATGGTGACCGGACAACAGAATACAGGTCTCGGTACTCTGATATAGATGGCAAAAAAGAAAGAAAGACCTCATTAGTGGAATATGGAAGGAATTCCAGAGCTCCAAGTGTCACAGATTCTGATAGCGGCTTGAGGTACAGATCTGATCGAAGCGAATCGAGGTCTAGAGACATCTCCACCACTAGAAGTGAAAGTGGCAAGACAACATCGGAACCGCTGTCTAGAAATAAAAGGAGCTTTGTCACATCAGCAGCGTTGGCTATGTCTACAGCTGAGCTGTATGATAAGTACTCGCCTAACAACTATATACCGCTGACCCAGAGGCTACAGCAGGCCAGCAGTAATTATGGAGAGATATCCAGGTCGAAGTCTATATCAAATGACATTGGGAGACCGCCTAGCGACCCGAAAAGCTTTAGGAAAGCAAGAAATTCTGCGGCTACTATCACTGAGGTATGTTGGTTGCTTTTCTTCTATATTGTCTGCGAAATTTATGGGTTTTTTTTACTTTTTTACTATTAATTTAAACGTACGTTAATGTCATTATTATTTGAGATTTTTTGCGGAAAAAGTTTTTATTAAATTTTTTTTTTGGTAAGTCCTATGTCTTTTTCGAAATTTTGAGTCCGTTTTCGAATATCCAGTTGTGTATTTTTTATGGATCTGGTGTTGTTATTTAATTTTTTAAATTATACCGTCTAAGTAAATGTATATTAGTTTACTGATAAGTATAAAGTTATTAACGAAAGTCTTTTTTATATATCACAAAATATGACAAGCTGACACAACAAACAAAACATAGTTTAAAACGATATTTATAGCACATATTAGGTCTATAATAAAAAGTTAAGCATTAGCCTGTCCCACTGGTGGGCATAAGTCCCTTATCTCATTGAAGTTAAAAAGATAGTATACTAAGTAGGTTTGATTCGTTAGCATTTATTCATAAAACACAACACAGTTAAAAAAGCACACACACACAGTTAATATTAGGTACACTACACATACCATATCTAATATTGACATTTCATACAATTTGTACTCGCAATTTTCATAACCTTTTTCATGATTTTCAAACGATGGACAGACGGATAGACAGACAGATGGACGACGGACGGATGAACGGGTGGACTGACGGATGGACAGACAAACGGACGGAAATACAGAGGGACAGACGGACTGATACACAGAAGGACGGACAAAACGGACGGGATGAACGGACGGACGGACAGACTGGCGGGTAGATTGTCGGACTAATAGACGGGTAGACTGATGGACGGACGGGTTAACGACCGAAAAGATAAACTGACAGCGGACAGACGGGCGGATGGACGGATGGATGGACGGGTGGACGGATAGACAGTTTAAGTAAAGGTTAACTTTCGGTACCAAACACTCTTATTTAGGAGTATATAATTGTCTTTGCTATTGAATTAAAAGAAATTGCCAGTACAAGAAGTTAAAGTCATAGAAATTCATACATTCTGTTTCAACGGAAAACCACTGTTTCTCACTCACGCATGCAGACTCTTAGTTTAATTAGTAATTTTTTTTAATTGTGTGTATTTTGTTGTTTTATGTGTGTTTTTTTGAGTGTCTTCAATATATTTGGAGTCATTTCGGCTAGTGGACTTTTTCTTTATTTTGTGTAAGTATTTGAATATAGATTTTTCGTGAATTTGGTGATTTTTTTTATTTTTAAAGAATCTTTTTTTTTCATCTAGTATATAAAATTTTCGTGTCGCGGTGTTTGTAGTTAAACTCCTCCGAAACGGTTTGACCGATTCTCATGAAGTTTTTTGTGCATATCGGGTAGGTCTGAGAATCGGACATCTATTTTTCATCCCCCTAAATGTTAAGGGTAGTCCACCCCTAATGTTTACATGGCAAAACCTTTGCCGGGCCAGCTAGTTTTGATATATCATTATATATCATTCGTTTATTAACTAATGCAGCCATTTTTCTTACGGAAGTTAAAATGTGGACTAATGTGGTAGATTTTCCAGCCGAAGACGATTCCTTCTGACGAGGAAAAAGGTTTAGTGATTTCATTCCGTTCTTACCATCACTGTACCCTTCTCCTAAATGGAAGAAGTTGACTTTGGTTGTGAAATCTGTAGCGATGGTTGGAATTTTGACTATCGTAAGAAATTTTTTTTTGTTATGCCAATTTCCAAAAGGCCTGGATTTGTGGACTATAATTGTGTGTTTAGATGAAAAGCATCATTAAAAAGGCAATGAATGCCTTAATATCATATACCATGAAAAACCCATACAAAACAGGGTTATAACTAAAGAAAATTCATAAATTTCGCAGCGCACTATCCAATTTTGATTATCAATTTTTTTTCGAATTATCAAAATTGGACCATTATACATATGTATTATTGTGTGCGTGTGTGTGTGTTAGTGTGCTCATAATGCACTGGCGAGTCGAGCGAGCGTAGTTGAGCAACTAAAGTGGAGCAACGCAGGTGATAATTTTCATGTTGAGCGATTTTTGTTGCTGGTTTTTTTTATGTTTTATTACTATTTAATTGCTTAGTTTCGGCAATAAGCATATATGCGTTGCCTGAACGCTTAAATGAAAAGTATCGCTTGTGCCATAAGCGAGCGAAATTACGCTTCAGGAGATTTTTAAGCCAACTACTGCCGATCAATTGAACAAGCGGAGTTTCGCTTATTATCTCTGGCGGAATTTAAGCGGATTTTAAGCGATATAAGCGCTCGTTCGAACGCGGCTTCAAAATTTAGTTTTTTTGTTTCATTACGCCATTTACAAAAGTATTTAAAATTCATTATTTTCTTAGCTCGCATTTCGTAGTAACATCAGAGTTGTGGTACTATCCGTAATTATGATTATTTAATGTGGGTAGTTTGAAAATATGGGCCTTAATTGTCCCACTGTTTGGCAAAAGCCTTACACTCACTAAAGAGACAGTACAGTGAGAATGTATGACATTAAACCCTATTTTTTGATTATTTTTTTGTTATAATTGTATTTGCATTTTTTTAAACAGAAGTAATTTTATAAAAAAAGCGTCCAAAAAAATTTTTTTATTCGGGTCGTTTTTTTTCCATATTTTTTTGAAAATATAATCATAAGCACGTCATAATACCACAACGTAAACTAACACACACTTACACGCCGTTTAGAGGTCAGTAGATCGAAAATCCAAAAACAAACCACTTTGTAGAGACCAGAGAGCCGTCGGTACAAGGAGTTATCGCCATCAACATATACAAAAAGATCCAACGGGGCAAAAGAAACAAACGGGAAAGACTCAAACGGGGCAAAAGATTCGAACGGAAACGAAGTGCCATCCGTATCCGAAATCCGGAAGAGATTTGATCCTCACATGACTGTCACAAAACTGCCAGCCAACGAAACAAGATACCACAAACACGTAGAGACTTATCTCAGCCAATTAAAAGATTCAGATAACGGTATAGGATATACTAAAGTTAGAGACGATAAAATTGTACCAGTACATTTGCCTTATGTCGATAAGAAATACGACGTGCCTAATCAAAACGGAAAAAGCGATTTGTATAGTAAATATGATCTGCATAACGGTAGGTCGCACTCTAACACAGAGCTGTCTCAAATAACAGACAAAAATCATGTTGAAAAAATGTCTACGTCACTAAATTCTAAAATTCCTTCCGACCGTCTTGCCAGTATTAAAAGCCAGCTAGACCCAAACAATCCCATAGGGAAAATATTAGAGAAATCAACTGTAATACAAGTTAAAAACGATGACTTCAAAAAATACAATTCAGATTCTAAATTTGATTACGACAAATCCGATTCTAAGTATCCCGATTCGAATTTCAAATATCCGGACTCGAAATTAGATGCGGATAAGAAAGCGAGACACACGTCTAATTTCGCGTCATATATACAGATGTCACAGCCGATAGCGTCCGGCGCGTCGCCGAAAAAAACGGATACCAACGACGAGAAAACGGATAAAACACGAAAAAGCCTCAAATACATAGACAGTGAAAACGAGAAAAGCTCAGAAAATGAAATAGAATCTCCAAGCGGCACCGGTTTTGAAAATAAAACGTTTGAACATCAAAACTTTTTGAAAATGAGAGTGGAGAAAGAGAAGAATGGGGATGTTAAAGAAGCTGTTTCTATGGAAACTAGCACAGAAAGTACGCTCAGTGAAGCGACAGAGGAATTGAGCCCGGACACCCCCACGGGAAGGAGAAGGATTTCGGATAGTAGTGAGGAAAGAACGGTAAGTGACTAGAACTAACACTTTAGACTTAGACAGAGATCAGTAAGTAAACGTTATTAACGTATAACGGTGAGTTTCCGTAAGAAATAAAATTATACGTTACCATCGAAGCGAATCGGACCTGTGCGGAGCTCAATCGACCAACAACGCATTGAAATTGTCAAACAACGCATTGACATTGTCAAACAACGCATTGACATTGTCAAACAACGCATTGACATTGTCAAACAACGCATTGACATTGTCAAACAACGTATTGACATTGTCAAACAACGCATTGACATTCTCAAACAACGCATTGACATTGTCAAACAACGCATTGACATTGTCAAACAACGCATTGAAATTGTCAAACAACGCATTGACATTGTCAAACAACGCATTGACATTGTCAAACAACGCATTGACATTGTCAAACAACGCATTGAAATTGTCAAACAACGCATTGACATTGTCAAACAACGCATTGACATTGTCAAACAACGCATTGAAATTGTCAAACAACGCATTGACATTGTCAAACAACGCATTGACATTGTCAAAATCTTTTCGTAATGCTCTGTGATTGGTCAGTTGAGCTCCACACAGCTAATGGAACGCACCATTTAGCCTGTAATATTCAACAGGGGAAAATCAAGATTTTACTACAATTAAATATAGTGAACATTTTAAATTTAAATTGTTGGGTGTTCCCACTTTTGATACAAATTAAGTAAATTCGAGTAGGTAAGTGTCCAACCCTGGTGACGGAGTTGTCAGACCGCCTAAATGAAGACATGGTCTGACGATTGAAACAACCGGGACCGACAATTTAACGTGCCCTCCGAAGCACGGTAGCGCTCAGATAGAAATGCCACTATCGGCCACCTATTCAAGTACGGGCCGAGCATTGCTTAACAAACGCAATGAGCTCTTTTGCATTCCATTGAGTGTATTCCTATAACATATAAGAGTTTCATTAGTGTTCATTTCGCTTAGATCCTAACTCACATAATACTAATCCATTTTTGATGGAATTAAAATGGAATGACTGTTATCAATACTTTATGAAATTAATTTGAACTTAAAGTATATGCCTATAAGACACAGAAAATAAAACTGAAGATATCAGTACAGTGAAGAGGAACACACGTTACCATAAGCGAGCATCAAGCTAACAGTCGAAATTCAATTTTAATTCCAAGCAAGTCTATTTAAGCGAAATCACTAACATCTTAAAAGTAAGCGGCTTTCATCTCGAACTTTCGAATCGTTTTTTAAGCGAGCGAAGTATGAGCGTTTTATAAGCGTATTGAGCGAGATTTTTATTCGTAAATTAATAACTTGTTTTCTACACTAATATTATAAAGAGGAAAACTTTGTTTGTTTGGTTGTAATGAATAGGCTCAAAAACTACTGGACCGTTTTAAAAAATTCTTTCACCATTCGAAAGCTACATTATCCACGAGTAACATAAGCTATTTTTCATCCCCAAATTCCCACGGGAACGGGCACAACGCTGTTAAAACCGCGGGGCGCTACTAGTTAGTACTAAAGCGATAGTGGCGCGACCAAGTTGCCCTCAGACGTGTCTGCGAAAGATCGCGGGTTCGTTGCCATTTCACGCGCGTATTAATGTCATGTATTTGTGTGCGTGACGTGTGCGTGTGTGGGTGTATTTCTTTAGAATCGACCTCTTTATGTGTTATTACCTCCTGGTACTTTGGAAAAGATTGAGATAGTATTGCGGCATGTCCTGGTAACCTAAGATAGCTAGCTAAGATAGCACATGGTTTGACATAAATATCATATCCTACTTATATTATAAACTAGCATTGCCCCGCGGTTTTACCCGCGTTGTGCCCGTCCCCGTAGGAAATTCGAGATGAAAAATAGCCTATAGCCTTTCTCGATAAGTGGACTATCCAACACTGAAAGAATTTTCCAAATCGGACCAGTAGTTCCTGAGATTAGCGCGTTCAAACAAACAAACTCTGCAGCTTTATAATATTAGTATAGATGCAAAAGTTTGCGAGGATGGATATGTTTGTTACTCTTTCACGAATAAACTACTGAACGCATTTGGATGAAACTTTACAGTAATATAGGTTATACATCAGAATAACACATGGGATAAATTTCATCCCAAAATTCCCGCGGGAACGAGCACAGCGCGGGTAAAACTGCGGGACGCGGCTAGTACAAATATACTTGGAAAAATTCAGAATCTGAATAGCAAGTCTTCTAGCCGTAGCTTAACAATCACGATTCATTTGAAATTCTCCACTGAAATGTCAAACGTGTAATAACGACGGCACTCAATTGAATAGGAAACTAACACCAGATAACTCGGCTAGCGGCGGAAATAGGAACTAATTATATCTATACTAATATTATTAAGAGGTCAAACTTTTAAATTTGTACGTTCGAGCTAATCTCGGGAATTACCAGTCCGATTTTAATAATTCTTTTTGTAATAGATAGCTGCATTCAACAGGAAGAATATAGGTTATTTTCATCCCAATATTCCTACGGGAACGGGCATAACGGGGGTAAAACCGCGGGGTGCTGCTAGTCTTCTAATATAATAAAGCTGAAGAGTTTGTTTTTTTGTTTGAACGCGCTAATCGCAGGAACTACCGATACGATTTGAATAATTATTATTGTAACTAGCTGCGCCCCGCGGTTTCACCCACGTTGTACCCGTTCCCGCGGGAATTTCGGGATGAAATGTATCCCATGCGCTATTCTGATGTATAACCTACATTACTGTAAAGTTTGATCCAAGTCCAAGCAATAGTTTTTGCGTGAAAGAGTAACAAACATACATACTCACAAATCGTAATAGAAGCATGATAGATAGACTCTATTCAATTGAATTCAATTCAATTTATTAGAACGAAGTTCCTTATCGCGCGTTGCGAAAGGGGGCTAGACGGAAAAAATTAGACGAAAAGTTGTAACGACACTTTTTGCGTTAGAGAGAGACAGACAGATAATGTTTCTCTGTCTGTCTCTCTCTCTCTTATAGAAAGCAAGCCAGATATTTTCGTTTCGTCTTTCTATTTCGCATTGAACTTCGTTACATCCGGATGTTTCTTGACACCTCTAAGTTTTTGTTAAACATGGCTACAAGGGTACATATTTACAAGGTGTTACAGTAATAGCAGTAACAGCCACGTGTCCCATGGAGGTATATGACTCTAAACTACTCTAATATATACTCTAAACCGTAAAGTATAGACAGTGGCGCCCCCACATGTCGCACACACTTACCTGCCACGCACTCAAACTATAAATAAATGGTAAATGTAATATCTAGAAATAAATTCGATGATTCTCCCGCTGTCTCCTACGTCACTCGAGAAAGAATCCGTGACGCCATCTTGGGTTGAAAAGCGCGCAGATTTTGACAGGTGACATTTGAAAATCAAAATGGCCGACGTTATTTGCAGTTTTTGGTGATTAGGACTGTTGTTTGAATTTTAGAGTATAACTAGCAACGCCCTGCGGTTTTACCCGCGTTGTGCCAGTTTCCGTAGGCATTTCGGGATGAAAAATAGGGTATAAACATCCCGTTGAATGTGGCTATCCATTACAAAAATAATTATTCAAATAAACGCACCAATCTCAGGAACTACCAATCCGATTCGAATAACTCTTTTTGTATTGGATAGCTTCATTCAAGAGGAAAGTAATAGGATAGATTCATCCCGGAATTCCCACGGGAACAAATACAACGCGGGTAAAACCGCGACACTGCTAATTTGAGTATATTTTCGTTACTCATACCCACACGCACACGAATTTTCTAAAAATAGTGCTCAAATTAATTCTAAAACGTATGTTACGGTATGATGACTATAAAGTCCAGAAATAAACAATATATCATATTTGTTGACCTAATAACATCGCTCCGCGGTTTCACCCGCTTTGTACCCGATCCCGTGGGAATATGGGGATGTAACTACCCTATAACCTTCCCGTTGAATGTGGCTATCTATCACAATAAATAAAATTAAAATCGGATTGGTAGTTAGTGAGATTAGCGCGTTCAAACATAAAATATGACTTCAGCTTTATCATCACTACATAGTATAAAACAAAGTCGCTTTCCGCTGTCTGTCCCTATGTATGCTTAGATCTTTAAAACTACGCAACGGATTTTGATGCGGTTTTTTAAATAGATAGAGTGATTCAAGAGGAAGGTTTATTAGTATAAAAATTCCCGAAATTCCCACGGGAACGGGCACAACGCGAGTAAAACCGCGGACACTGCTAGTATTAGTAAAGATTAGTATACATAATATAATATTAGTTTAGATTAACCCAACAGTCTTTAACCTTGGGAATACTCCCAAATTCCCAACAAAAGCTGAATAAAAACTTTTTTTTAAAACGAGGTCGTCTCGAACTAAACTCCTTGCTACTAGAACAGTGTCAACTCTTCACGTTTCTCGCGCGCGAATTCGAATATTTCGAACTTGTCAACCGTCTGACGTTAGCTGTCAAATTCGTTTTCGATATTTTTTTCGGTGACCAAAGTTTTTACGTGTTTTTTATTGAATTTGCATTGTTATTAATATTGTTTTGTGGTTATTAAAACGTTGGTTGTGTCGATGTATTTATAAAAAACTATTGCGTGAGTTAAGTTTTACAAAATGGCGTCAGGTCGTTGACCTGGGAAAAGCCCGCGTTTTTCCGTTGATGAAAATTATACTTTCAAGCTTTTGGAGCAAATTCGGACTCGAAAATGACAGTAGAACTACCACCTTTTAGAAAATCGGTTAACAATGGGATCATTATGTAAGCATACCTTTTTTTAAAGTGAAAGAATTTTGGAAATCTGTTCATAAACGCCGGAAATATAAGGTAACAAACATTACTTAGAAACATAGACAAAAATTTAAAAAATCATGGTTTTTAAAGTTGGTTAGAAATGATAAATAGTTTCAAAAGTATGTATATGTGTGTCTGTCTGTAATAAGTATCTAAATGTAACTGATTGGATGACCCATATTTTGTTCATTTCATCCAAATTATTTGGGTTCTATCTCAGAAACTATCTGTCAGATTTGGACAATACTTATGTATAGGATAGCCACATTCAAAAGCTAGGTTATAGGCTATTATTCATCCCGAAATTCCCACGGGAACGGGTACAGTAGCGGATAATATTAGGGGACGGTACTATGAATATAGAAATTAGTTCAGTAGTATGGAAATTTGTATATATAGATTTGAAGGCCATGAATAAATCTCAAATGATTACGGAAGTTTTTTATCTAACGGATAACTTTGATAATAGATTAGCGATGTTATATCATTGGACATTATCAGCTCTACGTAATATTGTAAATAAGATGTTAGTACAGCGAGTACATGTAATCACAAGCGAGCACTAATGTAAAGTATCGTCCTATAAGACACTGCAGATCAAAGTCCTCTCACTGAAAATGTTAGTACAGCGAGGAGTACACGTGATAACAAGCGAGCACTAATGTAAAGTATCGTCCTATAAGACACTGCAGATCAAAGTCCTCTCACTGAAGATGTTAGTACAGCGAGGAGTACACGTGATCACAAGCGAGCACTATTGTAAAGTATCGTCCTATAAGACACTGCAGATCAAAGTCCTCTCACTGAAAATGTTAGTACAGCGAGGAGTACACGTGATCACAAGCGAGCACTAATGTAAAGTATCGTCCTATAAGACACTGCAGATCAAAGTCCTTTTGAAGATGTTAGTACAGCGAGGAGTACACATGATCACAAGCGAGCACTAATGTAAAGTATCGTCCTATAAGACACTGCAGATCAAAGTCCTCTCACTGAAAATGTTAGTACAGCGAGGAGTACACGTGATCACAAGCGAGCACTAATGTAAAGTATCGTCATATAAGACACTGCAGATCAAAGTCCTTTTGAAGATGTTAGTACAGCGAGGAGTACACATAGTCACAAACACTCATTAGTTATTTTATTGATATTTGTTATAGTATAGTATCTATAGTTATAAGTTGAAGTAAAATTGTTACGTGTTGTGAAATTTGGCAAACGCACTTTTGGCTAGCAACTACGGCGCCTACACTCAATATCGACTAGTCTCTCTCTAAATCTATCACTAAAACTACTTCTACCTACTAAAAAAGCTAGAAAAATTAAAAAAACCGACTAGATTTTTCAGTTTTTACTATAAACGAATAGCGCAAATTTTTGGAGGGAAATTTTGACGTAACGATGTGGTTATCAGGGGTGACGTAAGGCGGACGCCATTTTGTAAACCTGCGAATTCCCGCGTTTTTCAACTGTCATCGTGACGTTAACAACCAACGTTCTTTTTTCGAATATTGAAATTTAAGTGATCGTGATTTTGAACCTTATTTGCTACGTGCGAAGTGTTTTAATTGAGTGACAAAAGCAAATTTTGATGAAATGTGATTTTAAGTGCCACGTTCTAATATTGTGGTGTCCAAATCTGTGTTTATAGATATATGAAGATTTAAAATTCTTGTGATAAAAGAACTTTATATAATTCTGATTATGGATGGCGTATAAATAATTATATCTTAAAATAATATATATAAATGTCCAAGTGTTGTGTCTCAACCATAGTTACTATTACCTCAAACCATCCAACTAAAAAAATTATACAAAAATCTTTCGCATGACAGGTGCCAAACAACTGTCACAATATAAAGTCAATTGACATTGACAGATAAAAATTGTTAATGACAATCTATATTTAGTGTTTCTTGTGTTTATTTATAATAAATAGTTGACAGTTATAGTGTAAAATATAAGACGGTATAATCGTTGCTAAACTTGACATTTGAAAACAGACGTTGACGCCAGCATTCCTTCAAATAATAACATTCCTGAAACGCCAAGGTGGTCAATAAATTTGCAAAACGCCATAGTAATCAATGAAACGGCAAAACTACCTAAACGTACATGTTCTCTTAATGTTACAGCAGTGATACAACAATAAAATTGTCGGTCTGTCGTTGCGTCAACGTCAAGATCTAGAAAACTTACTTAAGTTATGTGATTTTCGTCAAACAACGAGTTTTTTCAAAGCGGACGTTTTTCGGTACGTCTCAGCGAATTTTGAACTATATAAAGTGTCAACTGCAAACGTTAAAACGTAATCTGAACTATAATAACGTGACTCTTAACTGTAATTACTTGCGTGCATCAATATTATATTCATACCTTGAGTAACTTGTACTCAAAGACTATAGTTATTTAAAAGTCTGACTTGATATATAGTCGTCGAAAATCGCTACCAATTATCATAGACAGTATCATCAAACAATACATCCCCTAAACCTCCTAATAACGCCATAAAAATCCCAACCCAAAAACGACAACTGTCTAAATCGCCAAAGCCATCAAAACCACCAAAACCGTCTAAAACTCATCAAGAAACGCCAAAGTCACCAACAAAAGCCTAAAAACGTCGCTTTTACAAAACGCCGCGACGATCAACAAACGTGACCCGAACCGTCAAAGTGGAACCGCTAAAATTGTTAAATGTGTGGTATTGCTTATGGGTATTGGTGTGTGTGACGCCGTACCTTATTACGTGTCTGGTGGCATGTGTGAGACGAAGTGTGAGGCAGCATGAGGTGCGGCTGCCGCAGGTGTCTGGAGCCGCGACCGCGGCCGCCACAGCGCCCGTTACACGCGTACGCCGCGCGGACTTATCAGGTTATATGCACTGGTTTCTCAAGTTTAAGCGAACACTACACATGTTTAATTTAATCTGCGTTTACGGAAACTAGGTTATATGTGTTTTTGATTCACATTTTTTTATGGTATAGTCGGTGTTCCAGGGGGTTTTTAGTGAATGGAATTAATAATAAAGTAATTAATGATAAAAACACCGCATTAGTGATTAAAGGTGACTTTCTATGAGAGCTCTAGATATAGAAAAAATCACAAATCAACTAAATAATGATTGATTGTAGAAAACACCGCATCAGTGATTTACGATGGCTTTTTACTAGAGCTATGCTATGGTTAGTTGTCTTAGTTAATAGAACCACAAATTATAGAAGCAAATAATGTAATGGAATCACTGAATTCGAAGAAGTAATGAAAGGAATCACCGTATCAGAGATTAAAGGTGATTTCCGAGAGCTGTGCTATTATAAGTTTTATAAGACTTAAATATCAAGCGTTACGCAGCATAGATTATTGGTATCGGAGAGAGCGTCAAATAGTCGATTAGTTCCCAAAGTAACGTATTACCTGGAATATCCTCCTGCTAGACAAAGGCCTCTCATCTCACTGAAGTTTGGCAAACCTCTCAAAATGTGTGCTTTATCTAAAACCTTATTTGTCGCGAAGATATCGCGCACACGGGTCGGTCGCGCGTCGCCGTGCGCGCGACGCGCGTTGCAGTCGACGGTCGCGTTTACAGTCGCTTCGCTGTGCAACTGGCGTCGGTGACGTTTGCACGAATGGTATTATGCGTGGCGTGGCGTTTTGAATGGATTTTCTTTTTGTATTTTTTTTCGAGTTGGCGAATTCATTAGAGTGTCACATGGAATATTACTCGCTCGTATCCAATTGGACTCGCCAACTTGCTACTCGTCAACAAGCTCAATTTAAGCAATTCAAAGTTTATTGCTTGAATACGGTCGAAGTAGAAAGATTTTCGTACAATGTACTTTTACTTGTATCTATAGCACTTGTGCAGAATAGTATTGCCGTTTCACGCCACAAACGCATTGTGCGAGTGAGACAGTGATATTATTGTCTGCTACTGACAGATACAGGTAGAAGAGAAAGGTCAATGTACGATATTCTTTCTGTTTCACCACCACTCTTTAAGAACTCTGCCTTTAAGTTGCTAAGCAATTGACGAGTTATATTACACTATTTACGATCCAAACGCATTATTTGATCCTCCAACCGCATTTTACATATGAAACCGCAGTTTTATATGCTCAATGCCGATGGCTTTTTGTCTATCTGTGTTCTAAGCGAACAGTCGCTCTTGCTGTAAATGAAAACGCTTGAGCGAGCGAACATGTTCATTGATGTTCGGCTGAGGAAAACAGTTCGTTTCTTCTTAGAATGAGTTTACGTGTTTCTAGTTTGGGTGGACATTGTGTGAACAGCAAATTTTAATATACGTTCAAGCTCTTTTTTTATTAAAGTAAAATACTTTTTTAAATATAAAAGATTTAGTTTATAAAATAAAAATCTCGCTCTAATATTTAATATAATAGTATAAGATCTTACATATATCATAAGATAATAACATATTGTTGTCTCGCTTATACACACTCAAAGTGTAGTGCTATCCTTGTCTTATTGAAAGTGTTAAAACGAGACAACTATAACATTGCACTGTGTGAGTTGCGTTCTCAGTATTTTGTGTTGCACGGTTTTCGAATCACTAATAGTGTGATCTATTGAAGCGAAGAGGAGTTGTGCTGAGCTCAACAACCAATCACAACGCAGTAATTTGTCTAACAACGCATCGATATTGTCAAAATCTTTTCGTGCTGCGTTGGGATTGGTCTATTTAACTCCCACAGTTATTCTCCACTTCTTTAACGCAGGATATGTTAATACTATTATTTAAGATATTATTTAAAAATATCATCATTGTTGTAATGTAATTTGTCGTAAGATCTATCATTCTAACATCTTTCCGACATATTGCATTTTGCACTCTTCACTTGTACATGACGCTCGTTTGCTATATTTAACTGGCTTGTGTTTTTGGGTTGTGTTGCAGTGACTTGAAGTAAGTGTTTTCCTTCACAAAACACCATTGATTATAAGTGAAGGGAATATACGTTTGCGTCAAGTCGCAACTGCAGTCTATTTCTTTTTAAGAGACTTGAAACGGAAAACAATATGGCCGATTTTTGTACCAAAGACAAGTTTGTGAATGAACAATGTCTTGTATAGAGATTAAAGATTAAGTTCGGTTAAATGAATAATGGTTAAGAATGGAGTATCTTAACCTTTTTCCTCACACGGAGTTTTCTTTGGTAAATCAGCTGTATTTTATAAGAACGCAAATGAAGCAAGCCTATATGTAATTTCAAATATCACGTATTTTCAATAAAAATAGTCTTGCTGTACCCACAATTGGCATAATCCGCACTAAACGTCGCGAACGTATTGTAAAAACGTAAAATTTTCACCACACTAGTATACTTCAAGTCTCTTAAGGACAAATAGATTGTCAGTCGGTGGCGAGCATCGGCGCGGGACTGACGTGTTTTTACGCAGGAGTTGGCCGGAGGGAAGAGTGGCCCGAGCGGGCTCAGGCGGAGCAGCGAGCGGTCCGACTCGCTCACGGAGGGACGCACGGAGAGATCAAGTCAAACTAGCGGTGAGTTTGATGGGCTAATCTTTATATTATGAGTCTAGCAACGCTGCGTGGTTTTACCCGCGTTGGGCCGTTCCTACGGGATGAAAAATAGCCTATAACCTTCCCGTTGAATGTGGCTATCTATTACAAAAATAATTATTCAAATCAGACTGGTAATTCCAGAGATTAGCTCGAGCATACAAACAAACAACCTTACTAATTTTACCTCTTCATAATATTAGTATAGAAATTATCAGCCAGTTAGATTCCATAATACAAGATTGGAGCTTAGTTTGGGTCTTGTTAGGCGTGTGGTATATTTGTCCATATTACCATTACGACAGTTCAATTTCATTCAGTTCAGGTTACTTCCTACAGATAGTAGTCGTTACATGAGCCATGTCAGAGGCCTTTGGCGGCTCAATAACTCTGACACCGGGATTGGTCAGGTTGACCATCCACTCGGTGAAGAAAACAGTTCAATAATACATTGTTTATTGAAATTTTCAGGACTGAATGGGCTCCGCAACATCGGGAACACGTGCTTCATGAACAGCGTGGTGCAGTGCCTGTCCAACACGCGGCCGCTGCTCGAGTACCTGTCGGGCGACAAGTACGTGAGCGAGATCAACACCACGCTGTCGTGCATGCGCGGCGCGCTCATTGGCGGTGAGTTGGTCGTGTTGGCGTTTTGTTGATTTGGTCAGGTTGGCGTTTTGTTAGAGATGTGTGTGGCGCTTTTATTGATGAAGGGAGAGTGTGTTTGGAAGTGATAGTGCCGTTTTTATTTATGATGGGAATGACATTTTTGTTCATGAATGTGAATTTTTATGTTGTTGACTGCAAATATAACTTTTTTCATATTAAGTTATCAAATCCTAATTTCTTCATTGCTATTTATGATTTTGGTGTAGATATGACTTCACTCTGTTTACATTACCCAAACATTTTTTTTACAGCCTTCGCGCACGTAATAAAAGAACTATGGCGCAGCGGCGAGCGTGAGTGCGTGGTGAACACGAGCACGTTCAAGAGCCAGGTGCAGCGGTTCGCGCCGCGGTTCATGGGCTACAACCAGCAGGACGCGCAGGTCAGAGTGGCGTTTTGGTTTACTTTGGACGTGATTAGACATAATATATGTTTTTTTTGTACAGTCGGCCAAGAAAGTGGTCTACCACTTTTGACAAAAGTTTCTGCGAGATGTAACGATCGCTAAGGTTGACTTTTCTATGCACAATTATGTTATGACGTTTTGTCTGTTATCTGAGATGCCTGACATTTGACATCATTGGGTGACTTAGTTGGACCTCTATTATTAAAAGAAAATTGACCTTGTTGTTTCATGACGTTCAAATGAATCTCAACCGTAGGGTGGTAGACCACATTATTGGCTGACCGTACTAAATTAATTTATACTCTTAAAGAGGAAGGTTTTTTCGTTATCAACAAAATGTATGTATGTAAAATAATGTATGTAGTAAACTCGAAAGTGTTTTGTCTTTTTTGCTCTTTGTAAAACAGCGTATGTCGGAAAGAGACAAACCATTTCATAGATAACATGCTGGTAATAAGCGTCTCTCCCCGCACACGCTGTCGCTCTCGCTTCACCCACCTCCTGATGAAGGCCACCGTATGTGGCCGAAACGTGTTGAGGAACTCTCGACAGTAGTCTCCGTCGTACGTAAGTTCCCGTTTTAAATAAATAATAATTCAATGACTTGTTTCCAGGAGTTCCTTCGATACCTTCTGGAAGGTCTGCATGAGGATGTGAACCGCATCACCGTGAAACCGAAGCCCATACTGACGGAGATCGACGACAATCTCACGTGAGTGAAAGTTAACTCTATTTTTTCTTTTTTGTCCCAAAATGGCGACCAATGTCGTCAATTTTCCAGCCGAAGACGACTACTGTTGAAGAAAAAAAGGTTTAGAGATAGGGTAAGAATGAAATAAAATCACTAATCCTTTTTCCTCTTCAGGAGTAGTCGTCTTCGGCTGGAAAATTGACGACATTGGTCCACATTTTAAGACTCTTAAGAAGGAAGACAAATTTTCTCTTTGCTCTATCTCTACTTTTTTAAACACATTTCTCTATATATCTATATGCAACGTCAAAAACTCTTTTTTACTCTCAAGTGAAGACTAAATGCATTGAAAATGAGTCACACATGTCACTGTCATACAATATCCAGCCAATCATAACAGAGTCACTGGAATGAACAGTCGAATTGAATGAATGAATCCGGTGTTGCAACGACGAATTATTAGGCGACTAGCGACCCGCCCTCGCTTCGCTTCGGGTAATCAAGATTTCATGTAGGAAAATCGGGATAAAACATTGCGTGTCTCCCGCAGGAATATACACAATCATAATTTCAAGTGGGAAATTGGGGATAAAATATTACATGTCTCCCGCGAGTATATATGTATACACAATCAAGATTTCATGTGAGGAAGAATTCGGGATAATACCTACATAGCACGTCTTCGTCATTCGTAGTTCGTAGGTAGGTATATCCCCGCGCGCTTTGACCGCACGAAACAGTAAGTAGCCTTATGAGACCCGCCATCGAGCATTATTATTTTGTAAGCAGCGCCCCGCGGTTTTACACCGTTGTGCCCGTTCCCGTGGGAATTTCGGGAATTTTTTACATAAAAACCTTCCTCTTGAATTACTCTACCTATTACAAAAAACCGCATCAAAATCCGTTGCGTAATTTTAAAGATTTAAGCATACAGACAAACAGATAAACAGACACGAAACAACTTTAGAGACGACTTTATTTTATACTATGTAGTGATATTTCTCATCATAACTCTGAAACTAACTGTCCGATTTTAATAATTTAAAGAGGTATACAAAGAAACATAATTAACCTTGATTGTAGAGCCATTTATTTTGATGTAGATTCATATCATCATAAGAATATCATCAACTTAAAATTACACTCCTTTTTTAACTAATTAATTTTAACTAAAAACGGTTATTGTGGCTTAACTATAATAGTTAGACATATGCCCTCGCGAACTTATTTGTTCGCAATGATATGTACTTTGATTGTGTAGAACATTGTTTTTGTGTATCATCAATAGATTTAGTAGCGCACGCCAATAACCAATTTTTTTAGGCATGTTTTTCATACCTTGGGTTACATATACCCGCGTTGTGCCCGTTCCCGTGGGAATTTCGGGAATAAATATAGTCTATGTCACTCAGGGATAGTGTAGCTTTCGAATGGTGAAAGAATTTTTAAATTCGGTGCAGTAGTTTCAGAGCCTATTCGAGACAAACAAACAAACAAACAAAAAATCAAACCTTTCCTCTTTATAATATTATATTATTATATTATTAGTATAGATATATTAGTGGTAACATCAGTTTCTCTACGTCCATCCATCTTGGTAGAGGTCGAGCTGCACGTTGCTTGACAATCGCAATGAGTTAACATCGCTTGATCAAATTATACTCTATTTGTTTTGGATTGGCACAAAATGTGGACCAATGTCGTCAATTTTCCAGCCGAAGACGATTGCTCCTGAAGAGGAAAAAAAAGTTTTAGTAATTTTATTTGGGAAATTATAAGTCTAGCCACAAAATTACTAACACGGCCACTACTTCTAGTGGCTAAGATAGTATTATTTAGATGCTCGTTAATTGTGGCTGACTTAGTAATTTAGAAGGCAACATACATTTTTGGGGGCGAAATATGATATTAAAAAGAAGCCTGTTTAATTAGCACCCATTTTATTTCATTCTTACCCTATCACTAAACCTTTTTCCTCTTCAGAAGCAATCGTCTTCGGCTGGAAAATTGACGACATTTAACAACATTTTGTGCCAATCCAAAAGAAATAGATTATAGGTCATGAGTGCTACGAATCTTAGGTGAATATAGAATAGAATTTTGAGTATACGGTGAATTTGAATATAGCATGATACGTTTTGAATATACGATTATTTTTCTGTTGACTATATGCATGTCACAGTGATATTGTAAATGCCGTTAGTTTATAATCTAACCAGTGAGATTATAACAAAATTGTGAGCTGTAACCATTTACAATTTGACGCATAATTTTTCGTAAGTTCATAATCTGTCCATAGCTAACCTCAGCAATGGACCTCAGGTGAATTTAGAATATATATGATGAATTTTGGACGTCAGTGGGAGTTTTCCGAATACTGGCAGAATCATGTATACAGGGCATCACTACATAGTATAAAACAAAGTCGCTTTCCGCTGTCTGTCCTTATGTATGCTTAGATCTTTAAAACTACGCAACGGATTTTGATGCGGTTTTTTTAATAGAGTAATTTTTATTTTTTTATGAAATAGTTTTGGCATTGCGATCATATTTTTATTCTACAACTAGCAGCGCCCCGCGGTTTTACCCGCGTTGTGCCCGTTCCCGTAGGAATTTCGGGAATTGTTATACATACAAACCTTCCTCTTGAATCACTATCTATTTAAAAACTGCATCAAAATCCGTTGCGTAGTTTTAAAGATCTAAGCATACATAGGGACAGACAGCGGAAAGCGACTTTGTTTTATACTATGTAGTGATGAAAAGATATTTGCTCTAAATAGCCCCTCTAGTACGTTAGTACGTATAACTCAATGATACAGGGTGTTATTTTATGACATCGGGGTTTAAAAAAAAATATTTTGAAGAATCTACGAGATTAATCTACAAGAGTTATGGAAACTTACTATCGATTGAGATTTTTTTTGATAACTGGTAATTTTCGAAAGAAAAACTTCCGGTGATTTCGCCGTAACGGTGGAAGCTTTTCGTCTTCCAGTCTGAAATAAATATATTTTAGGTTATATTAAAAGTATGTACGATATAGTCTTAATGTTGTTTTTCTATTTTTAATTTCTTTTTTTACGATTAAAACTTTTTTTTTCAAGAACTGGTAATTTTTCAAACTTAAAAATCACTTTTTTTCTTTTTTTTTCCAAGTACAATTTTTCGATTTTTTTTCCCCCAGTGACTCAGCCAAGGCTGCGGAGGCCTGGAGCCGCTACCTGCGCATGGAGGAGTCGCGCGTGGGAGACATCTTCGTGGGCCAGCTCAAGTCCACACTGCGCTGCACGCACTGCCGCCACGACAGCGTCACCTTCGACCCCTTCTGGGACCTCAGGTCAGTCAGTGAGTGAGACTACGAACTCAGTTGAGTCAGTGAGTGAGACTCCGACCTCAGCTGAGTCAGTTAGTGAGACTGCGACCTCAGTTGAGTCAGTGAGTAAGACTCCGACCTTAGTTGAGTCAGTGAGTGAGAGAGACTACGAACTCAGTTGAGTCAGTCAGTGAGTGAGTGAGACTCCGACCTCAGTTAAGTCAGTGAGCGAGTGAGTGAGTGAGACTATAGGACCTCAGCTGAGTGAGCTGCAAGCACTACCGTTAAGTTACTTAGTTTTACGTGGCCACGTGTCGTGAACTGAAAAAGGCGTTGTCTGAAAACCAGCGCTGCCCGGAGTAGCTCTGATAGTATACTCTGAGCACAAGATTTTCCGACTTTTCAAGTGGATTGCATGCACTTCTCGTGGTCGCGGATGTACTGACTGGGTACGTTTACTATGTGTATAAATCGCGATAGTTTAAAAAATACTAATCAATAAGGTCCAACGCCTCGGTGGTCTAGTGGTATGTGCACTCGCCTGCCAAGACTGAGGTCCCGGGTTCAATTCCCAGGTCGAGCGAAAACATGTTTCCTACTTTTCAAACATGGCTCGTGTTTGAGATCACCAACCCGTTAGTCAAGCGTGGTGATTACGACATCCTCCTCACTGTACTGATATCTTCAGTGAGACGAGAGGCCTTTGCCCAGCAGTGGGACATTACAGGCTAATACTTTTTTTTTTTTTTAATAAGGTCCATATTAATAAGAACGTTTACCTATCAAATGGGTTGTCACTTTCTAACATACGCATCTTTCCGAAGAGCAAAAGAGACAAAACACAGTGTAACAGTGTTTTAGTTACACCGCCTTTATTAATTAGGCCTTAAATTATGTTTTGTTTCGTTTCCAGTTTGCCGATTCCCTCTCGCACGGGCAACTTGAAGCTACAGCAGTGTTTACAACACTTCACCAAAGAAGAGGAGCTGGACGGCGATGAGAAACCGGTGAGTTTCTTATACAGGAAAACATAATTATACAGATTATGTTTATCATTTTGGAGAAATTGTAATATTGTTTTTTTTTGTTTTTTTTTGTTAGGCCCTTTTTCCTAGCCTAACAGTTCTATTGTTAAAAAAAAATATTAAAAAAAACTGTAGTAAAAATATAAGGATATTTTTTTTTTTTTTTATTTATTCTTTTTTTTTTTTATTGATTCTTGTTTTTTTTATAAGTAAGTATTTAACAGGTCAACCCTAGTGTCAGGAGTTAGACTGCGGAAATGTGACAACATGGTCTGATGATTGAAATAACCAGAACCGACAATTTAACGTGCCCTCTGATAGAAATGCCCATATCGGCCACCCATTGCGAATAAAATACTTAATGCATACCTCAAAGGGTCGTGTCGTCCCGTCTTGATTAGTGTTTACAACAAATATTTGTATTTTGTATTAAAAATGTTTCTTTTTTTCATATGTTGCAGACATGTTCTAAATGTGGCGTTCGCCGGAAATGTCTGAAATGGTTCACTGTACAGAAGTTTCCGCAAGTTCTCGTTTTACATCTTAAACGGTAACATATCCAATTATATTTATATTCATTACATATCTATACTAATATTATAAAGCTGAAGAGTTTGTTTTGTTTGTTTGTTTGTTTGTTTGTTTGTTTGTTTAAACGCGCTAATCTCAGAAACTACTGAACCGATTTGAATAATTCTTTCACTGTTAAATAGTCTATTTATCGAGGAAGGCTATAGGCTACATTTTATCCCGAAATTCCCACGGGAACGGGCACAACGCGGGTAAAACCGCGGGGTGCTGCTAGTTTTAATATAATAAGGCTGAAGGGTTGAGATGGTGAATAGCCCTCAACCTTCCCGTTGAATATGGCTCTTCAATACAAAAGTAACTATTCGCATAAAACTGATACTTTCTAAGATTTAAAACATATTTTTCAGTTTTATTATATCCTATTAATATTATAAACTAGCAGCGCCCCGCGGTTTTACCCGCGTTGTGCCCGTTCCCGTGGGAATTTCGGGATAAAATGTAGCCTATAGCCTTCCTCGATAAATAGACTATCTAACAGTGAAAGAATTATTCAAATCGGTTCAGTAGTTTCTGAGATTAGCGCGTTTAAACAAACAAACAAACAAAACAAACTCTTCAGCTTTATAATATTAGTATAGATGCGAAAGTTTGTTTGTTACTCTTTCACGAAAAAACTGCTGGACGGATTTGTACAAAACTTTACAGTTATATCGGTTATACATCAGAATAACACATGGGATACATTTTATCTCGGAATTCCCGCGGGAACGGGTACAATGGGAGTAACACTGTGGGGTGTGGCTATTTATTAATAACGGTTTTATCCGCGTCGTACCCGTTCCCGTGGGAATTTCGGGATGAAAAATAGCCTATAACCTTCCCGTTGAATGTGGCTATCTATTACAAAAAGAACTATTCAAATCGGATTGATAATTCCTGAGAATACATCGAACATACATACAAACAAACAAACATACAAATTTTACCTCATTATAATATTATGAACTATGAATAATTACTAATATACCTCTCAGGTTCTCCCCGACGGAACGGTTCCGCGGCAAGCTGAATGTGCTGGTGGAGTTCCCGCTCAACAACCTGGAGATGGGCCCGTACGCCGCCAGCAAGGGCACGCAGGCCATATACAACCTGTACGCCGTCAGCAACCACTCGGGTCAGTAGAACGTAAAGTCGGGAGGGAATGTAAAAATAGTGTACGTAGAAAAAAAACGTGCTGAATTTAGAACATAAAAGGTAGTGTGAGAGGTATATAGAGTTATATATATAGTGTACTTAGATGTACAAAAAAATCCTGCATAAAAAAAAAGTTTGGTGAAAAAAAATGTGCAAGAAAAAAAATCAAAAGATAATTGATAGTAAAATTGTTTTGTGCAAAATATGTACTGGGTGGATCTGTTCATGTTAGTGCGAATTAAAAAAAAACAATGTGGAGTAAGGAAATGTAAAAAATATACGCCCTGTATGTTTTTTACATATCTTTATTAAATTTAATATTTACACCCTGTACCTATATATTTTTTTAATTTTTAAGAAAAAAATGTTTTTTTGTTCACATTTTACAGTTACTCACATTTCCGTTAGTGAAAAATATATATATGTATATATATACAGAGTCATACGTTTGGTAAACATTTTCTAACGAGTCGTCCTCATAAAACTGCAGGCACGACGTACTCCGGCCACTACACGGCGTACTGCAAGCATCCCTACACGGGCGAGTGGCACGAATACAACGACTCCAGGTCAGTCCACACTATTCTTCTTCTTCACCGAGTGGACGGTCACCCTGACCAATCCTGGTGTCAGAGTTATTGAGCCGCCTAAGGCCTCTGACATGGCTCATGTAACGACTACTATCCGTTGAAAGTAACCGGGACCGACGGCTTTAAGCCCCCGGATCGTGAGCCGAGCGCTCAAACTACATGACCACGGAGGCTGTTTTATAATTTTGTGTGTTTTACGGCATCATTTAGTATAATGAGTGCAAATCGTGTGAGTTTAAAAAGTGTGTTAATCTTGACAGTCGAGATTGTTAAATTTCGCGATAAACAAAGTCTAAATCATAATCTAATTGTTTTTTCGTTTTCAGAGTGACTCCAATCAAAGCTCGAGACGTGGTGTCATCTGAAGCGTACGTCCTTTTCTACGAGTTGGCTAAGAGCACGTAGAGAAGTGTCGCTAGAGCGGAGAGCGGTGAGCGGTGTCGATAGAGGAGTGTCACAACAAGTGTCGTAGACTGGGTGTAGTGTCGCGAGATGTCAGACAAAAGTAAGATTTCACTTTGTGTTTAGAAATATTATGGTTCTACTTTTTTGTTTTGGAAATCATAACTAAAATACTTGGTTTTAATGTTTAAGTATTATGGCGTGGCGACGCCCGTGGCGACGTTGATTGAGTCGCAGTCTCGTGGCAAGTAACAATAGTATTTTTCAAACTTTCGCGATTTGTACAAATTAACGTACACACTTTAGTAATACTTTAATAAAGTACCTATAATTTATATTTTCTAGGTTACGTTTCTCAATGATGATTTAATATTATGTGGCTACGCGTCGCCACGCCGTGTTATATAGATTACCAATACTTCTTTTTAATATATATTTTACTGATATCTTCAGTATTTCAGCCAATTGTATTAAATGAATATTATCTCAATTGAGTCGTTGTATCTCGATAGAACGGTTTGATTCATTTAGTATTCTGTTGTTTCACTCGTCAGACCATGTCTTCCTTTAGCCGGTCTAACAACTCTGACACCAGGGGTGGCCCCACTGACCTACTCGAACTTAACTTAATACACTGATAGAGGAAAAGTAGAACTATTCCTTTGGGATCCAACTCATTCATTCATTCCTTTCGTGTAGGTTAATATCTCTGGTGTCGGAGCCCTAGACCGTCTTGTTTCAATCGTCAGACCATGTCAGAGGCCTTTAGGCGGTCTAAAAACTCCAGGGTTGGCCACTGATCTACGCGAATGAATGAAGACCGCCTTAGGATCGGCCTCTAACCTTCTCGTAATGAATGAATGAAGACCGCCTTAGGATCGGCCTCTAACCTTCTCGTAATGAATGAATGAAGACCGCCTTAGGATCGGCCTCTAACCTTCTCGTAATGAATGAATGAAGACCGCCTTAAGACCACCGCCATGGTCTGAGGAATAAAACAACAGGGACCGACAATTTAACGTGTTCTCCGGAGCACAGTAGCTCTAAAAAATGCCACAAGTCAATGAGTCTCAATTAATATCCAAATTATTTTGCTGACTTTTTGACACTAACCAAAACTTTTATGACACAAAGTGAAATAAAAAAAACATCTCGCGACACAATTAGTAAAGTCTGCTTGGAGCCAAAATTGAATGAAAATTTTGCAATCATGGCTTTCTTATTATACTTATAGACTTTCACCAAGTTTATGGATCGTACATTTAGGGCGGTTGCACGAGGATTCTCAAATTTATTCAGCGCATTAGGGCCTTATTCACTCATAAACATTTTACCTATCAATTGGTTTGTCTCTTTCCGACACACGCGCTATTCTCTGAAGAGCAAAAGAGACCAATCACTTTATAACAGTTTTATTCAGAGCATTTATGAATAAGGTGGGTAAAGTGTAAGACAAACGGTCGTTTCAAATAGAATCCTATTTAGTACACAATAAAATAGAATTTTGATCGAACAGCTTTTGAATTGGAACTACGTTTTCACGTCGCTTTTATTTTACACTAGCCCGCGCCCCGCGGTGTTACCCACGTTGTACCCGTTGTATTTTGGGATAAAATGTATCCCATTATGTTATTCTGATGTATAACCTATATTATTATTTATTTAAAACGGGAACTTACGTACGACGGAGACTACCGGGGAGAGACGCTGTCGCGAGCGCTTCACCCACCTCCTGATGAAGGCTACCGTATGTGGCCGAAACGTGTCGAGGAACTCTCGACAGTAGTCTACGTCGTACGTAAGTTCCCGTTTTAAATAAATAATAATGACATTAACGTACGTTTCAATTAATAGTAAAATAACCTATATTACTGTAAAGTTTCATCACGATCCGTCCAGTAGTTTTTTCATGGAAGAGTAACAAACATACATATATCCATCTTTACAAACTTTCGCATTTATAATATTAGTAGGAATTTTATCTGACGTTTCGCGGCTGTACAGTTTCAATTCAAAATGAGTAATGTTCGCTTAACTAACTTTTGTTTCCTAAACATATTTTGGTGCTAAATAGATTTGAGAGTGCTTGTGCTATCTGCCCTTAAAATTTGTATATAACGACTTTTTATATATATCTGACTTATGCCTAAGTTAAAAATAATATAAAAACCAAAATCAGGAAAAAAAATTTTGGCTTGTCATGAAAAATAGCAACTTCTTTGTAAAATACTTTTTTCCATATAACAACTTGATATATAGATATGTTTTTTGGGGACTGCGCAATAATGTCAAAAAAACGAGAAAAAACAAGTTTTTTTTCCTTTTTTTTGTTTATTTTGGATGACAATTAGAAATAAAACCAAAAAAAGGAGAAAAAAAATGTTTTTTCTTCATTTTTTTTCTTAGGCCGTTGAGTACATATACTATGGTCGTTATAAACAGATTTTATTGTACATTTACGAACAGCTGTGAAAAAATCTCTGTACTTTGGTCAACATGGTTTTTAGTATTTTTGTGACTCAAAAAGTAATAAAATATAGGTATTTAAGGTTGCGGATAAACTACTAACTTATTTTGCATTTCATGAAGGCGCATTTAAAATTAAAATTTCATACAAAACATAATATTTTCATTAGATATCCGCAAAACTATATATTTAACTATGTTAACTTCTGCAGCAGTGTCTTATAGGACGATACTTTACATTAGTGCTCGCTTGTGATTACGTGTACTTCTCGCTGTACTAACATCTTCAGTGAGAGGACTTTGATCTGCAGTGTCTTATAGGACGATACTTTACATTAGTGCTCGCTTGTGATTACGTGCACTCCTCGCTGTACTAACATCTTCAGTGAGAGGACTTTGATCTGCAGTGTCTTATAGGACGATACTTTACATTAGTGCTCGCTTGTGATTACGTGTACTCCTCGCTGTACTAACATCTTCAGTGAGAGGACTTTGATCTGCAGTGTCTTATAGGACGATACTTTACATTATTGCTCGCTTGTGATTACGTGTACTCCTCGCTGTACTGACATCTTCAGTGAGAGGACTTTGATCTGCAGTGTCTTATAGGACGATATTTTCCTAAGTACAGAGAAACACAGTGATATAATATATTTATAAAGATTTAAGAAACACACTAGTCTTATTATGTTAAATGCTTGTAAGTGATATTAATTACAAAAAATAAATATTTATTTACAAAATTTTAAGTGAAAATTGTTAGCCATAAAATGTTATATTGTTTTATGCTGAAAACCTTCCTCTTGAATTCATCTATCTGATAAAACGCGTGAAAATCCGTTGAGTACATCTTCAGTGAGAAGTTTTGTATACAAAAGGTTTTTGCAATATACATTGTCTTATGCGCTACGGTTTTGCCCACTTTGTACCTGTTCCCGTGGTAATTTGTGGGATAAAAAGTACCTTTTAACATCTTCTTGAGCGTGGCTATCTATTGCAAAAATAATTATTAAAATCGGATTGGTAGTTTCAGAGGTAAGTGCGATGAAACTTTTCAAATTCTATTAAATGAGTTAATATCTATGACTAATAATTTTCACTTGAGATTTAATCTGAAGTACGTGTTAGTATATTGATGGTCTTATAGATTGATAATGCTCTTTTCACCACCTTTACTTTACTTAATGTAATACCAAGTTATATTGGAAAGGTGACGGTTTTTTTAATCATAATAACAGTAGTTATTTAAAAAAACCTGTAACTGTCACATTTTTATTGAAAAAAAATTTTTTTTTTCATTATATTTAAAAGCAAAAAAATAATTTTTTTTCACTAGATTTTATTGAAAGAGATTTTTTCTTCATATTTTAGTGAAAAAAAAGATTATTATTTATATTAGGTACCAGTAATATATTACCATGTATTTTGGAAAACTTGTTGATTTAATTTTGAAAAATGAAACACGATTATACCGTCTTGCCTCCGATTATAACTTATTGTTTCTTTTTTTGTTTAAATTCGCGTATACAGGGTGCTCTGGATAGGTACTGCTTTTTTATCAAAATAGTATACTTTTTTGAAGTAGAGTTATATTAAGAATTGAAAAATAAATAAAATAAAATTATTATTCTGTAATATTAAAATGCTTTCAACTTTTTTGAAGTTGGTTGGCTAAACTATTGTAAAAAAATGTTTTTCATAATATATTGAAATCAGGATAAACACAGAACCTCGTTTTCTGTTTTTAAATTAAGATTTTGTATTCAATTACATATGTTCATAAAATATGTTCTCGAAAGCAAACTATTTGCGTGGCGGCGCGTCGCCATACGTCACATCTATCAGAAATAGTTTTATTATTTTATATATTGTTGATGTTTTCAATTGTATAACTTTAATTTAGCTTTAAATTGTTATCTCATATATATATTATTTCGTATTCAATTTCTAGTCACACTGATCAGTAATTATAGTCTAAAAATTGTTTATTTATTTAATAAAATAGTTTAAAAATATGATCAAAGTATACCAACGATTTATGTATGTATAAATAATTATACAAATTATGTATAAAAAGTTATATATCCAGCCACCCTGTATACTATAGAGGTAGAATATTAATAAAAATACGTCCTCATACTGTATATAAGAGTGTAATTAATGCTTAAAAATGAAAATTATTTATTACATAATAATAATTAATAATATAATATTAATAATAAATAAATGGTATGTATTATTTAAATATATATATATTTATAAAACCACGTCAGTTTGTTAACATATTATAATGTTGTTTGTGTACAGATAGTCCAAATATATGTTTAAAAAAATAAATTGAAGTTTTATTTTTTATACCTTTTCAAACATGGCTCGTGTTTGAGATCACCAACCCGTTAGTCAAGCGTGGTGATTACGACATCTTCCTCACTGTACTGATATCTAGTGGGATGAGAGGCCTTTGACCAGCAGTGGGACATTACAGGCTAATACATCATGAGATCGCCTTGGTAGTAGGATACAGATCCAACTCGGAGAGGCCACGTAGATATGTTCAATGTAATGGATCACAACTGCAGGGACACACTCCCGAACTCATCAGTAAAACGTACCCGGGAATGTGTATCTGCAGAAGAAAGACTATTACAGGTTAAGATAGAAATAAGTGCTATGGGAATGAAGTTTGGATGGACTGGCAATGGGTTATTGCAAAGGAAACGGCACGCCATAACGTTGATTACAAGTTATTGGCGGCAGGCCGTGGCTCGCCGCCCACTCGATGGGCCCCCTAAACAGCCGGCGTAGAGACGGCAAGGGGCATCGGCGCGTGCGATTTGGGGGTATAGAGAGGTGTGCTGCGCTTTTATCTTATTAGTTTGGCTATTACTGTCCCATTGCTGGGCAAAAGCCTTTCCCCTATCCCTCCATACATCCCTTTCCTGGGCCACTCAATTTCATTATTTTCCTAAAGCAACCGGCTCCCTAATTCACCAATTATTGTTACCTTGAGGTCAATAACCTTGGCCTATTACAAATCTACCTACTAGAGCGGTCAATGAACTAGAAAATCTAGATTTTACACTTATAATTTAAGGTGAACAGCGCCATCTATTCAAAATGGTGGTAACTAAAACGACGGAAATTAAACGTCAAATTGTTCAATTAGTTTTGTCTTCTAACATAGATGGCGCTTACTTGCATAGTTTTGTATAAACCGCCATCTAGTGAAGAGCTATAACACTAAAATGTAAAGCATGTCTCATAAGTTGTCGAGATGGTTTGTCAACTTAGTAATACACTTTTTACATAGATGGCGCTAGTTCAAGCCATGACATCGAGTACTGAAATTCGTTAGAATGAAGATGTTTCGTCAATGAAATCGTACAGATTCAATTCATATCTCTCCTACCTATTTACTACTCCACCTTTTATATATTTATCTAACAGAGGAACTGTTTTATTCACATAGATAAGATTCCTTTGTTTGATAAGGGTTATATGTACGATAAATAAAATTCAGCTCTTGTTATTTATTCAAGATTAAGGTATTTTCAATGAATGGTTGGTTACATAACTTAACAACGCTTCCTACTTTATTTTATTATGTTGTTTTTTACAAAAAATGTACTTAATTTTTTCTTTTGTACGTAATTAGGAAAAGCGAATAGGGCGTATCAAAATAGTTTGTATGGCAAATAATTAATACAGAAATTAAAAGAATAAGAGGAAAGATGCTGTCGTTAATTGCTTGCAGTACATAATTATATTAAAGCCACGAACATAGCACAAAGAAAAGCTAAGGACATAGTGTTGTGAAAAATCGATATTTTCATCTGACGTGTGTCCCCCATACCGTCTACCGATTTGAAATTGCCGCCTGTGACGTCATAGGAGCTACTGACGTCACTCGGCACCCAGTTGACGAACACAAAGCTCTCTGTCCCGCTCTAATATCAATGTACTGCATTGACGCGAAAGAGACAAAGCAACTCGCGTAAAGGTTGTGAATTGAGTTATTTTTTTCACCAGCGAGAGACGTTCAATGTAAACCCTCGCATTGATAACAGATTTACTGATAACCGCATCTGTCAATCTTAATTTGACGTTTGCGACGCCATTACAGCGATCAAGTTCGCGCACGAATGCAGTTTAGAGGAGAAACGAGTCTCTAAAGCTAAATTGATTTTAATTAAAATCTAGTTTGTTAATGAAACGTCCGAGTACGGGTTTGATAGTCCCAAGGCGAATGACGTGGGCACAGTAGCGCCGCCGCGGCGGACTGCCCGAACCAGCGCCAGTACTCCAAAGTTGGCCGCTGGGCAAATAGCTCCTGGCCGATTTTGACGCGTTTTTCACGAAAATGGCTAGCAATGTAAAGCCCATGCACAAAAGCAAACATTTCCCGATAGACCAGTTGGTGTGTGTGGGCAACTATGAGCTCGAAAAGACGATTGGGACAGGCAATTTCGCAGTGGTAAAACTCGCCACACATGTTATTACTAAGAGTAAGGTGCGTACCATTGAGTTTCGTCGCGTATTCGTGTGGTTTTAGTGTTTTATTAGTGAATTAGTCTTAATATTGTGTGATCTTGGTATGTGCGTGTCTGTGTGTTTATATGTGCTTGTTTACAATCATGGTTTTTTTCCATTCATCGAAGCCTTTTATAAACTCTGGCAGGTTTGATAATGCATGTAACTCTATAATTTTGATATTATTTTTGTTGTCTATACGAAGGCCAAGGAAAAATTGTTTATAAAATAACATTAAACGACGTAAAACTGTTGTACAATGTTTACTTCCAGCTACCATAAGTTGTATGACATTTCTAAACTGACGGATTATAGTTCTTAAATTGTCAATAAAAAGTTTAGAAAAAAAAATATTTCCGTCCTCACTTGCTAACTCCACGGTTAATGATAATTACTTTTACTTCAGATTTTTAGAAAAATAACAAAAAATCTTTCAATAAATAAAATGAATTCTTTAATTATCAAATTGAGTGCATTATTAAATAAATAAATTTATTCTTATTGGTGTCTTACAAGAATTCTCCAATGTCCTTGAATTTATAATTCCATAATCTTAATCATTAATCGTTTTAACTTTTTTGTTGCTTTTACCAATAATGTAGTCTATTATCTATCTATTATCTATTGCTAAAAGTTAATGTTGTTAAATGTATACCTATTTAAATAATGTCTTCATTAAAATAGTGTGCAATTGTTATCTTCTTCTTCATTGAGTGGATGGTCACCCTGACCAATCCTGGTGTCAGAGTTATTGAGCCGCCAAAGGCCTCTGACATGGCTCATGTAACGACTACTATGCGTAGAAAGTAACCGGGACCGACGGCTTAACGTGCCCTCCAAAGCACGGAATCATCTTACTTTTCGGGCAATCAGGTGATTCAGCCTGTAATTCCCTAACCAAACTGGGGACAGTCTCACAAAGAGATTTTTGTGAGATATCCCCACCGGGAATCGAACCAGGGACCTCCGGATCGTGAGCCGAGCGCTCAAACCACAAGACCACGGAGGCTGTTAAAAATTGTTATTTAAAGTTTGGATAAATATCATTTTAATTATAAGTTCAGTAAGTTAAAGCATAATAATAATAATTGTTTATTTCACAAAGTTAACATGTACAAGCAACAAAAGAAATACAATGGTAACAAAATTGTTGTAAAATTTCCTAAAAACTCACCGACATTATTTTTGAAAATAGAAATTGGCTGTAAAACGTTTTCAACAACAAATTGTTTTTATAACATGAATGCTTTAATTAAGAATCTTAATCAACTAAAAACAAGAGGTTTCTCAATTTGACCGTATATTAGTAACTAGCAATGCCCCGCGGTTTAACTTGCGTTGTGCCCGTTCCCGTGAGAATTTCGGGATGAAAAAGAGCCTATAACCTTCCCGTTGAATGTGGCTATCCTTTGCAAAAAGAATTATTCAAATCGGATTGATAATTCCTGAGATTAGCTATAACATACAAACAAACTTAAAATTTTACCTCTTTATAATATTAATGTAGATATGTTTTTTAATTGTTGAACTTTATTTAAATTAAATTGTATTGTTTTGATGTAGGTATCTCAACTCACTACAACTTATTTATGAATAAAGAAATTTCAAATTAAACATTTTTAATTGTAGGTACTAAACTAATAAATTTGTGAGATATATCCTCATACTAATCATAATATTAACTAGCCGCTAATGTACCCTTTCCCGCGGGAATTTGGGGATAAAAGCCTAAGTTACTCCTTGTTACATCAGTTATCTGCCAGTGAAAGTCCCGTCAAAATCGGTCCATCAATTTCAAATATTAGCCGGAACAAAAAGACAGACAAGAATTTAAAAATAATGTTGTTTTGGTATAATTATGTACCTATCATGTGCGGTTATTTTAATATTACAATCATATACTTCAATTTTATTTATTTTTATAGATAATAGATGTATAGATTATATGTATAACAAATTATTCTGTTCATTCTGAGTTAACCAATACTATGCTGACAAATATTGACTAGTAGCGCACCGCGGTTTTACCCGCGTTGTGCCTGTTCCCGTAGGAATTTCGGGATTTTTTATACATATAAACCTTCCTCTTGAATCACTCTATCTATTAAAAAAACCGCGTCAAAATCCGTTGCGTAGTTTTAAAGATCTAAGCATACATAGGGACAGACAGCGGAAAGCGACTTTGTTTTATACTATGTAGTGATTCCGCAGGATTCTGCACCAGAGATTTATTCTTAAACCAAATTTAATCCAAATAACTAAAAGAAAAATAAATATATTAATGTTTGACAAAAAATAATAAATAATATTTTGATGAATCAAAATATTATTTATTATTTTTTGTGGCAATCATTACTTACAATGATATTTTTATTGGCAACACATCAATGGACGGTTTAGTTGTAAATTGATGAATGACGGAAAATTAATTTATTCTTTGAATAGGTATTTACCTGTATTGAGAAAACTTAACCCTATAAGTTTAGCCTATAAGATCTGCAGTGTCTTATAGGACGATACTTTACATTAGTGCTCGCTTGTGATCACGTGTACTCCTCGCTGTACTGACATCTTCAGTGAGAGGACTTTGATCTGCAGTGTCTTATAGGACGATACTTTACATTAGTGCTCGCTTGTGATCACGTGTACTCCTCGCTGTACTAACATCTTCAGTGAGAGGACTTTGATCTGCAGTGTCTTATAGGACGATACTTTACATTAGTGCTCGCTTGTGATCACGTGTACTCCTCGCTGTACTAACATCTTCAGTGACAGGACTTTGATCTGCAGTGTCTTATAGGACGATACTTTACATTAGTGCTCGCTTGTGATCACGTGTACTCCTTGCTGTACTAACATCTTCAGTGAGAGGACTTTGATCTGCAGTGTCTTATAGGACGATACTTTACATTAGTGCTCGCTTGTGATCACGTGTACTCCTCGCTGTACTAACATCTTCAGTGAGAGGACTTTGATCTGCAGTGTCTTATAGGACGATACTTTACATTAGTGCTCGCTTGTGATCACGTGTACTCCTCGCTGTACTGACATCTTCAGTGAGAGGACTTTGATCTGCAGTGTCTAATAGGACGATACTTTACATTAGTGCTCGCTTGTGATTACGTGTACTCCTCGCTGTACTAACATCTTCAGTGACAGGACTTTGATCTGCAGTGTCTTATAGGACGATACTTTACATTAGTGCTCGCTTGTGATTACGTGTACTCGTCGCTGTACTAACATCTTCAGTGACAGGACTTTGATCTGCAGTGTCTTATAGGACGATACTTTACATTAGTGCTCGCTTGTGATCACATGTACTCCTCGCTGTACTAACATTTTCAGTGACAGGACTTTGATCTGCAGTGTCTTATAGGACGATACTTTACATTAGTGCTCGCTTGTGATCACATGTACTCCTCGCTGTACTAACATCTTCAGTGACAGGACTTTGATCTGCAGTGTCTTATAGGACGATACTTTACATTAGTACTCGCTTGTGATCACGTGTACTCCTCGCTGTACTAACATCTTCAGTGAGAGGACTTTGATCTGCAGTGTCTTATAGGACGATACTTTACATTAGTACTCGCTTGTGATTACGTGTACTCCTCGCTGTACTAACATCTTCAGTGAGAGGACTTTGATCTGCAGTGTCTTATAGGACGATACTTTACATTAGTGCTCGCTTGTGATTACGTGTACTCCTCGCTGTACTAACATCTTCAGTGAGAGGACTTTGATCTGCAGTGTCTTATAGGACGATACTTTACATTAGTGCTCGCTTGTGATCACGTGTACTCCTCGCTGTACTAACATCTTCAGTGAGAGGACTTTGATCTGCAGTGTTTTATAGGACGATACTTTACATTAGTACTCGTTTGTAATAATTTTTTTCATGATGCTTTGGTCAACGACTTCTAATGACCTTTGTTAGCGGCAGTGGCTGAGCCATGCAAGGCCAAACTATAGGTTTGATTTCCGATATAGGTTTTTTCAATATACTTAGTTTTTTTGATAGAAATGATCAACTTTCAAGCGTTTCTTGGAAACCAATGTAGGGCACTCGACTTTACGATCCAATTTTGTAATCCATATACTTATTGTGTGAATATGCCGGGTATATTTATTCTTCTTCATCGAGTGGATGGTCACCCTGACCAATCCTGGTGTCAGAGTTTACTGAGCCGCCAAACGCCTCTGACATGGCTCATGTAACGACTACTATCCGTAGAAAGTAACCGGGACCGACGGCTTAACGTGCCCTCCGAAGCACGGAATCGTCTTACTTTTCGGGCAATCAGGTGATTCAGCCTGCAATGCCCTAATCAAACTGAGGGCAGTCTTACAAAGAGATAATTGATAGAGTGATTCAAGAGGAAGGTTATACATATGTATAAAAAATCGGGAAATTCCCACGGGAACGGGCACATAGCGAGTAAACCACGGGGGCACTAATCCTACTAATATTAAAAATTCGAAAGTTTGTGAGGATGGTGTTATGTATGTATGTTTGTTACTCTTTCACGCAAAAACTACAGTACGGATTTGGATGAAACTTTACAGTAATATAGGTTATACATCAGAATAACACATGGGATACATTTTATCCCGAAATTCCCGCGGGAACGTGTACATCGCGGGGCGCGGCTAGGGTACGGATTACCTACGTTATATCGAAATTCAAATTACCTACCGATTTTCATTTCAACGAAACCCATTGATCGATTGCTCTATTGACCGATGCCTTATTAGAACCAAGCTTTAATTCCCCGATGTAACAACTCACCGAAAATCTAATTTACCGATGTTTATTTCAACGACACTATACTTGACCGACTAATTATTTTGTCGAATGTGACATTTCACCGATGAATATTTCCGGGATAACCTTAGAGGCTAACCTGGTGTCAGAGTTTTTAGGGTTCCGTACCCAAAGGGGTAAAAACGGGACCCTATCACCACCTATCACCAGGCTGTATCTCAAGAACGGTGATAGCTAGACAGTTGACATTTTCACAGATGATGTATTTCTATTGCCGCTATAACAACAAATACTAAAAACCGGGCAAGTGCGAGTCGGAGACGCGCACGGAGGGTTCGGTTAAAAACGGCAAAAATACACGATTTTTGTATGGGAGCCCCCCTTGAACTTTAGTAACGTATGCTCTCCGATGAACGTTTTCGCCAAATAGTCGGTCCTGGTTGTCTCAATCGTCAGACCATGTCTTCCTTTAGCCGGTCTAACAACTCCGACACCAGGCTTGGCCGCTGACCTACTCGACCTTATATCAAAGCTAGCATAGCACAGCTCTGGTTGGTAACCAGCCTTTATTACCCCTTAGTGTAAGTTGTCGTATTTGGTCGGCTTCCAATCCGTACAAACGCGAAAGTAAAAAGTTTTTTTCAAAACCTGTGCTTACATTAATTCATGTTGTACTTACATAATACATTCAAAGAGTTAGGGTGCTTTCAAATTATGCGTTTCGTGTCGGACCGCTGCGGTGCCGAAGCGGTGCGTTTGTCGTATTGTGAACGTACGATCGTGTGTTTTCATACAAAACGAGCCGTGCGGCGTCGGTACCGCGAAATAATTTTAGTACGCACTGTTACCGCACGGCTCGATTTGTATGAAAACACACGATCGTACGTTCACAATGCGACAAACGCACCGCTTCGGCACCGCAGCGGTCCGACACGAAACGCATAATTTGAAAGCACCCTTATGTCTAACGGGTAAACGGTACCCCGCGGTTTTACCCGCGTAGTACCCGTTCCCGAGGGAATTTTGGGGTTAAATGTTCGTACTAACCTACTACATCTTATATATAAAATTCTCGTGTCACAGTGTTCGTTCGCGTAGTCCGAAACGGCTTGACCGATTCTCATGAAATTTTGTGAGCATATTGAGTAGGTCTGAGAATCGGCCAACATCTATTTTTCATCCCGAAATTCCCGCGGGAACGGGTACAACGCCGGTGAAACCGCGGGGCGCAGCTAGTAATATTATAAATGCGAAAGTTTGTGAGGATGGATGTATGTTTGTTACTCTTTCACGAAAAAAATACTGGACGGATTTGGATGAAACTTTACAGTAATATAAGTTATACATCAAAATAACACATGGGATACATTTTATCTCGAAATTCCCGTAGGAATAGGTGCAACGCGGGTAACACTGCGGTGCACGGCTAGTATCCTATAATCTTCCTACTATCAAAATAAGAAGGTTTTTCAAATACGGTTGGATCTTTAAAACTACGCTACGGATTTTGACGCGGTTTTTTGAAATAGATAGAGTGATTCAAGAGCAAGGTTTATATGTATGAAAATTCCCGAAATTCCCACGGGAACGGGCACAACGCGGGTAAAACCGCGGAGCGCTGCTAGTACTTTGGACATTTGCATAAGGGTGTGTTTGTACAGGAGCGGAACGGAGCTCAACTGACCAATTACATCGTTCCCGCGGGAATTTCGGGATAAAATGTATTTTTAAGCTATTGCATAGCTTCTATCGCGGGCCTTGAGCGCGGGGACCGAATCCAGAAATTCCGTAACGAAAAAACCTCACGCTCCCCACTAACGCCATCTAGTGATAGAAAAAATAACTATGCAATAGCTTTACCGCGGCAGTCCCCGAGTGCCACACGTCTTTTTTTCATTCCTATAGAGTCAGATTGCCTTTACAAAAAAATAATATTAGTTTTTTTTTGTGTTAATAAAAATTAAGTAGGTATTAACCTGTAATGTCCCACTGCTGGTCAAAGGCCTCTCATCTCACTAGATATCAGTACAGTGAGGAGGATGTCGTAATCACCACGCTTGACTAACGGGTCGGTGATCTCAAACACGAGCCATGTTTGAAAAGTAGGTAACATGGTGTCGCTCGACCCGGGAATTGAACCCGGGACCTCAGTCTTGGCAGGCGAGTGCACCAAAGTCACAGAGCATAGAAGCACCGCCCCGGGCCGGCCGCGGTGCTTCTATGCTCTGTGGCTAAAGTACATAATTAATATTTTTCTATGCTTTTTCAGGTTGCCATAAAAATCATTGACAAATCAAGATTAGATGACGACAATTTAAAGAAAACATTTAGAGAAATAGCCATTATGAAGAGGTTGCGGCATCCACACATAGTCAGGTTATACCAGGTGAGACCAGAGACAAGACATTATAGACCATAGACAAGACATGTTAGACCATAGACAAGACATGTTAGACCATAGACAAGACATCACAGACCATAGACAAGACATTTTAGACCATAGACAAGACATGTTAGACCATAGACAAGACATTACAGACCAAAGACGAGACATTATAGACCATAGACAAGACATTATAGACCATAGACAAGACATGTTAGACCATAGACAAGACATTACAGACCAAAGACGAGACATTACAGACCATAGACAAGAGATTACAGACCATAGACAAGAGATTACAGACCATGGACAAGACATTATAGATCATAGACAAGACATTATAGACCATAGACAAGACATTACAGACCATAGACAAGACATTATAGACCATAGACAAGACATTACAGACCATAGACAAGACATTACAGACCAAAGACGAGACATTACAGACCATAGACAAGAGATTATAGATCATAGACAAGACATTATAGACCATAGACAAGACATTACAGACCATAGACAAGACATTATAGATCATAGACAAGACATTACAGACCATAGACAAGACATTATAGTTCACCCCTTAATTATATATAATTTCGATTGCAGGTCATGGAAAGTGATCACACAATATATTTAGTAACAGAATACGCGCCCAACGGCGAAATATTTGGTGAGTGACCCGAACGCACTAATAACATTCCTTTTATTTCCTAACATGTCACGTGACATATCTCCATCTACTACCCAATTCATCTCTATCTACTACCCACCTCATTTTTGACAAGCCCGTTGTCACAGTGGCAGTGATAGCGCTTACTGCGTCGGGGGTTGCGGGCTCGATTCAACGGAGTAACAATATGTGAGACATAGTTGATGACGACGTCTGGGTGTCAATTATATATTCTTTTATAGTATTTGTGTATGTATATGTAGTAGTATCAGTGAGTTAGATTCCTTAATACAAGCATAGAGCTTACTTTGGATCTAATTAACCGTGAGTGAATTAACCGTGAGTGAATCCGGGTGTATTTATTGATTTATCTCCACCTACATCCCATCTCATCTCCACCTACCAACCCAAACCCCCATCTCCACCTACAACCATCATCTAGACATACACCCCATACCATCTACACTTACTAACCCAACCTCCCATCTCCTACCTCCTCTATCTCCAGCTACAACCCACCTAATCTCCACCTACAACCATCATTTAGACATACACCAGCTCATCTCATCTCTACCTACACCCCGTCTCATCTCCTACCCTCCCCTCTCTCCAGCTACAACCCACCTAATCTCCACCTACATCTCCCCACAGACCACCTAGTCTCTCGGGGCCGCATGCCCGAGTCGGAAGCGGCGCGAGCCTTCTCCCAGATGGTGTCGGCCGTGGGGTACTGCCACGCCAGCGGGGTGGTGCACCGGGATCTAAAGGCGGAAAACCTGTTGTTGGACGAGCGGATGGATGTTAAGGTGAGGGGGAGTGGGAGTGGGAGGAGGGGTAGTGGGGGGGTGGGGGTAGTGAGGTGGAGGGAGGGGGGAGTGAGGTGGAGGGGGTAGTGAAGTGAAAGGGTAGGTGGGAGAGGGGGTATTGAGGTGAAAGGATTCTCGCGTAAGGAGTGGTGAACAGCTAATGGGGTCATCCATCAGTGAGGAGTAGTGATTAGTTAATGAGTGGTCATTAGCGAGGAGTGGTGATTAGTTAATGAGGGGTCATTACTGAGGGGTGGTGATTAGTTAATAAGGGTTCATTAGTGGGCGGTAGCTGGGTAAGGGGATGTGGGGCAAGGGGTTAAGGGAGTACCGCGAGAGAGGGATAAGTGAGTTTTAAGATTGTAGGTTCTATTTTTGATAAGGAATGAGATGGGATGTTTTCAATCGCAGGATGAAAGAAATCATAGCAAGATAACCTTATTTATATTACTGAAAATTACCTATATTGTATACCAATTATCTATCCTACTAATGATTTAAATGCGAAAGTTTGTGAGGGTGTATGTATGTTTGTAAGTTTGTTACTCTTTCACGAAAAAACTACTGGACGGATTTGGATAAAACTTTACTGTAACATAGGTTATACATCAGAATAACACATAGGATACATGTTATCCCAAAATTCCCGCGGTAATAGACACAACACAGTTAAAACTGCGAGCACAGCAAGCGTAATACAAAATCGTTATTCCCCACCTCTACTCTCACCTCCAGCTGGCGGACTTCGGGTTCAGCAACGAGTACACATCCGGCAGCCCTCTGTGCACCTGGTGCGGGTCTCCGCCCTACGCAGCCCCCGAGCTGTTCGAGGGCCGCCGGTACGACGGACCGAAGGCCGATGTCTGGGTGAGTACTAGGAGTCGGGTGAGTGGACTGTCGCTCGTGGCGTAGTTCGTAGATGTTAACTCATTGCGATTGTTAAGCAACTTGCAGCTCGACCCCTACTTGGATGGGTGGCCGATAGTGGCATTTCTATCTGAGCGCTACCGTGTCTATCTCACAAAACACCACATGGATCTTATTAATATTACAAATGCGAAAGTTTATGAGGATGTATGTATGTTTGTTACTCTTTCACGCAAAAACTACTGAACGGATTTGGATGAAAGTTTACAGTAATATAGGTTATACATCAGAATAACATATGGGACACATTTTATCCCGGAATTCCCGCGGGAACATCTGATCATGTTGCCTCTCTCTCCCAGAGTTTGGGAGTCGTGCTGTACGTGCTGGTGTGCGGCGCATTGCCCTTTGACGGCAACACGTTGCACGAGCTCAGGAACGTTGTGCTCAGCGGCAAGTTCCGGATACCATACTTTATGTCACAGGGTGAGTTTGACACTTGACACTATTCTCTATTTTTGGAACGAAATTCCTTATCACGCGTTGCGAAAGGGAGCTAGACGGAAAAAAAGGTAACGACACTTTTTAGGCCAGAGAGGGACAGACAGAGAAACTTGCGCACGCCAGAGAGAGACAGACAGAGAAACATGCGCGAGAGAGACAGACAGACAAACATGTGCACGCTCTCTCTCTTAAAGAAAGCAAGCTAGATATTTTCGTTTCATCTTTCTATTTCGCATTGAACAGTGTGGTGTCGCGACGATTATTTTTGTTGATAATAAATAAACTTCGTTCCATCCGGGTGTCCCTTGACACCTCGCAAGTTTTTTTATCCCAAAATGTGGACGAATGTCAAAATGGGACACCTTTTCGTGCGCGCTGTCAGTGTTCATCAATTTAATCAGACGTTATAACGTCAAAAACGGAATTTAGTCTCTCACACGTCATAAAAGATGATTTTATAGAAATAATTAAAAAATATACTGGCACATACCCTTATTCCCGCGGGAATGAGTGCAACGCGGGGGTAACATTTTTTTTATATATTTTTTACATGTCCGCAGAATGTGAAAACTTAATACGACACATGCTAGTGGTGGAGCCTGATAAACGATTGTCACTAAAAGGAGTGTCCAAACACAGATGGCTGCAGCAACATCAACCTTATGGTAAGGGGATAAGAACTATAAAACAAGAGAAAATCCTCTTTTGAAAGAGATAAGTAAGATATCTCTATACTTGACGTTGGCGTTCACTGTCACGTGACTGTTACGATCAATTTAGTATTTCGGTACCTGTGCATCATAATCACTACATAGTATAAAACAAAGTCGCGTCTGTTTGTCTTCTGTTTGTCTGTATGCTTAAATCTTTAAAATTACGCAACGGATTTTGATGCGGTTTTTTGTAATAGGTAGAGTGATTCAAGAGGAAGGTTTTTATGTAAAAAAAATCCTGAAATTCCCACGGGAACAGGCACAACGCGGGGCGCTGCTAGTTAATCATAAACTTCAATCTATCCCATTCATTCTTAGTGGCGAGTTGCCTATTATGTTTTAGTCTTTTAGCATAGAGATTATCAAAAAAGTGATTTTTATTTGATTGTTTGTCTATTCCCCCCTTGCAGAGGGTTCAATAGAGCGTCACGTGGGCGCGTGCGCGTGCCACGGGCCGGCGGCGCCGCGCCGCGCCGCGCACGACACCGTGCTCGCGCACATGACGGGGCTGCCGGGGCTCTCCGCCGACAGTGTCATGCAGGTGAGGGGGAGGGGGAGGGGGAGGGAGGGGGGACACGCGCCGCGCCGCGCACGACACCGTGCTCGCGCACATGACGGGGCTGCCGGGGCTCTCCGCCGACAGTGTCATGCAGGTGAGGGGGAGGGGGAGGGAGAGGGAGGGGGGACACGCGCCGCGCCGCGCACGACACCGTGCTCGCGCACATGACGGGGCTGCCGGGGCTCTCCGCCGACAGTGTCATGCAGGTGAGGGGGAGGGGGAGGGAGAGGGAGGGGGGACACGCGCCGCGCCGCGCACGACACCGTGCTCGCGCACATGACGGGGCTGCCGGGGCTCTCCGCCGACAGTGTCATGCAGGTGAGGGGGAGGGGGAGGGAGAGGGAGGGGGGACACGCGCCGCGCCGCGCACGACACCGTGCTCGCGCACATGACGGGGCTGCCGGGGCTCTCCGCCGACAGTGTCATGCAGGTGAGGGGGAGGGGGAGGGAGAGGGAGGGGGGACACGCGCCGCGCCGCGCACGACACCGTGCTCGCGCACATGACGGGGCTGCCGGGGCTCTCCGCCGACAGTGTCATGCAGGTGAGGGGGAGGGGGAGGGAGAGGGAGGGGGGACACGCGCCGCGCCGCGCACGACACCGTGCTCGCGCACATGACGGGGCTGCCGGGGCTCTCCGCCGACAGTGTCATGCAGGTGAGGGGGAGGGGGAGGGAGAGGGAGGGGGGACACGCGCCGCGCCGCGCACGACACCGTGCTCGCGCACATGACGGGGCTGCCGGGGCTCTCCGCCGACAGTGTCATGCAGGTGAGGGGGAGGGGGAGGGAGAGGGAGGGGGGACACGCGCCGCGCCGCGCACGACACCGTGCTCGCGCACATGACGGGGCTGCCGGGGCTCTCCGCCGACAGTGTCATGCAGGTGAGGGGGAGGGGGAGGGAGAGGGAGGGGGGACACGCGCCGCGCCGCGCACGACACCGTGCTCGCGCACATGACGGGGCTGCCGGGGCTCTCCGCCGACAGTGTCATGCAGGTGAGGGGGAGGGGGAGGGGGAGGGAGGGGGGACACGCGCCGCGCCGCGCACGACACCGTGCTCGCGCACATGACGGGGCTGCCGGGGCTCTCCGCCGACAGTGTCATGCAGGTGAGGGGGAGGGGGAGGGAGAGGGAGGGGGGACACGCGCCGCGCCGCGCACGACACCGTGCTCGCGCACATGACGGGGCTGCCGGGGCTCTCCGCCGACAGTGTCATGCAGGTGAGGGGGAGGGGGAGGGGGAGGAAGGGGGGACACGCGCCGCGCCGCGCACGACACCGTGCTCGCGCACATGACGGGGCTGCCGGGGCTCTCCGCCGACAGTGTCATGCAGGTGAGGGGGAGGGGGAGGGAGAGGGAGGGGGGACACGCGCCGCGCCGCGCACGACACCGTGCTCGCGCACATGACGGGGCTGCCGGGGCTCTCCGCCGACAGTGTCATGCAGGTGAGGGGGAGGGGGAGGGAGAGGGAGGGGGGACACGCGCCGCGCCGCGCACGACACCGTGCTCGCGCACATGACGGGGCTGCCGGGGCTCTCCGCCGACAGTGTCATGCAGGTGAGGGGGAGGGGGAGGGAGAGGGAGGGGGGACACGCGCCGCGCCGCGCACGACACCGTGCTCGCGCAAATGACGGGGCTGCCGGGGCTCTCCGCCGACAGTGTCATGCAGGTGAGGGGGAGGGGGAGGGAGAGGGAGGGGGGACACGCGCCGCGCCGCGCACGACACCGTGCTCGCGCACATGACGGGGCTGCCGGGGCTCTCCGCCGACAGTGTCATGCAGGTGAGGGGGAGGGGGAGGGGGAGGGAGGGGGGACACGCGCCGCGCCGCGCACGACACCGTGCTCGCGCACATGACGGGGCTGCCGGGGCTCTCCGCCGACAGTGTCATGCAGGTGAGGGGGAGGGGGAGGGGGAGGGAGGGGGGACACGCGCCGCGCCGCGCACGACACCGTGCTCGCGCACATGACGGGGCTGCCGGGGCTCTCCGCCGACAGTGTCATGCGGGGGAGGGGGAGGGGGAGGGAGAGGGAGGGGGGACACGCGCCGCGCCGCGCACGACACCGTGCTCGCGCACATGACGGGGCTGCCGGGGCTCTCCGCCGACAGTGTCATGCAGGTGAGGGGGAGGGGGAGGGAGAGGGAGGGGGGACACGCGCCGCGCCGCGCACGACACCGTGCTCGCGCACATGACGGGGCTGCCGGGGCTCTCCGCCGACAGTGTCATGCAGGTGAGGGGGAGGGGGAGGGGGAGGGAGGGGGGACACGCGCCGCGCCGCGCACGACACCGTGCTCGCGCACATGACGGGGCTGCCGGGGCTCTCCGCCGACAGTGTCATGCAGGTGAGGGGGAGGGGGAGGGAGAGGGAGGGGGGACACGCGCCGCGCCGCGCACGACACCGTGCTCGCGCACATGACGGGGCTGCCGGGGCTCTCCGCCGACAGTGTCATGCGGGGGAGGGGGAGGGGGAGGGAGAGGGAGGGGGGACACGCGCCGCGCCGCGCACGACACCGTGCTCGCGCACACGACGGGGCTGCCGGGGCTCTCCGCCGACAGTGTCATGCAGGCATCCTTCTCACTGTACTGATATGTTCAGTGAGAAGAGAGGCTTATACTTTTGTACTTACATTATTTCTTACCCAATATTCTTTTACAACAAATCTAACACAACACCCCTTTTTGGCAGTCGGTACAAGAGGAGCGATTCGACCACATATTCGCGATATACCACCTACTGATGGACAAGATCAGCCAGCGGACGAGCGCACGGAGTAGCTTACAACACAGAGGTGAGACAGCGGCGCATTTTTTGTTGAGCAACTTTTGTGGAGCACCTTTTGTGGAGCAACTTTAGTTGGGCAACTTTTGTTGATCAATTTTAGTTGGGCAACTTTTGTGGAGCAATTTAAGTTGGGCAACTTTTGTAGAGCAATTTAAGTTGGGTGATTTTTGTGGAGCAACAAAAGTTGGTATATTTTTGTTGAGCAATTAAAGTTGATGGCGATTAAAATATATTTCAGATTCCCTCGACTCGAATACGGGACAACCTTTAGACCTCACAAGTGCAAAGGTAATATATTTTTTATTAAATAAATTGTAATAATATTAAAATAGCTGTTTTGCCAAAATTTTTATTATATTGAACAAGTATTAAAATAAAAGAATTAAAAAGCCTATACAATTTAATGTTACAGGACGTTCATTATAAATAGAACGAATTTTAATATTTTTTATATAATAATAAATTATTTATTTTTATTAAGTACAGGGAGGGTTGGCCATGCTTGGGGGAGATCTTTGCCCAGCAGTGGGTCAGTATAGGTTAAATTCCTCCTCATTGCACTGACATCTTCAGTGAGACGAGGCGTTTGTCCATAAGTGAGACATTAGGGGTTCCATCGTAAGTGACCAATAAGATTTAGCGAAATTCAACCCCTAACAGAGGTGGGTTTCGTAACTAACAAAGTTTCAAGAATCAAAAAGCCTGTTACTTACAGGACGATGAAGAAGTGATGGAGGCGGAGGAGTCTGAGCACGCCGAGTCTCTCGTGGCGCTGCCGTGTGCGCCCGTCGGGTACCTCACCGATACGCCCGATGACCTGGAGAAGGTATTGTACCCTTAGAGTACCCGGTGACGTTCGGTATCACTTTTTACACCAGCAATTAAAACCAAACATTGGCTTTTGTCCTCGTTTCATACCTGTTTGATTAGGTGATGTTAGTTCATTGCGATTGTTAAGCAGCGTGCAGCTCGACACCTACTTGGATGGGTGGCCGATAGTGGCATTTCTATCTGAGCGCTGCCGTGACGAGGAGAGTACGTTAAGCAGTCGGTCCCGGTCGTTTCACTCGTCAGACCATGTCTTCCTTTAGCCGGTCTAACGACTCCGACAGCAGGGTTGGACTTCTTTTGCCAATAAAAATATGAATTGTATTAATCTTCTATAATATAAAAATGAATCGCTGAATCTGTTGCTAAGCGCATAACTTCAGAACGACTGCACCAAATTGGATGATTCTTTTTTAATGTGTTCCTTATTGTCAGGACAAGGTTTTTATAGAAAAATAAGGAATAAAAATCTCAAAATTCCCACGGGAACGGGGGCGCTGCGGGTGAAACCGCGGGGCACAGCTAGTTTTATTATAAAATGTTTGTCACACTTGATTCCAGTTCGGGTCGGGCGAGGCGGGCGGGGCGGAGGGCCACGTGGCGCGCGCGGAGCCGCCGGCCGCGCGCCGCCACACCGTCGGGCCCGGCGACTGCCGACACACGCAGGTCTGACAATCTATTGTGACGTTTGTAACGTTTAGACACTAACGGATGAGATGTTTGTTTTGACACTAATCGATATGATATTTGTTTTTTTGTGATATTTTTTGACACTTAGTTTGTGACACTTGACTGACTTTGTCACATTTTGACACTAAAAGATATGTTATCTATATTTTGACACTAATAGATATGTATTAAATTTGCTATTTTCGTACACTAATCGATGTGAGTTTATCGACATTTGACTGATTTTGTCACGTTTTGACACTAAGATATGTTGGGTACATTTTGACTAGTAGATATTTGGACACTAACTCATATGATGTGACATTACGACAAGAATTAACTTGACTTTGTGACATTGAATGACTAAAGAACATGAATTTGTGACATTTTGACCGTTATTGACATGACTTGAGACTTTGCCCCTTGTAGACATGAATTTGTGACACTAATGAACATGACTGTGACATTTTAACACTCAAAATTTTCAAAAGTGTTATTTTTATATTATAGGGCGGTGAGCTGGGCGTGTGTGGGGCTGCGTCGGCGGACCTTAGGCCTTCGCCCCTCTACGTATCAGCGCACTTTAACGTATGTACTGATATCTTCAGTGAGTCGAGAGGGCCAGCAGTGGGACATAATTTACTTCACTAGCATCTTAACTATACTCCGTAATGTCTTACTAGTCGTTCCCCGCTGTTTAGCCCGCGTTGTACCCGTCGCCGTAGCAAATTTGAGCGTGGTAACCCTTTTCCAAAGTTTAATCTATCTCTGTGCTAATTTTCATCCAAATCGGTTTAGTGGTTTAGGTGTAAAGGCGTAAAAGACAGTTACTTTCGCATTTATAATATTACTTTGGTTCTCAATGCGTGTGAATATCTGGTTTTATTTCACTTTGTATTCCTTGGTTACTTTGCATTCCACCCTCACCCCCCTCATTTTACTACCCTTAATTTAAATTAAATTTCTATTGAAGCCTAGTGGAGGTGTGCAGAATACAAAATAACAGATATAAAAAAGATTTGAAAAGAGAATTGAAAATTGACGAAATTGGTCCACATTTTGGGACAATCAAGAAAAAATAGTGTATACAGCTAACATTTTAACTGACCCCCGAATTTCCACCCTCATTTATTCAACCGACCCCCTTATCCACAGGCGGCGACCCCCAACGTGTCTCTCCTCCCCAACACAAACCTCGCCGCCAAGTTGCCGGCGGTGCAGCATCAACCGCCGCGTTACTTCAGCGTCAAGGACCAGCATCTGTTGAAGCCGCCCGTCGCGATGCAGACACACGGTACGTATAGGGGTAAGGGGGGTAAGATTGGGGGGTCAAGAAAATATAGTTTAAGAATAGGGGGTCTTATGAAAAATATGACAGTTTTAAGAAATAAATTTGACATTAGACTTCAAAAGTCTATATTAATAATAATTAAATAGAAAAATGGTGGGTCTAAGGAAGAAAGTGAGATTTAGTGAATGATTTTACAGAATGGAAGTGGTTCAGTGTGAGTACTAAAAAAAAATTATAAATTAATAATATAGATCAAATAATATACCCGGACAAATTCACTCACGGTTAATTAGACCCAAAGTAATCTCTAAGCTTGTAATATGGAATCTAACTTAATTAATTATAATATAATATTGGCAGCGTCGTCGTTCGGGCGGCGCGCGTCGGACGGCGGCGCGCACGTGCCGCGCGACGCGTGCCGCTCCTGTCAGCAGCCGCACACGGTGGGTACGGGGGGGGAGTGTGGGGGGCACAGTCACATAATGAGGGGGACACAATGATTTGATTTTCACTTGTTAAACATGGCTTAGATTTGAGAGCACCGCGGTGTTCTCAAATAAAATAAAAACAAAAGTGTTTTGTCTCTTGCTCTACGGTAAATTGCGTGTGTCAGAAAGTGACAAACCATTTGATAGCTAATCTGTTCTTCATACGGGTTTATCAATAATGCTCTTATTGTGTTATTATAGGTGTCAGACAGTGGCACGCCGACGCGATCGGATGACACCGAACACACAGACGAACAAACAGGCGAATACAACTCCAATCTATGCAGGTATATATATATATAAAATTCTCGTGTCACAGTGTTCGTTCGCGTACTCCTCCGAAACGGCTCGACCGATTCTCATGAAATTTTGTGAGCATATTGAGTAGTTCTGAGAATCTGCCAACGTCTATTTTTCATCCCGAAATTCCCGCGGGAACGGGTACAACGCGGGTGAAACCGCGGGGCGCAGCTAGTATATATATATATATCCTACTAATGTTATAAATGCGAAATTTTGTGAGGATGTATGTATGTTTGTTGCTCTTTCACGAAAAAACTACTGAACGGATTTGGATGAAACTTTACAGTAATATAGGTTCAGGTATCAGAATAACACATGGGATACATTTTATCCCGAAATTCCTACGGGAACGGGTACAACGGATAAGACGAAATGCTATCTAAAATATCAAATGCATATTGCGTATCTTTGATATGTTTTTGACACTCAAAATTCGTTCAGGCCAAACTGTATCTATAGAACATGACCCAACCTTAAGTCCGGTCAGGCTAAACGCCTGCTCGAACAAAATGCTCGAGTCAGATCGAACTGATATCGACCTGCAGTCAGGCCAAACGCTGTTAGTTCCGCTTGACTCGACCAGTTGCTTCAGGTATACTCTCCTCAGGTACATGATGAACCGGGGCAGCAGCAAACGCCACACAATGGCCAGCACTGAAGACGCGGCGAGCTCCGTCACCGCTTGTAGCACAGCTTCTATGGTGAGCGGTGTTACCCTAATTCTTCTTCTTCACCGAGTGGATGGTCACCCTGACCAGTCCTGGTGTCAGAGTTATTGAGCCGCCAAAGACCTCTGACATTATCCTATATCGCTATTATTTCCAGAGTTACAGGTGGAAGTTGCTGATTAGACAGAGACAGCACTACAGGCCTGTGACGTCACAAGCTTGTAGTGCCGTAGACGTCGCATACAAAAAACCAATGACAATATACATACAAAAATATTGAAGTTACATCACTACATAGTATAAAACAAAGTCGCTATTTTTGTCTGTTTGCTTAAATCTTTAAAATTACGCAACGGATTTTGATGCGGTTTTTTGTAATAGGTAGAGTGATTCAAGAGGAAGGTTTTTATGTATAAAAATTCCCGATATTCCTACGGGAACGGTCACAACGCCGGTAAAACCGCAGGGCGCTGCTAGTTAATCACGAAGGTAAAACCAATCACGGGGTAACACTGATCATATTTACCCCTTTCCAGCCGAGCACCTCTCCCTCTTCCTCTTCAAGCCTGCGAGTGAGAAGGACGGGTCTCCTCACCGTCACCGAACGCCCGCCAGGTAACGTCGCTTGCAGATAAGATTAAGTAGCATTACAATAAAGATTACGGACCTTATTCATTAACGCTTTTTAACACAATTTTTGGTTTCTTAAGTTCAAGCGAACACTACTCATTTTGAATTGAAACTACGTTCACGGATACACTTCGCTTTAATTTTACACTAGCAGCGCCCCGCGATTTTACCCGTATTGTGTCCATTCCTGTGGGAATTTCGGGATGGAAAATAACCTATAACCTTCCCGTTGAATGTGGCTATCTATTATAAAAAGAATTATTCAAATCGGTTCAGTAGTTTCTGAGATTAGCGCGTTTAAACAAACAAACAAACAAAACAAACTCTTCAGCTTTATAATATTAGTATAGATTATATATGACGTTTCGGCTTCTTTACATCAAAGTCAGTCAGATAAAATCTACACTTATATTATAAAGAGGTAAAATTTTTAAGTTTGTTTGTTTGTTTGTATGTTTGAAGTAATCTCAGGAATTATCAGTCCGATTTGAATAATTATTTTTGTAATGCCCGGGCCACACATACGGGAAATGCCATAAATTATATAGATAATGGACGTATACCGTAGGTGTAGCCACGACTATACGTAATCATTTGACAAAGGCATTAACAATGCCGTATGGCGTAGGCGATAGCTCGAGTGGCGGTACATCAAAGAGAGAAAGAGACAGTTTAAGTGTAGCCACCCACTTTAATGCATTGACATTAAGCGTAAGTGTGGCCCCAGCATAATAGATAGCCACATTCAATGGGAAGGTTATAGGCTATTTTTCATCCGAAATTCCCACAGGAATGGACACAACGCGGGTAAAACCGCGGGGCGCTGCTAGTGTAAAACAAAAGCGAAGTGTATCCGTAAACGTAGTATCAATTCAGCATTTGAGCTGTCAAATGGTTTGCCCTTTCCGACATACGATATTTTTCGATGAGCGAAAGAGACAAAACACTTTTATAACAGTGTATTAGGTATGAGCTTTAATGAATAAGGTTGTATTAATAGTAGTTTATGCAACTGTCATATAAAGAAGGGTATTAAAACACGAGTGTGAGTTTATGAAACGAGCGCAGCGAGTTTCATAATAGTAACGAGTGTTTTAATACCCGTGTTATATGCAGTTGCATACACTACTTTATCTTCACTAATGCAATTAATCAAACAAAATTTTAAAAACAAAACACATTGCGAAACATTAAATTCACGCGTACGTGTATTGTCACAGTGAACTTGCCGCCATTAAAATCTAACCAATGAGAGCGCAGCTGCGCGCGCAGGGCCGCAGGGCGCGCGCCGCGCAGGCCGCGATGTTATAATGAGATTTTACGATATCGATTTGGATATTATAACATCATGTGCAATTGCTTAAATTGAGTGTTTTAGTTGTCTGCGCTATAACAGTAGTAATTATAAGTCAAGTATTGGAAACATAAGTAGAATGTTACAACATTAGTGTAGATAAAGAAAATAATTAGTCTATTCCTATGGTCGAACGATTAGGGGAGTATTGAGTGTACTATAGTACACAATAGTATGTCTGTCTCACTCTCACAATGAAACGACAATACTGCTTCGACCGTCCTTTATTTATAACTTGTTTGAATGAGTAGTTTTTCTTTTAAAATGTTTTTTTTTATGTTCAATTTATTTGCTTGCCAGTTTTCTTGAGATTAGTACGAATAAAATTATTGTCAAATCACTACATAGTATAAAACAAAGTCGCTTTCCGCTGTCTGTCCCTATGTATGCTTAGATCTTTAAAACTACGCAACGGATTTTGATGCGGTTTTGTGTAATAGATAGAGTGATTCAAGAGGAAGGTTTATATGTATAAAAAATCCCGAAATTCCTGCGGGATCGGGCACAATTCGGGTTAAACCGCGGGTATAGACGCGATACTCCCGATTAATTAATTAATTAACTATGAGTGCAAATCGTGTGAGTTTAATAGTCCAATTTTGATAATATTTGTATTCGTACTATGAAGTAGTTTGTTGTGATGTGTGTGATGAATGTCGTGTCTTTTAGTTGACATTTTTATTTTTATATGACATGATGAATTTTGAAAAACAAATCTGTGTCTTTTTCACGGTAGAATTAAGTATTTACCTACTAACTATTTTTTTATTAAACTTTATAATTATTTCTGTTAAAAGTAAAGTATCGTCCTTTGATCTCGTCTCATATGATTTTTTCTCAAGTAATTTCTGTAATATTGTATTCTAAATCTCTGAAGTTGTAAATACAATAAAAAATATTGCTGCTTTTAAAAATTAAAATAATTACAATAATTACCCCAAAAATGTTCACAGTTACCCCCCTAATACAAAATTGATCATGTTATCCTTTATAATTATTATTTTGCATGTGTTTTTCGCTAATGTTTTGTGTTTCTGCTTCGTTTTTAGTTATTAGTCCCGAATTAGTTATGGAAGTAGAGGCTAGAATGAAACGGAACTATTTACCCCCTTCAATACAAACGTACCAAGGAGGTAACAGTGCGCAAAACGTGCCGCAAAGCCCTAATCAGACTGGGGGTAACTTTGCGCAGAATCAGGGACCTGGGAGTAACTTTACGCAAACCTCCGCTAGTTTTACGCAAGGTCAAGGAACGCCGGGTAATTTTACTCAAAATCAAGTGCAATCGGGAAACTTTCCTCAAGCTCAAGGATCGATTACGGCTGGTACTCCGAACTTTACCCAAAATCAAAGTCAAGGGGGTAATTTTGCTCAAACCCAAGGGTCTATTACAGCCGGCACCCCCAACTTTACCCAACCAATGAATACACAAACGAATTACCAAAATCAGGGTTCCATAACAGCAGGAACGCCAAATTACAACCAGAATTCTCCAATGTCACCAAACTATAACCAAAATTCAGGTCAGGGAGGTAATTTTACCCAAAACCAAGGACAAGGGGGTAACTTCGCTCAAACTGCGGGGAACTTTGCTCAGACACAAGGATCTATAATGGCCGGTACTCCGAACATGAACCAGAATCAAAATTCGGGGGTAAATTTTGGATCGATTACTGCTGGAACACCAAATTTAGCCCAAAGTCAACCAACATACAACCAGAACCAGAACCAGACGAATTATCAAAATCAAACAAGTTTTACCCCAAGTCAAGGCCAAGGGGGTAACTTTGCGCAGGGATCCATCACTGCGGGTACGCCTTTACAAAACCAAGAATCGCAAAGAATATTGACACAAGCAGCTACCCCTTTTACACCCTCTGGTAATATTCCGAACAACTATACACCCCAGGGTAACTTCACGCACACCGGGCCAAACCAAGCAGTTACCCCGGGCAATTTTGATAATAATTACCCCCAGAATTACACCACAAACTCGAATTACAATTTCCAAAATCAGAATCAAAATTACTGTGCTAATTTGAATGCAAACATACAGAATTATAGCACGATGACTGGTAATCAAATGCAGAATTATCAGAATCAAAATTTTGGCACCAATTTTGGATCTATCATTAGTGGTACACCTGTAAATAATTATCAAAATCAATCCAGCATTAATAACATGCCCAGTGGATCGATAACCGCTGGCACCCCTGTACAAAGCGGTCCAACCAACTTTGGTACAAGTAATCAGCAATTTGGTACAACTAACCAGCAATTTGGTACACCTAACCAGCAATTTGGTACAACTAACCAACAGGTTGCTACAAACCCAACAAACTTTAGTACCAAACAACAATTTGGTACAAACACAACAAACTTCGGACAAAACAATCAATTTTCGAACACTTTCGGCAACATATACGGACAAAACAGTCAACAGTTTAGTTCAAGTACTCCGAACTTTGGTACAAGTAATCAACAAATTGGTACAAGCAATCAATTTGGTACAAGTAACCAGCAATTTGGTACGAATCAGTACAGTACGAGGCAGAGAAAGTATTCCGGACCTACCAGAGTCAAACTGCAAACGTTGGCTACTGTGCAGGAAATGGGTAAATATGTTCATATTTTGTTAGGTGGTGGGTAAAAGTCGTCATATTTTAATTTGATTAGCCTGTTATGCCCCACTGCTGGGAAAAGGCCTCTCACTGAAAATATCAGTACAGTGAGGAGGATTAGGCACAATCACCACGCTTGCCAAATGCGGGATGGTGATCTCAAACCCGAGTCATGTTTGAAGTAGGAAACATGTTTTCGCTCGACCCGGTTGAACCTGGGACCTCAGTCTTGGCAGGCGAGTGCACATACCACTAGACCACCGAGGCGTATTATGAAGTTAAAGGTTGGCGTAAAGCATTATAAAGTATAAAGTAAGTTACGTAGACTAGGTTTGTGGTCAACCCTGGTGAATAAAGTTAAAATAGCTTATGCCTTCATCAACAATACACAACTAGATAACGGGTCACGTACAAAATCAAAGCTGAATGCTGTCGCGTGGATATATACTTATACAGCTTCACTTGTTTACTACCGAACTGAGACAAGAGTTTTAAAACAGAAGTTCAACCTAATTACAACCATGACACGTAGCGATAAAGTAGCAAATGTTATTGATATAAATAAGAGCTCACGTTTCAAGTGCGCTGTTATTCACTGAGACGTATTTTTTTGCGCCGATTCGACATCTAGTTGTGTATTGTTGATCGAAGGCATAAATAAATAATCTTATATATAAAATTCTCGTGTCACAGTGTTCGTTCGCGTACTCCTCCGAAACGGCTTGACCGATTCTCATGAAATTTTGTGAGCATATTGAGTAGGTCTGAGAATCGGCCAACATCTATTTTTCATCCCGAAATTCCCGCGGGAACGGGTACAACGCGGGTGAAACCGCGGGGCGCAGCTAGTATCTATCTAAAATAATAGTAATTTTTGCCACAAATAGAGTACAAAAATACAAAATGTTGCGGCAATAGGAGGCGTGTCAGCAGAGGCTGAGGTCTCGGTACAGCGCTGGTAAAAGGCCTCTCATTGCACTGAAAATATCAGTACAGAAACTAGTTCTTTTTTACATTAGTAGCAATACCTGTTAGTGTTGCAATATGTTGCATGTGTGTGTGTGTGTGTGCACCTTTTGTAGATATTTTGCTTTTAATTTCTGTTGTTTTTTGGATTAAAGAGATGATCGTTCGAGGGAATTTTTTAATCTTTTTGTAATGGCTTTTGATTTTAATCTTTTTTGGGTTAATTAAAACTTTGTTGAACACTGAGGTTAAAGTGGGGTGTTATTTTCGATGCGGTTTTCTTCATTCGAAAGTCTAATAATGCGGTGGTTCTTAGCTATGTTTGGTAAAAATCGGTTCAGCCATTTTTGCGCAGGGAGTATTTTAAATTTAACTTTTATATAAAACAATGAATAGTTTTAAATGTTCGGAATATTGTCTTTAACTGCAGATCAAAGTCCTCTCACTGAAGATATCAGTACAGTTAAAAGGATGGCATTAAAGAAAATAAGGATAGATTTAATAGAAAGCGAATCCAAAGCCTACCTGTGTATTAAGTTAATTTTTTTATGTTACGCGTAACAGCTCGCGAGCACGCCGAGCGCTACTCTCCCGTTCGCCGAGCCGAATGTTCACCTCCAAGACAAGCGCACGACATAGCTTCGGCGAGATTGGAATATCAACAACTACAGGTAAAATAATGTTCCTGAAGGAATTTCGGGATAAAATATATCCCATGTGCTATTCTGATGTATAATCTGTATTACTGCAAAGTTTTGTCCAAATCTGTTCAGTATTTTTTATTGAAAGAGTAACAAGTAATGTCCCACAGCTGGTCAAAGGCCTCTCATCTCACTGAAGATATCAGTACAGTGAGGAGGATGTCGTAATCACCACGCTTGACTAACGGGTTGGTGATCTCAAACACGAGCCATGTTTGAAAAGTAGGAAACATGTTTTCGACCGACCAATCGAACCTGGGACCTTAGTCTTGGAAGGCGAGAAAACTCCATTTATTTTTTTTGTTCATCTTCTTCATCGAGTGGATGGTCAACCTGACCAATCCTGGTGTCAGAGTTATAGAGCCGCCAAAGGCCTCTGACATGGCTCATGTAACGACTACTATCCGTAGGCAGTAACCGGGACCGACGGCTTAACGTGCCCTCCGAAGCACGGAATCGTCTTACTTTTGTTTGTTAATGTACTAATATGATAATATAATATATATATATATATATAATTCACAGCGCGGTCTGGAACGTCGCAACACAGTGGGGGCGTCGCCTACAGCCGAGAGGATGACGTCAGCTTCGATGCCAGGTGAGCACATTAATATATTTTATTATTAAACTAGCAGCCCCCCGCGGTTCTACCCGCGTTGTACCCGTTCCCGTGGGAATTTCGGGATGAAAAAAGCCTATAACCTTCCCGTTGAATGTGGCTATCCATTACAAAAATAATTATTCAAATCGGACTGATAATTCCTGAGATTACCCCGAACGAACAAACCAACTTACAAATTTTACCTCTTTATAATATTAGTATAGATAAAATTACTGTAGATTTGCTTTTCGTAGCTGAAGTTACCATTTGTAGATAGAAACATGCTATTCAAAGCCAAAGACAAAGGCCAAGCTGTTCGTAGCCAGTGTTGACAGAATGTCATTCGTGGCACAAGTCATGCTATTAGCAGAATTTGTAGTACAAGTTTTGCTGTTCGTTGCATAAATCATACTACTCGTAATATAATTCGTAGCACACATCATGCTATCCATAGCACAAGTCATGCTATTCGTAGCACAGGTCTTGCTATTCGTAGCAGAATTCGAAGCACAAGTTGTTTCGTAGCACAGGTCATGCTATTCGTAGCAGAATTCATAGCACATGTCAGACACTCAAACACAGTTTGAAGTCGATGTCTATCTGTGGCATCTCTAAAACGAATGAACCGATTCCGATGCGCTATTTGTCATTTAAAAGCCACTTTTTTAGCCCTAGTTCTTAGTTAAGTTTGTTCATAATCGGTGCAGCCGTGTTTGATGTAATCCCCGGTGGCGCAGGCTCGCCGACGCGGCCGGCGGTCCTGGAGCTGTCGTCGGTGGTGCCGGAGGCGGCGCGCGGCGTGCTGCTGGCGGCGCGGCGCCTGCTGCCCGACGCCGCCGCCGCCGAGCTGCAGCGCACTGCTGTGCTCACGCAGGTATGTGGTCATGTGGTCGTGTGAGTGATTGTGTGGTCATGTGTGTGATTATGGGTGTGGTTATGTGGTCATATGTGTGATTGTGTGGTAATGTATTGGTTGTTGTATCAAAGCTTGAACCTTATTATATAGTAATGTGATCGAAGTTAAACCGTCACTACTTACTGCCGATTTGACAACTTCTTCCGTTGAGTAAAAGGATTAATTTCCCAACAGAAGGAATTGCTTTTGGGGACGTAATTTTAAATGTTTGACGAAAGTTTAGCTGTCCCCGTAGACGTGGTGTTTGGGAAAAGAGGCAAACACTCACAGATAACTTAACAATATCACAGTATAGTAAAGTAAAGTATGGGCCTGTAATGTCCCACTGCTGGTCAAAGGCCTCTCATCTCACTAGATATCAGTACAGTGAGGAGGATGTCGTAATCACCACGCTTGACTAACGGGTTGGTGATCTCAAACTCGAGCCATATTTGAAAAGCAGGAAACATGTCCGCTCGACCCGGGAATTGAACCCGAGACCTCAGTCTTGGCAGGCGAGTGCACATACCACTAGACCACCGAGGCGTATATAGTCACAGTATATAGAATTTAAATGTTAACATGCTTTTCCTCTTCCACAGGAAACGGCCGTGAAGCTAGGAATAAACTTACACACCCTAAACTCTTCCCACGTGAACCCCTCTCAGGAGATCCTCAAGTGTCTTCACAACATCAACTTCTCCCTACTCTCGGGTCACACGAGCCCGGCCAGCCCCGGGTCGCCTTTACACCAAATCACCGAAGGGTTAAGCTACCTCCACACCGGCTCAATCACCAGAGGCACCCCCCAATCCTCTGCATCCCCTTTAGACCTCAGGAACAACGTAGAGATGGACACAGGGCAGTACCAGAATCTGCTTCCCATAGTCCATCCGCAAATACATATAGTCACTCATAGATCTTTGAATAATTCACCCATATCTAACCCTGGTTCGCCTTTAGACATGATACAGGAAGAAATAGGCAATGGGGAGAAAGAGAGGTATCAATTAGCACATCCGCAGATCAGTCTGACTGACTGCCTCGGGTCGGAAATAACGCTTGTAGCGTCCTCTTCTGAAGGCAGCATGGACAGCTTAGAGAATTCAAAGTATCCCATTCCACAGTTCGTTATATCCGAACCTTCGGATTTAGAACACAGACCATCTATCACCAAAGGTATAGGAAGAAAAGTAAGCCAGGAGACGGAGAAAGAGCTACCAGTGTTGGAAAAAGACGCAGATATGCAATCACCTAAGGAGGAAGAGAGAGAAACGGATTTTGCTCGGAGAGGTAGCGATAAGTCTTTAGGTTTTAGCGACGATTCGCTGAGCAATGATTCGGCAAACGTTTCGCCGAATTGCGATCAGAATATCCAGTCTCTTTACTCAAACCTCGTGTCCATCAGTTCAGGCTTCAGCGAAAACAGAGGCAGTTTTTCAGAGCATAGAGAATCGTTCTCCTTTTCCGACCGCGGCAGTTTTTCGGAAAGAGGAGACTTTGGCAGGTCGTCGTTTTCGGAAAAAAGTGACTTAGGTAGAGGGAGTTTTTCCGAAAAAGGGGAGACGCCTCGCACTAGCTTTTCTGCTCAAGGAACATTGGGAGAGGTGAAAGAGTACTGCGAAGATGTATATATGTCTAAAGATGAAGAGATTGACAAAATACAACGGTCTACTATGGATTTGAGACTGTCTGAGATCTGTAGGCCTGAAGACAGAATCCCCATACTTCTATCCCCCCAAAAAATCTCTTGCATACAAGAGTCATATGAAGTCACTCTATCTACTGTCTGCTCCAAGTTAGACTCACAAAGAATTGTCGAATTGCTGAAAGAAGCTATCAACACCAGGGTACCCCCTCGAAGTATATTTGTAGAAACCCAGGACCCTAAAATTAGTGACACAGAATCATTGACAGGATTCCTAAATCTTGAATATTCCGGCGGTATTCAGATAGAGTTGATTGTCTGTGAAAATAAGGCGATGGAGAAGAAAGGATTGAAAATGAGAAGGATTTCCGGTGACCAGAGAGAATATGGAAAGCTTTGTCAGCAACTGATCACTAGTTTGACCGTTTAAAGTCTTTTGGCGGTCTAAAATACCTTTTCAGGCCTTTCAGTGGGCTAAAAGTTGGAAGTCTAGACTTTCTTTGGTCAGTTCAGAAACACTGAGGTCCTAGAAAGGCTTTCAGTGGTCTAACTACTGAACATTGAAAGCGTGAAGGCTCTGGGCGGTCTAAGAACTTTGAAGGATATTTGGACCGGTAAAGGGCTTTAGGCGGTCTAAAACTGACTGTCAGAGGACTTTTAGTCCTCGTAAATCTGATCTATTGAATTTGACAGTCAGTTGACAGTTATCATTTTGAAATTACGAAATGTCATAATTGTGACAGATGACAGTTTTAATGTCAATTCTGACAGATAATAATTATCATGTCGTATTTGAATATTTATTCAGTTTTTTAAAACAACAATGTTGTTCCAAATAATTTTGGATTCGTTATTATTTCAAAAATTTGAATGAATTTTATTTTGAAACAAAAAATGTAAGTAGGTACTGAAATAGGTACCTAGGTAGTGAGTGATATTTTTGAGTTATTTTCTTTTGAAAATAATGAATTGTATGACACTTTTTATACTATAGCATGGTGGTAGTGACAAAATGTCATTTAAATTTTTTTTAATCACAAATATCAAAAAATATACTAATTTGACATCTGTCAAAAACGCCATGTTATAGTGCAAAGAGTACATAAATATAGTCACTCAAAACTGTGACAATATTTAAAAAACAAATTTTGATTTACTTAAATCATAAATAAATAAAATATAAGTACAATTGAATTAAAGACAACAGATCAAAGTCCAATTAAATAAATTAATGCATTTAAATTTATAATTCCTTTTAAGATACTTTGTCATTCCCTTTTTATTTATTTATTTTATTTTGTATTTAATAATGTGTATAAAGTATTGTCCTATAAGACACTGCAGATCAAAGTCCTCTCACTGAAGATGTTAGAACAGCGAGGAGTACACGTTATCACAAGCGAGCACTAATGTAAAGTAACGTCCTATAAGACACTGCAGATCAAAGTCCTCTCACTGAAGGTGTTAGTACAGCGAGGAGTACACGTAATCACAAGCGAGCACTAATGTAAAGTATCGTCCTATAAGACACTGCAGATCAAAGTCCTCTCACTGAAGATGTTAGTACAGCGAGGAGTACACGTAATCACAAGCGAGCACTAATGTAAAGTATCGTCCTATAAGACACTGCAGATCAAAGTCCTCCCACTGAAGATGTTAGTACAGCGAGGAGTACACGTAATCACAAGCGAGCACTAATGTAAAGTATCGTCCTATAAGACACTGCAGATCAAAGTCCTCCCACTGAAGATGTTAGTACAGCGAGGAGTACACGTAATCACAAGCGAGCACTAATGTAAAGTATCGTCCTATAAGACACTGCAGATCAAAGTCCTCTCACTGAAGATGTTAGTACAGCGAGGAGTACACGTAATCACAAGCGAGCACTATACCAAAATTTCTGTATTAACACATTTTTACTATGTATCAAAGATTTTTTAAAAAATAACATACCAACGAAGTATTTATACACATTATTAATACAAAATTAATGTTATTTCTTGTGTAAAATATTTAAAAAATCTTATGTAATTTTATGTATAGATAGATTTGTAAAAACATGTAAATTTTACATATTTCGAACTAAATATCATTGTGCATCGGTTTTACCCGCATTGTACCCGTTCCCGCGGGAATTTCGGGATAAAAAGTAGTCTTTAACTTAAGTGTCTAAAATTTGTGTCAATTTGACCGCTTAAAGTTTTCTGAACAGAATAATTAAGTATGTTCCAGTAGGTCAGTGTCCAACCCCAGTGTCGGAGTTGTTAGACCGGCTAAAGGAAGACATGGTCTGACGAGTGAAACACCAGTATACTTAATGTGTATTTGCAATCCAATTGAGATTAATTTGACACAATTAATTAAGTAGAATTTTGAGTATAAGACTCCATTGATGCTAAAACTCGATCTGTATTCGTCTGAAATTAGAAACGTCCTGAAATACAGTGATTTCAGGACCTTTACTTTACACATATCTGAAAAATCAGATAGAACGCTTTTCAGAGTCATTTTGACAGATTGTCCTGAAGAATATGAAAATCAAAATGTGTATGTGTTGTTAAATTTATTGCATTTCTAAGCGTTCTGATTTCATAATCTGAATTTCGCACGCTAGATTCCGATCAAATTTTAGCATTGGTGATGCCTCAACATATTATGATGTATTTTTCATACCGAAATTCCCACGGGTACGGGTACAAGGCGGGTTAATCGCGAGACGCTTACAGGATATATTTTATCCCACAAAAGAAGGTATGAAGCAATTAAAAAACTAATTTGTAAATATAACTTAAGTTTAAATCGACGAGCGATGATGAGCGAAGTTTTGACTTTATTGAGCGAAGTTTTGACTTCAAGAGCGAAGTTTTGACTTCAAGAGCGAATGTTTGACTTTAATGAGCGAAGTTTTTGAAGTCTCTAAAAGTAAGTTTTGACATCAAAAATGATCAGCATTTATCTTTAGGTAGGATTTTGAATACAATTCCATTTTTATCTTTCTCCTATTGTGTTGATATTAAGTTTTTGAAAAGAAATAAATATATTTACGATTTTCCCCCGGGATTTTTTTGCATTCTCGGGTTATGGGATATTGTCGAACTTTTGGGATATCGGATATTCCGGGATATCGGATTCTCCGGGATATTGGATATTCCAGAATATCGGAGTTTAGTTAAGACGAACGCAGGTGGAGGCAGCTTGCTTGGAGTCTAGCTAGGTAGTCATCTATGTAAGCGACGTTTGCGAGTGTTCGCATACGTTCGCGCTTGCCACCTAGCTCGTCGCTTACCTATGCTGCAAGCTACTGGACTAGACGCCAAGCAAGCGTCAAAGTAAGCAGTAAAAATGCCCAACTCAATTTTCCAAAATATTTTCAAACTTCGCTCAGCGATTTGGTCGTAACCACGAAGCTAAAACAAAGAGGAGGTGTGGTAATTCAATTTCCCTATGAAACGACGCGTGATAGTTTGCGGGGTGAGGGGGCACTGAGGTGGTGTTAAGCTCCGCCCACTTCTTAATATTCCATCTATCGGCTAATAGCAAAACTACTAGTTTAGGTTGATGTTGATGTTACTACGTAGTTCAGCTACTTCACACTAGGTGTCAAAAGTCTTAATGTGATGGGACGTACTCAGAGCTCAAAACTCAGCTTCAAAAAAATTTTATAGGGAAATAAATCAAATGAAAAGACTTTTTTTTAAAACAATCTTTTATTATTTGTTAATAAAATGAACTAAAATAATAAAATAATAATTAAAACAAGATAATAAATGTATGCACTGACATTGCAACCTTTAACGAAAAATAAAGCTTCTTTGTCTTCGTCACAATAATATCGTAGATACCTAATTATCTAGATACCTAAGTATCTTTTACACCTTGTATTAAATCTTTGCGTTTTTATCACGTACCCAATTTTTGTTTTTTTTTAATTTTTTAAGGCCTTTTTTTGTCACTATAAAGTCCGCATCATTGAAATGGCAAGAACAAATTTTTGTGTATTTTGTTGGTGTCCAATCCGGTCTATTAAGTTTTGTAATCCATTGCTGTTTTAAATTATGTCGGATGGAAATCTAAAACGAACATATAAAAATAATTAAAATTACTTTTAATTAAATTAGTTGGTAAATTTTTTAAAAAAATCTGAGTACGGCCCTGGATATTTCTGAAGTTTAAAATAGTTATTCTAGTTGACGATAGATGGCGGCCCATTAATAATATAATAATAAAAACTATAAAAGTACTGTTTTAGCTACTAAAAGGTATTTAGGACTAAGTGTATAACAGTTTTTAGTATTTACGTATTATTATTACAATATAATACTGCAAAATTATACGTAAACTTATGTATTTTCTTCCGAAATGTGTCGCCATCTAGTGTCAAGTAGTAGAATTTTAACGCTGAAAGCTGAGAATGTTCTAGAACTTTTATATTTAATTGCGTATAAAATTACTTACACATGAAATGAGATGCCACTCATATTATCAGAACGTCTGTCTGAGTAACTTTGACATAGTAAAACACAACACTTCATCCTTTTCTTGTTAAAAACGCAAAAAACACACTTTTATTGCGAGTCTCGTCACATGTGCACCTGAGGAACGCTGATAGCATACTACAGCGTTCAGGTGGGCGGAGCCTAAGTGGCTCCGCCCACCATGATAACGTCAGGACCGAGTTGAATCCCAGTGCTACGTTGCTTAGGGCAACTCCTCTTTGTTCTAGCTTCGTGGTCGTAACAGTGTAAAAAAGAGACGGAATTACTTTCGCGATTATGAATTTTAGAGTGATTAAAATGACACCCTGTATACTGCTTTCAAATCACCCTGTATAACAAAATGTGATTTGGAAAATTCGAAAAATACTTTTATTTCTTTTTAAACACTTCTAAAGGGACACCAAACGAGTTAAACTCTAATGATAGGATCGATTTTTATTAGAATTTTGTAAATAAATAGTTTGTAAGTTTGATTTGTAAATAACAATAATAATTTAAGTACAGTGATATGTGTTAATGAAGAAATTGTTTAAATATATGAAAATCTTACGGATTTTTGACGTTTTATTATTTATTAGCAGCCCACCCTAGCTTCAGGTGAAGGGCATCCCCCTCCCGGCTATTATAGAAACGAAGACATCTACTCCTCCCGAGAGATTTGGTAGAGAAACTGATGTTACCACTAATATATTGCATAATTATTCGACGTTGCAACACCGGATTCATTCATTCAATTCGACCGTTCATTCCACTTACTCTGTTATGATTGGCTGGAGTAGAAACGAAGAGAAATCCTTTGTTTTCAGTGATATGTTAGCCGGACTGGTTGCAACTATTTTTTCTTACTTGTCTCAAAATGTGGACCAATGTCGTCAATTTTCCAGCCGAAGACGACTACTCCTGAAGAGGAAAAAGGTTTAGGGTATGAAATAAAATCAATAGGGAATGAAATAAAATCAATAAACCTTTTTCCTCTTCAGGAGCAATCGTCTTCGGCTGGAAAATTGACGACATTGGTCCACATTTTGGGACAATTAAGAAAATATGTGTGTCTTAAGCTGCAGCGAAATATTTTACACACTAACGCCATCTTTTGGGATGCTGGTAGAATCAAAGTGTAAAGATTAAAATAATAAAAACAAAATACATTTTCCAATGCTTTATTTTCTGTAATTAATAACAATTTTGTAATATCAAACAGTTAACGAATATACTAGCCTCTAACCATAGACTATCTGCTCGTAATGTTCTGCAGAGTCATTGTATTATAGTAGCTAGTAAATTCGCATAAACAAATGAGGGTTGCTATTCAATTTATAATATTATCTAATATCTAATGAAGATTTTATTGAAAAGCGCAAATCTTTTGCACTACCAGTCTGATTTGAATAATTCTTTTTGTATATGATAGCCACATTTAAGAGGAAGGTTAATTAGGCTAATTTTTATCCCAAAATACCCCGTTGTAACGGGTACAATACGGGTTAAACTGCGAAGCGATTTGTGACTATAGCACTAATATTTGGTAGAAACTATAGCAATAATATTTGGTAGAAAGGTATTAGCCTTTCGACTTTTGAAAGATTGACAAGTTATTTTATATTTATAAAGCGAATGTAATTATTTATAACCGATGAGAATTGTATTTAATCGTACTATAAAAGTTGAAGCTTTATAAATATTAATAGGTAAATTATTTAAAGAACGAATAGGCATTAAATTCCAGATGAAAAGGCGGCCATTTTGTAATTTATTTGCATGTCACTAGACAGCTATGAGTCAATTAAAACACTCAATTGATACACAATTAATTTGTTTCTTTTTTACATTAGCCGGTTAACCGATTTCGGTTAAACCGAATTGGGATGTTCATATTAGTTAACCGAATTAGGTTATAAATATTAGTTTTCACAGGCGGTGAGCGTCTCAGGTCGCAGCTTTATCTCTGAATACGGTTTACCAAATAATTCGTTTATAAGCTTCCGAATTCGGTCTAACCGAATAATGTACATGGTAAAAATGGTGTAATTTTTAGGGCCAGGGCAGACTATAGGAAGTTTTTGGACACGACTTTTTGCCGTCTGGAAATTTATGAATTAGTTTATGAGCTTATTTTATTCTGAAACATATTGTCTATTGTTATCTTCATGGGTTGTCGAGGGTCGAAAGCCTGTCTTAATATTGACTTGATATAGCCTGCTCTTAGCCTAAAGCCGCGTTTTCACTATAAGTATTCTGAAAAAATATATTGTGACGACCAAATTTAAGTTTTCCGAAGTTTACTCAAAATTGCGAACATATTTTTGATTGAATATTAAAATGAACTGTTGTACACTGAACGAACACATTCGCTCGCTCAAATGTTTACATTCACTCTTGCAAATATTTACATTCACTCTTGCAAATGTTTACATTCACTCTTGCAAATGTTTACATTCACTCTTGCAAATGTTTACATTCACTCTTGCAAATATTTACATTCACTCTTGCAAATGTTTACATTCACTCCAAGAACGAACGATTCGCTCAGTACTGTCAAAACACTAAGTGAAAACGCGGTTTTACTTGCATAATTTAGTTTTTTTTATGTAAGTGTTTTGAGTATTTTACTTCATTCCTTCTTTGAAAGCACTCATGCCGGCGTCTAGGGCAGAGGTCAATCCAGCCTTCATTGCAGATATGAACTTCGGCCCTTCCGAGCTGAGTTTCGCGAACATATCCTCCACTTGAGTCTTGTTATCCTCCGCCATCTTGGCGACAACAGCTTTAAAATGGTCGAAGTCTATATTGCTCTTGTCCTTGGCCTCGTTGAGCATTCTCATTGCTTTTTCTTCTGCTTCCTTCGTCTGTGCTATTATTTGAGCTGTGAATAAAGAAATCTATTGAATTATCTCTTAACTTACAAAGAATAAATCTAATTTCTTAAATCTTGGTATAATTTAGCCCCAATGTCACCGTTACCGAACTCGATCAAATCAAATTAACCGTACTAAGCTTAACAGCCTAGCCACAATCGCCGTTGCGAATATTCGCACAGAGCAAACGGCGAAGCGTCTAGCGATTGAAATAAACGCATAGCAATGTAGATATGAAGCCACGCGCAACGGCGACCGGCGAATTGTACCGAGCGAGCGGGCGGGCGACTTGCGGCGCGGCGGGCGAGTATTTTAGGCCAGAGAGAGACAGACAGAGGAACATGCGCACGCCAGAGAGAACAAACAGAGAAACACAGCTACCACAGTCGACTTAAGACATAACTAATTTTAGTTCCATTGACTTTCGTATCTGCCTACAGTGGCCTACAGCGCCAAAATGGCGACACTCAAATACGCACAAAATTATTATGACAGCAGCCTGTCCAGTGTATATAATAGAGGTCAGTGGGAAAAACACATCGACTAGTTTTTATTGCCAAATTCTCGCGGAAACGTGTGCAACGCGAGTAGAACGACTGCTAGTACGAATCTACTAATATAGGAAGCGAGTATTACAATCTTTCATCCACTGGACAAGGTTTTCAGCTGTATTTTGATTTTTTTCCTTCAGCTTATTGAAGGACTCCTCGAAACTCTTCTGGAAGTCGCTCATTTTTTTCTTATATTTACCGTAAAATAATGAAAATATGTTTTCGATTGGGCTCGCGTTATCTGACTTAGAATTTGACATATTGGTTTTAAAACGAGTCGGCAAGAGTATAACTATGTGTAGAGCAAAGAGAGCCGTCTCGCAAATTTGCATGCAAACTCATTTTAGAGCGCTATCTGCATTTTGTCTCCGAAACCCTTCGATCAACAATACACAACTAGATGTCGGGTCGGCGCAAAAAATACGTCTCGGTGAATAACGCCTCATTTGAAAAGTGAGGCGTTATTCTCACTTATTTTATTCATTAGATTTGCTACTTTATTGCTAGATGTCATGGTTGTAATTAGGTTGAACTTCGAACTGTTTTAAAACTTTTGTTTCAGTTCGGTAGTAAACAAAATAAGCTATCACACGTCATCCACGCGGACAGTATTTAGCTTTGATTTTGTACGTGACCCGATATCTAGTTGTGTATTGTTGATCGAAGCCGAAACCAAACATATCGATAGGTTAGTATTGCTTTTAAAGATTCCGTACCCAAAGGGTAAAACCGGGACCCTATTACTGATACTCCGCGGTGCGTTGATCCGTCCGTCCGTTCGTCTGTCACCAGGCTGTATTTACTTCTTTAAAAAACGGCAAAAAATTACGTTTATTTTATGGGAGCCCTCATTGATTATTTGATGTTATAGCGGCAATAGAAATACATCATCTGTGTAAACAACTGTCTAGCTATCACCGTTCTTGAGATACAGCCTGGTCTTTTTCTTCATCGAGTGGATGGTCAACCTGACCAATCCTGGTGTCAGAGTTATTGAGCCGCCAAAGGCCTCTGACATGGCTCATGTAACGACTACTATCCGTAGAAAGTAACCGGGACCGACGGCTTAATGTGCCCTCCGAAGCACGGAATCATCTTACTTTTCGAGCAATCAGGTGATTCAGCCTGCAATGCCGTAAGCAAACTGAGGAAAGTCTCACAAAGAGATTTTTGCGAGATATCCCCACCGGGAATCGAACCCGGAACCTCCGGGTCATGAGCCGGGTGCTCAAACCACAAGACCACGGAGGACAGCCTACAGCCTGGTGACAGACGGATGGACGGACGGATGGATAGCGAAGTCTCAGTATCTAATAGGGTCCCGTTTTTACCCGCGGGTGCGGGTCGCGAGACGTAGTGTTCTTGGTATTCGTATGACAAGCAGCGGGTCAGTCGGGCACCTCAGCTGCAATCTAATCTATTTTTTCACCACACTCTATTTTTACTTACTTGTCCCAAAAATGTGGACTAATATCGTCAATTTTCCAGCCGAAGACGATTGCTCCTGAAGAGGAAAAAGGTTAAGTGATTTCATTTCATTCTTACCCTATCACTAAACCTTTTTCCTCTTCAGTAGTCGTCTTCGGCTGGAAAATTGACGACATTGATCCACATTTTGGGACAAGACGGAAACAATTTAGTATATGTGTTGTGTCTTGAGCTTATTTTGCAAACTAGCGCCATCTGTTGGGATGCTGATGGGATTAAAGTATATAGCTAAACTGTTTAAAATAAGTAATAAAAGACTACTAAATACATTTTCCAATCCTTTATTTTTTGTCATTAATAACAATCTTGTAGTATCAAAAGTTATCAATTATACTAGCCTCTAACCATAGACTATCTGCAAGTAAAGTTCTGCAGTGACATTGTATAATAGTTGCTAGAAAATTCGCTTAAAACAAATGAAAGTTGCAATTTAATTTGTAATCTACACTAATATTATAAAGAGGAAAGCTTTGTTTGTTTGTAATGATTATGCTCAAAAACTACTGGACCGTTTTTAAAAATTCTTTCACCATTCGAAAGCTACATTATCCACGAGTAACATAGGCTATTTTTCATCCCGTAATTCTCACAGGAATGGACACAACGCGGGTAAAACCGCGGGGCGCTGCTATATTATCTTTATTACCTAATATAAGCTGAAGATTTCATTTGATCGCGTTTATCTCATGAAGTACTGGTCGGATTTGAATAATTATTTTTGTATATGATAGCCTCATTCAAGGGGAAGGTTACAGGCTAATTTTAATCCCAAAATACCCGTAGGAACGGGTACAATACGGGTAAAACTGCGAGGCGATTTGTGAACAACTATAGTAATAATATTTGGTAGAAACTAATACCTTTCGACTTTTGAAAGATTATCGAGTTATTTTATATTTATAAAGCGTAATTATTAATAATTTTATTTTATCGGTTATTATGAAAAAGTTAAAGCTTTATAAATATTAATTTATTGATTATTTAAAGACCGAACAGGTATTAAATTTCAGTAGTAAAAAGGGGCCATTTTGAAAATTAGCTGTATGTCACTTGACAGCTGACAGCAGGTGTCAATTATGTCTCGATACAAAATTAAAACATTGTACTCAATATTACCAGTTGTGTGAAACTATCGCATGAACATTTATAACACTTATTTAAATATATTGTTTATAACACTCAATTGATACACAATTAATATTTTTTTTTACATTATCCGGTTAACGATTTCGGTTTAACCGAATTGGGATGTTTATATTAGTCGGTTAACCGAATTAGGATGTTCATATTATTCGGTTAACCGAATTTGGTTATGAATATTAGATTTCACAGGCTGTGAGCGTCTCAGATCGCAGCTTGGTCAGGTCTCTGAATACGGTTAACCAAATTATTCGGTTATAAGTAAAATTAGCTTCCGAATTCGGTCTAACCGAATAATGTACACGGTAAAAATGATGTAATTTTTAGGGCCAGGGCAGACTATAGCCAGTTTTTAGACACGACTTTTTGCCGTCGAGAAATTTATGAATTAGTATAGTGTTTTACCTTCATGGGTTCTCGTAGGTCAAAAGCCAGTCTTAATATTGACTTGATATAGCCTGCGCTTAGCCTTAAGCCACGTTTTCACTAAGTATTCTGTAAAAATTGTGACGACCAAATTTCGCTCAAAATTGCGAACATATATTAACACTGAACGAACACATTCGCTCGCTCAATTGTTTACATTCACTCCAAGAACGAACTCGCTCAGTACTGTCAAAACACTAAGTGAAAACGCGGTTTTACTTGCAACTTAAACATTTTTAAATTAAAGTGTTTTAAGTGTTTTACTTCATGCCTTCTTTGAAAGAGCTCATGCCGGCGTCCATAGCGGAAGCCATGCCAGCCTTCAGCGCTGATATGAACTTCAGCCCATTCGTACTGAGTTTCGAGAACATATCTTCTGCCTTAGTTTTGTTATCCTCCGCCATCTTGGATACAACATTTTTAAAATGGGTGAACTCTACATTGCTCTTATCAGCCGCCTCGTTCAGCATTTTCCTTGCTTTCTCTTCTGCTTCCTTCGTCTGTCCTACTATGTTAGCTGTGAATAAAGAATGTCTATTGATTATCTCTTCACTACATAGTATAAAACAAAGTCGCTATTTTTGTCTGTTTGTCTGTATGCTTAAATCTTTAAAATTACGCAACGGATTTTGATGCGTTTTTTTGTAATAGGTAGAGTGATTCAAGAGGAAGGTTTTTATGTAAAAAAAATCCCGAAATTCCCACGGGAACGGGCACAACGCGGGTAAAACCGCGGGGCGCTGCTAGTAAGTAATAAAGAAAAAAATCTAATCTCTTAAATCGTCTTGGTATAATTTAGCCCCAATGTCACCGTTACCGAACTCAATCAACTTAATTTTCACCAGCTTTAGCCATGTCAGAGGCCTTTGGCGGCTCAATAACTCTGACGCCAGGATTGGTCAGGTTGACCATCCACTCGATGAAGAAGAAGAACCAGCTGAACTGTGATTAAAACTTTGATATTGATTCACAGAACAGAGCTCATGGATAGCCACATTCAACGGGATGGTTATACGGTATTTTTCATCCCGAAATTCCCTCTTGAATAGGCACAACGCGGGTAAACCTCGTGGCGCTGCTACGTGCAGACGTCATCGCCAACTATGTCTTCGTCGTCCTAATTGGCCACGATCGTACGATGGCGTGATGTGTTTAATGGTGTCCGATCCATGTGATCGTGCGATGACCCAACGGGTGTCGATAGATCGCACGATATAGGTGGTTTTATTTATTCCCCTATTTAGTGGCGAAATATTGGTTTTAGTGGCTTGCGGATTTGCCTAGTGTAATTTTCTGATGTTGAGAGACTATTCGGTAGTATGAAGTTAAAAAAAAACAAGCAGCGAAATCTAATGAATTTAAAATTCTTAACTGCTAGAGTACGTTGTGGTTTGAGGTTGGATGGAAAATGCTGCAATAATTATGAAGTACCAGTAAGAGTTGTGAAACAAATCGTCACTCAATAATAATATCAATCAGATATCGTCGACGATGTACGAGTACTTCTTCATCGAGTGGATGGTCACCCTGACCAATCCTGGTGTCAGAGTTATTGAGCCGACAAAGGCCTCTGACATGGCTCATGTAACGACTACTATCCGTAGAAAGTAACCGGGACCGACGGCTTAACGTGCCCTCCGAAGCACGGAATCATCTTAATTACTTTATAGTTTGTATTAATTATTGTTATGTTAATTTACCTACCTACAAAAATATTATTTAACCATTTAATTAAACCATTTATTTCCACATCAAAAATATACAATTTACAAAAATAAAACAGAGAATAAAACAATTTATGATGCAGAGGAGCAGACTCAGTGTTCGCTGAGCCGCTGGTGCGACACAGCACTGATTTACAGTCTGTCCACTAAATAAACTCATCATAATATCAGCACCGGCAACACTGTGAGTGCCTCTTGGTGGTTACCCTCGCGCGTCGACGCATGGCGTTACCAATTAGGACACTCAAAAGAGATCTGTTGCTTTGATTACATGATCGCACGATCAAACGCATCGTACGATCGTTTTTAAGGATTTCGTGTGCTCGCACGATTACTTGCGAGGTTCAAATATCAAATATGTTTGATCCCATCGCACGACGAGAACGCATCGCACCGTCGTACGATCGTGGCCAATTAGGACGACACCTTACACTCTTTTATCCACTTCAGAAGGTTATCAGCGGTGTTTTGATTCCTTTCCTTCAACTGATTGAAGGAATTCTCGAAATTCTTATGAATATCGGCCATTTTCTTGTTATATTTATCGCTAAATAATGAAAATATGTTTTCAATTGGGCTCGCGATATCTGACTTAGAATTTGACATATTGGATTTTAAACTAGTCGGCCGTGGTGTGAGCTTAAACATAATGCCACGGAGGGAAGGAAGGAGGCTGTATTAAATAGGTTTTATGTCTATTTACTTAGTTAAGTTTGAGCAGGTTATATATTTGACTAGCGGCTCGCCCTCGCCTTCACTGAGAAATCCTTTCTTAGTGCTCACTCCACTGACCTCTACTAAGAGGTCAGTGAATCATGTGAGTGAGCCACTGACCTCTACTAAGAGGTCGGTGGCTCACTCACATGATGAAAGGATCCCCTGTACAGTAGTGTCGGCTGTGCGTTGATATGTAAGTCAGTAAGTCTGTCAGGTTTGCCGTTTATATTATATTAGCAGTGAACCGTGCTTCTACCCACGTTGTGCCCATTCCCGAGGGAATTTCGGGATGAAAAATAGCCTATAACCTTCACTTCATAAGGTTTTCAGCTGTGTTTTGAATCTTTCCCTTCAACTTATTGAAGGAATCCTTGAAAGTCTTTGAAGATCGCACATTTTTTAAATATATTTACCTTTAAATAATGAAAATATGTTTTCGATTGGGCTCGTGCTATCTGACTTAGAATTTGACATTTTGGATTTTAAACTAGTCGGCCGTGGTGTGAGCTTAAACATAATGCCACGGAGGGAAGGAAGGAGGCTGTCGTAAATAGGTGCGCGGCACTGACCTCTATTATATATATATATATATACACACTGGACTGGCTGTTACCATACAAATGACAGCTAATTTTGTGTGGCAATTTGAAGCGCTCCTGGGAGTGTCCCGAGAACTAATTTTGACGTTCACTGCAAGCAAATAGTACCCCTATTTGCTTGCAGTGAACGTCAAAATTAGTTTTAGTCACAGTCGACTTAAGACATAACTAATTTTAGTTCCATGGACATTCGTATCTGCCTACAGTGGCCTACAGCGCCAAAATGGCGACACTCAAATAGGCACAAAATTATTGACTGCAGCCTGTCCAGTGTATATAATAGAGGTCAGTGCACGGATGGAAGGAAGGAGGTTGTCGTAAATAGGTGCGAGGTGTCATCGTCTATGCGCGATGCGAATGAGATCGGACGTTCTTGTGGTGCATTCGCGCGAGTTCGCAGATATTTGCGATGCGATGTGAGTTCGTAAGCGGAAATGAGTGCGCTTGTTAAGTTGTCATCTTGATGGAAGCTTATAATGGCGCCAAACCGTCACCTCATTAGGGAGGGGACAATAACGGTTTTGGTAAATAAATACTTTTTAGACATTTTTTTATGTAATTGTATAAGATATTAGTTATACTACTACAAATACATAATTTATTATGTATTAATATCGAATCTCAAACAGCTGTAATTTTATATATAAATATAGAAGAAAGTCGTGTTAGTTACACCGTTTATAACTCGAGAACGGCTGGACCGATTTTAATGATTTTTATTCTATTTCTCATGGTCAAGAAAAGGATAATAATCGAAATTCTCTCATCTCACTGAAGATATCAGTACAGTGAGGAGGATGTCGTAATCACCACGCTTGACTAACGGGCTGGTGATCTCAAACACGAGCCATGTTTGAAAAGTAGGAAACATGTTTTCGCTCGACCTGGGAATTGAACCTTCAGTTTTGGCAGGCGAGTGCACATACCACTAGACCACCGAGGCGTCGACTATAATATAAAACCTGCCAAGTACGAGTCGGACTCGCGCACGGAGGGTTCCGTACGTTTTTTGTATGGGGTATGTGTGCCTCTTTGAATATTTGTTTTTTTTTTTAGTATTTCGTGTTATAGCGGCAATAGAAATACATCATCTGTGAAAATGTCAACTGTCTAGCTATCACCGTTCTTGAGATACAGCCTGGTGTCAGACGGACGGGCGGACAGCGAAGTCAGTAATAGGGTCCCGTTTTTACCCTTTGGGCACGGAACACTTAACTGTATTGGATGTGATGTGATTGATACCTACGTGTTGTTTTACTTTGATAAAGGAAAGGTAAATAATAAACCATTTTGTTTTTTATATAAAACTAATTTATTACAATGACTAGATTTACAATTTAAATTATACAAAAACCGCCTTATTCATAACGATATTTAACATAAACAGTGTTTTATTGTGTTTTGTCTCTTTCGCTCTTTGGCAAATAGCGTATGTCGGAAAGGGACGAACCAGTTGATAGTTAAAGTGCTGTTACTAAGCATGTATGATTATGACCTTATTACACTTAAACATAGGACAATTTTAATGATGCACTTAATTTGATAGATAACACTGAGTGATTTTCTACAGATGTAGTGAATAATCCTTTCCTATCGGCAAAACTCGGAACAAGGATAACACCCGAATGGTGCCGATGTGTCTATGAATTACTGTATTATTGAATTACGTGTAGGTATCAAATAAATCGCATACTTTATTTATCAATGTCAAATGTCAAACTGCCCGTTTGACGTTGTCTCGATGGGTACTGAGTGCGAGTGAAGTAGTAAGACAAAAACGAACATTTCCGAGAAAATACGAAAGGAAAGGATTATTCACTACATCTGTAGCAGATAGTAAACTCGCATACATTATTGAGTTTTATAAGCTTCGATATTGTTGATCGAAGCTTACGAGACAATTTAGTTTTTTCGTATGTAGGTAGTACAAAAAAAGTATTTAAAGATGTGCCACGGGAAAATGTGCGACAGTGACTATTTATTTTATAAAAAAACTTGAGAGGTGTCAAGGGACACCCGGATGGAACGACACCACACTGTTCAATGCGAAGGCGTGCGCATGCTTCTCTGTGTGTCTCTCTCTAACGCAAAAAATGTCGTTACCATTTTTTCCGTCTAGCCCCTTTCGCAACGCGCGATAAGGAACTTCGTTCCAAAAAATAGTATTATAGTTAATGTAACTTTTAATGTCTTTTCAAAAATTTAGTCACTGCCGCCGTCGTTACCCGTGGCACATAAAACTATACAAAATTAAGTAAAACACAGTATTAACTAAATTATCACTAGTATAAAACAAAGTCGCTATTTTTGTCTGTTTGTTTGTCTGTATGCTTAAATCTTTAAAATTACGCAACGAATTTTGATGCGGTTTTTTGTAATAGGTAGAGTGATTCAAGAGGAAGGTTTTTATGTATAAAAATTCCCGAAATTCCCACGGGAACGGGCCCAACGTGGGTAAAACCGCGGGGCGCTGCTAGTTATTAATATTATAATCTTACTACAAAGAAAATATATCTAATAATACTTAATAGGTAAGCGGTTACGTAATTCAATTAAGAATTCGTTCATTCATTTCGAAAAGGTCATTGGCCAACTGGTGTCAAAGTTTTTAGACCGCCTAAAGGCCTTAAACGCTTACTAGCAGCATTTTAGCTATCAAATGTTTTGTCCCTTTCTGACATACACTATTTTTCAAAGAGCGAAAGAGACAAAACACTAACAGTGTTTTAGTAAGAGTTACGTTAGTAACTATTTATTAATCTGTGGTAAGAGAGCCGTTATGAATGAATTAAAAATGTGTCGCACATGTCACTGTCATACAATATCCAGCCAATCATGACAGTGAGAGGAATGAACAGTCGAATTGAATGAATGAATCCGGTGTTGCAACGACGAATTATTAGGCGATATATTAGTGACATCAGTTTCTCTAACAGCCTCCGTGGTCTTGTGGTTTGAGCACCCGTCTCACGATCCGGAGGTTCTGGGTTCGATTCCCGGTGGGGATATCTCTCAAAAATCACTTTGTGACACTGTCCTCCCTCAGTTTGGTTACGGCATTGCAGGCTGAATCACCTGATTGCCCGAAAAGTAAGACGATTCCGTGCTTCGGAGGGCACGTTAAGCCGTCGGTCCCGGTTACTTTCTACGGATAGTAGTCGATACATGAGCCGTGTCAGAGGCCTTTGGCGGCTCAATAACTCTGACACCAGGATTGGTCAGGGTGACCGTCCACTCGATGAAGAAGAAAACGACGAATTATTAGGCAATATATTAGTGTCATCAGTTTCTCTACCAAATCTCTCGGGAAGAGTAGAGATATATGTCTTCGTATATGCTTGCCAGCATGTTATAAGTATACAAAAACGTATCCACACATATTGAGAGCCTTCTTTGATTCTTGAAAAGTGATCTTCTACAGAAAACATTAGTTTTTACGATGGTATTTTAGCTAATTATCTAATAATGTACTTTAAACATTACTCCTTCATTTGGAAGACATCTTCTCAATCAGTTCTTGAAATGCTAACGCTTTCATCAATCTTCGGCGGAAATCCTGAAACAGATAAAGTGAATATTAGTTAGTACAATATATTCAAATTAATTTCTAATCTTCTTTCATACTTATACTAGCTGTGCCCCGCGGTTTCACCCACAGCGCACCCGTTCCCGTAGGAAATACGGGATAAATAGTATCCTATATCCGTCTTCTGGTTCTAAACTACCTCTCCACCAGTTTTCAGCCAAATCGGTTCAGCCGTTCTCGAGTTATAAATAGTGTAACTACCACGACTTTTTTTTATATATATAGACTAGCTGTGCCCCGCGGTTTCACCCACATCGCACCCGTTCCCGTAGGAAATACGGGATAAATAGTATCCTATATCCGTCTCCTGGTTCTAAGCTACCTCCCCACCAATTTTCAGCTAAATCGGTTCAGTCGTTCTCGAGTTATAAATAGTGTAACTAACACGACTTTCTTTTATATATATAGATTATCGTTCAGGGGTGCTAAGGGGTGATAATTCGCGAGATTATCTCGAACATAGGTACAAACAAACAAAATTAAAAACTTTACCTCTTTATAATATTAGTAGGCATATATTTTACTAGCAGCGCCCCGCGGTTTTACCCGCGTTGTGCCCGTTCCCGTGGGAATTTCGGGATAAAATGTAGCCTATAGCCTTCCTCGATAAATAGACTATCTAACAGTGAAAGAATTATTCAAATCGGTTCAGTAGTTTCTGAGATTAGCGCGTTTAAACAAACAAACAAACAAACAAACAAACAAACAAACAAACAAACAAACAAAACAAACTCTTCAGCTTTATAATATTAGTATAGATTTAAAAACCGCATCAAATGCCGTTGCCTAGTTTTAAAGATTTAAGCATACATAGGGACAGAGAGCGTGAAGCGACTTTGTTTTATAGTATTTAGTACTGACCTCGTACAGGTCGGCCCCGGTGGCGGGCACTCGCGCGCAGAACATGTCCCTCGTCATGAGGCAGAGCGCTTTCCCGTTCATGGGGAACCTCTCCGCCAGGCCTCCGCCCCGCGACACCCAGCGCGACACGTGCGCGCGCTGCCAGCGACGCGGGTCTGCGTCGACAAAACATAATATTATTTACTAGCAGCGCCCCGCGGTTTTACCCGCGTTGTGCCCGTTCCCGTGGGAATTTCGGGAATTTTTATACATAAAAACCTTCCTCTTGAATCACTCCACCTATTACAAAAAACCGCATCAAAATCCGTTGCGTAATTTTAAAGATTTAAATATACAGACAAACAAACAGACAAAAATAGCGACTTTGTTTTATACTATGTAGTGATAATACTTGGACAAATTCGCTCACGGTTAATTAGACCCAAAGTAAGCTCTAAGCTTGTGTTATGGAATCTAACTCACTGACACTGAAAACAAATGGTAGCTATCAAATAGTCTGTCTCTTTCTGACAAACGCTATTTTCACAAGAGCAAAAAAGACAAAACACTTTGTGCCTTATTCAAAAATGCTTACAGCATTTTAGCTATCAAATGGTTTGTCCTTTTCCCACATACGCTATTTGCCAAAGAGCGACAGAGACAAAACACTTTAAATCACTGTTTAAGTAAAATATCGTTTATGAATTAAGTGGTTTATAACAGTGCTTTAGTTAATGAGCCTTTTTGAGTAAGGGCCTAAGTGTTAACTTGTAACCAACTCACCGAGAGGAAGGTCATCCTCCTGCCAGACCCTCAGATCCAGTGCATCCCACGCGTGCGGCGGCGGCACGCGCTCGCAACGCGCCTGCGACGGCATCACTGAGCACTGGCTCTGTGGAGCACAAGTTTAACGTTACTTGATGGTTAGGTGATTGATAGATTGATGTGGAACATAAGCTTTAAGTTTAATGCAATGGTTTTCAAAGGGTTTATAGGTCCTTATTATCAATTGAATGTGTTCTAATGGGAACGTATTTATTATCAACTGTGCCCCGCGGTTTCACCCGCAGCGCCCCCGTTCCCGTGGGAATTTTGAGATTTTTATTCCTTAGTTTTCTTATATATAACCTTGTCCTGACAATAAGGAACACATTAAAAAAGAATCATCCAATTTGGTGCAGTCGTTCTGAAGTTATGCGCTTAACAACAGATTCAGCGATTCATTTTTATATTATAGATGAATGTGTTCGTACAATATATCAACGGGTTGCACTCCAGGAGTGCCGGCAGAAGTGAACACTTGAACACTAACGTCTACACGTCTTACGAATGTTCGATCAGGTCACGTGACCTGACGCGAGTAACCTGATTGACCTGACTGATATCCATCATGACCATAGACCTTAGACTTAAACCATGAACAACTGATGTTTGGGCTCGGCCCGTAAGTAGTAATAGCCTGTCATTTCCCACTGTTGGGCAAAGGCCTCTCGTCTCACTGAAGATATTAGTACAGTGAGGAGGTTTCAGGCGTAATCACCACGCTTGCCTAATGCGGGTTGGTGATCTCAAACCCGAGCCATGTTTGAAAAGTAGGAAACATGTTTTCGCTCGACCTGGGAATTGAACCCGGGACCTCAGTCTTGGCAGGCGAGTGCACATACCAGTTGACCACCGAGGGCCCGATTAACGGTTAACACAGTTTTAAGACAGAGAAGATTTCACTTCAAAAACGAAATATGTAGATAGAAAATAAAATATACCTACATTTCAAAAGTGCGATAAGACCATAAAACTAGAATGTACAAGTTTATAATACTATTGTGCCCGTTCCCGTGGGAATTTTCGGAAATTTTATACCTATAAACCTTCCCCTTGAATCACTCTATCTATTTAAAAAAACCGCGTCAAAATCCGTTGCGTAGTTTTAAAGATCTAAGCATACATAGGGACAGATACCGGAAAGCGACTTTGTTTTATACTATGTAGTGATGATAAGGTTACTCAACCAAGAACTCATCAAAAAGGACCACACTATCTTTACATAGTATAAAACAAAGTCGCTATTTTTGTCTGTTTGTTTGTCTGTATGCTTAAATCTTTAAAATTACGCAACGGATTTTGATGCGGTTTTTTGTAATAGGTAGAGTGATTCAAGAGGAAGGTTTTTATGTAAAAAAAATCCCGAAATTCCCACGGGAACGGGCACAACGCGGGTAAAACCGCGGGGCGCTGCTAGTTTAACAATAACAAACTCCCAAACTACAACCTTTTTACAATATCATTACGTCGGCGGATCTGGTCGCGTGACTGACTTCCGTTTCCGGCGGCACAATATGGCGTTTTGTCACAAATGATCGGTTTCCGCTAAGATTCGCCGCCATTGTAACAGCTTCCCGATTTTTGTTCAAACATCCGTTTGGTTTGATTTATTGTGTACCGCGAGTTGGAGTTGTGGTTCAGGATATTTATTTATTCCATAGGATTATTAGGGGAATCACTATATAGTAAACAAAGTCGCTTTCCGCTGTCTGTCCCTATGTATGCTTAGATCTTTAAAACTACGCAACGGATTTTGATGCAGTTATTTTAATAGATAGAGTGATTCAAGAGGAAGGTTTGTATGTATAAAAATTCCCTAAATTTCCACAGGAACGGGCTCAACGTGGGTAAAACCAATGGGCGCTGCTAGTATATACATATAGCGACAATTTATGAAACAGTATTTTTTAAACGCAAAAATCCGTTACATTATTAGACAAATTCAATTCTTTGTATCGCAATGATTAACACGATAAATGTGAAAGAAAAAATATGTCACATATCATAATCAAAATTGACAACTGCATCCTCAAATTCCACATTGATCTCCCAAACACACTATTTCTTAACAAAAATATGTTGCCAGCAAAAAGTGTATCAAAAAAACCACTTCCCTGTCTCTAAATATAAACTTTTACCTCCAAGGTGTTAAGAACAGCTGTCACTTTGTCACGTGGAATAAGTACCACCTGTCCTGGAGTGCGTGGAGTGCGGATAAGGTAAGATGTATCAGAGAGATTGGTTGGGGCATTGCAGGCTGAATCACATGATTGCCCGAAAAGTAATATGATTCCGTGCTTCGGGGGGCACGTTGAGCCGTCGGTCCCGGTTACTTTTTACGGATAGTAGTCGTTACATGAGTCATGTCAGAGGCCTTTGGCGGCTCAATAACTCTGACACCAGGATTGGTCAGGGTGACCATCCACTCGGTGAAGAAGAACAGAGAGATGTGGTAGATAGAACCTTGTTCATCTATACTAATATTATAAAGAGGTAAATGTATGTTTGTTTGTATGTTCGAGCTAATCTCGGGAATTACCAGTCCGATTTGTATAATGAACTAGCTGTGCCCCGCGGTTACACCCGCAGCGCCCCCGTTCCCGTGGGAATTTTGAGATTTTTATTCCCTATAAACCTCACGGAGGTGGAGACCTTTCCAACGAATGCAAAACCGTGGAAATCGGTTCGTGCGTTCTGGAGTTATAGCGTCAGGGAGGAAAACCCGACTTATTTTTATATAGTAGATAACTACATTAAACGGGAAGGTTATGGGCTATTTTTTATCCCGAAATTCCCACGGGAACGGGCCCAACGCGGGTAAAACCGCGAGGCACCGGGTCTGTATATTCTACTTTTGCTTACGAGAATTAAAAAATCATCGATATTATATCCAACTTTATCTTATTAATTCCGTAAAGTGAATTGACTCACATACCGGTAGATCATCTCGCATCAACAAACATCAAACACCATTCAAAATAAACATCCATCCACCGGATGTTTATAAGACAGTTAATTATTAATTTTTCGTGTTAAAAAGTCAATCGTTTGAGCGGAAGTGCCCGCGCCGTCTTCCCGCCAAAACGGACGCACCATAATCGAAATCGACACTTCCGTTTGTTTGAAAAAGGAACTCATTGTCGGTTTATTTTTTTTATTAGCTATCGGTAATGTATGGCGCCTGTGCATCCTTATGTAAATTGTTTTATATGGATTAAACTAGCGGTGCCTTGCGGTTTCCGCTAGTATTACATCTATACTAATATTATAAAGAGGTTAAATTTGTAAGTTAGTTTGTTTGTATGTTCGAGCTTATCTCGGGAATTTCTAGGCCGATTCGAATAATTCTTTCGAATTTGGATAGCCAAATTCAACGGGAAGGTTACAGATTATTTTTCAACCCAAAACTTCTATATGAACAATGCAGGTATAACCGCGGGCGCTACTACTCATTAAAAAAATATTTTATTCAGTTGTGTATAATTAGACATTTCTTATGAAAGTTTTTTAATAATAATAATAAAACGATCCATATTCTCATAACAACGTCATTGTTTGCCGCCATTGTCGCGAGCGGAAACATGGCGGAAACCGAAATTGGCGGGAAATTGACGCGGCGACATTTTCCCGCCAATTATCAATCGCTTCCTGTTTTGTTTTACTCGATTCTGTGGGAGGTGCGTTAACCGACTTTGTAAAGGAGGAGTTCAGTTGGTTTTTGTTGTTATAATGGATAAATGTTTAAAAGGTGTTTTTAGGTTTGAAAGTGATAAATAAATAAATAAAATCTGTATATTTCAGGCAAGCACCCATATATGTAGTTAGATAACATAGAAAATAAAATTTAGAAAAATCCGGCCAAGTGCGAGTCTGCCTCGCAGACGAAGGGTTCCGTATTATCTATTAAAAATTATTAGTATCGAGCAAGAAACGGTAAAATATCATGTTTGTTGTATGGGAGCTTCCCTATGAATATTTGTATTATTTTATTTTTAGTATTTGTTGTTATAGCGGCAATAGAAATGCATCATCTGTGAAAATTTCATCTGTCTAGCTATCACCGTTCTTGAGATACAGCCTGGTGACAGACGGACGGACGGACAGCGAAGTCTCAGTAATAGGGTCCCGTTTTTACCCTTTTGGTACGGGACCATAAAAAGAGATGAAAAACTTGGCTAGCTGCCAACTAGACCATTGAAAAGTTACGTTGGCGTATTTTAGAAGACGCAATTTTATTTTTTACATGTGTAGGGGGTTACTTTAATGATCAGTGTACGGATACCAAGTTTGTGGGGTCACCACCCTTGTCTCACGGCAGCCATCTAAAGTACAAACGTTGACGTACGATTTGAATTTACCTTCACTAAGCCCAGTTACCTCCTTGGGAATTTTATTGTAAAACTAGCAGCGCTCCGCGGTTTTACCCGCGTTGTGCCCGTTCTTGTGGGAATTTCGGGATGAAAAATAGCCTTTAACCTTCCCGTTGAATGTGGCTATCTATTACAAAAATAATTATTCACATCGGACTGGTAATTCCCGAGATTAGCTCGAACATACAAACAAACAAACTTACAAATTTTACCTCTTTATAATATTAGTATACCTAGATTGAATATGAATCTACCAATGAAAGACTCCCCGGTTCGCGCTAACCTGGACTTAACAACAGCATGCTTATGTCTATTTCGCGTATTAAAACTGTGGTGATCTCCGCGCACCTTAAGTGACGTTACGTCTAACGCACTCCCTAGCTCATAGATTGTAAACTTGCTCAAACAAGCAAGCAGTTAGCTTGCTTGTCTCACCTATACTCAAACGTTAATAGTTCGGTTTCAATCCGAATGCCTAGGCGGTCTAAAAACTTCGACACCAGGGTTAGCCATTGACCTCAAGGGCGTACCCAGGTAGGGGCAGGGGGGGGCAGCTGCCCCCCCCCCTAGAAGATTAAATAAATGTAATTTTTTTTGGCAAATAGAAATTAAAAACGTGTTACCTACTCTGCGCAAAATGAAGTGTTGGACACAAAATATCTTTCAAGCCAGATTTGTTTTTTTCTATAGTTAAAGTCAATTTTCATGATTTTTTGTTTCAATATACCCGACCGACGATCTTTTCGAAACAGGTATAAGCAGCCCCCTACCCCCTCCTAGCTGAAATCCTGGGTACGCCCTTGATTGACCTTCATAAATTTAACTCTTCATCTGTACTTTTTACAAAAATCACTCCTTAAATGACGTTTATAATGGAATAATTAGCGACTGAGTGAGTCAGTTGAAGATTTCACAGCAAATACCTAATTCAAAACTTCCTCAGTACAAATTAAAATAAATAGGTTATACACATAGCGATTAAAACCTTATTACTTCAATTATTATCTATAGCGCCGGAAGTGTATTAAAACCGCGGGAAAGAGACAATAATGGCGGGAAACCCGGAGTAATTAAGACGCTCGTTTGACTAATAAAAAATAATTTCTTGGGAAATGTGTTGTTTCATTCTATTGTGTTTTAGAAATAATTTCTTTTGATGGGAACTCTATACGAGTATGCTTATAATTACACTAGCAGCGCCTCGAGGTTTTACCCGCGTTGTGCCTGTTCCCGTGGGAATTTCGGAATGAAAACTAGCCTATAACCTTCCCGTTGAATGTGGCTATCTGTTACAAAAATAATTATTCAAGAGATTACCTCGACAAACAAATAAACTTACAAATTTTACCTCTTTATAATATTACCTAGTTTAAATGATTTCTACTGCAGTCGTCTTATTATTATGTTAAGTCAAATCCAGACTTAAACCCGAACAGAGAGTCTCTAGTAAGTATCTAACTAATTCAAATCCATTTCACATTTTCAACTAAAATGAATATATTTTCTATTTTCATTAAAAAACAACAAATAAATTATTTGCGTAAATTGTAACTATCTACAAACCCATAGGGTATGCAATGCAAATATTTAAAAAACTAGCAGCGCCCTGCGGTTTTTATTAGCCTATAACCTAGCCCAATTTTAGCTTAAGTCTTTGCCCAACTGTGGGATAGAAGTAAGTAATCGAGTAGGTCAGTGTCAGTGTGCGACATGTCGGGAGTATTACGACTGTCAAAGCCTTCGACATGTTCAGGGATATAAAATACGTAGGCTTAATTTTATTTTAAACTTAATTTAATTTTTAAAATCCATGCAATTAAATAAAAACTTTTCAATAGATTAAGTTAAATAACAATATTACTCACCATTAAAAAATTAGCAGAAGAAAAATCCTTTTCGCCTCACAGACACCACACTTTTGAATTAATCACAATATATTTAAACAAATTCAAAAAATCAATTTTATACAATAAAAACTGACTGCGAAATCTTAAAAATATTGTTAAACTTTAAAAATTATCAGCGAATACTCAAAAAATAAGTAAAAACTACGTAATATTCTACGTAGATGATATAAAACTCGTGTAAAATGGAAACACGTCCTCTCTCTACAAACGCACTGTGATGAATGATCTTTCCAAACATTAAACATCTCTTTTAATGACGTCTACATCTGGGCAAATAACTGACGTCAAAAAGTTGTATCACATAAATAGCTGTAAAGGATTTTAATCCTTAACTATTTGTTTTATGGCATACAATTGTATGACAAACTAGAGGCATTGGCGCTATTTCGAAAAGGAACTTATTAGTAAAATTGAAACGTTGATAAATACGAATCAAGTGGATGTAAATTAGACTTTATGTCATTAAGAATAAGGTCGCTATTCTTGTACCCAACAAAGTAAATTTCAGTCAAAATAAACTAATATTTTCGCTTGCCATGCGCCGTTTTTGACGTCCGGATGCGGGAATGTTTTGTCTCTTTTACTCTTTTACTAATATTGGTATGAAAGAAAGGGACAGAAAACGTCTTTTAAATCAATAAATGTTTCTTTACATCCTGTCAGCATGTGGTTTGGAACGAATAATTCTTTCCGGTTAACTTTTTAATTTTGAAACGTAACAAACGCCCTAACTTGTCGAACAAAATACATCTTTATTGCTTTAAGAATTAGGTTTGATTTTGTGTTGTAGTTTTATTGGAGTTTAAGCAAGTTTTCAATGTTATGTAATAATTAGGAATCGCGTTTCCGTCCTATTTCTGTTTGCCGCGCAAAATTATAATGCCAGGATTTGGAACTATTTTCGAAGCATTTTTTTTCACTAATTAGAAGTTCCGTTTTACGGAGTATAGATTCTTTTGAGAGTTGAGTTTTGAAAAGATAGTTTTTTGTTCGAATTCGATGTCGGTTTTGTTTTATTTTAAACGCTATAATTTTTCTTGGGAGTTTTATATACGGATTTAAAAGTCTTTTTTATATTATTACTAGCTGCGCCCCGCGGTTTCACCCGCGTTGTACCCGTTCCCGCGGGAATTTCGGGATGAAAAATAGATGTTGGCCGATTCTCAGACCTACTCAGTATGCTCACAAAATTTCATGAGAATCGGTCAAGCCATTTCGGAGGAGTACGCGAACGAACACTGTGACACGAGAAAATAAGATGTTAAATGTTATATTTTATATTTTATTTTGATTGATATGTTATGTTATGACTTATGACTTATGTATGATAGATCGAAGGTTAATTGCTTATAAAACCACTAGCCACGCCCCGCGGTTTCACCCGCGTTGTACCCGTTCCCGCGGGAATTTCGCGAATAAAAGTAGTATGTCCTTTCTCAGGCTCTGGACTAACTGTGTACCAAATTTCATTCAAATCGGTTCAGTAGTTTTGGCGTGAAAGCGTAACAGACAGACAGAGTTTACTTTCGCAGTTATAATATTACTTAGTTAAGATTTTCTTTAGGATTTCGAAAAATCCTTTTGCTTTTTTAAAATATATGATAGGTATTGTTAATGCATTTAGGGTATTTTAGTTAGTTGAAAAGTTAATTATATTTTTCTATCGCAGTCGGGTTTTTAAGTTTTTTAATTAAGTATTTAAAAAAAAAATCAATTATTTCATTTCTATCCCGGTGTAGTAATCAAATCTTGTAAGTTAAAGACACGCTTCCCGGGAACCGATTGAGCGGACATTTCGCAATAATTACTCTATAATTAATTCTCCAATTGCTTTTTATTATCATCTATACTAATATAATAAAGAGGTAAAATTTGTAAGTTTGTTTGTTCATTCAGTCAACAGGAAGGCTATTTTTCATCCCGAAATTCCCACGGGAACGGGCACAACGCGGGTAAATCCGCGGGGCGCTGCTAGTTAGTTTATAAGATCAGTAATTCTATGTTCTTAAAAAAGATACAAATTATTTATTTATTAAAAAAAGGTATTACTTAATGATTTTTTTATCCTTATTTCTACATATAAATGAGCTTAGAGCATTTACCAAGGGACTTCCTGATTTGACAGTTATCCTCCGACTTCCTCCATAGACAAAAGGGAGGAAGGACTCTATGAATAAAGACGGACCACAGACAAGGATCTATAAAAACTATTTTACGATTTACTCTTTCATTTTGTATACAGGGTGTTGTGAAAAAGCATAAAAGTTTATGATTTTTTGTAATGTTTTGGATTGAGCGTTGTTGGGTGATAAGTAGATACCTACACTTTTAGAACCTTATTAATAAAATCGTTAGGGTGTGTTTTTAGTGAAGCTAAGCGGAACTGTGCGGAGCTCAAATGACCAATTCTTGTTCACCGAGTGGATGGTCACCCTGATCAATCCTGGTGTCAGAGTTATTGAGCCGCCAAAGGCCTCCCACACGGCTCATGTAACGACTACTATCCGTAGAAAGTAACCGGGACCGACGGCTTTACGTGCCCTCCGAAGCACGGAATCGTCTTACTTTTCGAGCAATCAGGTGATTCAGCCTACAATGCCCTAACCAAACTGAAGAAAGTCTCACAAAGAGATTTTTGTGAGATATCCCCACCGGGAAACGAACCCGGAACCTCCGGGTCGTAAGCCGGGCGCTCAAACCACAAGACCATGGAGGCTGTAAAATGAGCAATCACAACGCATTATGACCGCGGTCAGACCTCAAGGCGGTCTAATAACTCCGACCCTAGGCTACTGACTGACTCGTACTTACTATGGATTTTATAGAAAAAACCAATAATTCTAAAGCCTACTAACATTATAAATGCGAAAGTAAGTGACGATGTATGTATGTATGTATGTATGTATGTATGTATGTATGTATGTATGTATGTATGTTACTACGAAAAAACTGCTCAACTGATTTGCATGAAACTTTACAGTAATGTCCTACTATCCTACTTCCTACTTCATGTTATAAATGCGAAAGTTTGTGAGGATGGATGTATGTATGGATGGATGTATGGATGTATGTTTGTTGCTCTTTCACGCAAAAACTACTGAACGGATTTGGATGAAACTTTACAGTAATATAGGTTATACATCAGAATAACATATGGAATACATTTTATCCCGAAATCCCCGCGGGAACGGGTACAACGCGGGGCGCGGCTAGTAGATAATAATTATACTACAGAGCTTTGCAATTGAATAATGCATCTTGTGTGCAATTGTATATGTACTACTTAATGACATAGTTGAGGACACCCTGTACCCTATTTCCTTCATTACCCAACATTTGACAAAGATCCCAATTTTACAATCCACTTCCGGTGCCGCCGGAAGGCCGGACAAACAACCATCCATTTTATATATATAATAAAGGACGGCGTCCATTTGTCTCTCTGTCCTTATTGTTAAACTTCCTGGCTTGTTATAGTTAATTGTCAGACATTAGTTATTGTTTAGGATCACCAAAATTAGTGCTCGCTTGTGATTATGTGTACTCCTCGCTGTACTAACATATTTGCTAAATAAACCCTTTGGCACTGTGTCGCGGGTTGCGGGTTCGTTTTAACGGAGTCGACAATATACGCAGGCATAGTAGTTGATAATGTCTAGATGTCAATTACATATTCATATAAAGTATTTGTGTATGTATATGTAGTAGTATCAGTGAGTTAGATTCCATAACACAAGCTTAGAGCTTACGTCGGGTCTAATTTACCGCGTGTGAATTTTTCATGTATTAATTAATTAATATCTTCAGTGATAGGACTTATAGGATGATACTTTACATTAGTGGTAGTTCGTTTGTTAAAAATGGAAATATTTTTTGTACGTAAATTGACCTTATGTCAAAAAAAAACACAACGTCCATCTTCCGTCCTAAACCAATAAACCCAAAAACGTGTCTTCAAAAAAACTGAACAATATCAGAGCCCACGTGATTTTTACGCCAATTCCAAAATCAAATAAATGATTGTTTACGCACGTCCTTCCGTCGGCCTCTTTGTTACTCTATGGCGGCACTTCCGGTTGTTTTATTATGTTGGTAACATTGACAGGTGTCACGTAGGGCGGTCAGTTGCGATACTTTTTTTTGGAAATTCTTATGTTTTTTTAGGGTTGTGATTGTTAAATACGTTTAGAGGTAGGTAAGTAAGTTTACAGTAATATGCTTAAGATACTAAAGCTTAATAACAATTTTTCAGACTCGTTAGTTTTCACAATGAATGCCCAAACGGAGTAAACCTCGTATCTTGGGATTTCTATGAAATGCAAATGCATTTTGAACAATTTGTACAAGATCGGTCGTAAGGAAGTAGTGAAGTAGAAAGGTAGAAAGCATTTGCAAGATGAGTATACTCAAGCTTACACATGTCAAATTACTCGCTTACTCGCCTTCTATAGAACCAACTCGCAGCTTGTGAAGTCACTTGAATCTAACTAAACAAATACTCAGGATACAATCTTTCACACATCTATTACTAAAATACTAATAAATTGAGTCTGAAGAGTTTATTTTTGAATGTTATCTCAGAAACTACCAATCAATTACGACTGTTAAGCAACGTGCCGTTCGGCCTCTATTTGGATTGGTGGCCGATAGTGTCATTTCTATCTGAGCGCTACCGTGCTTGACGTCTGGGTGTCAATTATGTATTCTTAGAAAGTATTTGTGTATGTAAATGTAGTACAAGCTTAGAGCTTACTTTGGGTCTAATTAACCGTGAGTGAATTTGTCCGGGTGTATTTATTTATTTATAGATCATCAACTGACCATCTAGCATCCCATATTACTCTTAATATCCACTAAAGATTATTTTTTAATCTAAATAATCCCAGCCACGTTTTACAAAAAAAAATGTCAGCAGATGGCGGCAAAAAAATCTATTGTATTTTTTTTTACAATAAGCCTATTTGTGTGTCCATAAATAGGATGAAATATAGTTTTTTGTAGCACAACTAATCTACCGTAAAGCCGGAATGGGCTAAACTACTCGTTTTGGGGGCAAAATGTGAAATTAGTCGCATCCGGTTCAGATTGGCTGTCAGGATTTTGACAGGTCGGGTGGCGTGCAAAAAAATATTGGGGATGACAACATTTTGTGTTTAGTTTTATTTAATTATTTTGAAATGAAAAAACTAATTAGGTAGACTTTCTTACTAACCGACTTGAAAAAAGGAGATTATGTATTGGATCGTAATTTTAGTTTGCATGCGAATTGTACAAAACTATTAATTTGATTTCTATTAAGTTTTAATACTTAATTGAAAGGATTTAATGTTGTTCCTTTCTTAATTGTACTACTACTCCTGGAGCGCTACTTCTAACCTAAAACACATATTGTACAGCGAAACGGTTTGTTTATTCATTCAAAGCGATAGCGATTCAAGTGCGATATTGTTTTCGATAATCATGTCATGGCACGATTTGAATCACAAACCTAAACTTCTTCTTCATCGAGTGGATGGTCAACCTAACCCATCATGGTGTCAGAGTTATCAATGAGCCGCCAAAGGCCTCTGACATGGCTCATGTAACGACTACTATCCGTAAAAAGTAACCGGGACCGACGGCTTAACGTGCCCTCCGCAGCACGGCACCTGAACTAAAGCTTGGATCTTAAGACGCCATCTAAGAGCTCATGGTATAGCTGCAGGTATTTGTTACAAACGTTGTCCCCAATATGCCACAACCCAACTGTTGTACACACCTGACACCCTCACTTCCCCGTCTCTCTGTGTTATGTCTGTGTCGGCTCAACACGTGCGCAGACAGACACACTTCCGTTGTGATAACTTATTAGTTACTCTTTTATACTTAACTAGCTGTGCCCCGCGGTTTCATCCACAGCGCACCCGTTCCCGTAGGAAATACGGGATAAATAGTATCCTATATCCGTCTCCTGGTTCTAAGCTACCTCCCCACCAATTTTCAGCCAAATCGGTTCAGCCGTTCTCGAGTTATAAATAGTGTAACTAACACGACTTTCTTTTTTATATATACATACATAGATATGGTCCCATTGCTGGGCAATGTATACTAATATACTGAAGCTATCCTACTAATATTATACATGCGAAAGTTTGTGAGGATGGATGTATGGATGTTTGTTACTCATTAACGAAAAAAGTACTTGACGGATTTGGATGACACTTTACAGTAATAAATATAGGTTATAGGTACATCAGAATAACATATGGCATACATTTTATCCCGAAACTCCCGCGGGAACGGGTACGACGCGGGTGCGCGGGGTGCGGCTAGTGTGTAATAAGCTGAAGAGTTTTTTGTTTTTGCTTGTTTGACCGCGCTCATCTCACCGCCGATCCAATTTGAATAATTTCTTAGAAAAGGAGGCGGTAAATTGAGTTTTAAATTAACAAATTTCAATCTTACTGTAAAACTAACACGTTATTGGAAAGAACTTGCAACATTTGAAGAAAAAATACTTCAGGTTTAGGTTTAAAAGGTTATTTCAGTTTTTGCAAAACCTTTTTTGCCGCCTCCCTAATGAGGTGACGGTTTGGCGCCAATTATAAGCTTCCTCCAAGATGACAACTTAACAAGCTCGCTCATTTCCTGTTGGCGGGAATTCACTGTGAAAAAATGTCGGATTTTTTTTGGTTATTTAAATTAACTGTAGTTCCTAATTAAGGGCCTTATAATTCACTAGCAGCACCCCGCGGTTTTACCCGCGTTGTGTCCATTCCTGTGGGAATTTCGGGATGAAAAATAGCCTATGTTACTCGAGGATAATGTAGCTTTCGAATGGTGTAAGAATTTTTAAAAACGGTCCAGTAGTTTTTGAGCCTATTCATTACAAACAAACAAAGTTTTCCTCTTTATAATATTAGTGTAGATGTAGATAAATGCTAAATAATAGTAGTTTATGCAACTGTCATATCGACGGGTCCTACGTATACTGGTGCAACCAGCAAAATACCTAAACCATTTTTTTTGCATAATTTGTACATAAATAAGCCATACTTTTATATTCTGAAAAAAAATATTTAAAAAATCATATAGTTTCGGAGATAAAAAAATGTAAACTGGTGCAAGTAACACTATTTTTCGGTAAAGAACTGTGAACACTGGTGTAAGTCACTTGCACCAGTGTACGTAGTTGCGATCTGCGCGGCGCTCGAGCGCAAGTGATCGTTACACCAGTATGCGTGCGGCGAACGTCACCGCGCGCACGTACAATACTGGTGTAACTGCAAATAGTCATGTTGCTAAATACCTTGTATATCAATTTTAATTTTGTAAATACGACTTTGGACAAGGTTTAGGGATAGTAAAAGGTCATCAAAGGGGAAAACATTCAATTCACCCAGTAAAGATACCCCAGTCTGCCAGAGAAAATGTTTGCTCTTATGTAAAGATGTTCCCACCCTTTAAGTTTCATTACACTAGAAAAGAAACGAGCAAAATCTATTTAGATTGGTCATAGACTTTTGTCACTTTGTGCCTTTTGACAAATGTTTAATTTTTACCAGGGATAAAACGATTGCAGGGATAAAACGCTGCGGCAATAAAGAGGCATCGTTACAAAACATTTTAATCTCTCATTCCACATCCCACAAAAAGATAAGTGTGAATATTTTCACGCATTCGATTCTTACGAAATCGTACAGATGGCATTAAGAAAAAAATACAGCTTGGGAGCTAAAAAAAGCGGCCAAGTTCGAGCCGGAATCGCGCACGGAGGGTTTCGTACTTTAAAAAACGGTAAAAAATCACGTTTCTCGTATGGGAGCCCCCCTTGAATATTTGTTTTATTTTATTTTTCGTATTTGTTGTTATAGCGGCAATAGAAATACATCATCTGTAAAAATTTAAACTGTCTAGCTATCACCGTTCGTGAGATACAGCCTGGTGATAGACGGACGGACGGACAGCGAAGTCTTAGTAATAGGGTCCCGTTTTTACCCTTTGGGTACGGAACCCTAAAAATGGACAAACGTCTAAGGATGATAAAACTATAGTTACTTTCAACCTTCAGAAAACAAAAAAATTACCTCATGGAAATGGACTCTGCTTGGAAATTTAGTTAATATCACTCATAGATTTCTTGTCGTTGGCCACGCGCAGAGCGAGGGTGATAGCATTCACTATGTGTGAGAATTAGTTTTTTTTGTGACATAATCAAGTCACTAATTACTTTAAAAGTAAATTAAAGTATTAGCCTGTAATGTCCCACTGCTGGACAAAAGCCTCTCGTCTTATTGATATTAGTACAGTGAGGAAGATTAGGCATAATCACCAAGCTTGCTCTCACTCGAGCCGTGTTTGATAAGTAGGAAACATGTTTTCGCTCGACCCAGGAATTGAACCCGGGACCTCGGTCTTGGCAGGCGAGTGCACATACTTATTTTAAACACTACTTAAAATAAGCCTTTACTTAACTTATCGTGTAATAAATCTAACTGAATTTATGAATACTACCAAATACGAGTAGGTAATAAGATTAACTAGAGTTCTTATGAGACTCAAAAATAATATTGTTTTAGTTTTATACGATGTTTATTCTTTGATTTGTACGTGAAAATTATTAGGAGCAATTTGATTTCTGAATATTTTTGATTAATTTAACTATGAAAATATGAGTATGAACATGGATAACTGGTACAAGTAGTCTGCAGAACTATGTAAACTGAAGCAAGTGTTAAAAGTTGAACAAAAAATAAAAATTGTGAATATTACTAGCTTCCGTATTAATCAATATACAGCAAACAATATTTTCAGTAATGATTTATTATTTAATTAAGTGTAATTTAAATGAAAAAAAGAACGGTGTAAACTGGTATAAGTGCCACTTACACCAGTATACGCGTTGTAACATTTTAAGGAAAACATTCAACGTGAATGCAAGTGAAGCTATTTTCTAAAGTACGAAAAATATTTAAAAATTATGAATGCAGTCTTTTTCCAAAAATATTCAAGTATAACATTTTAAAATTTCAAATATGTATGTTTAGTAATGTTAAAGTTACAACCATTAGAACGTTTAGATCGCTCTCGTGTAAAGTTGCGCAAATGTAGTTGCACCAGTATACGTAGGACCCGTCGATATAAGGAAGGGTATTAAAACACGAGTGTGAGTTTATGAAACGAGCGTAGCGAGTTTCATAATAGTAACGAGTGTTTTAATACCCGTGTTATATGCAGTTGCATACACTACTTTATCTTCACTAATGCAATTAATCAAACAACAAGAGTAAAAGTTGACAATAGTTTTTCACGCGTATGTGTATTGTCACAGTGAACTTGCCGCCATTAAAATCTAACCAATGAGAGCGCAGCTGCGCGTAGGGCCAATCAGGAGCGAGCGAGATCTTACCAAAGAGTTTTGTGTATGTAGTTTCGACGAAGTTTTCACGTATAACCCAACTGTTTTCAAAAGCCAGCCTAATATCAAAATTTGATACAACTTGTATGAGGATTTTGACATAAGGCTCGCCAGGTTAATTGGTCGCGTTTTATTGATGTTATAATGAGATTTTACGATATCGATATCGATGTTTTAGGATATTATACCATCATGTGAAATTGCTTAAATTGAGTGTTTTAGTTGTCTGCGCTATAACAGTAGTAATTATAAGTCAAGTATTGGAAACATAAGTAGAATGTTACAACATTAGTGTAGATAAAAGCATTTTAGCTATCAAATCGTTTGTCCCATAAAGACATTATGCTATTTTCCAAAGAGCGAAAGAGACAAAACACTTTATTCCAGTGTATCAGATACACCGCGTTTAATAATTGAACGGAGAGAGTAAATAGGTTATATTAAGTACTAGCGGCGCCCCGCGGTTTTACCCGCGTTGTGCCCGTTCCCGTGGGAATTTCGGGATAAAATGTAGCCTATAGCCTTCCTCGATAAATAGACTATCTAACAGTGAAAGAATTATTCAAATCGGTTCAGTAGTTTCTGAGATTAGCGCGTTTAAACAAACAAACAAACAAACAAACAAACAAACAAACAAACAAACAAAACAAACTCTTCAGCTTTATAATATTATATTAAGTATAAGGCGTCCCTTCTCTCTGGATGCGTTCCTGAATTTCCTGAACCGCTGCCTCCCTGACGTGACTGAACCGGTATAACATCTGGCTGATAGGCTGCCGGGACTCCCGGGATAGAATTCCTGTGGGATAATTGGTAGCTGTTGATACGGTTAGAGAATTTCATAATGACTTGTGTATTTACCGTACTATTAGATGCCTCACTGTTTCAGATGGGCTGTAGATAATATTTCCCGTGGGAATTGCAGGATAAGAAGTCTATAACGTTCCTCTTGAATGTAGCTATCGAATACAAAAATAATTATTCGAAACGGATTGGTAGTTTCTGAGATGAAACTGAAATGAAGCTCTTCAGCTGCATTATATAACTTAGTATAGACTAGCAGCGCCCCGCGGTATTACCCGCATTGTGCCCGTTCCCGCGTGGATTACGGGTTTTTTTTATAGAAATAAACCTTCCTCTTGAATCATTCTATCTATTGAAAAATCCGCATCAAAATCCGTTGCGTAGTTTTAAAGATCTTAGCATACATAGGGACAGACAGCGGAAAGCGACTTTGTTTTATACTATGTAGTGATAGTCATGCATGAGCCATGTCAGAGGCCTTTGGCGGCTCAATAACTCTGCACCAGGATTGGTCAGGGTGACCATCCACTCGATGAAGAAGAAGTGATAGTCATTACTTCATCCCCGAACTTATTCCTCCGTCATAATATAACCGTAGAAATTGTATTACAACGTGTATTGTTTGTAATATTTGTCGTACCAAGGAGTTGTGCGAATTGCGTCAAAGACAGTTCTTCAAAATTCGGCGCCAATCGTTCGTATGAATCATTGAATAGATTTTCAGTTATTTGCCTGAAATGAACGAGTATCACTTAAACAAACATCGATCTTCTTCATCATCGAGTGGATGGCCAACCTGACCATTCCTGGTGTCAGAGTTATTGAGCCGCCAAAGGCCTCTGACATGGCTCATGTAACGACTACTATCCGTAGAAAGTAACCGGGACCGACGGCTTAACGTCGGGATAAAATGTATCCCATGTGTTATTCTGAAGTATAACCTATATAACTGTAAAGTTTCATCCAAATCCATTCAGTAGTTTTTGCGTGAAAGAGTAACAAACATAGGTACATACAATCTCACAAACTTTCGCTTATGTAATAGTAGTAGGCTACCTTCCGTCAACGATCCTGGCCTCTCGAAACCACCTCAATATGACTTCATATTTCGCTCCCACGCTGTGACTGACACCATAGAGTACAGTGTAGACATCTTCTATGTAGAGCATAGTGAGAGGACTTTGATCCGCAGTGTCTTATAGGACGATACTTTATATTTTAATGAATAAATACTTGAAATATATCTTACCATTACATGTCAAGTATATGATAAGTAAAATCAAGTTGGTTCCGATCTCATAGTCTAATTTCTTTACGGCCCATCTATTTGAGAGCTAATATATGGTGCTAGACGCAACACGCACACACACACACACGCACGCACACGCACACGCACACACACACACACACACAAACACACATCATCGTCAGAATAATAACACGTCTCTCCCTCCTTGAGTTTTATCATATTAGTACTAGCCGCGCCTCGCGGTTTAACCCACGTAGTACCCGTTCCCGCGGGAATTTCAGGATAAAATGTATCCCATGTATTATTCGGATGTTTACCCTATATTACTGTAGTTTCATCCAAATCCGATCAGTAGGTTTTGCGTGAAACATACATCATCCATATCCATCCTCACAAACTTTCGCATTTATAATATTAGTTGGATAGGAAGTAGGTTATTATATAAATTATATTATATATGTACCCCAAAACACTTTATAATCCTCATTTTCCAGATGATAAAACACGAATATCCCAAAATTCCCACCGGAAAGGGTAAAACTAGAATGCTCCCAAAGTCTTAGGGAAAGTAATGAAACAAAAACATTATAAACATTCACATTATATTAATACTGTACAATCACACTGTATACCGCGGGATAAATTATATTCCCGCGGGATAATCACATTTCCCGAGGGATAAACAAGCTTAAAAGCTTCAAAAGCCTCATTTTTTTACATAATTCATTTTAATATTCATTTATTTCTCAATTTGTGACGTTTTGGTTTCATTTTGGAGCGACGGACTCGTGGTCACACCGTTTTGCTACACCAGTGTGACTACGAGTAATTTATTTTCCTCGTGTTTACACTACTCTGAAAAGGATCGCACTTGACTGAATAGTAGGTATGTAGTGAAGTGCCCGATAGATAAATTAATTACGATAGACAACCGTAGGTTAACCGTAGGTTAGGTTAAGTTTTTTTTTTTTGTGAATGTTTCATTAATTACTGTTGATCACACCGCAGTGTGACCACGAGGAAAATAAATTACTCGTAGTCACACTGGTGTAGCAAAACGGTGTGACCACGAGTCCGTCATCCATTTTGGGATATTTATTAGTAAAATATTCCAATATTCGGGTTCATATAAAATTCGACCCTATGTGATATAGTTAAGGGTTAATTTACATTGTACTAATAACAAAATAGCGTTGATACATTATTTATTTTATTTTAATTAAAAAAATATATGATTTTCTTCTATTATCTATTTTTTGAGCCTTTTCACAAAAGGAAGTGTTTTTTATTTTATTTATTTTTGGTAATTTATTAAAAATGCACTTTTTTTAAGCAAGCGTGGTGATTACGACATCCTCCTCACTGTACTGATATCTTCAGTGAGATGAGAGGCCTTTGACCAGCTGTGGGACATAACAGGGTGATATTTACTTACGTAAAAAGTGTTTTTAATTTTATATATTTAAATAAATTTTCTGTTTTTAATTTATTACCAAAAATAAATAAAATAATTTATTTTTATTAATAACTAGATAAATTTAACAAGATATGTCCTAAAACAAAAATAACTTACAATTATATTACATAGTTTCCTACGCAAACAATTCGATGTTAACCTATCCCGGGTTTCCCGTGGGATAAAATAACTTAACCACCGGGATAAAAAAAAACTAAAGTGAAAAATTAAATTAAACAAAAAAAACATTTGTGATTTTTACTAAAAAATATTAAAAGTTGTGTAGAAAATAAGTAAAATAATATGTACAAATTAATATAAAAAGGAATAATTGGTATAAAATATACTTTTTTCGTTACACCTCCATTAATGTACAATCACACAAATAACAGTTATAATTCTTTCACTTTTTAATTAAATTACATTTGAATCTGTCATTTCAATGATGTCACATTGATGATAGTATAACGATTACTTAAACATTGATAAAAGTAAATATCTTTACTCTTTAGGTTTAAGTTACTCAGACTTAATAAAAAGTCACAACAGAGTGCTGAGGATAACGCAGTGAAGCATGGTAAATTACACCCTAGACCACTTAACAATTCCACTTAATTGGACCTCATTAAAACAGTACCAGCCGCCCTCGATTCACTTCGGGTGACACTCCCTGTTAGGGGTTGAATTTCTCAGTGCTCACTTACATAAGGTACCAAATGTCAACTTTCTAGGTACAGTATACTCAATTTTTTCTTGATTGTCCCAAAATGGCGACCAATGTCGTCAATTTTCCAGCCGAAGACGACTACTCCTGAAGAGGAAAAAGGTTTAGAGATTGGGTGAGAATGAAATAAAATCACTAAACCTTTTTCCTCTTCAGGAGCAATCGTCTTTGACTGGAAAATTGACGACATTGGTCCACATTTCGGGACAAGTGGTAAAAAATTGAGTATAGTGTCGGCTGTGCGTTGATATATAAGTCTGTCAGTCAGGTTTGCCTTATCTTATATATAAAATTCTCGTGTCACAGTGTTCGTTCGCGTACTCCTCCGAAACGACTTGACCGATTCTCATGAAATTTTGTGAGCATATTGAGTAGGTCTGAGAATCGGCCAACATCTATTTTTCATCCCGAAATTCCCGCGGGAACGGGTACCGTGGTTGAACTCCTCTGTAACGGCTCGACCGATTCTCATGAAATTTTGTGTGCGGGTAGGTCTGAGAATCGGACAACATTTATTTTTTATCCCGAAATTCCCGCGGGAACGGGTACAACGCGGGTGAAACCGCGGGGCGCAGCTAGTATATATATGTATATAGTACGAAGTCAAGTCCTTAATGAGACAGTCACAAATTCACCGATTTCAATGACATTTGTATGGGACTACCTCTTCTTTGGAACAAAGAATCCCTTGAATTTTTCATACAAATTAAAATAACCAAAAATAAATCTTAAAAATACAAGTAAAATATAAAATTCCGTATTTCAAAACTTTTAAAACCAGCTTCACTCCACTAACAGCACTCTGCTAGCACTTTTTATATGGTCTTAGCTGTGACCATACTTTGTGAAACGTCATAATTATATTAAAAAATAATATTATTTATGAAAATAATATTTCGAAAATGCTAAAGCATGTCTGTAATGATGTCATTACAGACATGCTATTTTACATTACGTATGTACGTAATGTAAAATAATACAAGCTTTGAAAAACAAGCCATAGCGCGGTCTGGCATCGGGAAGAGCTTCGGTCATTGCCCTTAATCCACCTGTCTCTATCACTATTGTGTATGAGTGACAGAGACATATATATATAGGTCAACGAACACAATCTTTCCAGTTCCGCGACCGCACTTTACAGAAAAAGATCTGTGCAATGTTTTGAAGTATGGCTTCTGTGAGTGAACAGAGAAATTAATTGACAAGTCCGTTGTCACAGTGGCAGAGAGAGCACTTACTGTGTCGGGGGTTGCGGGTTCGATTCAACGGAGTAACAATATGTGAGACATAGTTGTTGACGACGTGTGGGTGTCGATTATATATTCAGAATTTGTAATTTGAATATAGTTTTTTTTACAGTCTATTTTGTGGGAACCAGTTAAACAGTCAGTGTCTTTAATTAATCCCGGAAACCTTTTGTCGCGTATTTGTACACATTTCCCGGGACTTTATATCCCGTAGTAAATCTACTTTTCCCAGGATTTTTCCAATATAAAATTATGTGAATGGGAATAGATGGAGAAGTCTGCATCGGTCTCACCGACAAGAGCCTTGTTCTTAAGTTTATTATGATGATGAAAATGATGTGTAAACCCAGTTACTGAATGCGTGTTTAAGGTAGGTTTAAGTTTTTCCAGGATTTTCCCTGAAAAGTCCCGGGATTGTCCTTCTATCCTATGATATTAAGACGAAAAAATCCTCTTGTATCTCATAGGAGATATACATACAGGGATAAATCCCGGGATTATATCTGTCTCATACCGTACTTCCGAAAATATTATCTTGTTCAAAGTATTTTTCCCAGAAGACCTACTCTATATCTAATATAAAAATATTCGTTATTCTTCATCCCTGGGATTTTCCCGATTTTACGGGATTCACGTTATATCTCATAAAAAGTCTGCAATCCCGAAATCTTTCCCTTTATAATTGTTTTAAAAAATTGCACAATCCCGGGACCCCCACAAATCCCGGAATAACCCCGGGGATCCCCCCGAAATCTCTCAAATTTCCCTGTATCACCCCCAAAATTCTCAGGACCGCTCCCCGCAATCCCGCACAAATCCCGGGATCATCCGTTGATGCTTGGCTGTTCCCGGGACATCCGTTTCGGTATAAAAGACACGGTGATCAGATCGTCATCCTCCTGCAACAGGCAGCCCTCGCTTGGTTTCGACCGGGAGAAGAATCTGGAACAGAGAGATAGTGAATTAGACGCAAGCGGGCGAGTTGGCGAGTTTACTAGCTGGTGAATTATGCGGTCCCATTCAAGCGGAGCGCAGCTGTGCGGAGCTCAACTGACCAATCACTACGCATTACGAAAAGATTTTGATAATGTCGATGCGTTGTTTGACAATGTCAATGCGTTGTTTGACAATGTCAATGCGTTGTTTGACAATGTCAATACGTTGTTTGACAATGTTAATGCGTTGTTTGACAATGTCAATGCGTTGTTCGACAATGTCAATGCGTTGTTTGACAATGTCAATGCATTGTTTGACAATGTCAATGCGTTGTTTGACATTATCAATGCGTTGTTTGACAATGTCAATGCGTTGTTTGACAATGTCAATGCGTTGTTTGACATTATCAATGCGTTGTTTGACAATGTCAATGCGTTGTTTGACAATGTCAATGCGTTGTTTGACAATGTCAATACGTTATGATTGGTCGATTGAGCCCCACTTCGCTTTAATGGACACAAATCATTAAGGTTTTATTTAATCTATTACGTCCCATTGTTGGGCAAAAGCTTAAGCTACAATATAAGTATTACACATAAACTTTATACTCGTAGAACATTAAGACATGTAAAACAGCTAATTCAAAAAATGCTTTCGAAAAACAAGATTTTATTTAGAAATAAATGAAAAAATTGAAAATTTGAAAAAAAATAAAAAAATTGGGCTCTTAGGTTTAGCGAACACTACTCATTTTGAATTGAAACTACGTTCACGGATACGTTTCACTTTTATTTTATTTTTATGTTATAAGTTCAACCTAATTACAACCATGACACTTAGAGATAAAGCAGCGAATCTTATTAATAAAATAATAGCTCACGTTTCAAGTGCGCTGTTATTCACCGAGACATATTTTTGCGCCGACTGATACACCCCGCGAGGTATAAGCTGAGCTTTGCAATTGTGTGAGTGTACATGGATAGTGTAGGTGTGATAACCGGCCTTAGGCGCGGCGCCATTTTCGCCCGGTAAAAACCTGATTTTGGGTAACCGGCTTGAGGCGCGGCGCCATTCTGTCTCGCCGCGCTTGGTACTTTTGGTGATCACTCACACTAATGCAAAGCTCAGCTTATACCTCGCGGGGTGTATCTAGTTGTGTATTGTTGATCGAAATAGGTACCTCCAAATACAAGATTAAGGGACCGAAACGTCAAATGAAAGCAAAGTGTATCCGAAAACGTAGTTTCCATTCAAAATGAAAAATAAATGGTCAAGAGTGACATCAAGAATCTACATAAAAACTTGTTAAAATATAGAAAAAGACAATAAAAAACAAACAAAGAAACGGACAAACAAAAGTAACCAACATTATTAATAATACACCCGGACAAATTCACTCACAGTTAATTAGACCCAAAGTAAGCTCTAAGCTTGTGTTATAGAATCTAACTCACTGATACTACTACATATACATACACAAATACTTTATAAGAATATATAATTGTCACCCAGACGTCGTCAACAACTATGTCTTCACATATTGTTACACCGTTGACCGACCCCGCAACCCCAAACACAGTAAGCGCTCTCACTGCCACTGGGACAACGGGCTTGTCAACTAATATACGCGATTCTACAATATATACTGTACCCATAAAAGTAAAGTATTAGCCTGTAATGTCCCACTGCTGGGCAAAGGCCTCTCATATCACTGATAATATAATGAATAATGTCAGTACAGTGAGATTATACCCGTATTGATGTTAAACATACAAGACACATATTAATTTAATCAAATTAAACGATTAACATATAGATCAACAGTAAATCAAATTAATTCTATACTAATACTAGCAGCGCCCCGCGGTTTCACCTGCAGCGCGCCCGTTCCCGTGGGAATTTCGGGAATTTTTATACAAATAAACCTTCCTCTTGAATCACTCTATCTATTAAAAAAAACCGCGTCAAAATCCGTTGCGTAGTTTTAAAGATCTAAGCATACATAGGGACAGACAGCGGAAAGCGACTTTGTTTTATACTATGTAGTGAAGATATGAGTAATAAAGTTGTCCGAGTTAGCTTTTTGTTTATTTGAACTCGCTAAACTCAGAAACTACCAATCCAATTTGAATAATTCTTTATGTAATGGATAGCTACATTCAACGGGATGGCTAGGGGCTAATTTTCATTCCGGAATTCCCACGGGTACGGGTTCAACGCGGGTAAAACCGCGGGGCGCTAGTAGTTATTATTTTAAATCTGACTACGGATCCAAAAACAAAATAATTATCACTCATCAATTGTTTAGAACAAATAAATAAGGAAAGCTTTCTAAATTAATCTACCGGAAGAGACTATACAGAAAACAAAACAACATAAAATACTTTAGTATTCCTAAAAACAATCATTACAAAATATCCACACAAAACAACACAAAAATTAAAACAAAATCCCAAGAAAAAAAAAACATTAATATGCCTTAGACAAAAACCCAAAAAAAAAAACATAAATATAACAACATAAAAATTAATAAACCCCAAAAAAATTACAAAAAAATAACATAAAAATTAGAACACCAAAAAAATTTTTTTTTTTAAAACCCCTCTTAATTTTTTTTTTATGCAAAAAAAAAAAAGGGAAATCCCCACCCAAAACGACCAACAGACAGACACAACACAACACAACCGCTATAAATCATTAGGTATACAAACCACTCCGATATCAAGGTAGATTTCCACGAGTCCCTCTTATCGCTAGACAGAGACAGAAATCAGAAAATAGCGTGTTAGAAAGAGAAAGATACAGTCAGGTGAAACGGATTGTAAGATCCAACAGGTAAGGGGAAAAGGCTGTACTCAGAGACGTAAAATTCCTCCTTAGTTGACATTTAACGAGTGATTTTGACATGTCATGTGTGACAAATTATGTCAAATTAGTTGAAGTGTCGATTTTTTGACATGTAATGTTATTATAATGAATGACAAATTATGTCAAATTAGTTTAAGTGTCGATTTTTTGACATGTAATGTTATTATAGTGAATGACAAATTATGTAAAATTAGTTTAAGTGTCGATTTGTCGATTTGTCTTGTCGGTGAGTCCGATGCAGACCTCTCCATCTACTCATTGTCAATAAAGTTCCCATATACCTAATTAAAATGATAAAAAATTACTTACGTAATCGCTTCTTCTCAGTTTTTATAGGAACACAATGCTCAAATCCCAAATTGATCCCTGCTGGCGTCCCGCAAGGATCAATCCTTGGCCCGTTTCTATTCATCCTGTTCCTAAACGATATTCCTAAACATCCTCTAACAAATCTAGGTATCTACTGCGATGATGCAGCATCTTTTACTACATCTGATGATATAGATATTATTATTTGGCGTCTGCAATTTGCCTTAAAATCACTAGTAAATTACTTTACAAAATGGAAACTCAAACTAAACACTTCAAAAACGGAAAGTATATTATTCTCTCGAAAACGTGCTTTACCTAATAGATTAGTCAAAATTGATGGTTACTCAATACCATGGAGTAAAAATGTGAAGTATCTAGGAGTGCAGCTGGACTCCAAAATTAATTTTATAAATAATACCGAATACCTATGTACTAAAGGTATAAAAGCCCTTAATGCACTCAGTCCCTTATTAAACCGCAAAAGCAAATTGAGCGCCATAACAAAAATGCGAATTTATACTGCACTTGTAAGGCCGTGCCTTACTTATGCAGCCCCAGCCTGGTGCAGCATCACCGACTCAAATTATGTAAAGTTGCAACGAGTCCAAAATAAAGCCCTCAAAACTGCTTATAATACTCCATTGCGAACGAACTTAAGAATTTTACACCAAAAAATTAATTATCCATTTATAAAAGATTATATATTAAACTTGTCTCGTAAATTCTACTTATCAAATAAATCACATAATAATAAACTCATAGCAAAAATTGGCTCCACCACAATTGACAACAAACCTTATCGACAAACCTACAACCATTACCGCTTGCCCCATCACTACTTCCTACCTAATAGATAACGCAAGCTCGCTCACCAGCTGATCGGCGCGCACTACGAATGTTCCGGCTTACCCTCAAATTTTTTATTTGTATTGTTTTTATCCAAATAAACTAATATATTACTTATAATTACTTTAACATTATACCTAAATGGTTTTAAATGACCATTTTAAATACGTTACATATACTTACTTACCGTGATGAATGCACAAATAAAAATGTATGTCGTAAATTAATCAAAATTTACGTCAAGTTATTTGAATAGTTTCATTCACCAACTCATGTCTTAAATAGATCATAAATATATATTGTAAAATTGTTTTAAAAAGGTGTTCTCAGCCTGTGAAACAAGCTTTTTGTATGTTAGAATACGATTAGAATAAGATCTTTTTGTATTACTTTGTTTATATTATATCAATAAAGACTTTTAAAAATCAAATCATCTCCATCTACTCCTGTTCAGTGCAAGCTCCTTCACATCTCTATACGACATGACATGACAGACACTCTTTCTGTAATCTGATTCATGTAACTGATTCTAGGCCTTCCCCTACCTCGCTTTCCTTCAACTTTACCTTCCATGATGTTATTTATGTATCTATCATGTCATAAGAGATCTCCTAGAATATACTATAACTTGAGTGTACTGACTTGACGATGCATTTTTAGTCGCGCCTCGCGTTTTACCCGCGTTATACCAGTTCCCGCGGGAATTTCGGGATAAAATATACCCCATGTGTTACTCTGATGTATAACCTACATTACTGTCAAATTTCATTCAAATCCGTGCAGTAGTTTCGTCGTGAGAGTGACAAACATACATCCATCGTCCCTGTATAATTTTAGTGTCATGTAAACTGTCGCATGTGTAATGTTAGTAGGATGGATGGATGGTGGCGACTGACTTGGCGAGCGGCGAGGCGCGGTCGCGCTCGTCTCCCCGCGACACGGAGACGGCGGCCAGCTCGCTGAGCCGCACGGACTGCAGGTACTCCGGCGTGCGCAGCTCTTCCGCTGTCGCCTTCTTGAACCTGCAGCGGGAGGTATAAATTAATAAATAAATATACCCGGACAAATTTACACACGGTTAATTAGATCCAAACTTAGCTCTAAGCTTGTGTTATGGAATCTAACTCACTGATACTAATACATATACATACACAAATACTTTTATAAGAATATATAATTGACACTCAGACGTCGTCGCCAACAACTATGTCTTCACATATTGTTGACTCCGGGCGGGAATCGAACCCGCAACCCCCGACACAGTAAGCGCTCTCACTGCCACTGTGACAACGGGCTTGACAAATGTCACACAAAAAGTCATGGTAAGTAACTTCGAGTAGGTCAGTGTCCAACCTTGCTGTCGGAGTTGTTAGACCGGCTAAAGGACGACATGGTCTGACGATTGAAACAACCGGGACCGACTGCTTAACGTGCCCTCCGAAGCACGGTAGCGCTCAGATAGAAATGCCACTATCGTCACCCATCAAACCATGTGACAGACCATTTGATAGTCCTTAGGGAAGTAAAACCAGTTTAGCTATCAAATGGTTTGTCACTTTCTGACACACGCAATTTTCCGAAGAGCAAAAGAGACAAACCACATAGCTATACTGTTCCTACTACCCTAAGGGCTATCAAATGGTTTGTCACTTTCTGACACACGCAATTTTCCGAAGAGCGAAAGAGACGAAACACTTTAAAACAGTGTTTTAGTTACACCGCGTTTATTAATACGTCTCTATTTGAAGATAAAGCGATGTACTCACGTTTTCAGCAACAGGCTGGAACACACGACAGACACAGAGCTCATCGCCATCGCGGCTGACGCCATCCACGGCTGTAACAATCAGGTATGTCAAACAAAAGAAAAAGAACCGGCCAAGTGCGAGTTTCGCGCACGGATGGTTCCGTACTTAAAAAAACGGAAAAAAATCACTTGTTGTATGGGAGCCCCCTTGAATATTTGTTTTATTTTATTTCTAGTATTTGTTGTTATAGCGGCAATAGAAATACATCATCTGTGAGAATTTCAACTGTCTAGCTATCACCGTTCTTGAGATACAGCCTGGTGACAGACGGACGGACAGACAGCGAAGTCTCATAGGGTCCCGTTTTTACCCTTTGGGTACGGAACCCCAAAAAATAACTTGGGTATAAAAGATGTTTAACTGGATGACTTAGTTCAAAACGCCACGACTGACCTCCGTCTGTTAAAAAATAATATTAATAAATCATCAAAACGCCACGACTGACCTCCAGCTATTAAAAATTAATAAATCACCAAACGCCACGTATAGGTCATGCTATAAAAAACTAAATTAATAAATCATTAAAACGCCACGACTGACCTCCAACTGTTGAAAAAATAAAATTAATATACAATCAAAACACCAGACTGACCTCTAGTTGCAGCCCCATGAACGCCAGCGCGCCGCTGGCGAGCGGTATCCCCAGCAGGTTGTAGACGGAGGCGAACACGAAGTTCAGCCGCACGCGCCGCACCGTGCAGCGCGACAGCTGCAGGCACGCCACCACGTCCAGCAGGTCGTCCTGTTGTGGGAGTGGCGTTTTGGAGATATAGATGCCAGATTGGCGTTTTGTGAAATATAGTCAAAAGGGATTGTGTAAACGCAGTGAAAGATATTGGTGTAAAATTTAAAGTTAGTCAAAGTGAAAGTTTTTTTTGGCAGAGTTTCATTTTTAATAATATTATATAAAGGTAACATTTGTACTCGTAAGTTTGTTTGTATGTTCGAGCTAATCTCTGGAATTACCAGTCAAATTTGAACAATTCTTTTTATAAGCAAACACTACTCATTTTGAAACTAAATAGCCACATTAAATTGGAAGGTTATATGCTTATAAGGGTTATTTTCATCCCACGTAAAGTCCCACGAAAACCGCAGTACGCTGCTAGTATAAATGAATGGTTAGTGTTGGCGTTTCAAGATACATAATGTGGTGTGTGACTGACCCTCATGAGCACGAGGTCGGCGGCCTCGACCGCGACGTCGGTCCCGCTGGCGATGGCGATGTGTGTGTGTACGGACCGTGTGAAGGTGTGTGTGACTGACCCTCATGAGCACGAGGTCGGCGGCCTCGACCGCGACGTCGGTCCCGCTGGCGATGGCGATGTGTGTGTGTACGGACCGTGTGAAGGTGTGTGTGACTGACCCTCATGAGCACGAGGTCGGCGGCCTCGACCGCGACGTCGGTCCCGCTGGCGATGGCGATGTGTGTGTGTACGGACCGTGTGAAGGTGTGTGTGACTGACCCTCATGAGCACGAGGTCGGCGGCCTCGACCGCGACGTCGGTCCCGCTGGCGATGGCGATGTGTGTGTGTACGGACCGTGTGAAGGTGTGTGTGACTGACCCTCATGAGCACGAGGTCGGCGGCCTCGACCGCGACGTCGGTCCCGCTGGCGATGGCGATGTGTGTGTGTACGGACCGTGTGAAGGTGTGTGTGACTGACCCTCATGAGCACGAGGTCGGCGGCCTCGACCGCGACGTCGGTCCCGCTGGCGATGGCGATGTGTGTGTGTACGGACCGTGTGAAGGTGTGTGTGACTGACCCTCATGAGCACGAGGTCGGCGGCCTCGACCGCGACGTCGGTCCCGCTGGCGATGGCGATGTGTGTGTGTACGGACCGTGTGAAGGTGTGTGTGACTGACCCTCATGAGCACGAGGTCGGCGGCCTCGACCGCGACGTCGGTCCCGCTGGCGATGGCGATGTGTGTGTGTACGGACCGTGTGAAGGTGTGTGTGACTGACCCTCATGAGCACGAGGTCGGCGGCCTCGACCGCGACGTCGGTCCCGCTGGCGATGGCGATGTGTGTGTGTACGGACCGTGTGAAGGTGTGTGTGACTGACCCTCATGAGCACGAGGTCGGCGGCCTCGACCGCGACGTCGGTCCCGCTGGCGATGGCGATGTGTGTGTGTACGGACCGTGTGAAGGTGTGTGTGACTGACCCTCATGAGCACGAGGTCGGCGGCCTCGACCGCGACGTCGGTCCCGCTGGCGATGGCGATGTGTGTGTGTACGGACCGTGTGAAGGTGTGTGTGACTGACCCTCATGAGCACGAGGTCGGCGGCCTCGACCGCGACGTCGGTCCCGCTGGCGATGGCGATGTGTGTGTGTACGGACCGTGTGAAGGTGTGTGTGACTGACCCTCATGAGCACGAGGTCGGCGGCCTCGACCGCGACGTCGGTCCCGCTGGCGATGGCGATGTGTGTGTGTACGGACCGTGTGAAGGTGTGTGTGACTGACCCTCATGAGCACGAGGTCGGCGGCCTCGACCGCGACGTCGGTCCCGCTGGCGATGGCGATGTGTGTGTGTACGGACCGTGTGAAGGTGTGTGTGACTGACCCTCATGAGCACGAGGTCGGCGGCCTCGACCGCGACGTCGGTCCCGCTGGCGATGGCGATGTGTGTGTGTACGGACCGTGTGAAGGTGTGTGTGACTGACCCTCATGAGCACGAGGTCGGCGGCCTCGACCGCGACGTCGGTCCCGCTGGCGATGGCGATGCCCACGTCCGCCTGCGCCAGCGCCGGCGAGTCGTTCACCCCGTCCCCCACCTGCGGCCGAGCGGTACTCGTTACCAGCGCTCAGCCTTGTGCTTTGAGCGCTCGGCTCATGATCCGGGTTCGATTCCCGGTGGGAACAATAGCTCACAAAAATCTCTATGTGAGACTGCCCTCAGTTTGGTTAGGGCATTGCAGGCTGAATCACCTGATTACCCGAAAAGTAAGATGATTCCGTGCTGCGGAGGGCACGTTAAGCCGTCGGTCCCGGTTACTCTCTACGGATAGTAGTCGTTTCTTGAGCCATGTCAGAGGCCTTTGGCGGCTCAATAACTCTGACACCAGGCTTGGTCAGGGTGACCGTCCATTCGATGAAGAAGAAGTACAGTGAAAAGGATACGTGATCACCACGCTTGCTTAATGCGGGTATACGGTTCCCACTTATAAAATATATAGATATTTTCACACACATTAGCGTCAAACTTAAAACAACCCAACAAAAGTCCAACGAGTACTCACCATGGCGACCTTTTGTCCTTCATCTTGTAGCTTCTGTATCTTGGCCACCTTGTGCGAGGGCAGCACCTCCGCATACACCTTGTTGATGCCCACCTGTGGGACACCACCAGGTATACATTATACAATATCAATAATATCATATAATTAATATATAATTCTATACTAATATTATAAAGAGGTAAAATTTGTAAGTTTGTTTCTTTGTATGTATGTTCGAGGTAATCTCAGGAATTATCAATCCGATTTGAATAATTCTTTTTGTAATAGATAGCCACATTCAACGGGAAGGTTATAGGCTACTTTTCATCCCGAAATTCCCACGGGAACGGGCACAACGCAGGTAAAACTCAGGTACGTAACATACCACATTGGTCCACATTTTAGGACAGGTAAGAAAAAATAGAATGTAAATAGATTGAATTTTAAGTCTTTTATATAGATCTTCGCCACCGTTTTAATCTCAACTAGCAGCGCCCCGCGGTTTTACTCGCGTTGTGTCCATTCCTGTGGGAATTTCGGGATAAAATATAGCCTATGTTACTCGTGGATAATGTAGCTTTCGAATGGTGAAAGAATTTTTAAAAACGGTCCATTAGTTTTTGAGCCTATTCATTACAAACAAACAAAGTTTTCCTCTTTATAATATTAGTGTAGATAGATGTTACAAACATACCTGTCTAGCTATAGCTAACGCTGTCTTCCTGTTGTCGCCGGTGATGAGACAGACATTGAGCCCCATCTTCTTGAGACAGTAGACAGCTAGATGCGCTTCCGGCTTCACCGAGTCTTCGATGCCTATTGTGCAGACTAGCTGATCTGAAATTGAACAAAATATGTGAGAAAAAGTTTAGAAAATATCTTTTATGGGTTTTTTTTTGTGAAAAATAAAATGTATATTCTGCCATTCAAAAAAATTAATAATCGGAAATGAAATGGAGTAGGTATGAATAATAATCGATTATGGGATATAAGAGTACATCTTTTTCATACCCCATTTTTTTTTCACCTTTTATTTTACACACTATATTTTTCACACTCCATTTCTTTTAAACCCCACCAATTTTTTCCATCTCATTTTTTTTCCACCCCACTTTTTCCACCCTATATTTTTTCCATCCCATTTTTTTCCGCCCCATATTTTTCCACCCCATTTTTTACCCAGCCCCTTTTTCAACCCCATTTTTTTTCCACCCCATTTTTTTCTTACCCCTATTTTTTTTTCACCCCATTTTTGTCCGCCCCGTTTTTTTTCCACCATATATTTTTTTCCACCGCAAATTTATTTTCACCCCATATTTTTTCCAACCCCATTTTTTTTCCCCCGTACCGTCAATGGCGGCCAGCACGGCGGTCCGGCCCAGCTGCTCGTCGAGGCGCAGCTGCGCGAGCGCACGGCGCGGCACGCTCACGTTGTTGCGACGCATCCACTCGCGGTTACCCACTAGCACTATGTGCTCTACTTCCTACAACAATTAACACAAGTAAATAAGTCCTAGTGTTTCCTCCTCACTGTACTGATATCATCAGTGAGATGCCTTTGCCCAGCAGTGGGCAATACAGGCTTATACTTTACTTTACTGTAAGTGAGTTAGTTAAGTGGGCCAACTCTGGTGTCGGAGTTTTAGACCGCCTAAAGGCTTCCGATATGGTCTAACGATTAAACAACCGGGACCGACAGTTTAACGTGTCCTTAAATCTTTAAATTTGACACTTATTAAGTTTTTTTTATAAACTGTCAAAATTTTACCGCACTGACATCACATACGCTTACCTCGTTAGTATCAGTGTGTATGAGACGCGTCAGCGTGTGAGCGGCTTGCGCTGAGCTCAGCGCCGCGTCACCTTCAGCGCTGACGATCTCTACTTGTACACCGGAGATGGTGAGGGATGAACCGGATCTGTAGGGGTGGAAGTGAGATGTTTTTTAGAATTTAGCGTATTTTTTGTTTGTTTCAGAACTGACCTTGTATTTTGAATGCTAGGTTTATACGGCTTTTGAGCAATATTTTTTTTTCGTCATTTTTATACAACAAAAAAATCATAAAATAAAATATTTGATAAACTGTTTTTCTTCCTCTCTTCGATATCTTCAGTGAGATTAAGAAACCAGGATTGGTCAGGTTGACCATCCACTCGATGAAGAAGAAGAATAACAATTAGTGACACTCACTTGGCTTGGTTGATGAGGTTGTCGAGGTTGTTGTAGGTGCGGTTGGCGGTGGTGCGCAGGCGCGCGCGCAGGCCGCAGCCCGGCGCCGCCACGAACCCGACGCACTTGAGCGCCGCGTCCGCGCCTACCACTGACGTGCACCACGACACGATGGCTGGGGGTGGAAATAATGTTTTTGAGAAAACTTGAAGAAAAATTAATATTGAAAAAAAAATGTTTTTTTTTCGCAGTGAGTACATAAAGAAGGCGGCAAAGGAAAAAAGATTTTAAAAAATGCATAATGACATTTAATAAGTTGTACAGATAATTGCGCCCACAAACTCAACGCATTTGAAGGCTGCGTTCGGACCTATTATTGATGTACACTGCAATGTATGGTCAAACAGTTGCTTTTTTTTCAACTATTTTTAGGAAGAAGAAAAAAAGGGATACAAAACTGTTCGAAATAAAATAGATTTTAAAAAAAAAATAGAATGAAAAAAAATTTTTTTTTGTAACCCAACACAATAAACGGTAGAAAAAAAAACAAAAAACTACTGACCGCTGGCCACCGGGTGCTCGGAGTTGAGCTCGGCGGTGAGCAAGCACGCCAGCACGTGCGGCAGCGCGTGCGGCGCGGGCAGCACGCACAGCTTAGCCACCACCATGCGCCCCATCGTGATCGTGCCCGTCTTGTCGAACATCACCGTTTTTACCTAGAGGGCGGATAAAAAGCAATGTTTTTATGTGGGTGAATTTTTTTTTTATAAATGTGGGTGATTTTTTTTTATGGATATTTGAAGAAGACTAAATTCCTAACATGCTTTTTAAACTCACACGATTTGCACTCATTATACTAAATGAAACACTCATTATACTAAATGAAAAATATACCTTTTTTAAGAAAATGAATTAAAACAAATTTTTTTCATACCCCAAATTTTATTACCCACTTTTTTGTTTCGTAGCCCAATTTTTATTCGCACCCCACAATTTTTTTAACCCCATTTTTTTCTCATTTACTAACCTTGTGCGCGTTCTCGAGCGGCTCGGCGCCCTTGACGAGCAGCCCGAGCGAGGCGCCGACGCCGCTGGCCACCATGACGGCGGTGGGCGTGGCCAGCCCGAGCGCGCACGGGCACGCGATGGCCAGCACCGACAGCGCGAAGTGGAACGCCGTCTGCACGATCAGCTCCCAGCGGTTCACCCCGTCGCCCTGGGCCCACCCAGTTATATATACTATGGGCCTTATAACAGCACTTTAGCTATCAAATGGTTTGTCCCTTTCCGACATACGCTATTTGTCAAAGAGCGAAAGAGACAAAACATTTTAAAACACTGTTTAAGTTAAATATCGTTTATGAATAAGGCGGTATTTATTTACTTAAGGATAACCAGTGAAAGATACATCAACAAACAAACACACATAAACAAACATACAACAAACAAACACACGTAGGATAGACTTTAAATCTCACCTGTCCGGGTGTATGGAAATGACTGTGTTCAGTTGAATTCGACCACTCGGTCCCATTCACCTGTAAAACAATAAAATCACTACTTACATAGTTTAAAACAAAGTCTGTTTCCGCTGTCTGTCCCTATGTATGCTTAGATCTTTAAAACTACGCAACGGATTTTGACTCAGTTTTTTAAGTAGATAGAGTGATTCAAGAGGAAGATTTATGTGTATAAAAATTCCCGAAATTCCCACGGGAACGGGCACAACCCGGGTAAAACCTCAGGGCGCTGCTAGTTAAACAAAAAAATCTAAATGTCGGTGCAGACTTTCTTGTGTTACAAATGGCGTAGAAACGTCGTTACGTATATTAACTTACTCGAACTTATTTGACTTACATTATTAATATATTTGATGTACTCGAAATTCACTTTGCCCACTATGATCCACCCAACTAATGTGAGTAGTGACAGGAACACGACCAGCGGCACGAAATATCTGGAGGCAGATAACACATATTAATTTAAGGGTGGATTAAGTACCCTTAGTGAATCGCATAACAAAGTTAATACTGAAGAAAAATGATTTCTTTTCGTTTTATCTCTACCGATTAGAGAAACTGATTAGAAAAAATATTTTCATTTTAAAATGTCTGAAGAAAATAAATAAAGACTTTAAAAAAATTTTTTTTTAATAAATCATAATCTTTTTTTAATATTATTTTTTTTAAGTTATATCCCAACTTCTTGCAATAAGAAAACACCAATGTGCCTTTATAGAAAAAAAAAGTTATTTTTTCAACAAAAAACAATTTTTTTTTTCAACAAAAAACTTTTTTTTTTCAACAATAATGTTTGTTTTCCGTTCTGTAGCGTGCACTGACCCGGCGATGGTGTCGGCGAGGCGCTGCACGGGCGCCTTGCTGCTCTGCGCGTCCTCCACGAGGCGCACGATCTGCGCCAGCGTGCTCGCCTCGCCCGTGTGCGTCGCCATCACCAGCAACATGCCGTGCTGGTTCACGCTGCCGCCGATCACCAGCGAGCCTGCCGGGGGGTAAATATACTCCTAATAGTTCACACACTGTTAGTTATATCACCCGCGAGCCTAGGGGGATTGATATACTCCTAATAGTTCACATACTGTTCGTTACATCGACACAAATATTATTTCAATAGCTTGGGAGATTTATTTATTTAATGGCACATCAACAGTGTTGCACATTTTACACTTATATCTGCAGATACAGAGTACATTTCTGATATGCACACTAATAACAGATGTGTACAGCATTCATAACAAGTGAACACAGTACGATTGCATAGGAAAACATACACATTACATGATTAGTAAGATGTCATGATACAAACCAAAAGATAATTACAGTCATATTAGTTACTAGCAGCACCCCGCGGTTTTACCCGCGTTGTGCCCGTTCCCGTGGGAATTTCGGGATAAAATGTAGCCTATAGCCTTCCTCGATAAATAGACAATCTAACAGTGAAAGAATTATTCAAATCGGTTCAGTAGTTTCTGAGATTAGCGCGTTTAAACAAACAAACAAACAAACAAACAAACAAACAAACAAACAAACAAACAAACAAAACAAACTCTTCAGCTTTATAATATTAGTATAGATACAGTCCGGTAATTAAAAATATTATAAGGATAAGGATATGTTACCTTTCTTCTTGGGCACGGGCATGGACTCGCCGGTGATGAGCGACTCGTCGCAGGTGCTCTGTCCCGCTCGCACGCGCCCGTCCACCGGCACCTTGGCGCCCGGCACCACCTGCGGCGCCAGTCAAAATTGGTCAAAAATCAAAACAGGCGGTCAACATCGACGATTACACAGACATCACTACAGGCCTGTGACGTCTCAAGCTTGTAGCGCCGTAGACGTCGCATACAAAAAATCGTTTTGCAAGAAAGAGACAGAATCAGATAGGAGAGAATCGTTCAGAGCTTATAATTTATTTAGTTTTTAAATCGAGTTTGATTCTGATATCAAATTGTAGACTTTTAATATCAGTGAAATACCCTATTATCCTAATATTATAAATGCGAAAGTAACTCTGTCTGTCTGTCACGCTTTCACGCCAAAACTAATGAACCGATGAAATTGGTACACAGTTTTGGTACACAGCCCAGAGCCTGAAAAAGGACATAGGCTACTTTTTATACTGAAATTCCCGCGGGAACGGGTATAACGCGGGTGAAACTGCGGGGCGCGGCTAGTGTAATAATATGTCCAACAACTATGTAAGCATGGTGAATCGAGGCTGACCTTGAGCAGGTCCCCTCGCTCCACCAGGTCGACGGGGATGCTCTTCTCGCTGGTGACGCGGTCGTCCGAGTCCAGGGTCACCAGCACCGCCTCCGTCGGCTTCAGCGACAGCAGCTTCGACAGGGCTTCCGACGTCTTACCCTGGGGTGGGAACACGACAAATTTATTATCTACCAGTACATAATATATCTTTTTTGTTATCAAAAAAATATATATTGGTACAAAAATTAGATTAGGCGATCATCGCACTGCCACGCATCACGCTGCATGTTGACGCATTTACGCGCGTACTTGCGGGAATGCAGATCTGCATCACGTGCGGGTAGAAGTTTCGAGTGGATTGCACGACTCGTGGACGCGGATGCAGGACTCAGTTTGTTGGCAAGTCATGATTTGGCACGTTAAGCCGTCGGTCCCGGTTACTGTCTACGGATAGTAGTCGTTACATGAGCCATGTCAGAGCCCTTTGGCGGCTCAATAACTCTGACACCAGGATTGGTCAGGTTGGCCATCCACTCGATGAAGAAGAAGAAGATGGTTTGACATAGTGAATAGGGCGGCATTTTAGAATAATAATCGCGCACACATATTTTAGGGACCACCCATAAGGGGGCGTTCCCTTTGAAGCGCAACTGTGCAAACACCCTAAGTGGTATCATCCCCTTTTTCTTATTATAAAAAAAAATTCTAGAAATAAATCTGTCTAATTAGTATTCGAATATCAAGGTCTCATTGACCAAAGACATTGAACCCTTACCTTGGCGATGTGCTCGAGCCACCGTCCCAGAGACACGAACACGAGCAGCATGGGCGGCGTGTCGAAGAACGTCATCGGACTCTGAGCCTGCTGGCGGATCATCGCCACGGCCACCACGCACAGCGAGTACGAGTAGCTGCAGGGACGTGGAACAAATAGTTTTTCATGTATTTTTTTAAGAGTACGGTGATCATTGAAAAAACTTTTTTTTACGTTTAGTTTTTAGAGTACTTTACATGTGGCTGATGAAATAATTGAAAAAAGAATTTTTTAAAGATTTTTTTTGATGAAAAATATAGGTGTTTATAAAAAAGTTTTTTAACTAATGCATCCGTACCGACAGCTATTAATTTTACTTTAATTAAGTCTACAAAAAAAAAAGTCGAAGCGTAGATGATGGAATAATAGAAACAAATATTTTTTAAATGTTTTAAAGTCCTTTTAGAGGGATATGTCAGTGAAAAAAAATGGCGAAATACTTAGATTAAAAAAAAATACAAAACATGCTATGAGTAAGTACGGAACAAAAAGAAAGAAAACCAAAAAATACAAGAAAAAAATAAAAAATATATTGTCTGCTAATAAAAATAAGAATTTTTTTTTCGTATTTCTTTCTATATTTAACTACATGTCTCACCTTATAGTAGTGGTCATAGAGATCAATACATCCATGTTAGTGGTCCCGTGTTTCAACGCTTTGTAAGCTTGCTTGTAGAAATGCCACCCGCCAATGAACTGTAAAAAAAAACAGTCAAACTGCGTTTACGGATACACTTCGGTTATATTTAACATTAGTAGCCCCCTCTAGTTTCACTTCGGGTGTCAGGCCACCCTCTGTAAGGTTGTATTTCAATTGTTCCCACCGGGAATCGAACCCGGAACTACCGGATCGTGGCCGAGCGCTCATACCACAAGACCAAGGCTGTGTTTCAACTGAAGCGCCGCAAACCGCAATGAGTACGTCTACTCCACCTCACTCCCTCACTCGCTCCTCACCTGCACCGGCGTGGCCAGCAGGAACATGACGACGTTCTCGATGCTGAGGCCGGGCAGCACGTTGGCCGAGCGGTGCGACATGAAGTACGCCATGGCCGCCATGCACGGCGCGCCGAAGATCAGCGAGATCAGGAACGCGTTGCGCCAGCGACGGATCTCCTCTCTGGGAGAGAGGGGGGGTTTGAAAGAGGGTGCGTTTTCATTGAGGCCCTCATGCACTGACCTCTATTATTTACACTGGACAGGCTGCAGTCATAATAATTTTGTGCCTATTTGAGTGTCGCCATTTTGGCGCTGTAGGCAGATACGAAAGTCCATGGAACTAAAATTAGTTATGACTTAAGTCGACTGTGGTACCCCTATTGCTTGCAGTGAACGTCAGAATTAGTTCTCGGGACACTCGCAGGGGCGCTTCAAATTGCCACACAAAATTAGCTGTCATTTGTATGGTAACAGCCAGTCCAGTGTGTATATAATAGAGGTCAGTGCGCTCATGGCAAGGTTTGCCGCAGCAATGTCAACTCAAAGCGTATGTTAGGGTGATGGTGACAAACCATCTGATACCTTAAATGTTCTTGAATAAGGCCCATAGTGTTAAAACAGGACTTACTTGTGTTCTAAATAGTTGGTGGTCCCCCGGTGTGACGTCACGATGGACGCTTCGAAGCCCATGTTGTTGATCGCGTCACAGATGGCGCGAGGACCTATCTGTTCTGTGTTGTATTTTATTTTGCCTCTGGAAAAGAGGGTGGAAAAATATAAGGGGTGGAATTTTTTATTATTTTTTTATGTTTAATACTTAAGTTTTTTTTAGCCATTTGGAATTACATATTTTCTATTTTCTACTTTCTTATTTTCTACTTAAATTTTTAGAACAATAAAAAAAAACGGTGCAATTTTTAGGTTTTTCTAATTTTGATTTAATTACTATTAAAGTAAAAATATATCTAATACAGGGTGAAATTTTAAGTGTATAAAAAAACATTTTGATAGAAATAAAAATCTAAATTATGCAAGGAACATTTGAAATACGATGTACACAAAATTTTGGAACAGTAAAAAAATCATGATATAAAAAAACAAGGTGACTTAATTGTAAAAAAAAGCGTAAAACGTAAAAGAGGTATTTTTTATAAATTTTGTTTGAACGAAATTGAAATTCCCAAGGGAACGGGCACAACGGGGCGCAGCTAGTAATATATAAAATTATACAGGACTAGCAGCGCCCCGCGGTTTTACCCGTGTTGTGTCCATTCCTGTGCGAATTTCGGGATGAAAAATAGCCTATGTTACTCGTGGATAATGTAGCTTTCGAATGGTGAAAGAATTTTTAAAAACGGTCCAGTAGTTTTTGAGCCTATTCATTACAAACAAACAAAGTTTTCCTCTTTATAATATTAGTGTAGATTAAATAAAAAGTATAAGAAACGCAAAAAACACCAACTGACAACTGAATATAAGATTGTAGATTGTTAAAAACTTTTATAAGCATAAAAAACTTTTATTTTAAAAAAATGCCTTTTTAAATCTCATTCGTACTCACTTGCTAGTCGTCAATGCAACAGAACACGTCACAACGCCGGTTAACTTCAACACACTTTTCTCAATTTTGTTGACACACGACGCACACGTCATGCCTTTTATCTGAAACGTTAAGTGTCCGATAGGAAAAATTACGATACATTATAATCGGGATAAATATAACGAAATTGGTACATAATAAAACAAAAAACTTAAAATTTGAATAAGATTTTAGTACAAATAAACTGATTTTTAAATATTGTAATTCATTTTCCCTTCAAATTAGATTTGAATCAGATATTTTGGTACAACTAAATTAATTTCTTAAAATTTGAATATACAAAAAAAAACACATCTACACTAAAAAAAACAATCCCACCAATTAAAAAAAAACCAAATCCCCCACCCTGTATACTCGTCAATTCCCATACGCACCATAACCTGCAAGTCCCGTTGTCCCGCCTCGTCACTCTCCGATATGACTTGCGTGGGGAACCCGAGCTCCGTGATGGAGTGCGCGACATCCGCCGCCGAGATCACGCGGGGCGAGTACTTCACCTCCGCTTTGGCGGCCAGCAGGGCTATGAGGATCGAGTGCACGCCTGGGGGATGGAGGAAAAGTTAGTGTGTTGACGTGTGTGGTGTGGGGGCAGATGGGAATATTTGGGCAGATGGGAATATGAGGACAGATGGGAATGTGTGGGCAAATGGGAATATGTGGGCAGATGGGAATTGGAGGTACAGATGGGAATTGGTAGGGCAGATGTGAATTGGAGGAACAGATGGGAATTGGTGGGGCAGATGGGAGTTGGCGGGGCAGATGGGAATTGGTGGGGCAGATGAGAATTGGTGGGGCAGATGAGAATTGGTGGGGCAGATGGGAATTAGTGTCTAGATGAGAAGTAATGGGGCAGACGGATAGAGCACGACAATTTCAGGATAAAAATGGGATTTGGATGAAACTTTACAGCAATAGAGGTTACATCAGAATAACACATGGGATACATTTTATCCTGAAATTCCCACAGGAAAGGACACAACGCGGGTAAAACCGCGGGGCGCTGCGAGTGATGTATAATATTGTTATAGTGCTCACCATACAACTTGGAGCAGTGTTTCTCGATGGCCGCCACACAGGAGACACACGTCATGCCGCGCACCTCGAGCGTACACCGAGATATGTCTTCTTGTATCTGTAATATAATTATATTAATCACTACATTATAAAACAAAGTCCCCGACCGCGTCTCTCTATCTGTCTGTTTGTCCGCGATAAACTCAAATACTACTGCACGGATTTTGACGCGGTTTCTTTGAATAGATACAGTGATTCAAGAGGAAGGTTTGTATGTATAAATATAACCGAATTCCCACGGGAACGGGCACTACGCGGGTGAAACTGCCAGGCGCTGCTAGTTAAAATTATTTAGTAGATCTACCTACAGATACATTACACCTACAGTTTTTTGAACGGGGGCACTGCGGCTTAAACCGCTGGCACTGGTAGTCACTACATAGTATAAAACAAAGTCGCTATTTTTGTCTGTTTGTTTGTCTGTTTGTCTGTATGCTTAAATCTTTAAAATTACGCAACGGATTTTGATGCGGTTTTTTGTAATAGGTAGAGTGATTCAAGAGGAAGGTTTTTATGTAAAAAAAAATCCGAAATTCCCACGGGAACGGGCACAACGCGGGTAAAACCGCGGGGCGCTGCTAGTTAAAAATAAAATAAGTAAAATATATCATAGATCCCTACTGCGGAAAGGCCTTTGCCCAGCACGGGGACATCACAGGCCCACACTGTACTCACATTTAGCTGTGTGTTGCTCTTGTCGGGCGGCGAGCCGTTCGTCCTGTCACCGGAGCCCTCCCGGTCACTCTTCCGGGCTTGCAACGACGCGTCTGCAAGAAAAACAAACAAGAAAGTAATGTTGAATAATTAAAATTTCGCTACGTGTTCGCTTGAACTTAAAGAGACTACTGGACTATTATTCTTCTTCTTCATCGAGTGGATGGTCACCCTGACCAATCCTGGTGTCAGAGTTATTGAGCCGCCAAAGGCCTCTGACATGGCTCATGTAACGACTACTATCCGTAGACAGTAACCGGGACCGACGGCTTCACGTGCCCTCCGAAGCACGGAATCGTCTTACATTTCGGGCAATCAGGTGATTCAGCCTGCAATGCCCTAACCAAACTGAGGGCAGTCTCACAAAGAGATTTTTGTGAGATATTGTCCCCACCGGGAATCGAAGCCGGAACCTCCGGATCGTGAGCCGAGCGCTCAAACCACAAGACCACGGAGACTGTTAAGAAACATATTTAAAAGCATCATCTCACCGCTGCCTTCATTTATATCCACATCGAAGCCAAGCCCGTAGACAACGTCTGCGACCTGCTGCGGCGACAGGTCACGCGTGTGTCGCACGCGCGCCGCGTTGTCGGCCAGTGACACGCTGCAGGACAACACGCCCGGCGTGTCCTTTAGGGCCTCTGGGGGTAATACAGTCACATTTGGCAAGAGTTTAGGCAGCTTGTGTAAGATCCATCTATATATATAACATTCAAAGTCCAAATTCATAATCGTCAGTTTAAATTAAGTTTCCGTTAGCTCGCATCGCGCCACCTACTGAGAAGAACTAACAAGAAACTCAGTGGGGTGTCATTTTTTTAATGATTATACATATTATTAACAATTTTAAGCCTTAAATAATAGAGCAATTCATTTCCAAACGTCTGAGTCTAGAACATACTCCGAAATAGAGTAATATGCCCTTTGGTTGAGTCTATCTATAATATAAAAATGAATCGCTGAATCTGTTGCTAAGCGCATAACTTCAGAACGACTGCACCAAATTGCATCATACTTTTTTTAATGTGTTTCTTATTGTCAGGACAAGGTTTTTATATCAGAAAAATAAGGAATAAAAATCTCAAAATTCCCACGGGAACGGGGGCGCTACGGGTGAAACCGCGGGCCACAGCTAGTGCTTAATAAACTTTTTGAATTTAACAAATGAAATTTCCACCCTAATCTTGATACCCTAGCTCCACCTTCCAATAGCCCCCAGAAACTCCTCTCCCCCCTCACCTTGTATAGTACTGACACACGACTGACAAGTCATGCCGGTGACGGCGAGCGCCGTCTCCGCCTCGGAGTCCATCTCTATGAGGGTGTCGGTGGGGATGCTGGGCAGCAAACTGCTGGTTTCCTCATCAGCGTCAGGGGGCACCTCGAAGCCCATATCTTGGATTTGGCGCGCTATCAGCTCGGCCGAGCATTGGCGGGGGTCGAAGCGGAAGTAGCCGGCGCGTTCTGATAGCTCCACCTAACGGGGGTGATGAGGTTTTGAAAAGTTCACGATATTTAAGTATAGATACTTTGTTTTTTTTGATTGACCCAAAATGTGGACCAATGTCGTCAACTTTCCAGCCGAAGACGATTACTCCTGAAGAGGAAAAAGGTTTAGTGATTTTATTTTATTCTTGCCCTATCTCTAAACCTTTTTCCTCTTCAGGAGCAATCGTCTTCGGCTGGAAAATTGACGACATTGGTCCAGGACCATCCCAGAGTCGTTTAGGCGGTCTAACTCCAAAACTTGTAAAAAAGACAGGTATCGCTACTCAATTCATCTACCGTAAAAAGTTGCATATAATACCAAGTCGGTTCACTTTTAGTGCCTACTTAAGAGAACCATACCAGAGGCCTTTAGGCGGTCTTACCCCTCCCCCCACTCACCTTAACGTCCCTCACCCCCGCCAGCCCCCCGCAGCCCTCCTGTATGCTCTGGACACACGACTGACATGTCATGCCATTGATCGGCACACGCGCCGACACCAGCTCCTCCCGGCTTGGTTCGCTGTGGACAAGGAAAAATGAATTAAAAATAGTTGAACATGTTGAGCAATAAGGGTGCCTTTCGGTTGATGCGGAGCGGAGCTCAACTGACCAATCACAGGGCACTACGAAAAGATTTTGACAATGTCAATGCGTTGTTTGACAATCACAAGGCGCTGTGATTGGTGAATCAGGCTCCGCATAGCTCCGCTCCTCTAAAATGGAAACTCATCTTAAAAGTGGAATCTAGACGATTGGAGGAGGATTAGAGGAGAACTTTTTTCCAGCAGTGGGACACGTTAAAATAGGGGGGAAAGGGGGAACAAGGGTGTATTATAGCACTCGTGACGTAAACACAAAATTAAACAATTTAACCAACAACAATATTGAACAACAACAAACTGTGTTAACCGAGTGGAAAAAAGACAAATTCCGTATCGAAAATCTTTATCAAAATTGGCTTACCCATGTTACATATATGGCAGTTATGGTCGCACAGATAAATAGAGAGACAATTCCTTCTATTGACGACAAATTAGCAAATGGGGTCAGAACGGAATTTAACAGGCAAGTCGTGGATCAGAACGGAATAACTTTCCTCTACAGAAGGAATCGTCAAAGACACACGTGTTTTACCGTCCAGAGTTTAAAATGTACTCATCGTACATTACTTCTATAACATTAACTCCATAAGATGTTATATAACATATGACATTCATAATATTATCCTACTAATGTTATAAGTGCAAAAGTTTGTGAGGATGTATGTATGTTTGTTACTCTTTCACTAAATAACTACTGGACGGATTTGGATGAATCTTCACAGTAATATAGGTTATACATCAGAATAACACATAGGATATATTCTATCCCGAAATTCCCGCCGGACCAGGTAAAACGCGGGTAAAACCGTGGGGCTCTCCTAGTATACTTATAGGACAAAACAAAGCCTTGTAGATATTAGTCATTGAGTCGAAAGAATAATAGTTATTTCATTACAGTTAACTAGTTAAATACTGCGATCGTTATCGTTTTAACCGACTAAATACATAACCTCTTTTGTACTTCGCTGCAGTCGGTATAGTAAGTTCGCGTAGGTCAGTGACCAACCCTGGTGACGGAGTTGTTAGACCGGCTAAAGGAAGACATGGTCTGACGGTTGAAACCGTGACTGACTAGTTAACGTGCCTTCCGAAGCACGGTAGCGCTCAGATAGAAATGCCACTATCGGCCACCCAAATAAGTAGGGGCCGAGCTATAATATACCCGGACAAATTCACTCACGGTTAATTAGACCCAAAAGGTAGCTCTAAGCTTGTGTTATGGAATCTAATTCACTGATACTACTACATATACATACACAAATACTTTAGACCAATATATAATTGACACCCAGACGTCGTCAACAACTATGTCTCACATATTGTTACTCCGTTGAATCGAACCCGCAACCCCCGACACAGTAAGCGCTCTCACTGCCACTGTGACAACGGGCTTGTCAAACCCACGCACAACAGCTGCACGTAGCTTAACAATCGGGATGAGTTAACATCGCTAGGTCATACTACGCCTCGTGGTGTAATTTCACGAACGAGTGATTGCCCTAAAAATACTTCTCGACTAAGCTCGACACCTCAACATGACAAAAAAATAATTAAAATAAAAAACTTGAGAGGTGACACCCGGATGGAACGAAGTTTATTATAAGAGAGAGAGAGAGAGAGAGAGAGAGAGAGATAGAGAGAGAGATAGAGATAGAGATAGAGATAGAGAGAGATAGAGATAGAGAGAGATAGAGAGAGAGAGAGAGATAGAAAGAGAGAGAGAGATAGAAAGAGAGAGAGAGACAAACATGCGCGGCGTTTCTCTATCTGTCTCTCACTGGCGTGCACATGTTTCTTTGTCTGCCTCTCTCGCGCATGTTTCTCTGTCTGTCTCTTTCTGGCGTGCGCAAGTTTCTCTGTCTGTCTCTCTCGCGCATGTTTCTCTGTCTCTCTCTCTCTCTCTGGCGTGCGCAAGTTTCTCTGTCTGTCCCTTTCTGGCCTAAAACATTTCGTTACCATTTTCCGTCTAGCCCCCTTTTGCAAACCGCGATAAGGAACTTCGTTCCAATATTTGTGTACGAAACTTTCTCATTACAGACAAACACAATAACATTTATCTGTATATGTGTCATGAATATTAATTCACACGCAAGATAAACACATAATCTCTCATTTTATGCGCAAAGGCCAACCGCGTACAATCCTATCTATGCTAATTACTAGTCTCAATACAATTGTATATCACATAAAATTAATAAGGGCGTCTCTCCAATAGACTTATGCTACGCTAAGATTGATATCTATATCAATAAAAGAAGTGTTAGTACAGCGAGGAGTACACGTAATCACAAGCGAGCAATAATGTAAAGTATCGTCCTATAAGACACTGCAGATCAAAGTCCTCTCACTGAAGATGTCAGTACAGCGAGGAGTACACGTGATCACAAGCGAGCACTAATGTAAAGTATCGTCATATAAGACACTGCAGATCAAAGTCCTCTCACTGAAGATGTTAGTACAGCGAGGAGTACACGTGATCACAAGCGAGCACTAATGTAAAGTATCGTCATATAAGACACTGCAGATCAAAGTCCTCTCACTGAAGATGTTAGTACAGCGAGGAGTACACGTGATCACAAGCGAGCACTAATGTAAAGTATCGTCATATAAGACACTGCAGATCAAAGTCCTCTCACTGAAGATGTTAGTACAGCGAGGAGTACACGTGATCACAAGCGAGCACTAATGTAAAGTATCGTCCTATAAGACACTGCAGATCAAAGTCCTCTCACTGAAGATGTTAGTACAGCGAGGTTATCAAAACAAAATCTACTTTAACGTACATATGAGTTTTACATTTAAAGTATAATTATTAATAAATGACACTATTGAATGTTTTATAAATACATAATTACGGCACACTATGACTAAATTCTTTTAAGAGTGACGTGACCTGGACGCCAAGAGACACTGACAATTTGGTGACCCAACATCAAGAAGAATGGTGCGAAGTAGGGAAGGCCTTTGCCCAACACTGGGACAATATGGGCTAACAATAACAGTCTCCGTGGTCTAGTAGTTTGAGCGCTCGGCTCACGATCCGGAGGTTCCGGGTTCGATTCCTGGTGGGGACGATATCTCACAAAAATCTCTTTGTGGGACTGTTCTCAGTTTGGGTAGGGCATTGCAGAATAATTCTTTTTGTTCTAGATAGCCACATTCAACGGGAAGGTTATAGGCTATTTTTCATCCCGAAATTCCCAGGGGAACGGGCACAACGCGGGTAATACCGGGTTGATGCTAGTAATGAATAATCATGGTGCTATAAAACCACCACTGCAGGTAAATTTCTAACCAAAAAAATACATTTTCCTTCTAGGTTTTAACAACAAAGTATGTCACCGCCTTTTTAAAATATCTAAGTTACTTAAGTCCAAATTAGTCTTCTAGACTTTATTAGGTTTATTCCTAGTTCAGGCGAAATAAAACTTTATCCTTAAATTAAGTAATCTAGCTACATAGTATAAAACAAAGTCGCTTTCCGCTGTCTGTCCCTATGTATGCTTTGAACTTTAAAACTACGCAACGGATTTTGACGCGGTTTTTTAATATAGATAGAGTGATTCAAGAGGAAGGTTTATAAGTATAAAAATTCTCGAAATTCCCACGGGAACGGGCACAACAAAGGGAAAACTGCGGGGCGCTCCTAATATACATATGTATAAAAGGCAAACCTGACTGACTGACTCATATAACAATGCACAGCTGACGCTACTGTACCTAGAAACTTGACATTTGGTACAGGGGTTCCTTTATGATGTAAGTGAGCACTGAAAAACGATTTTGAAAATTCAACCCCTAAAAGGGGGTGGCCCTTTATCCGAAGCGAGCGAGGGCAGGCCGCTAATATGTAATAGAAATAATTTTAAAATAATAATGATTAAGTAAATATTATTTTATTTATTAACAATTAAATCAGTTTTTTAAATAGGTAAAAAAATCTTAATTTTTTTGAAATTGATAAATCCGAAAAATTTTTGAGAACGTCCAATCTAAGGCTGCGTATTCGTACACACAGAAGCGATGCGAGGTGATTCAGTTATTGTTTGTTTTTTTATTTTGCTGTGACACCGGTCATAAAATTAAGTAAGTAGGTAATTGATTAAAATTAAAATATTAAAACATAAATAGTCAAATTTAAAAAATAAAGATGAGGTATTTGCTTAATAAAATATTATAATATTTAATTATTTTAAAAACACCAAAAAAAAGGGTATTATTTTCCAAAAACCTACTCCATACTCAGTACATTAACCTAAAAAGTAAAGTAAAAAAAAACAGTTGAATACTTACTAAAAACTAATTCAAATTGTAAAACGGAACACACCACACGACCGACCAATAGCGAGCGAGCGCGGGAATTAAAATGGCCGTCAATTCAAACGCACAAAGGCCAGTTTATAAAACTATAGGTCTGCGAAAAGGTATAATATTATTATAAGATATTATATATTTATTTAATTAACTATCGGCGGACATGTTGAAATATTCAATATTATGTTTCGAGTAGGTAAGGTAATGTCAAGTACTAGATCAGTGATGGGCAAAGTACGGCCCGCGGGCCAACTCCGGCCCGCGAAGGTATTTAATCCGGCCCGCCAAAGGTCCGTCGACATGGACAACACACGATATGGAGTATATGGCCCGAGTAGATTTTATTTAGTAGATTAATAAGATGATTGCTCACGCCCAGAAAATTATAGCGATGTTTGCGTCGTCTTATGTATGCGAACAGACTTTTTCGACCATGAAATTGCGGAAAAACTCAGTCAGAAACTGATTAACTGATGAACATCTTTTCGCACTGCTGAAAGTTTCAAAGTTTCAGCACAAAATGCATTTTTTCTATAATTCTGGCCCTCCTCTAGATTTTTTTTTAACGTTGTGGCCCCCCATTAAAAAAGTTTCCCCACCACTGTACTAGATCATCACTAACCTAACCTACGGCCAACCTGTCGGAGTTCTAACACCGCCTTGAGGCCTCTGACATGGTCTAACGATTGAATCGGGACCGACAATTTAACGAGCTCTCTGAAGCAAGGTAACGCTCAGATAGAAATGCCACTATCGGCCACCCATCCAAGTAGGGGTCGAGTTGCACGTTGCTTAACAATCGCAATGAACTAACATCGCTTAGTCAGACTACAATAAAGTCCCACTGTCTTTTTATGAAAACACTAGCAGCGCCCCGCGGTTTTACCCGCGTTGTGCCCGTTCCCGTGGGAATTTCGGGATGAAAAATAGCCTATAACCTTCCCGTTGAATGTGGCTATCTATTACAAAAAGAATTATTCAAATCGGTTCAGAAGTTTCTGAGATTAGCGCGTTTAAACAAACAAACAAAACAAACTCTTCAGCTTTATAATATTAGTATAGATGTAATCCTAGTCACTACATAGTATAAAATTAAGTCGTCTCTGTTTGTCTGTTTGTCTGTCTGCTTAAATCTTTAAAATTACGCAACGGATTTTGATGCGGTTTTTTGTAATAAGTAGAGTGATTCAAGAGGAAGGTTTTTATGTAAAAAAATTCCCGAAATTCCCACGGGAACGGGCACAACGCGGGTAAAACCGCGGGGCGCTGCTAGTGTATTATAAATGCGAAAGTTTGTAAGTAAGGACGTATGACTATATATGTATGTTTGTTACTCTTTCACGCAAAAACTACTGAACGGATTTGGATGAAACTTTACAGTAATATAGAGTATACATCAGAATAACATATGGGATACATTTTATATCCAAATTCCCGCGGGAACGGGTACAACGCGGGTAAAACCGTAGGGCGCGGCTAGTATATTATAACATTGTATATAAACCTTCCTCTTAAATGTGGTTATCATATCAGTAATCGCAGGGCTTAACCAGTTTATTTATATTGGTGGACCAATCATAGCATTGCGCGGAACGGCAGTCTAAATCTAGTGCTAAAAGCAGCCATTGTTTACAGAGTATAGTTTTGAAACCTAGAATCTAGATGATTGTGCAATGTTTACCTTTGTAGGTTTTTAACCTCGATATTACTGGTTTCTTAAGTTTAAACGAACACTACTCATTTTAAATTGAAACTACGGTTACAGATACACTTCGCTTTTATTTTACACTAGCCGCGTCCCGCGATTTCACCCGCGTTGTACCCTTTCCCGGGGGAATTTCGGGATAAATTATATCCCATGTGTTATTCTGATTTATAACCTATATTACTGTAAAATTTCATCCAAATACTTCCAGTAGTTTTTTCGTGACAGAGTAACAAACATACATCCGTCCTCATAAACTTTCGCATTTATAATACTAGTAGGAATGCAACAAAATTCATTATTTCTATATTAAAAACTAGCAGCGGCCCGCGGTTTTACCCGCGCTGTACCCGTTCCGGTGGGAATTTCGGGATGAAAAATAGCCTATGTTACTCGTGGATAATGTAGCTTTCGAATGGTGAAAGAATTTTTAAAAACGGTCCATTAGTTTTTGCGTCTATTCATTACAAACAAACAAAGATTTCCTCTTTATAATATTAGTGTAGAAAACAGGTCAAAAGGGCACAAGTAACCAGACAAAAAACAAACAAACAAAATTACCACATAAAGGTCGAAAAGGCGCTGAAACCGGGTCGTACAGGCACGTTTAAAACCGGGTCGTACACGTGCGAAACCTGCACAACCATAACCGCGCCTCTATCAACAAATTCAACTCCTACACCAAAGATTCTCAAGTCAGTTTATTAAACATTCCTCGCATAAAGGAATTCCAATTGAATGAGTAATGATGTGCCCTATTTACTGTCACATGAAGACAATATATTGATTAAACTGTACTAGTCATCCTACTTCTAAACTATCTACACTAATATTATAAAGAGGAAAACTTTGTTTGTTTGGTTGTAATGAATAGGCTCAAAAACTACTGGACGGTTTTTAAAAATTCTTTCACCATTCGAAAGCTACATTCTCCACGAGTAACATAGGCTATTTTTCATCCCGAAATTCCCACAGGAATGAACACAACGTGGGTAAAACCGCGGGGCACTGCTAGTATATTATAAATGCAAAAGTTGAGGATCTATGTATGTATATTTGTTACTCGTTCACGAAAAAACTACTGGACGGATTGTGATGAAACTTTACAGTAATATAGGTTATACATCAGAACGGGTACAACGCGGGTAAAACCGCGGGACGCTAGTACTTAGACAACAATTATTTTATTAAAAGTATTTAATCTTATGTAGGTTCTTGAGTGTTTACTCTCATGTCCTTGACACTAAATTATATCATTTATTTAGAGAAAGGCGCTGTGGAACACGGCCTTGATTGCCCGGACATGTGGTGTGCGACTGGCTTTACGTAATATGTTAGTAGTAGCAACACAAACAAAACAACAAATCATATGTATGTATGTGTAAATACATACGTATAATTTTTTTTATTTGAGATCTCTAGCCCGCATTAGTCAAGCGTGGTGATTACGCCCAAAACCTCCTCACTGTACTGATATCTTCAGTGTGACGAGAGGCCTTTGCCCAGCAGTGGGACATTACAGGGTAATACTTTTTTTTATGTAAATAGTAGAGTAGTGCTCTCCGGTTAAGTCAGAGGCCTTCGGCGGCTCAATAACTCTGACACCAGGATTGGTCAGTGTGACCATCCACTCGGTGAAGAAGATTCAAACGTAAACTTGTATACCCGAGTTTCATGCTAAGGGTAATTAGCCCCCCACGCAAAGAGGGGGTGTGTTATAAGTTTGACGTTGATGTTTGTGTGTGTGTGTGTGTGTGTATTATATATGTAAAATTAAAAAAATACTAAAACATAAAAAAAAAGTATTAGCCTGTAATGTCCCACTGTTGGGCAAAGGCCTCTCGTCTCACTGAAGATATCAGTACAGTGAGGAGGTTTCACGCGTAATCACCACGCTTGCCTAATGCGGGTTGGTGATCTCAAACCCGAGCCATGTTTGAAAAGTAGGAAACATGTTTTCGCTCGACCTGGGAATTGAACCCGGGACCTCAGTCTTGGCAGGCGAGTGCACATACCACTAGACCACCAAAACAAAATTTAAAAATAAAACAAAATCTCACCCAAAATCCACATCCTCCAACTTCTGATACTTGAAACCTCTGGACATCATTTTTACACTCAAATACACTTAGTTACACTTTAAATCATTGTTACACTATTCTACATTCATATACACTGAGTGTAACATCAAGTTTACACTTAATATGATTTACACTAATTAAAAAATATAGTAGGTAAGTCGATAAGCTTCAGTGATATATAAATTTGCACCCTGTTAGGGGTTCAATTTCCCAAAACCCTTCTTAAAGTCTTATGGACCAAGAGCCCGCGAACCCCAGACCTTCGTTATTTTATAAAAGCTGAAAGTTTGTCAGCGCATGCTCCCACACACAGGTAAGAACGATGGACTATTATGAAGTTTGGGTTATAGTGGCTTTGGCAGGTATACGGTACTAAATGTCAATGGTCGAAAACACCAAGTTGGCCATCGATTTCGATATCACCGTCAAAGGGTGACTTGTACAACTCCTCAAGAGCTTTCAAATGACATAGGTCATGTCACTGTTGAGCATTAGGATCAGCGTCCATGGCATAGGCCAACTCCAATCTTCGGTGGTCGAAAACACCAAGTTGGCTGTCGATTTCGATGTCACCGTCAAAGGGTGACTTGTACAACTTGTCAAGAGCTTTCAAATGACATAGGTCATGTCACTTAGGATCAGCGTCCATAGCATAGGTCAACTCCAATCTTCAATGGTCGAAAACACCAAGTTGGCCGTCGATTTCGATATCACCGTCAAAGGGTGACTTGTACAACTTGTCAAGAGCTTTCAAATGATATAGGTCATGTCACTGTTGAGCATTAGGATCAGCGTCCATAGCATAGGTCAACTCCAATCTTCAATGGTCGAAAACACCAAGTTGGCCGTCGATTTCGATATCACCGTCAAAGGGTGACTTGTACAACTCTTCAAGAGCTTTCAAATGACATATGTCATGTCACAAATCACACTTAATTATTTGATGAATTTAGATCGGTATTTTACACACCTTTAGTACCGTTTATCTGCCAAAGCCACTATAACCCAAACTTCATAATAGTCCATCGTTCTTACCTGTGTGTGGGAGCATGCGCTGACAAACTTTCAGCTTTTATAAAATGACGAAAGTCTGGGGTTCACGGGCTCTAGGTCTATTAGCCCACACTTATACGACACAGCTCCCACCCGGCAAAAATAATATAATTCACATATGGGCTTAAAGTATTGCTCTTTAGATATATTTTACATTGGCAACATAAATTAGCAGACAGCTCGCTGACAGCTAGCTTACCGCTGTCAGAAGCCTCGTATACCGCGCGTTGCAAGTAAGCGGTCTGCGCGTCGACTCTTCGATCAACAATACACAACTAGATATCGTGTCACGTACAAAATCAAAGCTAAATACTGTCCGCGTGGATGACGTGTGACAGCTTATTTTGTTTACTACCGAACTGAAACAAAAGTTTTAAAACAGTTCGAAGTTCAACCTAATTAGAACCATGACACCTGACAATAAAGTAGCAAGTCTTATGAATAAAATAAGATCTCACTTTTCAAATGTAACCTTATTCACCGAGACGTATTTTTTGCGCCGACCCGACATATAGTTGTGTATTGTTGATCGAAGCGTCGACTGCTGGGTGCCAGCTAGCTGTCGTCTCAGTTCAGGGTGGTGTCGGGTAGAAGCTGTGTTGGAGCGGAGTCGTATAAGTGGGCTAAGACCTTTGGGGTGCATTTCAATCGCAGCGGAGCTCCACTGACCAATCACAACGCATTACGTTCATATTTTGACGTAGGTTGGCTCACGGCGAAGTTTGACTAAGCGATGTTAGTTAATTGCTATTGTTAAGCAACGTGCGACTCGGATGGATCGCCATTAACATTTACGGGGATGAAAAATAGATATCCGATTCTCAGACTTACTCGATATGCACAACATTTCATGAGAATCGGTCAAGCCGTTTCGGAGGAGTTTAACTACAAACACGGCGACACGAGAATTTTATATATAAGATCGTTTTAACAGACTTCAAAATATAGGAAGACTTCTTCGATTTTTAACCCTCCAAGCAAAAAAGGGGTGCTATTTTAATGCCAATAAAAATAGTATCTTACATGTCGTATAGAGATGTGAAGGATATATCAGAATAATGGTCGTAGCACACATATCAACTCGGAAAGGGATCGTCGCCGTATCGCCTCGCCGTCAACCAGGCGTCAACCAGGCGTCAACCTATCGTAAGCGCGTCACCGTGCGATCAGCAGCTCCGAATCGACTCGGCTACGGCAAGGCGACGCCGCGCTTACGGCTCGCCGGTCGCTGGTTGACGACGGCTGGGCGGGGTGCCTCGCGGGAACGAAGAAACGCAAGCTAGGGTACGGAGAGCCGTAAGACAGCGTACGGAGAGACGTAAGCGCGGGTACGGCAAGTCGACCACGCACCGTACTGCGGTTTGTGAGCTTGTCCCGAGGCGAGGCGATTACGTTACGATTCCGATAAGTGTGCGTTGCAGTAGGGAGTTTCATACAAAGAATACTGAACGGCTCGAGTTGATACGTTTACGTTCCGTTTACGAGTTGATATGTGTGCTACGACCATAACACATGGAATACATTACACTATTTAAACTATCACGATATGAACACATTGTAAACACTAATCTAGACGGGACTTAATCGCGAATTAAACATTTAATGCATACTTCAACGTTTCGGTCGTGTCGCAACGGCCGTGTTCACGAGAGTACATGGAATACATTTTATCCCGAATAATTTGTGACAATGAAAAAATAGGTAAACATTGAGTCAGATTAAAGAAAGAGTGTCTGTCATGTCGTATAGAGATGTGAAGGAGCTTGCACTGAACAGGAATAGATGGAGAAGTCTGCATCGGACTCACCGACAAGAGACGAGCTCTTACATTATCTTCATCGAGTGGATGGTCAATCTTGACCAATCCTGGTGTCAGAGTTATTGAGCCGCCAAAGGCTTCTGACATGGCTCATGTAACGACTACTATCCGTAGAAAGTAGCCGGGACCGACGACTTAACGTGCCCTCCGAAGCACGGAATCATCGTACATTTCAGGCAATCAGGTGATTCAGCCTGCAATGCCCTAGCCAAACTAAGGACAGTCTCACAATGTGATTTTTGTGAGATATTGTTGTCCCCACCGGGAATCGAACCCGGAACCTCCGGATCGTGAGCCGAGCGGTCAAACCACAACACAACGGAGGCTGTTATATGATGATGATTGTAATGCAATCAATAAACAAATAACATCCGTTTCAATTTGTGTTCTATTCCGTACACTATAAAATACAATTTTGAACAAACAGCATTTGTTTGTTAAACATATTACTTCTTATTAATAAACTCGGTGTAACTAAAACACTGTGACATCTTTCCATTAAGGCCGATTTACATCAGGCGAGCGAATTGCTCATTCTATACCCACTCTTACAAGAATTATATAGAGTGGTGCCTTTTAACGCCTCGGTGGTCTAGTGGTATATGCACTCGCCTGCCAAGACTGAGGTCCCGGGTTCAATTCCCAGGTCGAGCGAAAACATGTTTCCTAATTTTCAAACATGGCTCGTGTTTGAGATCACCAACCCGTTAGTCAAGCGTGGTGATTACGACATCCTCCTCACTGTACTGATATCTAGTGAGATGAGAGGCCTTTGACCAGCAGTGGGGCGTTATAGGCAAATATTTTTTATTTTTTATAGAGTGGGGATAGAATGAGCATTCGCTCGCCTGATGTAAATCGGCCGTAACAAAAAGAATAATTCGAATCGGATTGTTAGTTTCTGAGATTAGCGTGTTCAAACAAACAAACAAAGATAGATTAAAGATTCCTTGCGCTGTCCTTAGTTTTTATCATCAATTAGCAGCGCCCTGCGCTTTCACCCCCCATCGTGCCTGTCCCCGTAGGAATTTCGGGATGAAAAATAGCCTGTAACCTTCCTCGATAAGTGGACTATCTATCACTGAAAGATTTTTTCAAATCGGACCAGTAGTTCCTGAGATTAGCGTATTCAAACAAACAAACTCTGCAGCTTTATAATCTACTAGCTGACCCGGCGAACTTCGTACCGCCTTAGCGTAGCAATGAGTGCATCATACTTTCCGAACAAACAATGCTCTTTCAATATAGTCTATGGCTGTGAATGACATTGACATTCGTTACGCGTGTTTTTTTAAATATGCAAAATTAAATGTATAATTTTCAATATTTCTGAGAGATTTTCTTAATATTTTTTTCCGTAAGATACTTCTCCTAATAAATAACAAATACAATAAAAAAAGAATTAGTGAAATCGGTCCAGCCATTCACGCGTGATGCGACGACAATAAAAAACGGGTTTCATTTTTATATATATAGATAATATAAAAATGAATCGCTGAATCTGTTGCTAAGCGCATAACTTCAGAACGACTGCACCAAATTGGATGATTCTTTTTTTAATGTGTTCCTTATTGTCAGGACAAGGTTTTTATAGAAAAATCATTACATAGTATAAAAACAAAGTCGCGTCTGTTTGTCTTCTGTTTGTCTGTCTGTATGCTTAAATCTTTAAAATTACGCAACGGATTTTGATGCGGTTTTTTGTAATAGGTAGAGTAATTCAAGAGGAAGGTTTTTATGTAAAAAAAATCCCGAAATTCCCACGGGAACGGGCACAACGCGGGTAAAACCGCGGGGCGCTGCTAGTAAGGAATAAAAATCTCAAAATTCCCACGAGAGCGGGGGCGCTGCGGGTAAAACCGCGGGGCACAGCTAGTATTAGTATAGAAGTAGGTATAGATTACTGTACGACCTAGATCGACCCACACCTCAAATTAGTAATTACTAAGCCCGATATAAATTCAGATCACAATCAATTTACATTAACACGACAAAACACGCAATTGCAAGACAACATACAATGATAAGATACCACTATCACTACATCACTACATAGTATAAAACAAAGTCGCTTTCCGCTGTCTGTCCCTATGTATGCTTAGATCTTTAAAACTACGCAACGGATTTTGACGCGGTTTTTTTAAATAGATAGAGTGATTCAAGAGGAAGGTTTATATGTATAAAAATTCCCAAAATTCCCACGGGATTAAGCACAACGCGGGTAAAACCGCAGGGCGCTGTTAGTGCATTATATTGCCTAGATTAAATTAAGTACCTACTATAAATGACGATACTTTAAATAAATATAATGAGTTTCTCGAGAAAATTACAATTTAATGACATACTTATTAGCTACACTAGCCGCGCCTCGCGGTTTTACCGTAAAAACGCGGGGAGATGTTACTCTATATAACATGACAACAGCCTCCGTGGTCGTATGGTCTAAGCGCTCGGCTCACGATCCGGAGGTTCCGGGTTCGATTCCCGGTGGGGACAATATCTCACAAAAATCTCTTTGTGTGACTGTCCCCTGTTTGGTTAGGGCATTGCAGGCTGAATCACCTGATTGTCCGAAAAGTAAGACGATTCCGTGCTTCGGAGGGCACGTTAAGCCGTCGGTCCCGGTTACTTTCTACGGATAGTAGTCGTTACATGAGCCATGTCAGAGGCCTTTGGCGGCTCAATAACTCTGACACCAGGATTGGTCAGGTTGACCATCCACTCGGTGAAGAAGAAGACATGACTAACATAACACGACCGCGGATGGATTACGGAATCGTTTGAAATGCTAAAAGCAAACTGCGTTCTGTACAGTGCGATAGGAAGTGTATTGCACACGCAGGTTTGAGCAAAATTTAACTTATGCAAACATTCAATGCACTCTTGGATAAATAAGTTCGAACAGGTTAGAGGCCAACCCTGGTGTCGGTGTTTGTAGACCGCCCAAAGGCCTCCGACATGGTCTAAGTTAGACCACGGTTGAAAAAATAAGTTCGAATAGGTTAGAGGCCAACCCTGGTGTCGGTGTTTTTAGACCGCCCAAAGGCCTCCGACATGGTCTAAGTTAGACCACGGTTGAAAAAATAAGTTCGAATAGGTTAGAGGCCACCCCTGGTGTCGGTGTTTGTAGACCGCCCAAAGGCCTCCGACATGGTCTAAGTTAGACCACGGTTGAAAAAGTAAGTTCGAATAGGTTAGAGGCCACCCCTGGTGTCGGTGTTTGTAGACCGCCCAAAGGCCTCCGACATGGTCTAAGTTAGACCACGGTTGAAAAAGTAAGTTCGAATAGGTTAGAGGCCACCCCTGGTGTCGGTGTTTGTAGACCGCTCAAAGGCCTCCGACATGGTCTAAGTTAGACCACGGTTGAAAAAATAAGTTCGAATAGGTTAGAGGCCAACCCTGGTGTCGGTGTTTGTAGACCGCCCAAAGGCCTCCGACATGGTCTAAGTTAGACCACGGTTGAAAAAATAAGTTCGAATAGGTTAGAGGCCAACCCTGGTGTCGGTGTTTTTAGACCGCCCAAAGGCCTCCGACATGGTCTAAGTTAGACCACGGTTGAAAAAATAAGTTCGAATAGGTTAGAGGCCACCCCTGGTGTCGGTGTTTGTAGACCGCCCAAAGGCCTCCGACATGGTCTAAGTTAGACCACGGTTGAAAAAGTAAGTTCGAATAGGTTAGAGGCCACCCCTGGTGTCGGTGTTTGTAGACCGCTCAAAGGCCTCCGACATGGTCTAAGTTAGACCACGGTTGAAAAAATAAGTTCGAATAGGTTAGAGGCCACCCCTGGTGTCGGTGTTTGTAGACCGCCCAAAGGCCTCCGACATGGTCTAAGTTAGACCACGGTTGAAAAAATAAGTTCGAACAGGTTAGAGGCCACCCCTGGTGACGGAGTTTTTAGACCGCCCAAAGGCCTCCGACATGGTCTAACGATTGAAACAACCAGGACCGACAATTTAACGTGCCCTCTGAAGCACGGTAGCGCTCAGATAGAAATGCCACTATCGGCCGCCCATCCAAGTAGGAGTCGAGCTGCACGCTGCATTTTCACCCAAGAGTGTACTCTTGGGTGAAAATAAATAATACACCCTAAAAATTCACTCACGGTTAATTAGACCCAAAGCAAGCTCTAACCTTGTATTATGGAATCTAACTCACTGATACTACTACATATACATACACAAATACTTTATAACAATATATAATCGACACCCAGACGTCGTCAACAACTATGTCTCACATATTGTTACTCCGTTGACCGACCCCGCAACCCCCGACACAGTAAGCGCTCTCACTGCCACTGTGACAACGGGCTTGTTACATCGCAATGAGCTGACATCGCTACGTCAAACTAGCTTGCTTAACAATCTCTTTCATCGTAACGTCAAACTACGCCTCGAGCGGCACGTAGCTTAACAGTCACGATCACCGTAAAAGTAAAAAGTAGGTAATGTCCCACAGCTGGGCAAAGGCGTCTCATCTCACTGAAAGTATCAGTACAGTGAGGAGGATCACGCGTAATCACCACGCTTTATAATGCGGGTTGGTGATCACCGTAAACAGACGCGAAAACAACTGCCGGTGTAAGTGAAAGTTACGTCGACTCCGCGACTCGCACACAGACAAACTCACTGACTTCTGATACGGTTCCGCCATACTTTCTTTTTATAATAAAACTGGTGCGACATTGCGTAATCTTTTTAAATAACCATTTATTTAAAAATTGAAATCTATACCAATACTAGCAGCGCCCCGCGGTTTTAGCCCCGTTATGCCCTTTCCTGTGGGAATTTCGGGAATTTTTATACTCATTAACCTTCCCCTTGAATCACTCTATCTATTAAAAAGACTGCATCAAAATCCGTTGCGTAGTTTTGAAGATCTAAGCATACATAGGGACAGACAGTGGAAAGCGACTTTGTTTTATACTGTGTAGTGATAATGTAATTGATTTCGTTTGTTTGATAGCGCTAATCTTAGGAACTACCTATCCAAATAGAATAAACCTTTTTGTATTGGATAGATACATTCAACGGGAACGTTATGGGTGAACTACATTCCCAAATTCCCACGGGAACGGCTACCACACGAATGATACCGTGGGACGCTGCTAGTCCTAATATATTTAAGATGAATAGTTTGAAATTTGTTTGTTTGACCGCGCTAATCTCAGGAACTACCAATCCGATTCGAATAATTATTCCTGTATTAGATAGCTACGTTCAACGGGAAGGTTATGAACAATTTTCATCCCCTAATTCCAGCGGGAACAGGTACAAAACGGGTGAAACATGAAAGCACAACTAGTTTTAAAGGTCACTTCAACTAAATTTAGACAATGATTCGTTCTAAACAAAATATTGATTAAAGTGCTATCTAAATATCTATTGTCTACCTGTCCGTCTGTTTTGGTTCTAATTGCAATAGGCCATTGTTTTAAAATTATAATATCTAGAACTATTGAATCCAAACATTACAGTCACAAAAGTTATAAGTTTGTATATGGAATTGTAGCAACTGGCAATGGCCGGTTTTACCCGATTTTTACCCGTTCTCGATGGATATTGGGGATGGAAAATATCATATAAGATTTCTCTTAAATGCAGCTATCTAATGCTAAAAGAATTATTCGAATCAGACTAGTAGTTTCTGAGATTAGGGCGTTTAAACAAACAAACATTAGCTTTATTATATTAATAATAGCAGCACCCCACGGTAGTACATTATCGAAGAATTTTTTTAACTATGTAATCCTAAAAGAAAGATATAACTTAAGAAGAAGATTTAACTTCAAAATAGATAGTAGATAGTAGTCGTTACATGAGCCATGTCAGAGGCCTTTGGCGGCTCAATAACTCGGACACCAGGATTGGTCAGGTTGACCATCCACTCGGTGAAGAAGAAGATTTCAAAATTACGACTTAAAAATCTAGATTAAAATACATGTTTTAAACACTTACGTTTTACTTCTTATCTCTTTGAAAACGGAAAGCAAAGTAAAAAATAAAGTCTTTATATATAAAAGAATTCAAGTACAATACTAATTAAATACTTCGGTTTCGTTCAAGTAAAATAAGTTTGTATAACAACCTCCGCGGTCTTGTGGTTTGAGCGCCCGGCTCACGACCCGGAGGTTCCGGGTTCGATTCCCGGTGGGGATCTCTCATAAAAATCTCTTTGTGAGACTTTCCTCAGTTTGGTTAGAGCATTGCAGGCTGAATCACCCGATTGCTCGAAAAGTAAGATGATTCCGTGCTTCGGAGGGCACGTTAAGCCGTCGGTCCCGGTTACTTTCTACGGATAGCAGTCGTTACACGAGCCATGTCTAAGGCCTTTGGCAGCTCAATAACTCTGACACCAGGATTGGTCAGGGTGACCATCCACTCGATAAGAAGAAGTTTGTATAGGTCAGTGTCCAACCTTAGTGTCGGAGTTGTTAGACCGGCTAAAGGAAGACATGGTCTGACGATTGAAGCGACTGGTTAACGTGCCCTCCTCGTCACGGTAGCGCTCAGATAGAAATGCCAGTATCGGCCACCCATCCAAGTAGGGGCCGAGCTGCTCGTTGCTTAACAATCGCAATGAGTTACTGTTCAGTCAAACAACGTAACGAGCGGTAGGCTCGCGCGGGGCGGTATCAGTATTAAGTTTAATCTATACTAATATTATAAAGCTGAAGAGTTTGTTTTGTTTGTTTGTTTGTTTGTTTGTTTGTTTGTTTGTTTAAACGCGCTAATCTCAGAAACTACTGAACCGATTTGAATAATTCTTTCACTGTTAGATAATCTATTTATCGAGGAAGGCTATAGGCTACATTTTATCCCGAAATTCCCACGGGAACGGGCACAACGCGGGTAAAACCGCGGGGCGCTGCTAGTTTCGATATAAAATTGGACTCAAGAACACTGTTGATAAAGAATAATGTCCTATTGTTCACAACCAGTTGCGAAAGATAATCACTACATAGTATACTAGCAGCGCCCCGCGGTTTTACCCGCGTTGTGCCCGTTCCCGTGGGAATTTCGGAATTTTTTTTACATAAAAACCTTCCTCTTGAATCACTCTACCTATTACAAAAAACCGCATCAAAATCCGTTGCGTAATTTTAAAGATTTAAGCATACAGACAAACAGACAAACAAACAGACAAAAATAGCGACTTTGTTTTATACTATGTAGTGAAAACAAAGTCTGTTTCCGCTGTCTGTCCCTATGTATGCTTAGATCTTTAAAACTACGCAACGGATTTTGACGCGGTTTTTTAAATAGATAGAGTGATTCAAGAGGTAGGTTTATATGTATAAAAATTGCTATAAGAATGGGCACAACGCGGGTAAAACCGCGGGGTTCTGCTAGTAAGGTTTAAAATAACTAATCGTTTTGTTTACAAATAAAACCGCTTTATAAACAGGTAACACGACTTGAAACCTGTGTTTATAAAACCAAGTTTTACTAATATTATAAATGCGAAAGTTTGTGAGGATGGATGTATTATAGGTATGTTTGTTACTCTTTCACGCAAGTACTACAGGACCTTATTTATACACGGTTAGGTATTAACAGCATCCGTGCTTCGGAGGGCACGTTAAGCCGTCGGTCCCGGTTACTTTCTACGGATAGTAGTCGTTACATGAGCCATGTCAGAGGCCTTTGGCGGTTCAATGACTCTGACAACACTCGATGAAGAAGAAGTAGGCAAATAAATAAATTTGAAATTATACTACGATCAGGGTGAGAAGAGGAATAGTTATACTTAAACTGAAATTGTTATTCTATTTGTGTGTCAATTTCTACATCGTTATCACAACTATTGATAAGAGATAAGGACTAACGTTCATTGATATCTTATCGAATGGTAAACAAACCGTTTTACAGTTTAAAGTATTATATACTAGCAGCGCCCCGCGGTGTTCCCGTTCCCGCAGGAATTTTGGGATAAAAATATATCCTATGCGTTATTCTGATGTATAATCTATACTACTGTAAAGTTACATCCAAATCCGTCTAATAGTTTTAAAAATAACCACACATCCATACAAATTTCCAACCCCTGTTTCAACCCCTTTCAACCCTGTTTTCGCGATAAAAAGTAGCCTATCTCCTTTCTCAGGCTCTGGACTAACTGTGTACCAAATTTCATTCAAATCGGTTCAGAAGTTTTGACGTGACAGACAGACAGACAGAGTTACTTTCGCATTTATAATAAGAGTCAGGATTATTGAAATATTAACTTCGATTTCCGCCCGGAGTCAACAATATGTACAGACATAGTTGTTGACGACGTCTGGGCGTCATAATAGCAGCGCCCCGCGGTTTTACCCGCGTTGTGCCCGTTCCCATAGGAGTTTTGGGATGAAAAATAGCCTATGAGCTTCCCGTTGAATGTGGCTATCTATTACAAAAAGAATTATTCAAATCGGATTGGTAGTTTTTGAGATTAGCGCGATCAACCAAACACAAGATCAAACTCTTCAGCTTTAGTATATACGTATTAGTATAGATGGTAAGATCACTATCCAGCATGAGACATTGTCTTGCCATATGTTTCGTATAAAGCCAAGTACATGCGTTTTTTATAAGGAAAATCCGTATTTTAATTTAATTTAATGTCATAGTAATTCGTTATGGGCATTCCGATGCAATAAATCTTTATAAATATTTGTATTAAGCTATTGCATAGCTTCTATCGCGGGGCCTTGAGCGCGGGGACCGAATCCAAAAATTCCGTAACGAAAAAACCTCACGCTCAAAAACCTACGTATATGCCCAGAACACAACGTTAGCGCGATGCAGACATTCAGCACACTAACGCCATCTAGTGATAGAAAAAATAACTATGCAATAGCTTTACCGCGGCAGTCCCCGAGTGCCACACGTCTTTTTTTTATAATATACTAGCAGCGCCCCGCGGTTTTACCCGCGTTGTACCCGTTCCCGTAGGAATTTCGGGATGAAAAATAGCCTATAACCTTCCCGTTGAATGTGGCTATCTATTACAAAAAGAATTATTCAAATCGGTTCAGTAGTTTCTGAGATTAGCGCGTTTAAACAAACAAACAAACAAACAAACAAACAAACAAACAAAACAAACTCTTCAGCTTATAGAATATTAGTATAGATATATAATACTAGTAGCGTCTCGCGATCTTACCCGCGTTGTACTCTGTTGGCGAAGTTTGAGTGCCCATATCACTACACTAGCAGCGCCCCGCGGTATTACCCGCGTTGTTCCCGTTCCCGTGGGAATTTCGGAATGAAAAGTAGCCTATAACCTTCCCGTTGAATGTGGCTATCCATTACAAAAAGAATTTTTCAAATCGGTTCAGTAGTTTCTGAGATTAGCGCGTTTAAACAAACAAACAAACAAACAAACAAACAAACAAAACAAACTCTTCAGCTTTATAATATTAGTATAGATAGTATAAAACAAAGGCCCCGGCCGCGTCTGTCCGTCTGTGTATCCGCGATAAACTCAAATACTACTGCACCGATTTTAACGCGGTTTTTTAAATCGATAGAGTGATTTAAGAGGAAGGTTTATATGTATAAACATTCCCGAAATTCCCACGGGAACGGGCACAACGCGGGTAAAACCGCGAGGAGCTGCTAGTACTAATATAAATGCGAAAGTTTATGAGGATGTAAATAAGCATGTTTGTTACACTTCCACTTAAAAACTACTGAACGGATTTGGATGAAACTTTACAGTAATATAGGTCATACATCAGAATAACACATGGGATACATTTTATCCCGAAATTCCCATCGGTTACATCGCGGGGCGCGGCTGGTTAATAAATGATTTCAATATTTTTTATAGGAATAATAAAATTATATCTAATCTAAACAGTTTTTGAGAAATCGTAAACATAGTATCATTTTTTGGTATAATAAAAACGTTATTTACATCGAATCGGTCCTACAAAAAGAGTTTCCATTGTATAGAAACGAAAAAGCTTAGATCCGCATTAAAAACAGACAATCAATGTGCTATTGTGAGATTTTCTTCATCGAGTGGATGGTCAACCTGACCAATCCTGGTGTCAGAGTTATTGAGCCGCCAAAGGCCTCTGACATGGCTCATGTAACGACTACTATCCGTAGAAAGTAACCGGGACCGACGGCTTAACGTGCCCTCCGAAGCACGGAATCATCTTACTTTTCGGGCAATTGTGAATAAACAATTGTGAGATACTATTTAAATTCAACAAAATTTTAAAAAATCACGTTTTTTGTATGGGCCCTTGAATATTTGTTTTATATTATTTTTATTTGTTGTTATAACGGCAATAGAAACACATCATCTGTGAAAATATCAACTGTCTAGCTATCACCGTTCTTGAGATACAGCCTGCTGACAGACGGACGGACGGACAGAGAACTCTCAGTAATAGGGTCCCGTTTTTACCCTTTGGGTACGGAACCATAACAAACACTTCATAATTATTATATTAGTATAGATGTAATCGAACACAATGAGATACTCCCTCCCTGTCGTCTACTTGCGGGTTCGATCCCCGCCCGGAGTCAACAATATGTGAAGACATAGTTGTTGACGACATCTGGGCGTCGATTATATATTCTTACTAGCTGCGCCCCGCGGTTTCACCCGCGTTGTACCCGTTCCCGCGGGAATTTTGGGATGAAACAGGCCTACCCGATATGCACACAAAATTTCATGAGAATCGGTCGAGCCGTTTCAGAGGAGTTCAATTACGCACAACGTGACACGAGAATTTTATATATTAGATAAAGTATTTGTTTATGTATATGTAGTAGTATCAGTGAGTTAGATTCCATAACACAAGCTTAGAGCTTACTTTGGGTCTAATTAACCGTGAGCGAATTTGTCCGGGTGTGCTAACTATATATATTATATACATATTAACTTGATAAAATACACAGCAAATCAGACTTTATATATATCTCAAAATGTCACAAGGATTAAAAATCTCAGCAAAAAAGTAGTAAGTAACCTTTTTTGGAATCGGTTAAAAGCATACTCAAAATCATACAACAACTCAAAATCTCGTCATTTCAATAAAAACAGAACAACCTCTACTTTGAAGTCGGTTAAAAAGCCTCAAAACAACACAACTCCCTTCTCGAAATCGGCTAAGCCCTACCGACATACCCACATCACTATACCAAAACACAACACTATTAGTCACAACACAAACGCATGTATTTTTACATCAATACTTATAACCGTATGTATTATTGGGATACTTAATAATATGTATTATTAATTTGGACGCGTGCGGTTCGAACGGACGGTCGCGTCAACTAACAATGAGATTGAGTGAAGGGAAATCAGAGTGGGGCGTAGGGACGGGACACGATCGACGGAAAAGTATCGATAGAAAAAAAATCTATCAGTTTAAAAATAGAAGGTTTTTTAAGACTGGTCTTCTCTTCTTCTCATCGAGTGGATGGTCAACCTGACCAATCCTGGTGTCAGAGTTATTGAGCCGCCGAAGGCCTCTGACATGGCTCATGTAACGACTACTATCCGTAGAGAGTAACCGGGACCGACGGCTTAACGTGCCCAAAGACTGGTAAAAAATAAGTAATTAAGTTCGAGTAGGTCGTGTCCAACCCTGGTGACGGAGTTGTTAGACCGGCTAAAGGAAGACATGCTCTGACGAGTGAAACAACCGGGACCGACTGCTTAACGTACTCTCTTTATCACGGTAGCATTAAGATTAATTCATTAATTTCGACTAGATTAGTGGCCAACCCTGGTGTGTTTAGACCGCCGAAAGGCCTCCGACATGGTCTGACGGTTAAAATAACCGGGACCGACTGCTTAACGTGCCCTCCGAAGCATGGTAGCGCTGAGATAAAAACGCCACATTAATAAATCGATTAATTCAAATTCAAATTTATTTATTTGCCATAATGTACCTAAATACATCACACCCTGTTAGGGCACTGCAAACTAAAAATATTTAAAAATATCTTACAAAAAACTAACTTAGAATGAATAGGAATATAAAATGTTGCATCTAATAAAATAATAAAATAAAAATACAGGAACAAAATATAGCATACATATCAGGGCTTAGTTAACAAAATACACTTATATACTCTTTTCATCAAAGTAGTCATTAAGATTGTAATAAGCTTTGCCTGTTAAATAACTTTTCAATTTTTGTTTGAATTTATTTATGTTGACTTCTTGTTTGATGAGTTTAGGAATTTTATTGTAAATTTTGATTGCCATTACATTAAAATCAGTTTATCGATACGATTCGACCACTATGTCCCGTCACTATCGCGATTACGAGTTTAGACTTAGATCATTGGTATCTCCCACTCACAAGAACAACATCAAACACACTCTATTACTATGTAAATAAAACACAATATTGCAAAACAACAATTTAGATAAGGATAATTTTGGTTAGTTTGTTTTTCAGTTACATTGCATTGATAGTTAAACTAGCAGCGCCCCGCGGTATTACCCGCGTTGTTCCCGTTCCCGTGGGAATTTCGGAAGGAAAAGTAGCCTATAACCTTCCCGTTGAATGTGGCTATCCATAACAAAAAGAATTTTTCAAATCGGTTCAGTAGTTTCTGAGATTAACGCGTTTAAACAAACAAACAAACAAACAAAACAAACTCTTCAGCTTTATAATATTAGTATAGATTGATAACTATAAAGTAGCATTGCCCCGCAGTTTTACCCGCTCTGTACCCGTTCCAGTACCAATTTTACCAGTTACCAATTTATCAGCCTCCGTGGTCTTGTGGTTTAAGCGTCCGGCTCGCGATCCGGAGGTTCCGGGTTCGATTCCCGGTGGGGATATCTCACATAAATCTCTTTGTGAGACTGTCCTCGGTTTGGTTAGGGCATTACAGACTGAATCACCTGATTGGCGGAAAGTAAGACGATTCCGTGCTTCGGAGGGCACGGTAAGCCGTCGGTCCCGGTTACTTTCTACAGATAGTAGTCGTTACATGAGCCATGTCAGAGGCCTTTGGCGGCTCAATAACTCTGACACCAGGATTGGTCAGGTTGACCATCCGCTCGATGAAGATGAAGAACCAATGTTGTAAACTTACCTTATGAATCCATACTAATATAAAAAAGACGTGAGGCACTCGGGGACTGCCGCGGTAAAGCTATTGCATAGTTATTTTTTATATTACTAGATGGCGTTAGTGTGCTGAATGTCTGCATCGCGCTAACGTTGTGTTCTGGGCATATACGTAGGAAATGTTTGAGGAGCGTGAGGTTTTTTCGTTACGGAATTTCTGGATTCGGTCCCCGCGCTCAAGGCCCGCGATAGAAGCTATGCAATAGCTTAAAAAGCTGCAGTTTGTTTTAACGCCGCTGAGCTCAGAACTAGCAGCGCCTTGCGGTTTTACCCGCGTTGTACCCGTTCCCGTGGTAATTTCAGGATGAAAAGTAGTCTATAACCTTCCCGTTGAATGTGGCTATCCATTACAAAAAGAATTTTGCAAATTGGACCAGTAGCTCCTGAGATTAGCGCGTTCAAACAAACAAACTCTGCAGCTTTATAATATTAGTATATATTAGTATATAGATGACTAACAGCGCATACATATAAACCTTCCGCTTGAATCACTCTATCTATTTAAAAAAACCGCATCAAAATCCGTTGCGTAGTTTTAAAGATCTAAGCATACATAGGGACAGACAGCAGAAAGCGACTTTGTTTTATACTATGTAGTGAAGTAAACATATCTAATATTACGTGCTATGAGTATAGATAACATACTTTAATTAATCCTATTAAAAATGCCTGAATCATTTTTTATGATTATGAAACCTATTGCATTATTGAGGTACATATGTAGATACAATAAATGATATGATAAAAATTACATTAAGTACATATTTTATCAGTGCATGATTTGGACTTAATCTATAATTTTATTTTATTTCAATCTATCCATCTACACTAATATTATAAAGAGGAAACCTTTGTTTGTTTGTTTGTAATGAATAGGCTCAAAAACTACTGGACCGTTTTAAAAAATTCTTTCACCATTCGAAAGCTACATTATCCACGAGTAACATATGCTATTTTTCATCTCGAAATTGCCACAGGAATAACACAACACGGGTAAAACCGCGTGGCGCTGCTAGTATCTTATAAAGAGAGGTAAAATTTGTATGTTTGTTTGTATGTTCGAGTTAATCTCGGGAATTACCAGTCCGATTTAAATAATTACTATTGCAATGAATAGCTACATTCAACGGGTAAGTAATGGGCTATTTTTCATCCCGAAATTCCCGCAGGAACGGTCACAACGCGGGTAAAACCGCGGGGCGCTATAACCTTCCCGTTGAATGTGTCTATCCATTACAAAATGAATTATTCGAATCGGATTGGTAGTTCCTGAGATTAGCGCGTTCAAACAAACTCTGCAGCTTTATAATATTACTAGCAGCGCCCCGCGGTTTTACCCGCGTTGTGCCCGTTCCCGTGGGAATTTCGGGAATTTTTTTACATAAAAACCTTCCTCTTGAATCACTCTTCCTATTACAAAAAACCGCATCAAAATCCGTTGCGTAATTTTAAAGATTTAAGCATACAGACAAACAGACGCGACTTTGTTTTATACTATGTAGTGATATAGATGTGCAAATCTTCGGAATTACCAATCCGATTCGAGTAGTTTTTTTGCATTGTATATCTTCATTCAAGAGGAAGGTCATAGGCTATTTTTAACCCTGGAATTCCCACGGGAACGAGCACAACGCGGGTAAACCTGCTAGTCAAATTAAACGGCAAAAAACTTTAGTAAATAAATGTTTTTTTGAATAACATCTATGTATACTAATATTATCAAGCTGCAAAGTTTGTTTGTTTGAACGCGCTAATCTCAGGAACTACTGGTCCGATTCGAAACATTCTTTCAGTGTTGGATAGTCCACTTATCGAGGAAGGCTAAAGGGCAGGTCTGAGAATTGGTCAACATCTAATTTGCATACCCGTAAATATTAATGGGAGTCCATCCACTTAATTTATATAGCAAAAAAAGAGTATATTGTAGGGTAACCTAGTCAATTATTACACAAGTAGCCTATAACCTTCCCGTTGAATGTGGCTATCTATTGCAAAAAGAATTATTCAAATCGGACTGATAATTCCCGAGATTATTTCGAATATACCAATAAACAAAGACCACGGAGGCTGTTAAAAAACGCCTACTTAATATCAAAGAGCAAAGACCAAAAACTCCTACGCAAAATGTGATAGCAATGCACTTATAACTAGCAGCGCTTACCGGTTTTACCCGCACACAATATACGACAGTGTTTTAACCACAACGTAAAAAGAGGGGGTGTTATTTTGAGGTCAATATATACTCGTAAGTGTGTGTCTCTCTGAGGCATTGTACCTCTCAAATGCATGGACCTATTTCGATGCGGTTTTTTGTCCGAAAGCCAGTTTCTTTGAGTAGTTTTCAGTTATGTTTCGGTGCAGCATTTTTTGCGTAAAGGGTTTTTCAAATTTAATATTATCTTGTAGTGAGTAAGGCCCTCAGTTTGGTTAGGGCATTGCAGGCTGAATCACCTGACTGCTCGAACAGTAAGATGATTCCGTGCTTCGGAGGGCACGTTAAGCCGTCGGTCCCGGTTACTTTCTACGGATAGTAGTCGTTACATGAGACATGTCAGAGGCCTTTGGCGGCTCAATAACTCTGACACCAGGATTGGTCAGGTTGACCATCCACTCTATGCAGAAGAAGATCTCACAATAGTACTTTGATTGTCTATTTTTAATGCGGATCTAAGCTTTTTCATTTCTCGACCATCCATTCGATGAAGAAGAAGAAGTGAGTTAGATTCCATGACACATGCTTAGGGCTTACTTTGGGTCTAATTAACCGTGTGTAAATTTGTCCAGGTATATTAATTACGATTATGAATAATGCTGTTAGTCATTAAGTAGGTTCGCTTGTTGACTCAGTAATATTTTATATTTGTTATTCTACCATGTTTTTAAATCACTTTTCAAACATGGCTGTGTTTGAGATCACTCGCAGTAGACGCGCGGTGATGACGACATCCTCACTGTGCTGATGTACTGATGTCTTACGTGAGATGAGAGAGGCCTTTGACCAGCAATAGTCTTTTATACTTACACGTTTTGAACACATAGTAAACGTACTCACACGGGTTTTTTCGCGTTAGAAAGTTAATAAAGCAAGTAATACCTTACTAATTAGAGTAATTAGTTTAAGACGTAGCACCCTAACTCCCAGTTCCCGCACAACACCTTAGGGAACAGGGGTGGCTGAAAATCAGCGCTGCCCGGGGTGTCTCGCCCTGGGCAGCAGAAGCTGAGCCATCGCCTTTTGCTAAATGTTATTAAAATTGTGATTCTGTGTTTGATTTATTTAAAAAGCAATAAATGATTTTATTTTTATTTATTTATTTTATTTAATAATTATTTCCTAACGTTTCGCGGGAGTTCACCCGCGACTACGAGAGATGCAATCCCCTCGAAACGTCGGGAAATAAAAAGTACAGTGCCACCAACTTAACTGTTCAGGTGGGCAAAATGGGAACTACAGCCGCGTCATATTGAATCTATACTATGTTAGTTAGGCTTTATATGATTGATATTGTAGTTTCTTAAATTTTAATGATATCTATAGACTGACTTGCAAGACATGTTTTAATTACCTTTGTTTCTTGGTGAATTTCTTATATTATATATACCAAATTCTCCACTAGCGACGCTGTCAACTGAACAGATAAGATGGTGGGACTATAAGTTATTACTTGCTTTATTAACTTTCTAACGCGAAATACCCCGTGTGAGTACGTTTACTTTGACCAGCAGTGGGACATTATAGGCTTAATACTTTTTTCGGAGATATAAAGTAACATTAGCCTGTTATGTCTCACTGCTGGGCAAAGGCCTCTCATCTCACTGAAGATATCAGTACAGTGAGGACGACTAGGTGTAACGTATTGACAAATTTATATAATTACTAGCAGCGCCCCGCGGTTTTACCCGCGTTGCGTCCATTCCTGTGGGAATTTCGGGATGAAACATAGCCTATGTTACTCGTGGATAATGTAGCTTTCGAATGGTGAAAGAATTTTTAAAAACGGTCCAGTAGTTTTTGAGCCTATTCATTACAACCAGACAAACGAAGTTTTCCTCTTTATAATATTAGTGTAGAAGTGTAGATGAATTATTAAGAACAAGCTGCTGCCAGAGGCTTTGCCCGCGTTGTGCCCGTTCCCGTAGGTCACAATGTCGACATCTATTGATCGCGGGAACCCCCGCGCGGAACAGATAGTGAATAGTAGTATCGCTTGAACTTAAGAAACCATTATCACTACATAGTATACAAAGTCGCTTTCCGCTGTCTGTCCATAAGTATGCTTAGATCTTTAAAACTACGCAACGGATTTTGACGCGGTTTCTTTTCAAGAGTGATTCAAGAGGAAGGTTTATAAGTATAAAAAATCCTGAAATTCCCACGGGAACGGGCACAACGCGGGTAAAGCACGGGGCGCTGCTAGTAATATAAAGATTAAAATTAGAAAGTTATGAATTACTTACAATCGAACTTCTCCCAGCATCATTGTATTTTCATCTGAAAAATAAGAGGATTATGAATGTTAAGCTACGCTTGATAGATGATTCCGTGCTTCGGAGGGCACGTTAAGCCGTCGGTCCCGGTTACTCTCTACGGATAGTAGTCGTTACATGAGCCATGTCAGAGGCCTTTGGCGGCTCAATAACTCTGACACCAGGACTGTACAGGGTGACCATCCACTCGATAAGAAGAAGAAGAAGCTACGCTGTCATCAATGTGCAGCTCGACCCTTACTCGGATGGGTGGCCGATAGTGGCATTTCTATCTGAGCGCTACCGTGCTTCGGAGGGCACGTCAAGCAGTCGGTCCCGGTTGTTTCAATCTTTAGACCATGTCGTCGCCTTTAGGCGGTCTTAAAACTCCGACATCAGGATTGGTCACTGACTCGAACTTACCTACTATTTAAGACCGCCATGGTCTAACGATTCTTCTTCTTCTTCATCGAGCGGATGGTCACCCTGACCAATCCTGGTGTCAGAGTTATAGAGCCGCCAAAGGCCTCTGACATGGCTCATGTAACGACTACTATCCGTAGAAAGTAACCGGGACCGACGGCTTAACGTGCCCTCCGAAGCACGGAATCGTCTTAATTTTCGGGCAATCAGGTGATTCAGCCTGCTATGCCCTAACCAAACTGAGGACAGTCTCACAAAGAGATTTTTGTGAGATATTGTCCCCACTGGGAATCGAACCCGGAACCTCCGGATCGTGAGCCGGGCGCTCAAACCACAAGACCACGGAGGCTGTCTAACGATTGAAACAACCGGAGCCGACAATTTAACGTGCCCTCCGAAGCACGGTAGCGCTCAAGTAGAACTGCGAAAAGCGTGAATCAGTATCAGTACAAAAATAGAGTAACTCGTATTATTAATACAATTTTATAGAGATTTGTTCACTTACTTGGTGTAGGCATATTGTCAACTATACAACATTAACGGTTTCATCAAAATCGGTTCACTAATCTGAAACAAAAGATATACCAATTTGAATATCTGACAAATTAAGCTAGTGCAGATCAAAGTCATCTCACTGAAGACGTTAGTACAGCGAGGAGTACACCTGATCACAAGCGAGCACTAATGTAAAGTATCGTCCTATAAGACACTGTAGATCGAAGTCCTCTCACTGAAGATGTTAGTACAGAGAGGAGTACACATAATCACAAGCGAGCACTAATGTAAAGTATCGTCCTATAAGACACTGCAGATCAAAGTCCTCTCACTGAAGATGTTAGTACAGCGAGGAGTACACGTGATCACAAGCGAGCACTAATGTAAAGTATCGTCCTATAAGACACTGCAGATCAAAGTCCTCTCACTGAAGATGTTAGTACAGTGAGGAGTACACATAATCACAAGCGAGCACTAATGTAAAGTATCGTCCTATAAGACACTGCAGATCAAAGTCCTCTCACTGAAGATGTTAGTACAGCGAGGAGTACACGTGATCACAAGCGAGCACTAATGTAAAGTATCGTCCTATAAGACACTGCAGATCAAAGTCCTCTCACTGAAGATGTAAGTACAGCGAGGAGTACACGTAATCACAAGCGAGCACTAATGTAAAGTATCGTCCTATAAGAAACTGCAGATCAAAGTCCTCTCACTGAAGATGTTAGTACAGCGAGGAGTACACGTAATCACAAGCGAGCACTAATGTAAAGTATCGTCCTATAAGACACTGCAGATCAAAGTCCTCTCACTGAAGATGTTGGTACAGCGAGGAGTACACGTGATCACAAGCGAGCACTAATGTAAAGTATCGTCCTATAACACAGACACAACTGCAGATCAAGGAACTGTTACTGTTAATTAAATTTAATAGTATAATTATAAAATATAATTGGAACACAAACGTTATAGTTGTGACTAATTCTAGATAATAAATACAAATGCAACTATAACATACATACAACTATATACATTCTTATCAACACAGTTGGCCCAAATTTAGCAATGTATTATTATTTACATTAATACCAGCAACACCCCAGGGTTTGACCTGTATTGTGTCTGTTCCTGCAGGAATTTAGGGACGAAAAATTGCCTATAACCTTCCCGTTGAATGTGGCTATACACAACAAAAAGAATTACTCAAATCGGATAGGTCGTTTCTGAGATAAGAGTGTTTAAACAAACAAAAAATCAAACTCTTTTAATAGTAACTAGCAGCGCTCCGCGGTTTTACCCGCGTTGTGACCATTTCTGTGGGAATTTCGGGATGAAAAATAGCTTATGTTACTTGTGGATAATGTAGCTTTCGAATGGTGAAAGAATTTTTAAAAACGGTCCAGTAGTTTTTGAGCTTATTCATAACAACCAAACAAAGTTTTCCTCTTTATAATATTAGTGTAGATGTACACATTTGTGGCTTTCAGTGGCATTGCAGTATCTAAAGAAATGATAAACCTATTATGATATAGATGATATAGATGATGATATAGATGATATAGTTTTTAGGTTGAAAAGTGGTTATATATATAGGGAATGTTCTTAGATTAGCTATGATTTGATCTATACTAATATTATAAAGAGGTAAAATTTGTAAGTTTGTTTGTTTGTTTGTTCAAGGTAATCTCAGGAATTATCAGTCCGATTTGAATAATTATTTTTGTAATAGATAGCCACACTCAACGGGTAGGTTATAGGCTATATTTCATCCCGAAATTCCCCTGGGAACGGGTACAACGCGGGTAAAACCGCGAAGCGCTGCTAGGTAATAAATAAAGAAGGGGTGATAATATCTTTAAAGTTTCACCCTTCGTCAGGTGGGAGTTTACACAGGAGATGTGGTTATTATGTTGAAATCATCAAGTTCTAAAAAACATAGTATGTAGGTACAATTTTAGCTGAAATAATTGCCCTAATTTTCATGTTCTTCTTCTTCATCGAGTGGATGGTCAACCTGACCAATCCTGGTGTCATATTATTTTACCCATCTTCAATATTATCCTCAATAGAAGAATCAGGACAAAAAAGCCTTGTAGTATTTTGTATGTTTTAAAAGCAATATAAAATACAATTTTTTGTAGGTATTTATGAAGACAAAATGTACCAATGAATTTTGATGATTTGATACCAAAAAATTGGATCAGTTATGAGTAATAAATCAGTGACAAAGCGGCGGTCTCGATAACATGTTTACCTAACCACAATACACAGAATTATTGTGTCAACAATTGGTTTTACAAAGAGTGACCAACACAATGAGCTAAGCTTACAATGCCTTTTAATTACCCAATTTCCTACGTTCATTACTGAAAATTATGCTACTTTACGCTAACATTGCGGTTTTAGCGATGTAAGGATAACAATTTATTGGTTTTTTATAGTGAAAGTTATGTAAAAAATATTTTTTTGCTATGATTTTGTAAGTGGGTGGACTGTAGACATTTTGCAAAATAATTTCGTAATTATGAATGCATTGACATAATTATTGGTTTACCTTTTATCTGTGATCATTTGTAGTGCTATTGACCTCTTTTTGGAGCACTCAAATCTAACACTTTAGGCAGAATTGTAGATAAAAACATTGTTGAGAATTGAGCAATTCACAGCTTATACATATTATTCTACTTCCATGTCTTATTTAATTTTAGTAAACCTCTTTGTATGTAAATGTATTTATTTTTAATAAGTTGGCAGTCGAACATTTTTATTTTTGAATTAGTATTTTTGAATTCTCTTGTTTTCGTGTTTGTGAATTTTCATCATAGTATAAAATAATGGCGAAGAGAAAAGACTGAAAGGAATGTGTTCCGAATAATAAGTATTATTCGATTTAAGTATTATAAAGTGTTGAGCAACAATGTATTGTTTAGTATTGTCAGAATATTCAAAAGGTATGTTTAAATAAGTTATATTTTTGTTTGTCGTGTAAACTAATGTGTTATCTTAGATATTTTTTTTTTTTTGTTTGTTTGCAAGGTACCTACTTTTTGAGAAATGTTTTGGACTACGTAATAAATAAATATTATATTCAGACTGTTATTTACATCAACAAACCCGAATCCACTGAAATTAACAACAGGTTATGGGCCCAGGGCAACTGTAAAGGGTTTTGTTGAAACTGAGGACAGGAAAGCAGTCCAAAATGTCAGGCACGATCGACACTACGAATTGGTAACATCGGAGCAGCCATCGCACAGCAAGACAACGTTGCTGATACGCAAGTCGCCATAAGTCAGAAAATCGCCACGAAAGTATTTAAATTCATTTTGTTTATTTAAGAATTGTCAGTAGTAAGTCTAAGCAAAATGGATACTGTAAGATCTCAGTTAGAGATGCTAACTGAAGATAGTCAAGGAAATGTTAATTTCATTTCATGGCGATTTAAATTAAACCTAGCACTTAAGAATAAAGACCTGTATGACTTTATAACAGGTGTAAAAGTCAAGCCAGTAGGTGCTATGTCAGCAGAAAACGTTTCAGCTTGGATAAAGAAAGATGTCGAAGCTCAAACGTTGATAGGTTTAAATGTAAGTAGTAAGATTGCAAATAAAATTGCTAATTGCAGAACAGCCAAAGATATGATTGACAAATTAGTTAGTTTATATGGCACAAAGACTGATGTAACTTTAGAAACGTCCCGAATTAAATTTTTTACTTTTGAGTATAATGAAAGTAAGTCAGCAGTAGAGAATTGTATGGAGATTTTAGATCTAGCTGAAGAAGTGTCAACTGATGATGATCCTATGAAGGAAAGTTGGATAATGACGAGGATTCTGAGTGTCTTACCAGCAAAATTAGCTCATTTCAGGACATCTTGGAACAACGTGACAGGACCAACAAAGAATATTGATACTCTCATCGAACGTCTGAGACTCGAGGACGAACAGCTAAAAGAATTGACGACAAACTCGGAGAGCAGCACTAGTAACGCTCTCATGGCAAGACGTGAGAAACACGGACAGTCGTCAAACGGCAAACAGGTCAAGTCACAGCAAGAATGTTACAAATGTGGGAAGAAAGGTCACATGCTCAAGGAGTGCAGAGGTAAGCCATGTCAGAAATATATCGATTATTGTAAGAAGAAATACTCATGCAACAATTGTAAGCAGAAAGGACATTTTGCAAAGGAATGTCCAACTCGAGAAGAAGGAAATAGGTTAGGAAATGGAAGACCACAAAAGAGGGCTTTTTTGACCACAGCACTCTCGACAGTAGATAACGTTAATTTCAAAGACAAGGCAACATCATGGTATCAAGACTGTGGAGCCAGTCAACACATGACATTTCATCGAGAATGGTTCGTACAGCTTACTGAACTAGACGAGCCCATTTCAATTGTAATTGGAGACTCAACCAGGCTAGATGGCGTTGCAGTCGGGAACATTGAAATGGAGGCTTTTGATGGACAACAATGGTATCCAGTGGTACTTGAAGATGTGATTTATGTTCCAAATCTTAACTTTAATCTTTTTTCTGTAAGTCAGATGCTTGACAAGGGCTATGTACAGAAAGCAAATGGAAAAGAGTCAACTTTTTATAATCAGGATGGCAAGGAAATTGTGGCAATAGCAAGGCGTAAAGGAAATCTCTATCAGATGATGCTCAGAAGAGAAGAAGAGACAAGTTTGATAGTCCAGTCAATCAAAGTATGGCATGAGAGACTCGCTCATCAAAATGTCAAGTATGTGAGGGATATATTGAAAAGGAAAGGTATCAAGTATGTTGATGATTGGAATGACTATGTGTGCACGGGGTGCTCATATGGGAAGCAACATCGATCATCACATCCAAACAATCCCAAGACAGCCCAGCAGCCATTAGATCTTGTGCATGTCGACACCGGTGAAATGAACATTCCATCTCTGGGAGGAGCTAGGTATTGGCTCATGTTGAAAGATGACTTCACTCACTACCGAAGCTGTTATTTTATGAAGACGAAAAGTGAGGTTCCAGAGAAAATTGAAAGCTACCTGAGACTTGTAGAAAATCAACTAGGAAGACGAGTGAAGAGTCTGAGATCTGATAACGGCACGGAACTGAAGAATACAAAAACGAAAGAGATGATGGACAAACTGGGAATTTTTCACACTTTTACGAATGTATACACGCCAGAGCAAAATGGAAGAGTTGAAAGAGAGATGAGAACGATTGTCGAAGCTGCCAGAGCAGCGATACATGCAGATTGTTTAGACGAGAGACTTTGGGCAGAGGCAATGAATCATGCGATTTTTACGATCAATCAGACAGGAACCAGCAATGTACCAGGGAAAAGTCCAGCAGAACTGTGGTTTGGAAGGAAATTGAAAATTGAGAAATTGCGCCCTTTTGGATGTAAATGTTATGTGCTGACACAAGCACAGAAGAGAGGCAAAATTGATAGAAAATCAGAAAAGGGAATTCTGGTTGGCTATGACATTGATTCGCCCTGCTACAGGATTTACATGAAAGAGAAGAGAGATGTTGTTAGCTCAGATAATGTAATTTTCGACGAAGAAAAGATAAGACTGAGACAAAGCACTGAACTTGAGACATCAGTATCAGAGGGTACACCTAAAAAGCAAGAGGAAAGTAGTAGTGAATCAGAGGAAGATGATGAGAACTATAGAACCGGAGAAAGTGCTGAGGAAGTAAGTGATAATGAAAATGAGACACAACCGCCAGAAGACGAGCCAGAAAGGAGAACATTGCGAGATCGTCGAACTCTGCAACCACCACCGAGATTGAGAGATTATGTACCTGATTTCCGGCGTGGAGGAAAGAATGTAACCGTAGCCATGATAGGTGACACAGAAGATATCCCGGTGAGTGAGGCACTCAAAAATGAGAAGTGGAGAAAAGCGATGCAGGAGGAGTACAACTCGTTAATGGAAATGAAAACTTGGAAACTGGTGGATTGTCCAGAAGGAGTGAAGCCGATTACCTGTCGTTGGGTACTTCGTTTGAAGGCAGATGGAAGATACAAGGCCAGACTTGTGGCCAGAGGATTTGAACAGAAGGAGGGAGTGGACTACGCAGAAACTTTTAGTCCAGTAGCTCGTCATGCATCGATTCGACTACTTCTAAGTCATGCAGCATCAGAGAGAATGAAGTTAGTATCGTTTGATGTAAAAACAGCATTCTTGTATGGAAATCTAGAGCAAGTAATCTTCATGAATCAGCCTGAAGGGTTTACTGATGGGTCAGGAAAAGTCTGCAAGTTGAATAAGAGTCTTTATGGGCTTAAACAAGCTCCAAGGATGTGGAACGAGAGGGTTACCACATATTTTGAAAAGAAGATAGGTCTAATTAATACTGATGACGACCCGTGTATTTATTATAACAAGGACAAGAACATTATGCTATCACTCTTCGTGGATGATGGATTGATAGCTGGAAAGAATGAAGATGAAATATACAGACTGTTAGGTGAGATAAGCAAGGAATTTCAGATAACATACAGCAAGAAAGCATTGGATAAGTTGACGTACTTGGGCATGGAAATCAAGATCAACAAGGAAGGTATATTCGTGAACCAGCCTCGTTACACGGAGAAAATTTTAAGAAAAATGAAACTGGAGGAGTGCAATCCAGCATCAACACCTATTGAACAAGGAATGATCACCAAGAAGACAGATTTCAAGAACGACGAGCCACTTCCGGCAAACAACAATTATCGCGAGGCGATAGGAAGTTTATTGTACTTAGCTACAATCACTCGGCCAGACATTAGTTTCGCCGTGAACTATCTCAGTCGATTCTGTAACAACCCCATGAAAAGTCATCAGGCAATGGTGAAACGTGTATTTCAGTACTTGAGAGGAACAGCGACAGCAGGAATTTACTTTGGAGGAGATAAAGAACTCGTTGCATATACCGATTCAGATTTTGGAGGAGATTCTGAGACAGGACAGTCGACGAGTGGAGTGTTGGTAATGAGAGGAGGACCAGTGATCTGGTATTCACAGAAGCAGCGATTGGTGGCAACTTCAACTGCAGAAGCCGAGTACCGAGCAGCAGTGTCTGTAATTGACGATGTGTGCTGGATCAAACGAATTGCATTGGAACTTGGTATCTTGAAAAGTGATCAGCCAATTACCCTGAAGGTTGACAACATGTCAGCTATACATATGTTACAGAATGCACACGAAGGAAAGACGACTAAAGGAAAGAAACATATTGAGATACCACGAAAGTACATTCAGCAACATATCGGCAATACTGTAACATTGCAACATGTTGAGAGCAGCAATCAGATTGCAGACATTTTTACCAAGCCACTCAACAGAAGAGTTTTTGAGATGCTTCGCTGTAAATTGATCAAGGAGGAGTGTTGAGAATTGAGCAATTCACAGCTTATACATATTATTCTACTTCCATGTCTTATTTAATTTTAGTAAACCTCTTTGTATGTAAATGTATTTATTTTTAATAAGTTGGCAGTCGAACATTTTTATTTTTGAATTAGTATTTTTGAATTCTCTTGTTTTCGTGTTTGTGAATTTTCATCATAGTATAAAATAATGGCGAAGAGAAAAGACTGAAAGGAATGTGTTCCGAATAATAAGTATTATTCGATTTAAGTATTATAAAGTGTTGAGCAACAATGTATTGTTTAGTATTGTCAGAATATTCAAAAGGTATGTTTAAATAAGTTATATTTTTGTTTGTCGTGTAAACTAATGTGTTATCTGGGCCATTCTTCTTTTTTACGTCACATTTGGAACCTTCAAAAATACATTTTCCAAAAAAAATATTTTAGTTTTTTTTTGTTTTCGAGTATTCTAATTTGTTACTTAATTACTTGAGTTTCCGCAAACATACTCAGCAGCGATGATTTCTAAATAATTATTTAGATAATTCTAGTTGTTTGGGATAGTGCAGCAAAAATCAAACTCCTCTGTCACAGTATGACTTTTAATTTTAGTTGGGCATGCAAAATCACATTATAGTTTTAATTTGTACTATGTGTACAACAAATTAAAATGTTTAACTGACAACAAAGTTTAATTCTTTTTCTTAAGAACATTTTATAATATTTAACTTTCTTCATACTCTGTCACGTTTTTGTGCCACTGACTAGACGACTTTTAAAAATTAACTGTTTTACAGGATGTCACTTAAATTGAAATATAATTGGTTATATGAATTGAAATACTTTCTATCATACTCAGAAACAAGTTTTTTAGAAAAACAAATAGCGAGCACTCCAGACTAGCTTGAAAAATTTGCTGTACGGAGACATTGTGACGGAGTGGTAAAAACTGTAACAGAGTAGTATTAATAACTAGAAAAGGTAAAAAAATCTTAAATGTTCTTGAGGAGTCAAATCTTTCACATGCTTTTTTCGAGTGTGGTAACGCTCTAAATCTTTCCTTTTCACCTCTTCGACCTTTGCAGGGTTATTTTTTCGTTTTTCGCGACAGCGTCGCTGCCTCTCAGCTGCTGACAGAGCCATCACTGGGTTGTCACGGCTATAAAAAAAGGTAAAACCAATGCCAACATTAAAAAGCTAAACACACGATATTTTTCCGTTAATTAAACATTGTAACGTTGAAATGTCATACAAAAGCTACCACCCCGTCACATAATTTACCACTTCGTCACGCCTGGCGTGACAGAGTGTAATGTGACGGAGGTGTAAAATAACAATGAACACGATTCTCACAATTTAATTTATCAATCATTCAAAAAACTTTGGTGCCCAGTTGCAAGGTTCACAAAAAAACAATTAATCTATAAAATATTGAACAAATAAAATGAAATGTGCGACAATAAACTTACGTGACAGAGTATTCGCCGAATTAAAACACGCACCTCCTGCGACAACTTTCGAGCGCCTGGCTCGGTCGGCGAAGGAGAAGGGACGTTGAAGGTGGGTTGAGAGAGGAGCGGGGCGTTTGCTCGTGGCATACGCTCAAGGTCAAAATAGTAGGTGCATAATAATCCGACAAAATTAAGTGACCGAGGCAACCACTAAATTCGCCCTTCGGTGAAAGACGTAAAGTTCATATTGAAACTTTTTTTTTAGTTTAGTTCATATTTTTTAGATTCGTATATTGCATTAATGCTTAGTATTTTGTTTTGTATTTGGCATTCACACATTTTATAATCCCATATAACATTTCTACCTACTAGGTGTTTGAACGCAGCGACTGGAGCTGGGAGACACCTAAAATTTGTATGAAAACACCTTCGTCACACGATTTGACTCATCGGTCACACTGATTTTTCTTAAAAAATCATAAAATTAGATCGTGTTAACTAAACACCTGAGTGATCATATAGTATAAAAGACACTGCAACAATTTTTTTTTTAAAAAGTCAATTTATTTTTTAGATATAATTTTTTATCTGTGGGAGACAGCAAATGTGACCTAAAAAAAAAGAATGGCCCATCTTAGATATTTTTTTTTTTTTGTTTGTTTGCAAGGTACCTACTTTTTGAGAAATGTTTTGGACTACGTAATAAATAAATATTATATTCAGACTGTTATTTACATCAACAAACCCGAATCCACTGAAATTAACAACAAACATTGTACACAATCACGGCCGCACAACTTTCGAAAATTTTAAAACCAACACTCTGTTTTAACCACACAGCTCACTAATTCTACACAATAGAAGAGAGTTAAACAATGCTGATTACATAAACAATAACACTTCAATATTTTACGTAAAAATCTTGTAAATTTTAGTAACAATTTGATTTTTGAGACAGACAGAAACTTTTTCCTATCAAATGATGAGTGTTACCTTATTGGAGATTATTTTACCCCGACTTTGCATAATAATGCAGTTGACCATATTATTGCACATTTCGATGACTCACAATAAAACCAAAATAAGTACCCAGAAAGTATAAATAAAACAACATGTGAAATTGAAGCGTGTAAACGTTTGAAATAACTAAGATGATATAGAAAGATATTCACTAAAAGAATGACTAAATAAATATAAATGGCACAGAATGGTCAGCAATCAGCAAGTTTGATTTAAAATTAATGGCAACATTATTTTGACAATAGTACCATAAAATGTCACTGTCAGCGTCAAGTAAATTTATGTTCCATTACTCGCACAAATTGTAGATACTTTGGAAATGTTGTCTATACCATGTTATTTTAATTCCGTGTTTGCGATCGCGATCTAACTAATTTAAGAATAATTTTATGAAAATTTACAATGAATAATATGTTAAATAAAAAATATTTAATGTTTTCGATCATCGTTAAATTTATTTGCTTTATATTCTGCGTTGTCCGGACCATTCTTGTAAATGTCATTTTAGAAAAACTGTCAAAAATTGTTTAGCTTGTTGTCAAATTGTGTTGTCAAATGTCGACGTAAACAGTTCTCTGATTTTGTTTAATATATATTAAGCGAATTTAACGTAATTTATTTATAAGTGAAGTGATTCTGTTTAAATAATTCCAACCATCATGTCCGCACAAAACGTTAACGTCTGTGATATCGGTGAAGACGTGAAGGAAGTGTTAAAAAAGTTCCGATTTCAAAAACATACATCGAACTCAGCTCTCATACTAAAGGTTCCTGTTATATTTTTAAATTTATTTCCTGTAAAGTAAACTAAATTATAAATCCATAATAATACGAAAAAATGGCGGACTTAAGGATTTTAAATGCGTATTAAATAATTAAACATGGTTATGGTTGGTTATCTCAATGTATTTTTGCCACTCCTACACCAAATTACTCATTGAAGCATTACAGATGTAATTATTTATGCGTCATTGGTTTGGTTATCTGTTTTATTTGTTTAGAGGCCTATTACTATCAATATCTTCTATACAAACTGTAGAGGTCAAAATTCTGTATATTGAATATGTAAAAAAAAAAGTTAAGTATTAGCCTGTAATGTCCCACTTGTTGGGCAAAGGCCTCTCGTCTCACTGAAGATATCAGTACAGTGAGAATTAATATTGGAGGATGAATGGTGATCGATACTGATGGCAAAAATGCATTCAGTAATTTTTTTGTCTGTCTGTATGTGCATGCATGGGTCAAAAACTACTTTTAAGGGATTTTAACCAAACTTGGTATGATTATTCAAGCCTAGACTAGAGCTTAGTTTGGGTCTAATTAACCATGGGTGAAGTAAAAAAATATATTTTTATTTATTTATGTGATTATGTTAACCAGGTTAACCGTGAGAAGCAGGCGTTGGAAGTGGATGAAGAGTTGGAGAACATAGAATTGGAAGAGTTACAGGACACGCTGCCGTCACACCAGCCCCGGTTCATAGTGTACAGGTCGGTGTCAAGAGATTTACCAGCAGGGGTAGGATACATGTTATAGAGTAGTATAGAGTATGGATAGACAATATCCTAATCCTAGTTCCTACTAATATTATAAATGCGAAAGTTTGTGAGGATGGATGTATGTATGGATGTACTAGCCACGCTCCGCGGTGTTCGATACGGGAATTTCGAAATAAAATGTATCCCATGTGTTATTCTGATGTATAACCTATATTACTGTAAAGTTTCATCCAAATCCGTTCCGTAGTTTTTTCGTGAAAGAGTAACAAAAATACATACAAAATTTTATAAATGCGTAATTATAGTAGGAAGTAGGATTGGATGGATGTATGGATGTATGTTTGTTGCTCTTTCACGCTAAAACTACTGAAATGGAATTTTTATACACATAAACCTTCCTCTTGAATCACTATATCTACTAAAAAAACCGCATCAAAATCCGTTGCGTAGTTTTAAAGATCTAAGCATACATAGGGACAGACAGCGGAAAGCGACTTTGTTTTATACTATGTAGTGATAGTTACAATTGGTATCGTTTTCTAATGTTGCAGCTATAAGATGGAACACAGCGACGGGCGGACGTCGTTCCCGATGTGCTTCATATTCTACACGCCGAGGGACGCGCACATGGAGCTACAGGTCATAATCTTCTTATAAAAAATATTCTTCTTCATCGAGTGGATGGTCAACCTGACCAATCCTGGTGTCACAGTTATTGAGCCGCCAAAGGCCTCTGACATGGCTCATGTAACGACTACTATCCGTAGAAAGTAACCGGGACCGACGGCTTAACGTGCCCTCCGAAGCGCGGAATCGTCTTACTTTTCGGGCAATCAGGTGATTCAGCCTGCAATGCCCTAACCAAACTGAGGGCAGTCTCACAAAAATATTTTTGTGAGTCATTGTCCCCACCGGGAATCGAACCCGGAACCTCCGGATCGTGAGCCGAGCGCTCTAACCGTTATACAGCTTCACTTGTTTACTACCGAACTGAGACAAGAGTTTTAAAACAGAAGTTCAACCTAATTACAACCATGACACCTGGCGATAAAGTAGCGAATGTTATTAATAAAATAAGAGCTCACGTTTCAAGTGCACTGTTATTCACTGAGACGTATGCGCTAACACCGATATCTAGTTGTGTATTGATCGAAGCATTTATAAAAAAAAACTTGAGAGGTGTCAAGGGACACCCGGATGGAACGAAGTTCAATGCGAAATAGAAAGACGAAACGACAATATCTGGCTTGCTTTTTATAAGAAAGAGAGAGAGACAGACAGAGAAACATGCGTACGCCGCACGGCATGTTTCTCTGTCTGTCTCTCTCTGTCGTGCGCATGTTTCTGTCTGTCTCTCTCTAACGCAAAAAGTGTCGTTACAACTTTTCGTCTTAATTTTTTCCGTCTAGCCCTTCCGCAACGCGCGATAAGGAACTTCGTTCCAATAATAGTATGTTGTTGTATAATTGCAGGTGATGTACGCGGGCACGCAGAGAGCGCTAGCGGCCGCCGTCGGCGCCCCTCGCCTGCTGGAAGTGAGGGAGCTCGACGAACTCACCAACGAGTGGCTCAACGAGAAGCTCAGGAAATAAAACTAGACATACCTCCTTTTGTTACGTCGGTTAACTTCTGCCAACTTAGGAAATAAAAATCAGCATACCACATTTTGTTACGTCGGTTAACTTCTGCCAACTTAGAAAATAAAACTCAGCATACCACCTTTTGTTACGTCGGCTAAATTCAGCCAACTTAGGAAATAAAACTCAGCATACCACCTTTTTTTACGTCGGTTAACTTCTGCCAACTTAGGAAATAAAAACTCAGCTTACCACATTTTGTTACGTCGGTTAACTTCTGACAACTTAGGAAATAAAAATCAGCATACCACCTTTTGTTACCTCGGTTAAATTCTGCCAATTCCAAATCTAAACAAAATCGGAGGCCTTTAGGCGGTCTAATTCCATACACTTAAACTGAGCATACCACCTTTTGTAACATCGGCTAAATACTGCCAATTCCATACACTTAGGAAATTAAACTGGGCATACCACCGTTGGAAACGTCATCGGTTAATAACTATAAAATATCACCCTGAAGACTTAAGATCAAAGGTTTTAAATGATGGGTCAAGTATGGAATATAATATCTTATTCCTCTACAGAAGGAATTTTTTCCTCTACAGAAGGAATTTTTTCCTCTACAGAAGGAATTTTCCCTGATTGGAAAATTAGCCATATAATTATTTATTTATTATATGATGTCTTTACATTCTATAATTAAGGTATTAAAAACTAGAATTTTGCTTTATAAGCTTGCCAAAATGTAATTTTAAATATATTTTTATTTATTTACCAGTCGCGCCCCGCGGTATTACCCGCGTTGTACCCGTTCCCACAGGAATTTCGGGGTAAAATGTATCCCATGTGTTATTCTGATGTATAACCTATATTACTGTAAAGTTTCATCCAAATCCGTACAGTAGTTTTTGCGTGAAAGAGCAACAAACATACATACATCCTCACAAACTTTCGCATTTATAATATTAGTAGGATTTATTTATTTATGTATAACCAAAGTGCATATTATATACATGTAGTAATTGTAGTTGTCTTGTGTGTAGGATTATATTAAGAACTAGCAGCGCCCCGCGGTTTTACCCGCGTTGTGTCCATTCCCGTGGGAATTTCGGGATGAAAAATTGCCTATAACCTTCCCGTTGAATGTGGCTATCCATTACATTAAGAATTATTCAAATCGGATAAATAGTTTTTGAGATAAGCCCGTTCAAACAAATAAAAAACAATCTCTTCAACTTTATTATATTAGTAAAGATATTCGGTGTTCATGTTTGTACCCGTTCCCGTGGGAATTTCGGGATAAAGTAGACAGATATTTGACATTTTCAAACTGTCAAAACGTACAATTCATTTAGCAGAATTTACTCCCTGTTAACACATACATCCATCCATCCATCCATCCATCGCTTGGACTGCGATGTATATGCGATATTCAAATTTTTGGGTCTTTTAAATTTAATATTTTATCCCGAATTTCCCACGGGATAACGCTATAATAGTAATATTGTATAAGTAATAATTAAGGTTTTTAAATTATACTTATTTATATGTGATTTTGAGAGCATTTATTTATATTTAATAAATAAATAATATATTAATAATTAATGTGAGTAAAGTAAAAGACATTTTGGAACAATAAAAATATTTATAACTATTTCTAATTTATTTTATTGAAATCTTAGCGTTAAGCGTGCACCCGCCGCCCTAATCAAACTGAGGACAGTCTCACAGAGATTTTTGTGAGATATTGTCCCCACCGGGAATCGAACCCGGAACCCGTGCGGAAATAAAAACTAATTAAAGCAAAGTCCCCACTGAACGTACTGGCATATCGCAATTACAATTCCTATTGCAGAAAAACGAAATTCTGCGCTAGGACCACGGATTTCCGCATGCGGAAAACGAATTCGGTTCCGCACGTATGTGGCCAGGCTTAATGTGCATCATGGTCCGCGTCAATATCTTGTCAAAATTGTCTTTCAAGTCTATGGTTTGGTTTGTCATACGATCTACTTTGTCTATCAATTGTCAATGATATGACTTAAGTGATGACAGCCTTATGTCAATTACATAAATTTGAATAAAAGTTTAATAGAAAAATTACTTGAAAAAATAATAATTTATCAATATCTACCCACAAAAATAAGAAATGAGTAATATTATAGATGAAGCGTTTAAAAAAATGAAAGAAAATCATCAGAATAACGTCAACTATTTGTTGCAGTGGATGAAGGATGGTAGGTTTTGCTTCAGGGGGCATGTCTTCTTCACCGAGTGGATGGTCACCCTGACCAATCCTGGTGTCAGAGTTATTGAGCCGCCAAAGGCCTCTGACACGGCTCAAGTAACCGTTAAAACTGTACAGTCGGATCGTAGTGATTTCTCGTAGCGTACCTATATGGCCCCCACATGCCACTAACAGCCTCCGTGGTCTTGTGATTTGAGCGCCCGGCTCACCACCCGGAGGTTCCGGGTTCGATTCCCGGTGGGGATATCTCACAAAAATCTCTTTGTGAGACTTTCCTCAGTTTGGTTAGGGCATTGCAGGCTGAATCACCTGATTGCTCGAAAAGTAAGATGATTCCGTGCTTCGGAGGGCACGTTAAGCCGTCGGTCCCGGTTACTTTCTACGGATAGTAGTCGTTACATGAGCCATGTCAGAGGCCTTTGGCGGCTCAATAACTCTGACACCAGGATTGGTCAGGTTGACTATCCACTCGGTGAAGAAGAAGAAATAAAATGTCGTTTATGAATAACGAGGTAATACTATATACTTGTTTACAGCAAAAATAGTAGACCAGTCGAAAGCTACAGAAGAGAATGCAAAAAATATGTTGAGCAAAGCCACAGACAAGAACAACATAGATTTAGAGCATTTCAAATCGGTCGTATCCAAAATAGCTGGCGAGAAGAAAGTCGAGGCGGCAGATTTATTCAGTAAACTGAACGCAAAGATATTGGATTCCAAAGTTCTGGAGTCGATCAAGTCTTCTGTGGTATCAGCTTTTGATGCGGGGTACAATGCCATTAAGGGAGCTATGAAAAAATAATTCTGATTACCTCTAAGGACGTTCTTAAACGCTTTTTAACAGCTAGTTTGAGATGTGTTAGCTCATTGCGATTGTTAAGCAACGTGCAGCTCGACCCCTACTTGGATGGGTGGCCGATAGTGGCATTTCTATCTGAGCGCTGCCGTGCTTCGGAGGGCATGTTTAATTGTCGGTCTTGGTTGTATCAATCGTTAGACCATGTCGGAGGCCTTGAAGCGGTCTAACAACTCCGACAGGTTGACCACTGACCTTGTCGAACTTACTTGACAGAATTTCAGCTGTCACATGGTTTGTCCCTTTCCGATATACGTTGTTTTCCGAAGAGCGAAAGAGACAAAACAATTGAGTTTTTGTTGAGAGCGTTTACGAATGTTCTACTTTTTAATTTAACAACTTTTAAGATTAATAAAATAAAAGTTACTTTGAGCTATTTTTTGAAACACTAACCGTTTTTTTATTCATGACTAGCATCGGTTTTACCGGCTTTGTGCCCGTTCCCGTGGGAATTTCAGGATTTTTTATACATAAAAACCTTCCTCTTGAATCACTATCTATTTGCGTCAAAATCCATTGCGTAGTTTTAAAGATCTAAGCATACATAGGGACAGGCAGCGGAAAGCGACTTTGTTTTATACTTTGTAGTGATCAGCAAAGAACACTCCCCTTGGAAATACCTTGCAAACAAATCTGAATTACACCAGTTTTTTTTCATCATCATAAATGTAAGAGCTCGTCTCTTGTCGGAGAGTCCGATGCAGACTTCTCCATCTATTCCTGTTCAGTGCAAGCTCTTTCACATCTCTATACGACACGACACTTTTTCTTAAATCTGACTCATGACGTATAGTCTACTAGCCGCGCCCCGCGGTACCACCCACGTTGTATCGGTTCCCGCGGGAATTCCGGGATAAAATGAATCCCATGTGTTATTCTGATGTATAACCTCTATTACTGTGAAGTTTCATCCCAGAAAGTACCAGAAACGGCATTCAAATGTATTTACAAGCTACACGCTGTGTCCAAAAACAGAACAAAGTCCCTCGCGTAGTGTTGTTAGCTCTCGCATTATTTGCCCATTTTTGGGGTAAATTTTGGGAGTTTCGGAGGTAATATGATAATAGAATAAAAATTGTCCTTTTCTATATAACTATGTACCTACCTTTTTATCTCAAGAAATAGATATGTATATTAAATAAAACATGGTGTTAAGGTGGATGTTTGCACACTTTTAAGGGGTGATGGAAAAATTATATATTTTTATTTTATTTTAAAGTATTCGGAAAACTTACAGCTAGGTACAAGAGTTACATAAAAAATGAATAATAACTTAAGTCAAAATGCATCGAGCAAACTACGCTTCGCTTCGATGGTTTCCAGAACTGTTCCAGCCGTGCTCTTTGTATAATTTTTGTCCACACCGCTTTCCTTTCCTCATCAGCAGGGAAGCTAAAATTTAAGATGGCTAATATAGAAACATAATTTAATACCCGCTCCCCCTCTCCCCTTCTCCCACACGCACACCAAAAATATGTTTAGAAATCCTATAGACTAACATATTTACTATTTAATAGGATTGTTAGGTTAGGTACATACGAGTCACACTTACGCTTTATACTTTCTTTTTTCAAGTTAGTTTATTTTTATTATATTACTTATTAAAATTCTACAACGAATTAAAGCCCTCAAAAGTAGTCAAAAGGTAATAAAAAGAAGGGTAAATCAAAACTCTTATATTGGCAACACTAACATAGATTGACGCATCACTCTCAATGACAATCGAAATCTGAGAAAATAATTAAATATTTAAATAAGACGATACCTAAATGCGATACTTACACGTGAAATGTGATCCCATCCTGTTTCTTTTTCAGACCCACTGCATTTTTACAGGTAGGAACGACACAAGACGGCATAGTTTCGTGAAATTGGTCACGGGTATAACACGTTAGCGCGTTCCGACGGTCACAAAGTGACTGATCGGTTGCGCATCAAACTACACTATTTAAGGCTAGTTTGAGTAGCTACAGTATTAGGCGCGCTCGTGGGTAAATCCGTTCAGAAGTTTTTGCGTGAAAGAGTAACAAAGATACATACATCCACAACCTATCGCATTTATAATATTATTAGGATATAAATGATAAGGAAGATTCTTCCCTTTTCAACAAATTATATGGACGAGACCCGTCTCAATCTGGGAATATCGGGAATATACCTAACGTAAGTACCTACTATCTACAGAATGTTCACACTAACTCACGCCATCGACAAGCCCGTTGGCACAGTGGCAGTGAAAGCGCTCACTGTGTCGGGGGTTATGGGCTCGATTCAACGGAGTAACAATATGTGAGACATAGTTGTTGGCGACGGTCTGGGTGTCGATTATATATCCATATAAAGTATTTGTGTATATGTAGTATTTTTTTATAGTATCAGTGAGTTGGATTCCTTAACACAAGCTTAGAGCTTACATTGGGTATAATTCACCGTGTGTGAATTTGTCCGGGTGTATTATATTATTATACTTGCAGCGCCCCGCGGTTTTACCCGCGTTGTGCCCGTTTCTGTGAGAATTTCTTGAATTTCTTGAATCACTATCTAATCACTAAAAAACCGCATCAAAATCCGTTGCGTAGTTTTAAAGATCTAAGCATACATAGGGACAGACAGCGGAAAAGTGCTTTCTGTATTCTGAGCCTGATAAATCCTGGTGTCAGAGTTATTAAGCCGCCAAAGGCCTCTGACATGGCTCAAGTGACGACTACTATCCGTAGAAAGTAACCGGGACCGACGGCTTAACGTGCCCTCTGAAGCACGGAATCATCGTACTTTTCGAGCAATCAGGAGATTCAGCCTGCAATGCCCTAACCAAACTGAGGAAAGTCTCACAAAGAGATTTTTTTGAGATATCCCCACTGGGAATCGAACCCGGAACCTCCGGGTCGTGAGACTATGTAGTGATTAAATTATATCTTTTGGGATACAGATGGAATCACTGCGCGGGACAGCTAGTGTTGATTTGAATACCACAGAAGAAGTATACCTACCTATATTGTTCCTGTACTGACAATTCCTCTCACTACTTCTTCTAGAACACTTTACGTCAAATTCATCGAGTTTAAAGAATATGCCAATCAAATTCAAACTCTAAATCACAAATGTATCTATAATTATTATACAGTCGTCAAATAACTTAATAGATTTCCACAGTTTCTTCGCACTTTTCTAAACTCTAACAAGCTCTATGAGAGTATAAATACTTTGTATATTACTAACGAAAATACCACGTCAATGGCGGATGTACAGAAAAAATTCGACGACACATTTAAAGCGTTGCAGGACACGAAACAGAATAATGTAAATAACCTTATGCAGTGGTTAAAAGACGGTATGTAACGTTTAGACACGCGTAAAGCTGCGTACGGATGGCGCGTACCCTGGTACGCGTACTCAGTTTACGCGTATCCAGAACGCCTAGTCCATACCTGCAGCTACGCGTTCACTCTCGGGGGACGCGTACCGCGAGCCACCGTCCGTCGGTTTTTGGTCGCGCGTCAAAGAGGACGGCTACGCTATATTTGGACGAGAAAATGAATAAACACGCGTGTTCTTCGAGTCACAACTACTAAGTTTGTCGGAGTCATGGCGAATGACTGGGGCTCGCGGAGCGGACTACTATCCGTAGAAAGTAACCGGGACCGACGGCTTAACGTGCCCTCCGAAGCACGGATGCTGTTAATACCTAATCGTTTATGAATAATGTTTTAATACTTTTTCTTTTACAGCAAAAATAGTAGACCAATCAAAAGCTGCTGAGGAGAAGGCAATGAAAATGCTTAGCGAAGCCGAAGACAAGAGCAACGTACAGGCTGACCACTTCAAAAAGGTTATAACTACTTTGGCCACCGAGAATAAATTGAAAGCTGATGACTTATTGTCCAAACTCACTACGGAAGGTGACAAATTTGTAGCAAGTATTAAATCGACTGTCGCGGCGGCGGTGGACGCAGGGGCAAGCGCTCTCAAAGACGCTCTGACCCCCAAGTGAACTGTACTTATGACAATCTATTGATCCAAAATATAAAAAAGTTGAAGCAGTTTTTTTTGTTTCTTTAAACGCGATTATCTCTGGAACTGCGCATCCGATTTGAATGATTCATTTTGTATTGGATAGCCACATTCAAGGGGAAGGTTATGTGCAATTTTCATCCCGAAATTCCCACGGGAACAGGCACAACGTGGGTAAAACCGCGGGCGTTGCTATTGTTTCATATGTTTTGTTAAATTGCTCAAATTTTATCAGTTTTAAGTAGCGCTCATGGCGTAGTTTGACTAAGTGATGTTAGCTCATTGCGAATGTTAAGCAACGTGCAGCTCGACCCCTACTTGGATGGGTGGACGATAGTGGCATTTCTATCTGAGCGCTACCGTGACGAGGAGGGCACGTTAATATGTCGGTCCCGGTTGTTTCACTCGTCAGACCATGTCTTCCTTTAGCCGGTCTAACAACTCCGACACCAGGGTTGGACACTGACCTACACGGACTTACTTTTTAGTGATGTGAACGTGTCATATATAGCAACCGTTTTATAAGACCAGCCGCGCCTCGCGGTTTTACCTGCGTTGTAGCCGTTCCCGTAGGAATTTCGGGATAAAATGTATCCCATGTGTTATTCTGATGTATCTATACTAATATTATAAAGCTGAAGAGTTTGTTTTGTTTGTTTGTTTGTTTGTTTGTTTAAACGCGCTAATCTCAGAAACTACTGAACCGATTTTAATCATTCTTTCACTGTTAGATAGTCTATTTATCGAGGAAGGCTATAGGCTACATTTTATCCTCTATACTAATAATATTATAAAGCTGAAGAGTTTGTTTTGTTTTGTTTGTTTGTTTGTTTGTTTAAACGCGCTAATCTCAGAAACTACTGAACCGATTTGAATAATTCTTTCACTGTTAGATAGTCTATTTATCGAGGAAGGCTATAGGCATTTTATACATTTTATCCCGAAATTCCCACGGGAACGGGCACAACGCGGGGCGCTGCTAGTAACCTATATTACTGTAAAGTTTCATCCAAATCTGTTCAATATTTTTTGCGTGAGAGTAACAAACATACACACATCCTCACAAACTTTCGCATTTATAATATTAGTAGGACAGGATGTTACATAATCTATTCCTTCTTATTTACTCAAAAATTAAATAAGTTTATTCGTTTACGAAACAGACGGTCTTACAAACAATAAAACATCATTTTCGATGCATTATGTGGGTGAATAAAAACAATAACTTTAACAGTAAAATATTTATAACAAAAATACAGATTTTAAAAAATATAAAATAATTACTTAATTTATTGGCACGTTAAGCCGTCGGCCCCGGTTACTTTTCATCCCGAAATTCCCACAGGAACGGGCACAACGCGGGTACAACCGCGGGGCGCTGCTATAATATATTATATTTAAATTCTATTCCTTGTCAAAATGGTACCGAGTTCCCATGAGAACGGCAGTAGGTGTAGTGGAGCGACTCAGGTCGATGCCGTACTTCTTCATGTCCGAATATTTGAGTTCAGCCAGGGTGTCGAACCCTGCCTTCCTGGCCAGAGCCTGCGATGTCGTAGCGGTGAACACGGTCGCTGTGGCGTTGATGCCTAGAGCTTTGCACAGGGGCTTTCTGTGGATAGAAGTTTAAAAGTAATTACATTTATTAATCTCTTTGTGAGACTGTCCTCAGTTTGGTTAGGGCATTGCAGGCTGAATCACCTGATTGCCCGAAAAGTAAGATTCCGTGCTTCGGATTGCACGTTAAAAACCAGCCAAGTGCGAGTCGGACTCGGGCACGGACGGTTCCGTACTTTAAAAAACGGCACAAAATCACGTTTGTTGTACGGGACCCCCTTGAATATTTGTTTTATTTTATTTTTAGTATTTATTGTTATAGCGGCAATAGAAACACATCATCTGTGATAATTTCAACTGTCTAGCTATCACCGTTCTTGAGATACAGCCTGGTGGCAGACGGACGGACGGACGGACGGACAGCGGAGTCTCAGTAATAGGGTCCCGTTTTTACCCTTTGGGTACGGAACACTAATAAAAAGCAATAAGTGATTGATCGTGTCAACTGACCTGGCTTCGAAGAAGCGAAGCCCTATGTTCTGCCCCCGGTGCGCGGGCAGCACCGTGAGCCCGCTGGACGTCAGGTATCTGTCCACATCATATACCTTGAAGATATCCACCAGCTCCTCGGCTTCCACCAGGGTTTTGAGGAGCTTCCGCCATTGGTCGCCTTTTACCTACAAATTAAAGTAAAAAATCTTCGATCAACAATACACAACTAGATGTCCGGTCTATATGTACCTATATCTAATATATAAAATTCTCGTGTCACGGGGTGTGTGGTTGAACTCCTCTGAAACGGCTCGACCGATTCTCATGGAATTTTGTGTGCACATCGGGTAGGTCTGAGAATCGGACAACATCTATTTTTCATCCCGAAATTCCCGCGGGAACGGGTACAACGCGGGTGAAACCGCGGGGCGCAGCTAGTATATTATAAAAATCAATCGTGGTTCGTTAGTCTCGCTAAAACTCGAGAACGGCTGGAACGATTTAGTTGATTCTGGTTTTGAAATGTTTGTCGTAGTCCAGGGAAGGTTTAAACGGTAAGCAGTGAGGAAAAAAATGCAGGTGAAACCGCAGGGCACAGCTAGAATACACTATCTATACACCGTCAATAATAAATCACAACTATTTATCATAAAGATCTAATCTAATGTGTATTTATAATCTCTGATTGTTTTACAAGGTTCAGGGCATGATAAAAACAAATATTTATTTAACACTCTCTCACTATGTTGCTTAGTTAGGTAAACTATTTGTAATTAACCCCACAACGCGACGTATTTTTTTCCCCCGACGCAGAGAGGTGTAAAGCGGGGAATTCACTAGACGGGCATGTCCGCGGGCAAGCCTGCAGGCAAGTCCGACGGGCTTCGCTACTATCATGTCTGTGCTTTATCAGTCAGTGTAGTACTCCCGCGGGCGGTCTGGCAGACTGCCCGTTGTAAGTCCGCGCGATCTCATTTTGTCTGCACAGGCACCGACAGGTCCGAGCGTGAATGCTCAGTCCAGGCGGCCTGTGGACAGACCTGGCAGTGACAGCAACCCAAACAGACGTCCGCTTATTATCGTTCGACGAGTTGTGGAGAATTTTTAATTTATAATGAGTTTTAATGAGAATAAAATATTCTGGGAAGAATTTATAGCTGAATACAAAACTTATCCATGTTTATGGAAGGTAAAAGGCAAGGAATTTATGAATAGTGAAATGCGTAATACATTGCATTGCCATCTTGCAACACAACTAATAGCGAAGCCGTTCTAAAACAAACTGAAGAGTCTGTGAAGTGTATTGCGTCGCCAGGCATGCCCGGACAGACTGCCCGCGGACATGCCCGTCTAGTGAATTCCCCGCTTTATAAGTTTGACATGCCTGTGGCACTATAGCTCCCGAACGGATGAAGCGATTTCAATTTAATTTTTTTTTGTATTAAAGGTGAGTTATGTGCGAGGGTTCTTAGACATGTTTGATGAAAATTGGTCGAGCCGTTTAAAAGGGTCCCCCGCTCCCCCCGCCACCAGTATATTGAACCCCCCCCCCTCCCCCTATAATCTACTCTACCTGTTCGATGTCTTCCTCCGGGTCCTCGCGCCCCCGAGACACCAGTATGTTAAACCCCACGAGCGCCCCCCGCCGCCCCCCGACCTCTTCGAAGCACGCCAGCGAGATCCCCTGGGAGATGTACTCCGTCCAGTTGGAGATTATGGTGGATACTGAGGCTGGGTCATCTTGGATGTCTGATGGAGGAGTATCTTTCAGGTTACACGTAATTTAAGCTTTATTCAACACTAGCAGCGCCCCGCGGTTTTACCCGCGTTGTGCCCGTTCCCGTGGGAAGGTTGGGAATTTTTATACATAAAAACCTTCCTCTTGAATCACTCTACCTATTACAAAAAACCGCATCAAAATCCGTTGCGTAATTTTAAAGATTTAAGCATACAGACAAACAGACAAACAGACGCGACTTTGTTTTATACTATGTAGTGATTTTAAAATCGAGAAGTGCTGCTTGTTATCGTCATTACTTTGGTCCATGGATTTAATACCCAAAGCTCTAAGCTTGTGTTATGGAATCTAACTCACTGATACTTCTACATATACATACACAAATACTTTATAACAATATATAATTGTCACCCAGACGTCGTCAACAACTATGTCTCACTTATTGTTACTCCGTTGACCGACCCCGCAACCCTCGACACAGTGAGCGCTCTCACTGCCACTGTGACAACGGGCTTATTGCCGCACATGACACTTGTCAAGTGTCGTTTTAATGAACGTCTATATTTATCTAGTGCGGCCATGGACTTATTATTATAGTCCATGAGTGCGGCATTGTGTATTAATTTCGAGTTGACATACCCAACGCTTGACAAAGCGGCTCATCTCGCAAAAACGTCTCCAGCATCAGCTCAATGCACTGATCTTTGTACTCATCATCCATGTCACAGATTTGATACCTACAAAAACAAATTACATTAAAAAAATAACAACGTCCTACGCAAAAGTTACTGGACCGATTTTTACCGAACATAGCTAAAACCATCCATCCATCCAACCATTACCAAACCATCGCAAGAGGCTTTCAAATGAGAGGAACTTTATCGAAATCGGTCCATCCGTTTAAGAGCTACGGCACCACACACACACATGGATAGCGACGTCAAGCTTACAACACCCCTCTTTTGCGTCTGGGGGGGTTAAATTGTCCTATAAGACACTGCTGGTCTACTGAAGATATCCTACTATTGTATATGCGAAAGTTTGTGATGTTTCTTACTCTTTCACGAAAAAGTACTGAACGGATTTGGATGAAACTTTACCATAATATAGGTTATTTATCAGAAAAACACATGAGAAACATTTGTCCCAAAATTCCCGCGGCTATGGCAACAGTGCGATCAAAACCGCGGGGCTTTACAAGCTGTAAGATAAATAAATAATGGCGTACATTTTATCCCGAAATTCCCGTGGGGACGTATACAAGGCGGGTAACACCGGGGAGCGCGGCTACATAGAATACTTACATCTTAGCCGGGACTCCATTTTTCTCTCTCCCTTTAAATCTACTCCAAATTTGTCCTCTGGGAACACAATCAGGCCTCTTCCAAGACATATCTGAAAAATTACGACGCCTGTATTGTCCCACTGCTGGTCAAAGGCCTCTCATCTCACTAGATATCAGTACAGTGAGGAGGATGTCGTCATCACCACGCTTGACTAACGGGCTGGTGATCTCAAATACGAGCCATGTTTGAAAAGTAGGAAACATTGTCGACACGGTAATTGAACCCGGGACCTTAGTCTTGGCAGGCGAGTGCACGTACCACTAGACCACCGAGGCATATTATAAAAGTACGGAGCTATTTATGTAACGCTCTTGATTCTAAACCTTGGTATTGATTGATAAACCGGTCGATAACCAATCAATCGATATGAAACACATTACACTATTGTAACCTATCAACCGAGAACACAATGTATATTCTACTAGCAGCGCCCCGCGGTTTTACCCGCGTTGTGTCCGTTCCCGTAGGAATTTCGGGAATTTTTATACATATAAACCTTAGAATGCTTCACCCAAATAATGCATCTAGCCGCACCCGGGTACAACGCGGGTAAAACCGCGGGGCGCTGCTATACTAATTTAAATAGGTAAAGTTTATAACTTTGCACGTTTGTTTGTTTGTTTGTATGAGCTTATCAGACTACCAGACATCCGATTTGATTAATGTTTTTTTGTTGTAAAAGATAGCTACTTACATTTAAGGAGAAGGTGACATCTATACTAATATTATAAAGCTGAAGAGTTTGTTTTGTTTGTTTGTTTGTTTGTTTAAACGCGCTAATCTCAGAAACTACTGAACCGATTTGAATAATTCTTTTTGTAATAGATAGCCACATTCAACGGGAAGGTTATAGGCTATTTTTCATCCCGAAATTCCTACGGGAACGGGTACAACGCGGGTAAAACCGCGGGGCGCTGCTAGTGGTAGATAATTATTAAAAGCGATAATATTAATTTAGTCTCGTAATATTATATTTTTCAAAAACGAAAATTCCATATACCTACTTCTTGAACAGACGATGTACTTACCTTTATTTAAGTAGATAAATTCTCATGTTAACTAAGTATAAAAAAGATTTTTTCCAATTTAAAAAAATACATTCCGACAAAAATACTTTTTTAATACTATCTTTTCAAACTTTGGGTTGGTAGGTACCTATTTAATTCGTACTTAAAATCATCAAAAACACCATATTTTATGTGCAACTGAACTTTAAAAACACTTCAATTACTTTTTATGTAAACAGATTACATACCTTATTTTTGTAACTTAAAAGTAACTACCGACATATTATAAAAACTTTAACAAAATTCGTAACTTCAATGCGTAATTAAAATCAACATATTTCATTACTTATTTATACAAAAAAAAATACTAAAAAGGAAAGCAAATACAAAGATGAACTTACTTGTAAAATATAAACAAATATGTCATTGTATCTACACCAATATTATAAAGAGGAAAACTTTGTTTGTAATGAAGAGGCTCAAAAACTACTGGACCGTTTTAAAAAATTCTTTCACCATTCGAAAGCTACATTATCCACGATTAACATAGGCTATTTTCATACCGAAATTCCCACAGGAATGGACACAACGCGGGTAAAACTACGGGGCGCTGCTAGTATATAATATTTGAATATCTTAAAACACAACTTCGAAGCACTCACAAAACCACACTGAGTAACCGACACATACAAAACATGTTTATCTATGAAATTAACTTAGTTTTACACCAAGATATTGCAATTTGAATCTTATTACGTGGTAATAAAGCTTGTTCAGTGTGTTATATATATATTTGTCATTGTAATCATATACTGATAGATATTAGTGTTGTTTTCCATTGAACATAGTTGAGCTTTAAATATCAATCACTATGTATAGTAAAAAAAAAGTATTAGCCTGTAATGTCCCACTGTTGGGCAAAGGCCTCTCGTCTCACTGAAGATATCAGTACAGTGAGGAGGTTTCAGGCGTACTCACCACGCTTGCCTAATGCGGGTTGGTGATCTCAAACCCGAGCCATGTTTGAAAAGTAGGAAACATGTTTTCGCTCGACCTGGGAATTGAACCCGGGACCTCAGTCTTGACAGGCGAGTGCACATACCACTAGACCACCGAGGCACTATGCATAATCTATTTTTTTTATTGTCACAAAATGTGGACTAATGTCGTCAATTTTCCAGCCGAAGACGAATACTCCTGAAGAGGAGAAAGGTTTAGTGATTTTATTTCATTCGTACCCTATCTCTAAACCTTTTTCCACTTCAGGAGTAGTCGTGTTCGGCTGGAAAATTGACGACATTGGTCCACATTTTGGGAAAATAAAAAAAAGGTGAGGTAGCTCGTGGCGTAGTTTGACTAAACAATGTTAGTTCATTGCAATTGTTAAGCAACGTGCAACTCGACTCCTACTTGGATGGGTGGACGATAGTGGCATTTCTATCTGAGCGCTACCGTGCTTCAGAGAGCACGTCAAGCAGTCGGTCCCGGTTGTTTCACTCGTCAGACCATGTCTTCCTTTAGCCGGTCTAACAACTCAGACACCAGGGGTGGACACTGATCTACTCGAAATGAATAAATTCAAAATTTGTTTTTATAGTTATGTGTCTGTCATCCTCACTGTACTGATATCTTCAGTGAGATGAGAGGCCTTTGCCCAACATTGGGACGTTACAGGCTAATATTTTTTAAGCTATTGCATAGCTTCTATCGCGGGCCTTGAGCGCGGGGACCGAATCCAAAAATTCCGTAACGAAAAAACCTCACGCTCCCCACTAACGCCATCTAGTGATAGAAAAAATAACTATGCAATAGCTTTACCGCGGCAGTCCCCGAGTGCCACACGTCTTTTTTTTATATGTAAATGCCGTGCAGCAATGGACACACTCTAACTGCGTTACATGACGTCACATACATTGCTTATTAATAAATCGTACTGCGATGGTAAATTAACATCTAATACATACTCGTATACACTAATACACTAATATTATAAAGCTGCAGAGTTTGTTTGTTTGAACGCGCTAATCTCAGGAACTACTGGTCCGATTAGAAAAAATCTTTTTGTAATGGATAGCCACATTCAACGGGAAGGTTATAGGCTATTTTTTATCCTGCAATTCCTACGGGAACGGGTACAACGCGGGTAACACCGCAGGGCGCTGCTAGTCTAATATATAAAATTCTCGTGTCACGGGGTGCTTGGTTGAACTCCTCTGAAATGGCTTGACTGATTCTCATGAAATTTTGTGTGCATATCGGGTAGGTCTGAGAATCGGACACCATCTATTTTTCATCCCCCTTAATGTTAAGGGTAGTTCACCCCTTAATTTTTTTTAAATAATTTATATTTCAAAACAACGTTTGCCGGGTCAGCTAGTTACATCTATACTAATATTATAAAGCTGCAGAGTTTGTTTGTTTGAACGTGCTAATCTCAGAACACATTCAACGGGATAGTTATAGGCTACTTTTCATCGCGAAATTCCCACGGGAACGGGCACAACACGGGTAAAACCGCGGGGCGCTTATAGTATACAGGGTGATTACGGGGTCGTGGAGCAAGAAAGAAGCATTTTACTTACTTTCTCCTAAGCATCACGATAGGTTAGGACTAACAGTATACCAGCGACTTATTTTAGTCAGCAAAAAAGAACTGCGATAATTCGAGATCATGGTCACCCTACTATTTCCCAAGAAAACTAATGGTTCATCCACACATGCCGCCGGCTTATGCCGCCGGGTTTCAGACCGCCTTGCCGCTGAATGCAGGCCGCCGGCTTTACCGGCGGTTGCCGGCGGCCTGCAGATGCGGTTGCAATTTTCGCAGTAGTGGTGTGACTTTCGTCGAAGTTAGTCGTGTACGTAGGATTGAAAGATGTTGGACTATGATATCGTTGCGTGTATCGCAAGTGTAGTGTTGTATGTTATTATTCGTAAAAAGAACCGCAAAATCAAACGAAGATATTGGGTCAGACCAAGTCTACGAAATAGGCCTAATGTGAAAATAATGGCTGGATAAATTCTTCAGTTTCCTCTCAATTTCTGATGATGCTATGTTGAACACAGAAGCAATATCCCTAATAGCATCATTTCTTTTGTTGCGATTCTTGAAATCCATATGCCTTGGGTTCCACAATGGTTCATTTTCTTGATACTTTTCTATTAATAAAAGTACTGCACTATCATCCCAGTTAAATTCTGTCATTTCGTTATTTACTTCTATGAAATTATACGACAACACTACCACTCCGTATCGAAGCCGCAAGCAAACTGCCGCCGGCAACCAAAAGCCGCGCGTGCCGCGGCTGAGATGCGGCAAATGCCGGCGGCACGGCCGCCGGCCATGCCGCCGGCCGTGCCGCCGGGCATGTGTGGGTGCGCCATTATGTCAAGTAATATTAAAAGTAGGGTGACCACGCATTTTGAGTCAATAGTAATTTTTAATTAAAAATACGTAAATCTTTTTTAAATTAAAATAAATACAGGTAGCATCGCAATCATTTATTTACTGAGTCAGAAAAAAATGGTTGGGATCACGACCCCGAAATCACCCTGTAGATATATACTGGTTTCTTAAGTTTAAACGAACACTCATTTTAGTAAGTCTTCTGTGAGCTCGGTTCCTGTAAAGGAGCCGAAACGTCAGATACAAATCCTACTAATATCATAAATGCGAGTGTGAGTATGTATGCATAGATGTATCATGTATGTTTGTTACTCTTTCACGAAAAAACAACTGGACGGATTTGGATGAAACTTTACAGTAATATAGGTTATACATTAGAATAACACATGGGATATATTTTATCCCAGAATGCCCCATAGAACGGGTACAACGCCGATCTTCTTCACCGAGTGGATGGTCAACCTGACCAATCCTGGTGTCACAGTCATTGAGCCGCCAAAGGCCTCTGACATGGCTCATGTAACGACTATCCGTAGAAAGTAACCGGGACCGACGGCTTAACACGGGTAAAACCGCGATGCGCTGCAAGTATTACATAAATGATCTTTCAGAGATGTCAAATGATTCCTAAAGATAGTTGATGACATGTATGTAATGTCTAAAATAAAGCATCAATTATAACTTACTAGCTGCACCCCGCGATTTCACCCACGTTGTACTCGTTCCCGCGGGTATTTCGGGATGAAATGTATCCCATGTGTTATCTGATGTATGACCTTTATTACTGTAAAGTTTCATCCAAATCCGTTCAGTAGTTTTTGCGTGAAAGAGCAACAAACATACATCCATCCATACATCCATACATACATCCATCCTCACAAACTTTCGCATTTATAATATTATTAGTTATTAGTAGGATTAATTGACGTCTGTGATAAGAAAAATGACACAACCATTAATTTTCAAAGTATTTTATTTATATAATATTTTTTTTGGTTACATTTTATTTTCTAAACACAAAATAACAAATCATTATACATAAGTTTATAATACTTACAAATGCACTACACATAATAAATACTAGTTTTCTTTATTATCCCATAGGAAAAACAGGATAAGACATAACTACATAGTATAAAACAAAGTCGCTTTCCGCTGTCTGTCCCTATGTATGCTTAGATCTTTAAAACTACGCAACGGATTTTGATGCGGTTTTTTTAATAGATAGAGTGATTCAAGAGGAAGGTTTGTATGTGTAAAAATTCCCGAAATTCCCACGGGAACGGGCACAATGCGGGTGAAATAAGATATATTTATTTAAACATGATACATAGTAATTAAACATTGACTGATGACCCTCATGTATCTCTCCCAGACGCTTTTCAAGTCCGCTTCTCTGAAACATAAGCAAATATATTAAAGACAAAATCCCACAAAAAAACTACTGAACGGATTTGGATGAAACTTTACAGTAATCTTTCTATACTAATATTATAAAGAGGTAAAATTTGTAAGTTTGTTTGTTTGTATGTTCGAAGTAAGCACAGGAATTATCAGTCCGATTTGAATAATTCTTTATGTAATAGATAGCCACATTTAACGGGAAGGTTATAGGCTATTTTTCATCCCGAAATTCTCACGGGAACAAGCACAACGCGGTTAAAACCGCGAGGCGCTGCTAGTCCTAAATAATATATGCAAAAGTAACTCTGTCTGTCTGTCACGCTTTCACGCAAAACTACTGAACCGATTTGAATGAAATTTGGTACAAAGTTAGCCCAGAGCCTGAGAAAGGACATAGGCTACTTTTTATCGCGAAAAACCTGCAGGAACATGTACAACGCGGGTAATACCACTGGGCGCTGCTAGTATAGGTTATACATCAGAATTACTTATGTGATGCATTTTATCCCGAAATTCCCGCGGGAACGGGCACAAAAACCACGGGGCGCGGCTATAAATAAATAAATAAATACACCCGGACAAATTCACTCACGTCTAATTGGACCCAAAGTAAGCTCTAAGCTTGTATTATGGAATCTAACTAACTGATACTACTACATATACATACACAAATACTTTATAACAATATATAATTGTCACCCAGACGTCGTCAACAACTATGTCTTCACATATTGTTACTCCGTTGAATCGAGCCCGCAACCTCCGACACAGTGAGCGCTCTCACTGCCACTGTGACAATGGACTTGTTTATAATATTTACCTTAATACGTCCATCTGTAGCGCACACTGCTCATAGGCACACAGGAACTGGGCCAAGTCTGTTTTGGGCCAGGAGCCGAGACGGAGCGGTTCAATACATCTGCAAGTAAAAGAAGAAGAATTAGCCTGTAATGTCCCACAGCTGGTCAAAGGCCTCTCATCTCACTAGATATCAGTACAGTGAGGAGGATGTCGTAATCACCACGCTTGACTAACGGGTTGGTGATCTCAAACACGAGCACTGTTTGAAAAGTAGGAAACATGTTTTCGCTCGACCCGGTTCAAAGTCAAAGTCAAAGATTTCAGGATACAATGTATCCCATTAGTTATTCTAATGTATAACCTATATTACTGTAAAGTTTCATACAAATCCGTCCAGCAGTTTTTTCGTGAAAGAGTAACAAACATACATACATCCTCGCAAACTTTCGCATTTACAATATTAGTAGTATACTAGCAGCGCCCCGCGTTTACCCGCGTTGTGCCCGTTCCCGTGGGAATTTCGGGAATTTTTACACATACAAACCTTCCTCTTGAATCACTCTATCTATTTAAAAAAACATGCATCAAAATCCGTTGCGTAGTTTTAAGGATCTAAGCATACATAGGGACAGACAGGGGAAAGCGACTTTGTTTTATACTATGTAGTGAATAATATAATTGGTTACCTTTCAAGCAGATCTATGAACAAGGAGCGCAACTCTCTCCCTCTGTGAAGATTACAAGCCAGCCCGACCAGGGCTCGCGTGTACAACCTGCAACCAAATACATATATATCTATTACCCGCGTTGTGCCCGTTCCCGTGGGAATTTCGGGATGAAAAATAGCCTATAACCTTCCCGTTGAATGTGGCTATCTATTACAAAAAGATTGTTTCAAATCGGACTGATAATTCCCGAGATTAACTCGAATTTTAAAATTTGTAATTAACTAGCTGTGCCCCGCGGTTTCACCCGCAGCGCCCCCGTTCCCGTGGGAATTTTGAGATTTTTATTCCTTAATTTCCTTGTATTAAAACCTTGTCCTGACAATAAGGAACACATTAAAAGAAGAATCATCCAATTTGGTGCAGTCGTTCTGAAGTTATGCGCTTAGCAACAGATTCAGCGATTCATTTTTATATTATAGATAATTAATTATATTTACCTGAAATTCAGCTCCAACTCTTGGTAAGACTTCTCCAATAATTTCGGTTTCAGACGCATACAAATCAAACTGGAACAAGATTTTCAAAATTATTTTATTTTGGGTGCTAATTAAACAGGCTTCTTTTTAATATCATATTTCGCCCCCAAAAATGTATGTTGCCTTCTAAATTACTAAGTCAGCCACAATTAACGAGCATCTAAATAATACTATCTTAGCCACTAGAAGTAGTGGCCGAGTTAGTCATTTTGTGGCTAGACTTATAATTTCCCTTTTATTTTTACTGCATCGTTTTTAATGTATACTACACGTACTCGTACGTAAGCGTGTAATTTACAAAAAATCTAGAATAAAAGAAGCCTAAGTTACTCCTCATTACATCAGCTATCTGCCAGTAAAAGTCCCATCAAAATCGGTCCAGTCTTTTCAAAGATTAGTAGGAACAGACGGACAGACAAAATTTTAAAAAATGTTACTTTATGTCTTAATTACATCAGCTATCAGCCAGTAGAAGTCCCATCAAAATCGGTTCAGCCATTTCAGAGATTAGTAGGAACAGACAGTCAGACAGTTTACAAAAAAAATTACTTTATGTACCGTATATAATAAACTAGTCGCGCCAAACGGTTTCACCCGCGTTGTACCAGTTCCCGCAGGAATTTCGGGATAAAAAGCAGCCTATGTCCTTTCTCAGGCTCTGGACTAACTGTGTACCAAATTTCATTCAAATCGGTTCAGTAGTTATAGCGTGAGAGGGTGACAGACAGACAGAGTTACTTTAGCATTTATAATATTAGTTAGGATAGACCGACTCATTATTATGTTCATTCATTCCTTCCTTCTCATTCACTCGTTCACTCACTGTTTGTGCTCCTTCTCCTTGTCCAGCAGTATCCTCAGTTCCCGCAGTTCCAGCAGGAACTCCCGGTCCATCTCGGTGTCGTAGTACTCGGGGCCCGTGCACGAATAGGTCCACGAGCACATGATGGCCTGCGGGAAAACGGTCGGTTGGGAAAAACGGTTTCTTTAGAAAAAAACGGTTTAAAACGGATTTTGAAGAAAAAGTAGATTGTACGTATTGGAATATTATATAACAGATTTCCTTAGTTTTACTCGCGTTATGCCCGTTCCCGTAGGAATTTCGGGATGAAAAACCACTACATAGTATAAAACAAAGTCGCTTTCCGCTGTCTGTCCCTATGTATGCTTAGATCTTTAAAACTTCGCAACGGATTTTGACGCGGTATTCTTCAATAGATAGAGTGATTCAAGAGGAAGGTTTATATGTATAAAAATTCCCGAAATTCCCACGGGAACGGGCACAACGCGGGTAAACGCGGGGCGCTGCTAGTTTCTAATAGTTTGTTCACCTGAGCACAGTGGTAGAAATCGTTGAAAGATAGATACTGAAGCTTCCTCTTAGCTGTTTCGAACCGCATACAAGCTATGAACACGACTGCGCCGTACTTTCTGAAACGCAAATAAAATATACAGATGTAGTGAATAATCCTTTCTTTTCGTATTTTCTCGGAAATGTTCGTTTTTGTCTTACTACTTCACTCGCACTCAGTACCCACCGAGACAACGTCAAACGGGCAGTTTGACATTTGACATTGATAATTAAAGTATGCGATTTATTTGATACCTACACGTAATTTAATAATACAGTAATTCATAGACACATCGGCACCATTCGGGTGTTATCGTTGTTCCGAGTTTTGCCGATAGGAAAGGATTATTCACTATATCTGTAGTTATTATGCTATCCTTCTAATATTATAAATGCTAAAGTTTGTCAGGATGTATGTTTGTTACTCTTTCACGCAAAAAATTCTGGACGGATCACTCTATCTATTAAAAAAACCGCATCAAAATCTGTTGCGTAGTTTTAAAGATTTAAGCATACAAATTTTACCTCTCTATATTATTAGTATAGATTTATCCCGATTTTCCTACAGGAACCACATCATTACTCACTTGGCCAGCGGTTCTGATAGCAGGAAGGTGGCTCGTATGTTGTTCACAACGTTCCCAGGCATTTCTTCCACAGCTTTGAAGACGCGCCGTACGTTATCGAACTGACGCCGGCAGCAGCGCAGCGGAGCACCCGACCGCTCCGACACCTGAGGACAAGCTCGAGCTCATTGCGATTGTTAAGCAACGTGCAGCTCGACCCCTACTTGGATGGGTGGCCGATAGTGGCATTTCTATCTGAGCGCTACCGTGACGAGGAGGGCACGTTAAATTGTCGGGCCCGGTTGTTGAAATCGTGCGTTAAGCCCCGTTCCCGTGGAAATTTTGAGATTTTTATTCCCTATAAACCTCACGGAGCCCGAGACCTTTCCAACGAATGCAAAACCGTGGAAATCGGTTCGTGCGTTCTGGAGTTATAGCGTCAGGAAGGAAAACCCGACTTATTTTTCTAAAGAAGATAGTATAGATGAGATAAAAACATATTATCCTGCTATCCTCTAGGAAACACTATATACGTACCTCGTCCAAATCCTTCCTGTGTCTGGAAGACAACTTTCTGCCGAGCAGTTCTCTAATCACAGCATCATCCAATTCATAGTACCTAAAAAAAGTATTTTAATATAAAGATTAACAGCCTTCATAAACGATATACAGGGTGAGCAATCCAAATGGGTCAGTATGGCGGTTTTGGAAACCATAACAGATAGCGAAATCTTCGTCATGGTTCCTAAGCCAAGATTTCGCTATATGTTATGGTTTCCAAAACCGCCATACTGACCCAGTTGGATTGCTCACCCTGTATAACTTACATAAGGTTAAGTGTTTTGTCTCTTTTGCTCGTGGGAAAATTGCGTATGTCAGAAAGTGACAAACCATTTCATAGCTAACAGCCTCCGTGGTCTTGTGGTTTGAGCGCTCGACTCACGATCCGGAGGTTGCGCGTGCGATTCCCGGTGGGGACAATATCTCACAAAAATCTCTTTGTGAGACTGCCCTCAGTTTGGTTAGGGCATTGCACGCTGAATCACCTGATTGCCCAAAAAGTAAGACGATTCCGTGCTTCGGAGGGCACGTTAAGCCGTCGGTCCCGGTTACTCTCTACGGATAGTAGTCGTTACATGAGCCATGTCGGAGGCCTTTGGCGGCTCAATAACTCTGAAACCAGGATTGGTCAGGTTGACCATCCACTCGATGAAGAAGAAGCTAAAATTTTCTTAATACATGTTTATTACTAAAGCCCATATAGTTATCTTACTTCTCAATCAACATGTGTTTAGTTGGCTCGTCAATTTGGAATATCATCTGTTCTGAAAGCTTCGAAGGAACGGTTAGAAGACGCTCCAGGAGAGCGAAGGTCCTGAAAGAAAACAGTAAAAAGTATAAGCCTGTAATGTCCCTCTGATGGGCAAAGGCCTCTCATCTCACTGAAGATAAAGTATTTGTGTATGTATAAGTAAGTAGTAGTACCAGTGAGTTAGATTCCGTAACACAAGCTTAGAGCTTACTTTGGGTCTAATTAACGGTGTGGGAATTTGTCTGGGTACCTATATTATTATTACTAGCAGCGCCCCGCGGTTTTACCCACGTCGTGCACGTTTCCGTGGGAAATTCGGGAATTTTTATACATATAAACCTTCCTCTTGAATCACTCTATCTATATAAAAAAAACCGCATCAAAATCCGTTGCGTAGTTTTAAAGATCTAAGCATACATAGGGACAGACAGCGGAAAGCGACTTTGTTTTATACTATGTAGTGATAGTGATTATAATATAGAATTGTTTCTACCTATAATGATCCAAAACATCGCTTGCTATTAAGTCCACCGGAGCAACAGTCTGTTTACCGATACTCCTCTGATGTAATGTGGAGACCGCTTCGCTGGCTGCAAAATACATCAAAAATCATCATCAAAGTAAACTCGAGTAGGTCGTAGGTCAGTGGCCAGCCCTGGTGTCGGAGTCGTTAGACCGGCTAAAGGAAGACATGGTCTGGTCTGACGATTGTTGCCGAGCTGCATGATGCTTCAGTAGCCGCGTACCCACCTAGCGCACAGGCTCGCGAGCCTCATTAGTTTTGTTAAATTTTCACGAGGCCGCCTCGCGAGGCAGGCTGAGCCATCATAAGTCGTGTATATTCAGCTGCAGCTATTTTCCTAGCTTCGCGCGCGAGCCAAAACATAACCGTACCCACCTAGCGCACAGGCTCGCGAGCCATGGCTCGCGAGCCAAATGCTCGGCTGGCGTGGACGTGCCTCGGGCTGCCTCGGGCGCGCGTTTGCTCGGCTGAGCACGGCTCGGCCCCGAGCGACAACAGATGGCTCGGGGTAACGGTAAACTTGACGCGCTCAAAGGTGCCTCGGTGAGCGCTGTGTGTTAATATATACACGACTTATGATGGCGGCTCGCGAGCCATGGCTCGCGAGCCTGTGCGCTAGGTGGGTACGCGGCTAGTGAGGTATATTTGATCTTTTAGGAATTATACCTTTACACTTTATTTTTAGCCTTGTTTTAATTTATAAATGACGTAACTAGTAAATATATTAAGGAAAGCAAAGTTTAGATTGAATATACTAATGTTTTATACAAAACGATATCACAGAGCGATAAAAATACGGATATTTAACTATAAAGTACTTACATGAACAACCTTCGATCCACAATTGATATATTTCGGGGTCTATCAATGTAAAATTACTGACGAATACATCAACTTCTGTATACATTGTATTTGTATTTTATATATTTAACAAAAGTTAAAAAAGTAATGCGAATAATCTATATATTTACAAAAAAAATCGCGAATGAAATGTTTATTTTGGTTGGTAGAATTTTGCACAATTTATCTTGTGTTGCCAGATACCTGACTGAATTTTCTTATAAAATGAGTGGTTGCATCCACCAACAAATTGTTTGTTAAAAAAAAATTAAACAAATCACATATTTTAATAATCATATAAAAAAATAATAAGCATCAAAAATAGATGCATTTTGTAATGCTTTAGTATAAATATAGAGATCAATATTAATCGTAATTGAGAAATTACTACCAAAACAATTACTATTTTTAGTTATGTTATGCCTAATTATCATTTGACATTTATCACTAGTGTTGCTAGAATGTAATAAATATTTAAAAATCGAGTACATTTTTAATCGATTCTTTGTATCGAAGTGAATTTAGTTAAAAGTCAGATCCATGATTAAAAACCGTTCTGTTTTCTGGTTTTTTCTTTTGTATAGTCTCTTTTAATATTATTTTTAAATTGATATTTATAACAATCTGAGCTATATTAATATTTTGTTTAATAAGTATATTGCCCATTTTATGCATTATCTAATTGTAGAAGATAAATCTTTGCTAATTATTTTATAAAAGAATATATTTTGAAAAGAGTAATAAAAATTGCAAAATGGAACGTATGTCAAATTGATTTTTTTTCAAGGCTTGTATTTTTTGGACACGAAAAAAATCTATTCTTCTCAACATAAAGTTGTTTAGTTAATAATTCAACTGTAAGTACACTTTAATTATATTAAGTACTGAACAAACATGACCCTAAGTTATTTAATTCCGTCCAAAAGTATAAAAAGTTATCATTTTTATCAAAAAAACATGTTCATGTTTTGTTAGTGCGATTGTTTTTTTGTCACTAAAAATAGATTAAGACGTCTTATCTCGAATTCATTTGTGAAGATATTACAGCTTGCTTAACGTATATGTTGTTGATGTCGGGATAACATATATTTATTGTGTTTAAAGTGATAAATACAGCAAAAATAGGAATCTAATTTTGTCCGACTTTGTAAAAAGCGAGTTAATATTTTGACGTGAGTAGCAAACATGTTGGTTATTGGTCATCGGCGTTATGCGTATCATTTTTGATGACTCTAAACCAAAAGATAGGTGTTAAAAACGTTAAAAACCCTTAAAATCGTACAGAAAACCTTATATTACCTCCAAAATAACTACCTGCCTTGCAATACCTACATAACCATCTATACATCTTCCCTCTCTTTCTAACCCAACGAGTTTTACTAAAGTTAGAATGAGAGATTACACAGCCTCCTAAATTACGATTCTGAAGGATTTTTGTACAAAAAAAGGATCGTTTTTATAGATTTCTTTGAGTCGGCCATTTGAGAGTTAACTTACAATACGTATCTACTTTTATATCTTTTTTATGATTGTACGTCTACCGCTCTTGTGCCGACAGTTGTTGATGTTATGAACCGACTTGCAAAGAAAGAGGTTCGCATATTGACGCGGTTATTTAGAGCTGTAATTCGTTTTTTTCGGCGACTATTATTACTTTAGGTAATAGGATTGAAAGATTCTTTGTTTCTGATTGGATTTCAGGCGGTTTTTTTAGGCGGGTCGGCGGCGACAAAACCGCCTATAATCCAATACTCAACAATTTTGAGTAGGTAGGTTCCCTAATAAAATAGGTAGGTATCTCAAAAGATTAGTTTTTTTATGCATGGAGATACCTAAGTTAATAATAAATAGTAAACTAGCACAAAACTAATATATATTACATAATTATTATTACCATACTTAATAAGTTTTTACCCATTGCGAAATTCTGGAAACACCAGAAAGAATTTTTGCCTGTAATGTCCCACTGGGGAAAGCCTCTCATCACTGAAGATATCAGTACAGTCAGTGTTTTCAAACCTGAGCTATGACTATGTTTGAAAAGTATATTAGAAATATGTTTATCACTGATAATATCTATCTATACTGTATATTATAAAACAAAGTCTATAAAAGCTGTCTGTCTGTATGTAATTGATTCTCTCAAAAACTACTAAATTTTCATGACATTTTCACCGACATTCAAGAAGTAGGTTTATGTCTACTTTTCATGCCAATATTGTCACAGGATATAACCGCATGGCACTATGTAGTCTACTAATGACATAAAGAGGTAAAATTTGTTAGTTTGTTCAGCTAATTTCGGGAATTACCAGCTAAATACTGCGACAGGAAAAGTTTGAAGGCCACTTCTTCTTCTTCATCGAGTGGATGGTCAACCTGACCAATCCTGGTGTCAGAGTTATTGAGCCGCCAAAGGCCTCTGACATGGCTCATGTAACGACTACTATCCGTAGAAAGTAACCGGGACCAACGGCTTAACGTGCCCTCCGAAGCACGGAATCATCTTACTTTTCGAAGGCCACTGACACTATAAGATGAAGTCCGATTTCAATAATTCTCATTGTAATAGATAGCCACATTCAACAGGGAGATTATAGGTTATTTGTCATCCCTAAATTCCTTCGGGAACAGGCACACCGCGGGCGAAAAAAACGTGCTTCCTATTCCAAGTGATACGTATAGCACCATACATTCAAGATTTTTAACAAAGTATAATTAATACATTAGAAACCTGCATTTCAGCTCAGAATGTCATCGGTGGAGCCCGAGGAGCCTGTAGATGTGAACACCGAGGACCTGTCCCTCGCAGGCCACAGCGATGACAGCATGGATGCCAGGATGTTTGCTAGCGTTTGGGTTAAGGTACTATTAGTTTTTTATATTATTCTGTTATGTTGTATATACTAATATTATAAAGCTGCAGAGTTTGTTTGTTTGAATATAATCATAATATGAGTACTACTAAGGTAATAATTATTATTATTTATTTATATACTAGCATTGTTATTTTTGGAGTCGGTGCCAGCCAAGTAAGAACATATATTCAAAAATTGTTATGGCTCCACTATAACGTCGCCTATATTCGCATCGTAGCGTCGTAGCACACTCCCTCCTCCGCGTCGTAGCACACTCCATCCTTCGCGTCGTAGCACAGACCCTCCTCCGCGTCGTAGCACACTCCCACCTCCGCGTCGTAGCACACTCCCTCCTCCGCGTCGTAGCACACTCCCACCTCCGCGTCGTAGCACACTCCCATCTCCGCGTCGTAGCACACTCTCCTCCGCGTCGTAGCACACGCCCACCTCCGCGTCGTAGCACACTCCCACCTCCGCGTCGTAGCACACTCCCTCCTCCGCGTCGTAGCACACTCCCTCCTCCGCGTCGTAGCACACTCCCACCTCCGCATCGTAGCACACTCACACCTCCGCATCCCACCTCCGCATCCCACCTCCGCATCCCACCTCCGCATCCCACCTCCGCATCCCACCTCCGCATCCCACCTCCGCATCCCACCTCCGCATCCCACCTCCGCATCCCACCTCCGCATCCCACCTCCGCATCCCACCTCCGCATCCCACCTCCGCATCCCACCTCCGCATCCCACCTCCGCATCCCACCTCCGCATCCCACCTCCGCATCCCACCTCCGCATCCCACCTCCGCATCCCACCTCCGCATCCCACCTCCGCATCCCACCTCCGCATCCCACCTCCGCATCCCACCTCCGCATCGTAGCTCACTTTAACTTATTTGTTTGTTTGAACGCGCTAATCTCAGGAACAACTGGCCCGTTTTGAGAATTATTTTTCTAATGGATAGCCACATTCAACGGGAAGGATAGGCTATTTTTCATCCCTAAATTCCTACGGGAACGGGCACAACAAACAGCGGGGCGCTGCTAGTATTTAATATGCATTGTTGATAACTCCAGGTGGAAGTGACGGACGAGGATCAAGAACAGTCTGACGAGCCCGAACACGCGCTCCGTCCCTCCACGCTGCTGCAGCGAGACCGGGAGAGGGAGAAAGAGACCTTGGAGGATGAGGAGGAGGATGACGGGTGAGCACCAACACCTGTTACTTAGTTGGACTATGTATTAATAAGATAGAGATCAAGAGAGAGAGAGAGAGACAGCGAGAGAGAGAGAGGCGGATGTGTCCTGGGTGAGGGACTTGCACATGTTCACACATGACACATACGCCCGACCCAGGAATTGAAACTGGACCTCAGTCTTGGCAGGCGAGTGCTCATACCACTAGACCACCGATTACAACATGTTTCCTACTAACATGGCTCGTGTTTGAGATCACCAACCTGCATTAGGCAAGCGTGGTGATTACGACATCCTCCTCACTGTACTGATATCTAGTGAGATGAGAGGCCTTTGACCAGCTGTGGGGCATTACAGGCTAGTACTTTACTTTTAAACTATATTTAAAACTAGCAGTGCCCCGCGGTTTTACCCGCCTTGTACCCGTTTCCGTGGGAATTTCAGGATGAAAAGTAGCCTATATAATCTTCCCGCTGAATGTGGCTATCTATTAAGAAAAATATTTTTTTAAATCGGACCAGTTCCTGAGATTAGCGCGTTCAAACAAACAAACTCTTAAGCCCGGTTTCCACCGCAAGCGGAGCGGGCTCATTAATGACTCCGTTTGGCAGCCATTACGTGTTTTTGATAACTGAGGTGTTATCTATACTTCTATACTAATATTATAAAGCTGAAGAGTTTGTTTTGTTTGTTTGTTTGTTTGTTTTGTTTGTTTGTTTGTTTAAACGCGCTAATCTCAGAAACTACTGAACCGATTTGAAAAATTCTTTTTGTAATGGATAGCCACATTCAACGGGAAGGTTATAGGCTACTTTTCATTCCGAAATTCCCACGGGAAAGGGAACAACGCGGGTAATACCGCGGGGCGCTGCTAGTGCGTCTATACAAGTAACGCAATGGTAAATAATGGAGTCATTAATGAGCCCGCTCCGCTTGCGGTGGAAACCGGGCTTTACCTTTATAATATTAGTATAGATATGTTACTCTTTTCACAGCGAGCCAAGACCGAAACGCACCAAGCGGAAGCGAGAGCCGCCTAAAAAGCGTCTGAAATGCGAGTCTTGTGACTACGCCACCGTCTACAAGAACTGCTTGGAACTGCATGTCATGAGCCACACCAACGAGAAGCCCTACGCCTGTAACTACTGCGAGTACACTACGCGATACCCCACATCCCTGTCAAGACACGTGGCGATACAACACGAGTGCAAAAAAGATGACTTAAACACTATGCCCCTGTTACAATGCACAGAATGTCCTTATACAACCCACTTTAAATGGAATCTTAACGCCCACAAGCGAAAACACAGCTTAGAAAAGAAATACAAGTGCGATTACTGCGAATATACGACAGCTTATAAACATAACCATTTAAAACACAGTAAAGTTCATAATAAGTTAGAGTTTACTTACCAATGTGATAAGTGTCCATTTGTCACTAAATTTGAAGGACATATCACTAGACACTTGGCTAAAATACATAATGAAGTGTCCGATAGAGCTAATAGATGTGATAAATGCCCTTTTTCTACTAAGAGTAAGTGGAGATTGAACATACATAAGAAGAGAAGTCATCAGGAGAAGCTATTGAAATGTATGGTCTGTGACTTTGACACTTTCTTCATGTGCGAGTTCAAAGATCACAAGAGAAACCACGTAGACCTATATAGAAACGGCAGATTTCTAGACAAGTTCAAAAACGAAAGCTTGCTCGATGGTATACCTAGGAGTTTTGAAAATAAGGTGATCGATCAACCGTTGGTGCCTGAAATGGATTATCAAAATCAGACCCAGCACGAACGGGACAATCATTACTTATTGGACCCTAATTGTGAAATTGAATGGTCTACCATCCAAGTGAATGAGTCCGCAGACCAGGATCGACCGTTCCAGTGTACCATGTGTATTTATACGGCTAAGTTCAAAGCATCAGTGCAGAGACATTTCCAACGTCACCATACCAGTCACAACCGTCCGTACAAGTGTGTCAACTGTGATTTTTGTACTAAAACTAAAGATCAAATAGCTTTACATAACAAACGATCGAAATCTGACGAAGTGTTAACGTGTAACCAATGTGATTTCGCTACAAATTTCAAGTGCAAGTTCATCATGCATCAACGTTCACATTATCCGTACAAGTGTACCGCCTGCGATTATACTTGTAAGCAGAAATATGAGATTCAGAAGCATTTCGCTACTATACACTTGGGCAACGGCTTGCAGTGTCAATATTGTGACTTTAAAGCTACTAGGAAGGAAAGCTTGTTGTCCCATGAAGCTATACATACTGGTAATAAGCCCTTTAAGTGTGAAGATTGTGACTATAAGTCTGTTAGGAGATCTTTGTTAGACAATCATATTAGAAGGAATCATGTGAACAAGTCAGAAGTAACTATTATTGATGATAAAAAGATACAATCATTAAAAGTGGCTCAGCAAGCTGTGAAAGAAACGGACTTTGCCGAGTTTGCGAATCCTAATGCCGTGAATGGTAATCCTTTTTGAAGTTTAAATGTGAAAATGAACTGTTTTATAATCTTCTTCTTCACCGAGTGGACGGTCACCCTGACCAATCCTGGTGTCAGAGTTATTGAGCCGCCAAAGGCCTCTGACATGGCTCATGTAACGACTACTATCCGGAGAAAGTAACCGGGACCGACGGTATAACGTGCCCTCCGAAGCACGAAATCATCTTACTTTTTTAGACAATCAGGTGATTCACCCTGCAATGCCCTAACCAAACTGAGGACAGTCTCACAAAAATATTTTTGTGAGATATCCCCACCGGGGATCGAACCCGGAACCTCCGGATCGTGAGCCGAGCGCTCAAACCACTAGACCACGGAGGCTGTTAATAGAAAAATTATTTCTTTGGTTTATTAAGAATTTTGCGATAAAAAAAGCCTATTTTTATCTAAAAATTTCATCTATTCTCTGTAGTGCTCGTGGTGTAGTTTGACTAAGCGATGTTAGTTCATTGCGATTGTTAAGCAACGTGCAGCTCGACCCCTACTTGGATGGGTGGCCGATAGTGGTATTCTATCTGAGCGATACCGTGACGAGGAGGGCACGTTAAATTGTCGGTCCCGGTTGTTTCACTCGTCGGACCATGTCTTCCTTTAGCCGGTCTAACAACTCCGACAGCAAGGTTGGACACTGACCTATACGAACTAACTTATCAAAAATAGATGAAAATGGAACTGACAGTGGCTTTCGCATTAAACTTCAAAATTTGTCAAATACGATACTTAACTATACTACTAATAAAGTATATATTATGTAAACTAGCCGCGCCCCGCGGTTTTACCCGCGTTGTGCCCGTTCCCGCTGGAATTTCGGGATGAAAAATAGCCTATAAACTTCCCGTTGAATGTGGCTATCTATTACAAAAAGAATTATTCCAATCGGATTGGTAGCTTGAGAGATAATTGTACCGTATTTGTCTGCCATTATATACACTCACGGTTAATTAGACCCAAAGTAAGCTCTAAGCTTGTGTTATAGAATCTAACTCACTGATACTACTACATATACATACACAAATACTTTATAACAATATATAATTGACACCCAGACGTCGTCAACAACTATGTCTCACATATTGTTACTCCGTTGAATCGAGCCCGCAACCCCCGACACAGTAAGCGCTCTCACTGCCACTGTGACAACGGGCTCGACTATTATATAATGTTACCATGTTTCAAATTTTACTGTAAATATTGTTAGCTTGGTATAAATTGTATATAGTAACTACTTTATTCTGCGGGATAACTGTTGTGGCGCCTTGTAAATAATACGATAGCATATATACCACTAGCAGCGCCCCGCGGTGATACCCGCATTTTACCCGTTCCCGCGAAATTTTCGGGGTAAAATGTATCCCATGTGTTATTCTGATGTATAATCAATATTACTGTAAAGTGTCATCCAAATCCATTCAGTAGTTTTTGCGTGAAAGAGCAACAAACATACATTACATACAGTTTGCAGTTTTGGAACGAAGTTCCTTATCGCGCGTTGCGAAAGGGGGCTAGACGGAAAAAATTAAGACGAAAAGTTGTAACGACACTTTTTGCGTTAGAGAGAGACAGACAGAGAATGTTTCTCTGTCTCTCTCTCTCTCTCTTATAGAAAGCAAGCAAGAAAGCAAGATATATTCGTTTCGTCTTTCTTTTTCGCATTGAACAGTGTGGTGTCGCGACGATTATTTTTGTTGATAATAAATAAACTTCGTTCCATCCGGGTGTCCCTTGACACCTGTCAAGTTTTTTTATTTCTAAATCGGTGACATGGTTGGTAAGAAAAGATCTTTCTGTTTAAAAGCCTACTGATATTATAAGTGCGAAAGTTTGTGAGGATGGAGGTATGTATGTTTGTTACTCTTTCACGTAAAAACTACTGAACGGATTTGGACGAAACTGTACAGTAATGTAGGTTATACATCAGAATAACACATGGGATACATTTTATCCCGAAATTCCCCCGGGAACGGGTACAACGCGGGGGCGGCTAGTACTTGTATACAGACAAAGGGTACTATGAATTTTTTTATGATTTAATTTGAGTTCGTCTCTCCTATATGAACTAGTAATTCAATTTTTTTATTGATAGTGTTAAATATTATTTAAAGAAAATATCAGTCGAAGTCAATTTTCCTTTACTTATACTTAACTAGCAGCGTCCCGCGGTTTTACCCGCGTTGTGCCCGTTCCCGTGGGAATTTCAGGAATGTTAATTCATATAAACCTTCCTCTTGAATCACTCTATCTATTTAAAAAACTATCAAAATCCGTTGCGTAGTTTTAAAGATCTATGCATACATAGGGACAGACAGCGGAAAGCGACCTTGTTTTATTAAATACTATGAAGTGATTTTCATACATCGAGTGTACAAATGAGTGAAATTTATTTTAGCAAAATATGTATAGTCTGGGCTCGAATGAGTTCTTATTTTTAAATCTTACTTTAAACGTAATTTCACTGACCATTGTCAATGTTAAGCTACGTGCAGCTCGGACACTACTAGGATGGGTGGCCGTAACATCTTAAAGATACCGTCGCACGTAGTATAGTCAGTCGCGGTTGCTTCAATCGTTAGACCGTGTCGGCGGTCTTTAGGCGGTCTAAACTCGACACCAGGGTTGGCCACTGACCTACTAAGTTTGATTGTTTGTTATGCCTATAAATAGTGCCCAGAACACACATAGGTATTCCTATTGTATAGCCTACTACTGTAATTTAGTCAAAAGTTTGGTAGGTATTTGTCGTATTTTAATTAAATAAATGTATTTTGTAAATATATCAGAAATAAAGATTTTTCTGGCTCATACTTACTCTTTTATTGCCGTTATCCTGCAGGAAATACCTTTTTATCCCGTGGGACTAGAGATCAACAATGGGACCTTATTAACCATACTAGCCGCGTCCGCGGTTCTACCCGCGTTGTACCCATTCCCGTGGGAATTTCAGGATGAAAAGTAGCCTATAACCTTCCCTTTGAATGTGGCTTTTCATTACAAAAAGATTTTTTCAAATCGGACGAGCTTTATAATATTACGTTTATCCTCTTAGGGACTACCACTTGGCACTACTAGTAGAGTGAAGGGAAATTTTACTCTCCCGTGCCACTACTATTCTTATTGGCTAATTAAACGCATGTTAAAAAATCTCCCGTGGATTACCTCATTACCAATTGCACTACTATAAGTGGCAAGATAAACAAAAAATGTAATTGTTCCAAACATTTATTTATTAATTGAGGATATTCCCCCGTAATGTTAACCGATAACTATGGGACTAGTAAAAAAAAAATTACCCTAACCTACCGAATAGTAAGAAAATTGTTTTTACGTAACTGGTTACAAATCAGTATTTTTTTACTATTCGGTAGGTTACGGTTATTTTTTTTGGGTCCGTTAGAACCATTTTTAACTGGGGTGAATAAAGTTAAAAAAGATTGAATAGCCTTATAGATAGCCCACTCGTGCCATGGGAAATTTACTTTCCCGTAAAACTACTGGCAACAGTGTAGTGTCAGTGGAAATGTTCGTTTACCCGTAGCACTATCAGTAGTGGCACGGGAGAGTAAAATTTCCCTTCACTCTACTAGTAGTGCCAAGCGGTAGTCCCTAAGAGAATAAACCTAATATTAGTAGTTTTCGCAATTAACACATAACTAGTAACTTACACGGGTTTATTCGATGTAAAACAGTTTATAAAGCAAGAAAACCACTTACTTCTTATTTCCCGACGATAAGAGTGTCTTGTGCCTCTCGCGGTCGCAGGTAGACTGAAGCATAGAGTAACTTATATATACAGGAAACTGAAGACATTGGAGTTACGAGACGAAAGGGTAGGCGGAACTGTTGGAAGTACCCTCACATGACCAATGTTAGAATTTGACATTTGATTGACATAACACTGACAGTATTAGGTATGGGCGTTATTTCACGTCACTAGTTACAATAACTAGTTATGGGGCATGTAACCGAATAACTAGTTTCGAGTCACACATAAACATGTTATTTTAGTAACCAGTTACATTATCGATGCAGTGATCGAATGAAAAGCGAGACACGAAACAAAACTAGTTGCGAGCGTATGTCGTCTCTTTCGCGCGTAATAGTTACTGTTACTGCTCTGTGCCTACTTCTTTGTAGGTACTGACCGGCAAAGCGAGCCGAGACTTCCCGAAATCACGAGTGATGACACGATGAAATTCTAACATGCACACACCAAGTCGCCAACTACCAAAATGATGCGTATAATTTTCATACGTATTACTTAGGACTTATTACTTATTTCACTTAAGTGAAATACTGGGCCTTCGTCGTCCAGCTCAGATACACTATAACGTTAATGATGTAACTGCTTATGGTAGCTACACTAGCTACAAAAACTAATTCGTTCAAAAAACCTGAAGCTTGTGACAGTAACGATTACGTAGGTAACCAGTTATATTTTCGTTTCGCAAAAACTTCAGTAACACCATGTTGAATCACTGAATAGAATTTGACAAATAACTAGTTATTAGTTATAACTAGTTTTCAAAACAGGTTACGCCTTCACAATAACTAGTTACGTTACGTTTCGCAAAAATCACGTAACGACCCATACCTAGACAGTATCTTTGACAGTAGACTAACATAACACTGACAGTACCCTGCAGTTAATCTTTTGGATACATCGCTAAAGGCAAATAAATGGATTTGGATGAAACTTTACAGTAATATAGTGCTAAAAATCAAATGGGATACATTTTATCCAAAACTAGCAGCGCCCCGCGGTTTTACCCGCGTTGTACCCGTTCCCGTGGGAGTTTCGAGATGAAAAATAGCCTATGTTACTCGTGGATAATGTAGCTTTCGAATGGTGAAAGAATTTTTAAAAACGGTCCAGTAGTTTTTGAGCCTATTCATTACAAACAAACAAAGTTTTCCTCTTTATAATATTAGTGTAGATCTTAGGTGTAGATAGTGTAATGTAGACTAGCTGTCCCGCGCGTTGGTTCCCAAGCGATCCCAATAGATGGCGCTAGCGTGAAAATTTTTACACAGATTTAGTGGAGTCGCGCCAATACATTTAATATAAGCAGGTATAATTCCCCGGTCGAAGATCCAGAGGCAGACCCAAGACAAGGTGGACGGATGTAGTGTCCAAGGATATGGCTGAGTGCAACATTTCCGATGACGACGTCAACGAAAGAGCGAAGTGGAGGAGAAAGATAAGGAAGGCTGACCCCACCACCGTGTGGGACACATAGCCAGGAAGAGAGAGAGAGAGAGCAGGTATAATTCTTCCTGTTAATATAATTAGTATAGACAAAGATTCCCGCGGGTACAACGCGGGTAAGCCCGAAGAGTTACCGTTCCCGCGATAATTTCTGAAAATAAATGGCTTAATACCTTTTAGCCATTTATTAAGTAGGTAAGTCCTCCTCACTGTACTGATATCTTCAGTGAGATGAGAGGCCTTTGACCAGCAGTGGGACGTTATAGGCTAATGCTAAGGGTAAGTAAATAAAAAACCAAGTAAAGGACCAAATACCTTTTATTATCATTATTGTGCTTCGAAAATATAAAAAGAAATCGCAAACGAAGCCGAGCGTGCCGCGGCTTATTAACATCGACTGTGACGGAACGGCGGCTTGTGACCAAAAATAATTTAGACACAAAAGGATTTTTGCCAAAAATAATTTTGAAAAAAAAAATTGTGACAAAAAAATATTTGACCAAAAATAATTTTGATTTTTGACACAAAAATATTTGTAACAAAAAAATGTGACCAAGATTGTCAAAGATTTATTTTGACAAAAAAACTGTGACTGAACCGTTAATTCTCAGAGGAATAAATGAACAATAGAAACACTATTTACACTATTTTTGTAGTACATATAACTTCAATTGTATCCAAAATATTCACTGTGACTAAATAATTCTGTGACCATTGTAATTATAACATCAATCCTCCTCACTGTACTGACATCTTCAGTGATAAGAGGCCTTTGCCCAGTGTGAGGTTACTTAATATATTATAGTCATGACCACAAATCGCTCGTACCGCACAGACCAACACGCCTTAAACTCAACATATATGTATCATACAAAATTATAATATTAAATATGTTTTATTTAAAACAATACCTTCACGATCCGTATTTTAATTTTTAATAATAATTTACTAAACGACGGAAGCGGCAGACTAGATAAAATTATGGTGTAGTGACGACGGTGGCGAGACAAGCCGTTGGCGGGATAAGCCGTTGGCGAGACAAGCCGTTGGCCGTTAAAGTCGTTTTCATTTTAATTGTACACCGAGTAGGAAAGTTGATGTAATAGTATGTTGGAACTATCAAGACGCTTCATTCTGGACTTTTTAGACAGAGAATAGAAATTGGTGCTGTTCCGGCTTCACGTCACTTAAAACACCAATAAAAACGACTATAAATATTGTACTAGTGTTGTGCAAAACGACTTTCAAACGGCTACACCCGACATCGACTTCTCGACCAACGCCGCCACACACCGATCGCTCATAGCATTAATTTAAACATTCTCTTTAAAATACCACCGGATGTACTCGTACATATCTTCAAACCAGCTGTGTGTACTATAATGAACAATAATAATAAATCTTAACCTATTTTTCTAAACGTTACAATATGATAAAATTTTTATTTTATTCATTTTTTTTATTTAATTTATATCTAAGCAGCGAGACTAGAATTATATGGCATAATGTTTAAATGTATACATAATATCATATATTTTATACAATTTGTATTTTTAAAACAAGCGTCTTCTGTTTTTATACTTTAAAGTCGTTTTTACACAAAGTCTTTATTTGACTATTTATGTCATTGAGACTTTTGTAGGCTACTGCTTTCAAATTCCACAGTGAATTTTGGAAATATATAATGTACTATAAAGTATAAAAACACAATTTATTCAACCGATCAAAACAGTGCACCGACATCAAATTCTTACGAATATTATAATTTAAAAAACGTATTATTAACGACTTAAAATTTAATTTACGTTTTTCCCAAAATATATATACTTTATCGTAAATGTTAGTTACATAATTTCAAAAGGGCTACATACATACCTAAATATATATATATATTAGAAACAAAATAAAATGCTTTTCAGTGACAAGTACTTGGCGTAATTCTCAATATTATGAGAATTACTTGTTTATTTTGAAATTGAAAACAGATTTGGTAGTTTAACTTTTTTGGAAGACTTTATTTGACTATAAGTCAATTAACGACTTTATTTGACTATAAGTCAATTAAAGTCGTTTATTATGTCTTTTCATCTATATCCCACGTTTAAGATCATCTCTCACTGTACTGATATCTTCAGTGAGGACTTTGACCTGCAGTGTCATACTTATGTTGTAACTGCCCAAATCTAGATTCAGATTCAAAATAACGCAAAAAAACCTAGTTTTAAATAATAACATATATTTAATTACAATATATAAGTGTCATACATATAATAAACACTTTAAGACGTTAGATATTAAAATAGTATTTGTACATACATCATTTATTTGTAAGCTTACCTTTGTAAGGTGGGTAAGAAGTTTGCGTGAGAACGACGGAAAAAAACTATTTTTTTATTAGAATTACCACTTTTTAGCAAGCTGGTTAAGTGTTACCTTTTTGAGATCGGATAACAACCTAACCGTACTGGAGGCATGCTTGCTAATAGCAAAATGTTTCAAAGCGAGATATTTTGTATGTTTAAAAGCATAACCTCTCTATTTGAAGTCGGTTTAATCACAATGGCAAAACTATGTAACCCGATTGTGCGTAGAAAAAGGGTATCTACCTAATAAGTTTCTAAAGTCTAAAGTCTTAGCAATCACGTTAAAAGACTTTAAAACGAAATAATTATAATCAACATACGATATATTATATTTTTAAAATATTTTTTGCACATTTTTCTACCAAATTCGATAGTACCCGCCATCACATCGCACGCAAACTCACTAACACACCTACACAAGGTTCATAATTCAAGTAATTATATTGATTAAGACAGATCTAGATGGCTGCCCGCGACGCGCGCTTTGGATACGTCAAACTGACACTTGACAACTGACAATGACAGATGTCATTTATAAAGTAGTTTGTTGAAAAATTGTACTTTAAACTCATGTTTAGGGACTGATACAATTTGAAGTCATTTTAGAGTGTAAAAGACTTATTTTCAGTAATTACACACCTGAATAAGGTAGATAATTACAACTTCTGTGTTGATTTGAAATGACAGCTGCCGTCGACTTTGATTTGACATTGATCATTACAACTTTAAATAGTCGATAAAAGTCGATCTAACTAAGTCAATAGCCAACAAAAGTCGGTATTAGAATAACAATTAAAACGGTATAAATTAGTGTAATGATCTGATATAATAGAGATTTTTAATTTGAACAATAGTCGATTTAAGTCGTTCAGAAAATGTCAATTATATCTAAAGTTGCCAAGTGACAGTTAAAGTCCATTTTAAAGTCGTTTGCCATTCCAAGCCGCGCATTTACTACAAAGAGAACAAGAGAGCAATTTTAACATAGTATTTTTTTTATACTAGAGTTAGCAGCGACCCGCGGTTTTTCTCGCATTGCGCCCGTTCCCTTGGGAATTTCGGGATGAAATAAACCTGTAACATTCCTGTTGAATGTGGCTTTCATATACAAAAAGAATTATCCAAATCGGACCATTAGTTCTAGAGACATGCACGTTCAAACAAACTCTTCAGCTTTATTATATTAGAATGTCATTCTACTAATATTTAACATTTAGTTTCTTGCTCATTTTCCAAAAACGCATGCTCATATTTTGATGATTTTTTGTACAATGATAGCTAACAATCGTGATCACCATATAGGGTACTTTCTATACCAAATTTCCCACGGGAAACGGTACAATACGGGTGTAACCGAGTGAAGTTACTAGCGTAAACATTATTTAGCACCAACATAAAAATAAACCCATAGTCATATTTACAGAGAAAGAGATGAAATTAAAATGATTTTTTTCTAAAAACATAAAATAAATAATAATTTTATTTTAATAATTAATATTATTGATAGTTTTATTATTTATTACAAACATTTATTAGCGATAATTCCGTCTACTGGCTCAAGGGTGCGTTTCCATCAGAGATATGCTATGCTACTTTATAGCATAGCAACGACCACTCTTTTATTTTTACAAGAGTTAATTCATTCATAACGAGTAGGTCAGCGGTCAACCCTGGTGTCTGAGTTGTTAGACCGGCTAAAGGAAGACATGGTCCGACGAGTGAAACAACCGGGACCGACTGCTTAACGTGCCCTCAGAAGCACAGTAGCGCTCAGATAGTAATGCCGGCCACCCATCGAAGTAGGGGTCGAGCTGCAAGTTGCTTAACAATCGCAATGAGCTAACATCGCTTAGTCAAACAATGCTACGAGTGCTACAACAAGTTAAAATGTGGACTAATGTGGTCGATTGTCTAGAAGAATATTCCTTTTGAAGAGGAAAAAGGTTAAGTGATTTCATTCCATTCTTACACCATCACTGTACCCTTTTCCTCGACGGAAGAAATTGACTTCGATTGGAGAATATGTAGTAATTGTTTGAATGTCAACTCTCGTAAGGTAAAATAGCATATAACATATCCACCACTCATATCAAACATAGCATAGCTACGTAGTACAGCAAAGCTTTGGTGAAAAACAACCCTAATATTAGAAACTAAACGCAGCTCGACTATTTTAGACAAAATAGGTTTTTATATACATTTAATTAAGCATTTAAATAATATATTGATAACAATATTATTTTTTAATTTATTACATTAGTGCTCGCTTGTGATTACGTGTACTCCTCGCTGTACTAACATCTTCAGTGAGAGGACTTTGATCTGCTGTGTCTTATAGGACGATACTTTACATTAGTGCTCGCTTGTGATTACGTGTACTCCTCGCTGTACTAACATCTTCAGTGAGAGGACTTTGATCTGCAGTGTCTTATAGGACGATACTTTACATTAGTGCTCGCTTGTGATTACGTGTACTCCTCGCTGTACTAACATCTTCAGTGAGAGGACTTTGATCTGCAGTGTCTTATAGGAGGATACTTTAAGAAAATTAATTTGAAAAAATAATATTATTATTCATATATTAATTACAATAAATAAAGATCCTAAATCAATGAGCAAGTCTTTTAAAATAACATTTTAATTTATTCTTTCTGTATTAATTAAGCGAGTATATTTTGAATTTTCATCGAGCATTTTTTAAAATGCGTTAAGACTTAAAACGAACAATATTCCAAGAAAAGTCGTTCTTTACCAACAATTTTGGAAAAGTTATCTTTTAATCTTCACAAAAAAGCTTCAAATAATCCAAAAAATACATTTAAAAGCCTAATTGTACATGGATAGTTTCAAAATTTGATATTTCATCACTAGTTCTCTCAACGCACGACTATCTTGCGCCGTTAGCTGTATTGAAATCGGCACAGCATTAGCAAGAAACATATTTTTTATTTTATAAAACGACTGACCGTATAGTCTTCGGTCCCATGTTCGATTCCCGAGTAGGAGCTGTAAAAAAACGGTACCGTTTAGTATCAAATAACTTGCCCGGAAAACGATGTTTTGCCATGTAAAAATTTAGGGGATGGACTACCCGTAACATTTAAGGGGATGAAAAATAGATGTCCGATTCTCAGACCTACCCGATATGATAAAATTACATGAGAATCGGTCAAGCCGTTTCGGAGGAGTTTAACTACAAACACTGTGACACGAGGATTATCTTCTTATATATAAAATTCTCGTGTCACAGTGTTCGTTCGCGTACTCCTCCGAAACGGCTTGACCGATTCTCATGAAATTTTGTGAGCATATTGAGTAGGTCTGAGAATCGGCCAACATCTATTTTTCATCCCGAAATTCTCGCGGGAACGGGTACAACGCAGGTGAAACCGCGAGGCGCGGCTAATAATAATGATGCTTACTCAGGTGTTGGTGAACCGGTAAGGCTTGCATATCATAATTAGTAAGTCCATTCTGAAAATTAATAAATATACGTTACATATACTCAAAGAAGCACGTCCGCTGTTTTCCCGCATTGTGCCCGTTCCCGTGGGAATTTCGGAATGAAAAATAGCCTATAACATTCCTGCTGAATGTGGCTATCTATTGCAAAAAGAATTATTCAAATCGGATTGTAAGTTTTTATTTTTATTGGAACGAAGTTCCTTATCGCGCGTTGCGAAAGGGGGCTAGACGGAAAAAGTTAAGACGAAAAGTTGTAACGACACTTTTTGCGTTAGAGAGACAGTCAGAGAAACATGCGCACGCCGTTAGAGAGAGACAGACAGAGACATGCGCACGCCGTTAGAGAGAGACAGACAGAGAAACATGCGCGCGCCGTTAGAGAGAGACAGACATACTCTTATATTTCTATTTGAGAGAGAGAGAGAGATATTGTCGTTTCGTCTTTCTATTTCGCATTGAACTTCGTTCCATCCGGGTGTCCCTTGACACCTCTCAAGTTCTTTTTTATTTAACAGGGGGTGGCTCTAGTACAGGGGGTGGCCCTAGTACAGGGGGTTGGCGTAGTATATCCAGCGACTGACCTAGGGCGCAATAGACAGCGGTCGAAACCTCCTCGCGCGTGCGGCGTTGTGCGCGTGCTGCGTGCCCGCCGGCGGGGGCGGAGCGCCCGGCGACCGCGGGGGCGAAGCACCCGGGGGCGACGCGCTGCAAACAGAGAGGGTGACATGACGCTTCTGATGGTATACTTCAAGAGACGATTGGTTGGGTGGTTTCGGGTGTAGAGATCTTTACTTATAAAACTAACTATGTTCCTATATATCTATATGCCACGTCAAAAATATCTCGTTCTTACTCTCAAGTGAAGACTAAATGCATTGATAATGTGTCAAACATGTCACTGTCATACAATATCCAGCCAATCATGACAGAGTAAGTGGAGTGAACAGTCGAATTGAATGAATGAATCCTGTGTTGCAACGTCGAGTTATTAGGCAATATATTAGTGACATCAGCGCGAAGAGTAGAGATGTCGATATGTGTTCGTTTCTATGATTGCCAGGCTGGTTCCTACTAGTCTCAGATGTTTATCTTCTTCTTCACCGAGTGGATGGTCACCCTGACCAATCCTGGTGTCAGAGTTATTGAGCCGCCAAAGGCCTCTGACATGGCTCAAGTGACGACTACTATCCGTAGAGAGTAACCGGGACCGACGGCTTAACGAGCCCTCCGAAGCAGAGAATCATCTTACTTTTCGGGCAATCAGGTGATTCAGCCTGCAATGCCCTAACCCAACTGAGAGCAGTCTCAGAAAGAGATTTTTGTGAGATATTGAACCGGAACCTCCGGGTCGTGAGCCGAGCGCTCAGACCACAAGACCCCGGAGGCTGTTGGTTATTAATTGTTTAGACTAGTGGTGTCACCTGGCGTGGTGCGGCGCGCGGTGTCTCGGTCTCGCGAAGCGCAGGTTCAGTTCCCGCGCCGGGTCCGCCGCGTATTTATCGCTGTTCTGACGACGCCGGCGTAACGCTGCAGACACAGAGGACAGTAAATTTAACAAAATTACATTAAATCATTACAATTCTACTAATATTATAAATGCGAACGTTTGTGAGTATGGATGTATGTTTGTTGCTCTTTCACGTAAAAACTACTGGACGGATTTGGATGAAACTTAACAGTAGTATAGGTTATACATCAGAATAACACGTGGGATACATTTTATCCCGAAATTCCCGCGGGAACGGGTACAACGCGGGGCGTGGCTAGTCATTTATAATCGTCAGCTTAGAATTAAGTTTACGTTAGTTCGCATCGCACCACCTACTGAGAAGAACTAACAAGAAATTCAGTGGGGCAAAGTCCCCACACAAAGCCTGTTATGTCCCACTGCTGGTCAAAGGCCTCTCATCTCACTGAAGATATCAGTACAGTGAGGAGGATGTCGTAATCACCACACTTGGTGATTATAGTAAGGAAACAAATAATATCCTATTGTATATTCTGTTCCCGTGGGATTTCGGGAAGAGTAAAGATATATCCCGTGGGATTTCGGGAAAAGTAAAGATATATCCCGTGGGATTTCGGGAAGAGTAAAGATATATCCCGTGGGATTTCGGGAAGAGTAAAGATATATCCCGTGGGATTTCGGGAAGAGTAAAGATATATCCCGTGGGATTTCGGGAAAAGTAAAGATATATCCCGTGGGATTTCGGGAAGAGTAAAGATATATCCCGTGGGATTTCGGGAAGAGTAAAGATATATCCCGTGGGATTTCGGGAAGAGTAAAGATATATCCCGTGGGATTTAAGGACATATTAGTATGACATAGTTGACAGTGATCTCACCTGGCGTCAGATCTGGTGTTTGAGGCTGGTCTCCACTCCAAGAGGCACATTTGGCGAGCCTCGCTTCGCCGAGAGCGACCGGGATACGGGACAGACTGCCGCTGCCGCTCGACCGCTGTGGGGCACAAGGTTTATATACATTACAGAAAACAAATATTTAAATATTAGCTGTGCCCCGCGGTTTCACCCGCAGCGCCCCCGTTCCCGTGGGAATTTTGAGATTTTTATTCCTTATTTTTCTTATATAAAAACCTTGTCCCGACAATAAGGAACACATTAAAAAAGAATCATCCAATTTGGTGCAGTCGTTCTGAAGTTATGCGCTTAGCAACAGATTCAGCGATTCATTTTTATATTATAGATAGGTAATCGAAAAGTATAATACCGTAGCAATCGTAGCGTTGTTTGACTAAGCGATGTCAGTTCATTGCGATTGTTAAGCAACGTGTAGCTCGACCCCTACTTGGATGGGTGGCCGATACTGGCATTTCTATCTGAGCGCTACCGTGCTTCGTAGGGCACGTTAAGCAGTCGGTCCCGGTTGTTTCAATCGTCAGAGCATGTCTTCCTTTAGCCGGTCTAACAACTCCGTCACCAGGGTTGGACACGACCTACGCGAACTTACTTTTTTAAAGTAAAAAAAATATAAGCAAAAAGTTGTAGAGAAAAAAATATTATAAACTAGCAGCGCCCCGCGGTTTTGCCCGCGTTGTGCCCGTTCCCGTGGGAATTTCGGGAATTTTTTTACATAAAAACCTTCCTCTTGAATCACTCTACCTATTACAAAAAAACCGCATCAAATCCGTTGCGTAATTTTAAAGATTTAAGCATACAGACAAACAGACAAACAGACGCGACTTTGTTTTATACTATGTAGTGATGCGAAAGTTTGTGATGTATGTATGTTTGTTGCTCTTTCACGCAAAAACTAATGGATGGATTTGGATGTTACTTTACAGTAATATAGGTTATACATCAGACTAACACATGGGATACATTTTATACCGAAATTCCCGCGGGAACGTGTACAACGCGGGTATTACCGCGGGGCGCTGCTAGTGGTTGATACGTACGTCTCTTAAGCTCTGCGAGCCGTCGCCGGCGCCCGAAGACACTTCCTTCTTCATACATACAGGCGCTCTGAAAATAAAGAAATATCACTACATATTATAAAATAAAGTCGTCCCTGTTTCGTGTCAGTTTGTCTGTTTGTCTGTATGCTTAAATCTTGAAAATTACGCAACGGATTTCGATGCGGTTTTTTGTAATAGGTAGAGTGATTCAAGAGGAAGGTTTTTATGTAAAAAAAATTCCCGAAATTCCCACGGGAACGGGCACAAGGCGGGTAAAACCGCGGGGCACTTATGTAACATATTCACCTGTCCGGTATGGTGTCCAGTCGAGGCTTCTCTACCGCTGAACTCTGACTTTTCTCATTGCTCCGAGTGGACGATCTGAAATTAAAAAAACATAATTTTGATATTAAACATTAACTTTGATTTGTTTGAATGCGAAAAGTAAGTAAAGTAAGTAAATAATAATAAGTAAAGTAAGTATCAGCCTGTCATGTCCTACTGCGGGGCAAAGCCCTCTATTTGTGTGTGTGTGTGTGTGTGTGTGTGTGTGTGTGTGTGTGTGTGTGTGTGTGTGTGTGTGTGTGTGTGTGTGTGTGCGCGCGCGCGCGCGTACGTATGTGTATGTGGAATAGCTCTCAAATCTGATGCCAGTTTCATTGCACTAGCTGTTAGGTTATACATCGATACATCGTGTTATAAATCGGTCGGGCTGTTTTTGTTCGTTTTCTGTAATTAGCCCCCAGTTTTTTGGTATGTCTATTATAAATCGGACCGGCCGTTTTGGCTTGTTTTTTATGATTAGCTCAAGATCTTAGGTACGTTTGTCATAAATCGGTCGGGCCGTTTTGGCTTGCTTTTTGTAAATATCCCTAATTTTTAGGTGTATGTGTGTTATAAATCGGTCGTGCTGTGTGCGTTTTTAGGTATGTGTACAAATCGGCGCGTCCGTTTGAGTGGGTACCTCTTGTCGCGGTGGTGCTCCGTGGCGTCGTAGTACACGGACGGCTCGTCGGGCCGCGGCTCGCCCCCGCTCACCACCGAGTGGATCTTCACTGCAACAGAGAGAGAGCTTCATGTGTGCTCAGAGGGTGTTTTTTAACCCTAATTTAATGTAATACTAGCTCATTAATTCACCGAGTGGATGGTCAACGGTCGGAGTTATTGAGCCCCCAAAGGCCTCTGACATGGCTCATGTAACGACTACTATCCGTAAATACTAGCTGTGCCCCGCGTTGTGCCCGTTCCCGTGGGAATTTGGGGATGAAAAATAGCCTATAACCTTCCCGTTGAATGAGGCTATCTATCACAAAAAGTATTATTCAAATCGAACTCGATAGTTCCCGATATTAACTTGAACATACAAACTTACAAATTTTACCTCTTTATAATATTAGTATAGACTCCGTTCCCGTGGGAATTTCGGGAATGTTTATACATATAAACCTTCCTCTTGAATCACTCTATCTATTAAAAAAAACCGCGTCAAAATCCGTTGCGTAGTTTTAAAGATCTAAGCATACATATAGACCTAGAGCCCGTGAACCCCAGACCTTCGTTATTTTATAAAAGCTGAAAGTTTGTCAGCGCATGCTCCCAACACCAGGTAAGAACGATGGACTATTATGAAGTTTGGGTTACCGTGGCTTTGGCAGATAAACGGTACTGTAACGGTACTGTATAAGTATGTTAAAGTTTATAATAGGACTAGCAGCGCCCCGCGGCCTTGCCCGCGTAGAGCCAGTTCCCGTAGGATTTTTCGAAAATCCTTTCTTAGTGTGCACTTACGTCACTTGAAGAACCTTCCTGCCAAATTTCATGTTTCTAGGTGTAGCGGTTGAGGCTGTGCGTTGATTATCAGTCAGTCAGGACTTTGAATTTTATATACATACTAGCTGTGCCCTGCGGTTTCACCCGCAGCGCCCCCGTTCCCGTGGGAATTTTGAGATTTTTATTCTCTATAAACCTCACGGAGCCCGAGACTTTTCCAACGAATGCAAAACCGTGGAAATCGGTCCAGCCATTCACGCGTGATGCCTTGACCAATGAAAACGGGTTTCATTTTTATATATATAGATATAAGTATATATGTATGTATATATGTGTTACCTTGATGCAGCTGCTCATTGGCGGGCGGGCGCACCCTGATCTCGAGCCGGCTGGAGACCGTGGCGCCCTCGGGCTCCGCGCGCGCCCGCGGCTCCGCCCACGACAGGCTCTGCAACACACAGTAACCTTATCAAGACGATTATACTTCTATTGGGTCTATATTAATTCCAATTGTAAATATATAAACCTTTCTTGTTACTTTGTACTAGCATCGCTTTAATACAACTTAATAAATTTACTAGCAGCCCTCAGCTTCGGGTGAAAAAGCCACCCCCAGTTTAGGGTTGAATATCTCGAAACTTTCCCAGTACTCACTTACATCATAAAGGAACCAAATGTCAAGTTTCTAGGTGCAGTAGTGTCGGCTGTGTGGTGATATATAAGTCAGTCAGTCAGTCACTTTATATATGACTAGCAGTGCCCCGCGGTTTTATCCGCCTAGTACCCGTTCCCGTGGGAATTTCATAATTTTTCTTGTGAATCTTCTTCTTCTTCATCGAGTGGACGGTCACCCTGACCAATCCTGGTGCCAGAGTTATAGAGCCGCCAAAGGCCTCTGACATGGCTCAAGTAACGACTACTATCCGTAGAGAGTAACCGGGACCGACGGCTTAACGTGGCCTCCGAAGCAGAGAATCATCTTACTTTTCGGGCAATCAGGTGATTCAGCCTGCAATGCCCTAACCAAACTGAGGACAGGGTTACAAAGAGATTGTTAGAGAAGCTGTGTGTGTGTACGTACGGGCGCGCTGGCGGCGCGGCGGCGCGGCGGCGGCGCGCGCGCGGCCACGTTGCGCATGACGTCGAGGTGGTAGCGGGCGGGAGCGCCGCCGCTCTCGAACGATGCCTGCTGCAGCAGCGGCGGCTGCAGCCAGCGCAGGTGGTTACCTGCAGCCCACCAACACATCTACACTGCTCTCATAGCTTTAAGCACTACTCATTTTAAACTAAAATGTAAGTAATTTCGAGTAGGTCAGTAGCTCGAAAAAAACAAACTTACAAATTTTGCCCCTTTATAATCTATACTAATATTATAAAGCTGAAGAGTTTGTTTTGTTTGTTTGTTTGTTTGTTTGTTTGTTTAAACGCGCTAATCTCAGAAACTACTGAACCGATTTGAAAAATTCTTTTTGTAATGGATAGCCACAATCAACGGGAAGGTTATAGGCTACTTTTCATTCCGAAATTCCCACGGGAACGGGAACAACGCGGGTAATACCGCGGGGCGCTGCTAGTCATATATATAAAATTCTCGTGTCACAGTGTTCGTTCGCGTACTCCTCCGAAACGGCTGGACCGATTCTCATGAAATTTTGTGAGCATATTGAGTAGGTCTGAGAATCGGCCAACGTCTATTTTTCATCCCGAAATTCCCGCGGGAACGGGTACAACGCGGGTGAAACCGCGGGGCGCAGCTAGTATTAGTATAGATTATTCTAAAAAGACAGTCATTTAATCTTTCGTGTAGGTCAGTGGCCAACCCTGGTGTTGGAGTTTTTAGACCGCCTAAAGGCCTCCGACATGGTCTAACGATTAACACAACCGGGACCGACAATTTAACGTGCTCTCCGAACTGATAGAAATGCCACTATCGATCCGTCCAAGTAGGGGTCGAGCTGCACGTTGCTTAACAATCGCAATGAACTAACATCGCTCAGTCAAACTACGTCACGAATAACAAACAAACATACATACATCATCAAAAACTTTCACATTTATGACAGACTAGCGGCGCCCCGCGGTTTTACCCGCGCTGTGCCCGTTCCCGTGGGAATTTCGGGATAAAAAAATAGCCTATAACCTTCCCGTTGAATGTAGTTATCCATTACAAAAAGAATTATTCAAATCGGTTCAGTAGTTTCTGAGATTAGCGCGTTTAAACAAACAAACAAACAAAACAAACTCTTCAGCTTTATAATATTAGTATAGACTAGCAGCGCCCCGCGGTTTTACCCGCGTTGTGTCCATTCCTGTGGGAATTTCGTGATGAAAAATAGCCCATGTTACTCGTGGATAATGTAGCTTTCGAATGGTGAAAGAATTTTTAAAAACGGTCCAGTAGTTTTAGAGCCTATTCATTACAACCAAACAAAGTTTTCTTCTTTATAATATTAGTGTAGAAGTATAGATAAATTATTCATTCGTTCATTATACCTAGTTCACTTTCAATCTAATAATAATTTGTTATTTTGAACTCTAGATATGTAATTTCAAAAGTAATTTCATTTCATTTAGCTACTCTCAGCAGTCTGCTGTTTGGTAAAAATCGGTCCAACCGTTTTTGAATAAAGAGTTTATTAAAACTACACTTTAAATTGTAAAGCATTGTGATTACGACATCCTTCACTGTACCGATATCTTCAGTGAAATTAGAAGCTTTTGCCCAGTAGTGGCACATTAGGTCAGTAAGCATAAGCCTGTAATGTCCCACAGTCCCGGGTTCAATTCCCGAGTTAAGCTAAAACATGTTTCCTTTTTCAAACATGGCTCGGGCTCACTAAACCTTTTCCTCTTCAGTAGTCGTCTTCGACTGGAAAATTGACGACATTGGTCCACATTTTGGGACAAGAAAAAATAGTGTACTGAGTATGTACTGATATTTTCAGTGAGATGAGAGAACTTTGCCCAGCGGTGGGCCGTTACAGGCTAGTAATAGTTATGTGCTGACCGATGACGGGCTGCGTCCAGCAGCGCGGCAGCACTGCGACGAGATGCGGGAAGGCCTCGATGCCCGCGATCTGCACGCAGCGGGGCGGAGCGCCCGGGGGCTTCGGCGCCGCCGGGGGCTGCGGCACACACACAACATATATGTTATTCATCACTACATAGTATAAAACAAAGTCGCTTTCCGCTGTCTGTCCCTATGTATGCTTAGATCTTTAAAACTACGCAACGGATTTTGATGTGGTTTTTTTAATAGTTAGAGTGATTCAAGAGGAAGGTTTATATGTATAAAAATTCCCGGAATTCCCACGGGAACGGGAACAACGCGGGTAAAATCGCTGGGCTTTGCGTAAACCTTCCTCTTGTATCACTCTATCTATTTAAATAAACCGCGTCAAAATCCGTTGCGTAGTTTTAAAGATCTAAGCATACATAGGGACAGACAGCGGAAAGCGACTTTGTTTTATACTATGTAGTGATTATAATGCATGGTGATGGCATCTATAGAGAGTGCATCTAATTCATTAATTTAGTCTTAATTTATATTTGTCGGTTTGTTGTATCTTTCACTGGTTGTCCTAAAATAAAGAAATAAATTTATACTTGGACAAATTCACTCACGGTTAATTAGACCCAAAGTAAGCTCTAAGCTTGTATTATGGAATCTAACTCACTGATACTAATACATATACATACACAAATACTTTATAACAATATATAATTGACACCCAGACGTCGTCAACAACTATGTCTTCACATATTGTTGACTCCGGGCGGGGATCGAACCCGCAACCCCCGACACAGTAAGCGCACTCACTGCCACTGTGACAACTGGCTTGTCAAATAATTATAACTCACCTGGATCTGGCTCTGGCTCTGGTTCTGGTTCTGGTCCTGATTCGGGATCTGGATCTGGTTCTGTGTCCGCACGGTGTGGTGGCTCGTGTGCGACGACACGCCGCGCCCGCGCTCCGGGGACTGGCGGGGACAAATACGGGTCATAACGGGTCACGATCCGGAGGTTCCGGGTTCGATTCCCGGTGGGGATATCTCACAAAAATCACTTTGTGAGACTGTTCTCAGTTTGGTTAGGGCATTGCAGGCTGAATCACCTGATTGCCCGAAAAGTAAGACGAGTACGTGCTTCGGAGGGCACGTTAAGCCGTCGGTCCCGGTTACTCTCTACGGATAGTAGTCGTTACATGAGCCATGTCAGAGGCCTTTGGCGGCTCAATAACTCTGACACCAGGATTGGTCAGGGTGACCATCCACTCGATGAAGAAGAGCGGGTTTATAATGTAACGGGGACTAACCGGGGACTAACGGGTATAAATACGTATATATAATAAGGGCAAATGAATATCAATCTATACTAAAAATATATATTACTAGCAGCGCCCCGCGGTTTTACCCGCGTTGTACCCGTTCCCGTGGGAATTTCGGTATGAAAAATAGCCTATGACATTTCCGTTGAATGTTGCTATCTATTACAAAAATAATTATTCAAATCGGACTGGTATTCCCGAGATTACCTCGAACATACAAACAAATTTTACCTCTTTATAATATTAGTATAGATAACTAGTTTATAATCAGTTACTTTGTTGTACCCGTTCCCGCGGGAATTTCGCGATAAAAAGTAGCCTATGTCCTTTCTCAGGCTCTGGACTAACTGTGTACCAAATTTCATTCAAATCAGTTCAGTAGTTTTGGCGTGAAAGCATGACAGACAGACAGAGTTACTGTCGCATTTATAATATTAGTTAGGATTATCTATGGTACATACCTGCAGTTGTTCCTGTTTCCATTCATTGTCTGTGGTCTCCTCCGAGTCGTCGAACTGTGACTTCCACAGAGACACGAGCGTTAGGGCTCCGCCCTTAGTGACCTGAGACAATAGATTCGAGTGAGATTATAATTATAATATACCAGTTGTGATTGTGGTTTCGCCCGCAGCGCCCCCGTTCCCGTGGGGATTTCGAGATTTTTATTACTTACTAGCTGCGCCCCGCGGTTTCACCCGCGTTGTACCCGTTCCCGCGGGAATTTCGGGATGAAAAATAGATGTTGGCCGATTCTCAGACCTAATCAATATGCTCACAAAATTTCATGAGAATCGGTCGAGCCGTTTCGGAGGAGTACGCGAACGAACACTGTGACACGAGAATTTTATATATAAGACTAGCAGCGCCCCGCGGTTTTACCCGCGTTGTGCCCGTTCCCGTGGGAATTTCGGGATAAAATGTAGCCTATAGCCTTCCTCGATAAATAGACTATCTAACAGTGAAAGAATTATTCAAATCGGTTCAGTAGTTTCTGAGATTAGCGCGTTTAAACAAACAAACAAACAAACAAACAAACAAACAAACAAACAAAACAAACTCTTCAGCTTTATAATATTAGTATAGATTACTTATATAAAAACCTTGTCCTGACAATAAGGAACACAGGAAAAAAGTATCGTCCAATTTGGTGCAGTCGTTTTAAAGTTATGCGCGTACATACATTTATTACTCGAAAGTGGTGGGGGAGGGGTCCATAAAATACTCTTTTTTATAACCTCTTTTCAACCCCTAACTAGGGGTGGTCGTTAGTAGAGTACATACCGTTAGTTAACACTTACATATTATAAATCTAGTCCCTATTTATGTATAAATTCAACCCCTAACTAGGGGTGTGCGCACACGTGAGTACGTACCTGTTGCAGAGCGGATACGTTCTCGTCGTCGCAGACGGCGAACTGCGTGTAGCTCTGGTCGCGGTTGCGGGCCGCGCGGCGACCGCCTGCGGGCAAACAGACACAACTTGAAACCAAGAACTAACGTAATATTTAAAAATACCTAAGGGGTGCCGACTGTCGATTTTGGAAGAATTTCTTTTTTTTTGTAATTCAAAAACCATACAGATTTTTGGACCGAAGTTCCTTATCGCGCGTTGCGAAGGGGGCTAGACGAAAAAAATGGTAACGACATTTTTTAGGCCAGAGAGGGACAGACAGAGAAACTTGCGCACGCCAGAGAGAGACAGACAGAGAAACAAGCGCGGCGCGCATGTTTCTCTGTTTCTCTGTCTGTCTGTCTGTCTCTCTCTCTCTCTCTCTCTTATAGAAAGCAAGCCAGATATTTTCGTTTCGTCTTTCTATTTCGCATTGACCAGTGTGGTGTCGCGACGATTATTTTTGTTGATAATAAATAAACTTCGTTTTCATGAGCAGGTCCAGCCTCTGGTGCCTTTGCCAATTTTAGGACACGTTGTATAAACAAACACACATACCTCTCTTAAAATGTGTGTCCGAGTGTACGCTATCCACGTCGGCGACTATACGCGGACTCACGGCTTCACCCGCTGGAAATGACAAGAAAATCATTATTTATATACAAATTCACTTACGGTTAATTAGACCTAAAGTAAGCTCTAAGCTTGTGTTATGGAATCTAACTCACTGATACTACTCCATATACATACACAAATACTTTATGTGAATAATAGCATTTCGCGGTGTTTCCCAAGTTGTACTCTTTCCCGCGGGAATTTCGGTATAAAATGTATCCCATGTGTTATTCTGATGTATAACCTATATTACTGTAAAGTTACATCCAAATCCGTTCAGTAGTTATAGCGTGAAAAAGTAACAAACATACATACATCCTCACAAAGTTTCGCATTTATAATACGTGGACGGCGCGGTGACGACGCGGAGTCGCGCCAGCGTCGGGCGCGGCTAGTCACTACATAGTATAAAACAAAGTCGCTATTTTTGTCTGTTTGTCTGTATGCTTAAATCTTTAAAATTACGCAACAGATTTTGATGCGGTTTTTTTTAATAGGTAGTGTGATTCAAGAGGAAGGTTTTTATGTAAAAATATTCTCGAAATTCCCATGGGAACGGGCACAACGCGGGTAAAACCGCGGGGCGCTGCTAGTTAATAATATATAATAATATTGGGACGTGTGAGTGCGTACCGGTGTTGGAGTGCAGGTCCTGCACGCACGTGGGCGGCGCGGTGACGACGCGGAGTCGCGCCAGCGTCGGGCGCGGCGCCGCGCGCGGCCCGCCCGGCAGCGAGCTCGCGCCCGACGGCTGGAACCCAGCGTGGGACGGAATATACTAACTAATTAATCTATTCATTCACTCTGAATCTCTTTACAAGTACAATTTAAAGAAAAACAGTACAAATTAATACATATCTCTATAGTCTTATTTACTATCCGTATCACCCCACATTTACTATTCGTATCACCCCGTATTACCTATCCGTATCACCCCGTATTTACTATCCATATCACCCCATATTTACTATCCGTATCACCCCGTATTTACTATCCGTATCACCCCGTATTTACTATCCATATCACCCCATATTTACTTTCCGTATCACCCCGTATTTACTATCCGTATCACCCCGTATTTACTATCCGTATCACCCTGTATTAACTATCCGTATCACACCATATTTACCATGTGTATCAATAAAATCCCATATTTAAGATACGTATCAGTAAAACCATATCCTTAAAACACGTCATATTTACTACCCGTATCCGTAAAAACCAATATCAATTATCCGTTTCCGTAAATCCCCACACTCATATGTTCTATACGTATCCGTAAAATCCAATATTGACTCGTAAAACCCCTCATTTACAATTCCTTTTCCTTAAAATTCTATATTTTCTATCCGTATCCGAAAAACCCCAGATTCACAATCCGTATCCGTAAATCCCCATGTTAATACGCACCTTGCTGATTTGCTTGTCGGGCGAGGGCGCCGGTATTCTGATAACTTCAAGCTGTTGTTCTAGGGCGGGCTTTTCAGTTTGGGCGGTCTGCAAATATATTTAGAAATTAAGATAACATGCGAAAGTTTGTGAGGATGTATGTTTGTTTGTTTCTTTCACGCTAAACTATTGATCGGATTTGGATGAAACTTTACAGTAATATAGGTCAAACATCAGAATAACACATGGGATACATTTTATCCCGGAATTCCCGCGGGAACGGGTAAAACCGCGGGGCCCTGCTAGTCTATAATATAAAAATGAATCGCAATATATGTTGCTAAGCGCATAACTTCAGAACGACTTGCCAAATTGGATGATTCTTTTTTTAATGTGTTCCTTATTGTCAGGACAAGGTTTTTATATAAGAAAAATAAGGAATAAAAATCTCAAAATTCCCACGGGAACGGGGGCGCTGCGGGTGAAACCGCGGGGCACAGCTAGTTAGTTAATAAAAGCTATACGTACACTAACGACTCCATTCTGCTGCGCGTTTGTCGGTTCCGAGCGTTTGGTCTCAGCCGGCGGCTCGGTGTCGCGCGCGCGCGTCTTAGTCTACACAAGACAAGACAGCAGTCTATTATTTAGTTCATGAAAAATATAGTTCAAAGAAAATTAAGGAGTTTCAGAGAAAATATATGCAATGTTATAGAGAAAGGAAAATTTGAGAAATATAAATTGAAATATATCACAAATAAAAATAATTGCCCGGGAATTGAACCTAGGGTCTCTGTCTTGGCAGGCAGGCACATACCACTAGACCACCGAGAATTTAAGTATAGCACAATAAAACAATAATTAATTACAAAACCATTATCTAATTGCTTTTTGTTTTGGATAACAATGCATGATAAGGATAACTTACAAAAAAACAATTATAACAAAAATACATGCATGTAAATATTAAAAAAACACTTTTTATACAAAAAAATGTCACTAAATATAACAAAAAAAAACCACTTCTTAGAAATTTTCCGTTACACTTACATTATCAGGAATAGTCTCCGTTTGGACCACATTCTCGGGAGTGGGATGAACGGCTGCCCGCGTGCGGGATACCGCAACCGCCTGCGAATATAGTATACAGGTATAAGAATCAGCCTGTAACGTCCTATGCTGGTAAAAGGCGTGTCATCTCACTGAAGATATCAGTACAGTGAGGAGGATGTGATCACTGGGGTTGCTTGAAAAAGGTTACACATATTGTATAAGAAACTAGCAGCGCCCCGCGTTTTTACCCGCGTTGTACCCGTTCCCGTGGGAATTTCAGAATGAAAAGTAGCATATAACCTTCCCGTTGAATGTGGTTATCCATTACAAAATGACAAGCCCGTTGGCACAGTGGCAGTGAGAGCGCTTACTGTGTCGGGGGTTGCGGGGTCGTTTCCCGCTCGGAGTCATCATTATTTGAAGACATAGTTGTTGACGACGACGTCTGGGTGACAATTATATTTTCTTATATAAAGTATTTGTGTTTGTATATGTAGAAGTATCAGTGAGTTAGATTCCATAACACAATCTTCGAGATTACTTTGGGTCTAATTAGCCGTGAGTGAATTTGTCCGGGTGTGTTTATATTTGCAATTTTTCAAATCGGACTAGTAGTTCCTGAGATTAGCGCGTTCAAACAAACAAACTCTACAGCTTTATAATATTAGTATAGATGTAAGTTTTTTCAGGAATTGTGTCCGTAGTAAACTACAGAAGACTCATTTTTAATTGAAACTACGCTTACGGATACACTTCGCTTTTATTTTACACTAGCAGCGCCCCGCGGTTTTACCCGCGTTGTACCCGTTCCCGTAGGAAATACGGGATAAATAGTATCCTATATCCGTCTCCTGGTTCTAAGCTACCTCCCCACCAATTTTCAGCCAAATCGGTTCAACCGTTCTCGAGTTATAAATAGTGTAACTAACACGACTTTCTTTCACTCGCGTTGTACCCGTTCCCGCGGGAATTTCGGGATGAAAAATAGACGTTGTAACGATTCTCAGGCCTACCCGATATGTACATAAAATTTCTTGAGAATCGGTCAAGCCGTTTCAGAGGAGTTCAATTACGCACAACGTGACACGAGAATTTTATATATAGATTAATTGTAACGTACGTTGATGTCATAATTATTTGTTAAAACGGGAACTTCCGCACTCAGTGAGTGCGGGGAGAGACGCTGTCGCTCTCGCTTCACCCACCTCCTGATGAAGGTCACCGTATGTGACCGAAACGTGTTGAGGAACTCTCAACAGTAGCCTCCGTCGCACGTAATTTCCCGTTTGAACAAATATTATGAATAATCTACCCATCACTACATAGTATAAAATAAAGTCGTCTCTGTTTCGTGTCTGTTTGTCTATATGCTTAAATCTTTAAAATTACGCAACGGATTTTGATGCGGTTTTTTGTAATAGGTAGAGTGATTCAAGAGGAAGGTTTTTATGTAAACAAATTCCCGAAATTCCCACGGGAACGGGCACAACGCGGGTAAAACCGCGGGGCGCTGCTAGTATGAACATAAAACACTTTAGTAACATTATTCTAAGACTACAGAATTAAATTAATTAGACAATGTTGTAAAACATAATTAAGGTCCGACGGAGCAAGGGGAATTTCGTCCATAGCGTTTTATCTATCCGTCTCTGTCACTAGTACTCAATAATATCACTGTCTCACTCGCACAATGCGTTCGGCGTAGTCTTCTTCTTCTTCACCGAATGGATGGTCACCCTGACCAATCCTGGTGTCAGAGTTATTGAGCCGCCAAAGGCCTCTGACATGGCTCATGTAACGACTACTATCCGTAGAAAGTAACCGGACCGACGGCTTAACGTGCCCTCCGAAGCACGGAATCGTCTTACTTTTCGAGCAATCAGGTGATTCAGCCTGCAATGCCTTAGCCAAACTGAGGGCAGTCTCAGAAAGAGATTTTGCCAGAACCTCCGGATCGTGAGCCGAGCGCTCAAACCGCAAGACCACGGAGGCTGTCGGCGTAGTGAAACGGCAATACTATTGTGTAAGAGTGACAGGGACAGCTAGACAAAGGTGAATGGACGTAATTCTTCCTGTTCCGCGACCGTACCATATTTAAAAGGCGTAATTTTTATCACTAATGAGACAGAAAACATCTTATTAATATAAATACAATTTCCGTTCACATAATCTTACCGAAATATATTCGTAACATTAAAATAGATACGCCTGAAATGTAAAAAATCTAATAAATTTACTTTACTCCCACCTGTTCTGTTGAGTAGTTCTGTTGACAGAACTACTGGGACTTTGTTTACCATTAGTTTTGTCCACAAAAAAATTGGGAATACAATTCTCACTTGTTCTGTTGAGTAGTTCTGTTGACAATACTACGAGTAACTATTCGATTCGGTAGGTTAGGGTTTTTTTTTACTAGATAAAAGTCAGGTGTAAAGCATAGTCTTTTAAGTCACAGAACTAATGGTAAAAGAAGTCCCAGTAGTTCTGTCAACAGAACTACTCAACAGAACAGGTGGGAGTCAACGATAAAATTTAACTGTATATGGTAATTTTCATTCAAGGCTAAAAAATTGTGTCCAGGCCGCTTAGCACAACCAATGTCACAGAACGGCATTAGATAACCTACTTATATTATTAATGCGAAAGTTTGTGAGGATGTATGTAATCAGAATGAAAAGTAGCATATAACCTTCCCGTTGAATGGCTATCCATTACAAAATGACAAGCCCGTTGGCACAGTGGCAGTGAGAGCGCTTACTGTGTCGGGGGTGGCGGGCTCGATTCCGATACCCTCGATTCAGTTACCCTCTTTCAATCACAAGCTTCGATCAACAATACACAACTAGATATCGGGTCACGTACAAAATCAAAGCTAAATACTGTCCGCGTGGATGACGTGTGACAGCTTATTTTGTTTACTACCGAACTGAAACAAAAGTTTTAAAACAGTTCGAAGTTCAACCTAATTACAACCATATCACCTAGCAATAAAGTAGCAAATCTTATGAATAACATAAGTGAGAATAACGCCTCACTTTTCAAAAGAGGCATTATTTACCGAGACGTATTTTTTAGTTTACTCCCACCTGTTCTGTCGAGTAGTTCTGTTGACAGAACTACTGGGACTTTTTTTACCATTAGTTTTGTCCACAAAACAATTGGGAATACAATTCTCACTTGTTCTGTTGAGTAGTTCTGTTGACAATACTAACTATTCGGTAGGTTAGGGTTATTTTTTTTTTACTAGAAAAAATCAGGTGTAAAGCATAGTCTTTTAAGTCACAGAACTAATGGTAAAAAAAGTCCCAGTAGTTCTGTCAACAGAACTACTCAACAGAACAGGTGGGAGTAAACGCATTTTTTGCGCCGACCCGACATCTAGTTGTGTATTGTTGATCGAAGATCACAAGGATCAAAGTCCCCCACAGCAGTATACTCACATCCTTCTCCCAGTCGTAGGGGTCCAGGTCCCGGATGCCGCGCCGCTTGCAGCAGCGCTCGAGCAGAGCCTGCAGCATGCGGTAGTCGGGCGCGTCGCCGTACTCCAGCGCCTGCACGTGCTCCAGGAACTGCCGCAGCTCGGGCGGCAGGTGCTTCAGGAGCAGGCGGTGGTCGTATTTCTCCTTCATCAGCCCCACCTGGGGAAGGGGTTGGGGGTGGATTAGTGGTGCTTATCATTTGTCAATGCGGAAGTATGCGGTTATTTTTGGGGTGTGACTAAAGGTTTTTTTTGTATTATTTAGAAAAAAAATTTTTTTTTTTTTGACAATTTTTTTTTTCTGCTATCTTAAGTTTAAGCAAACACTCCTCACTTTGAATTGAAACTACGTTTCGAAGACTCTAGAGAGACAGAGCGCTGTCTTCTGTAAGCACGGTACCTGTAGAGCCGAAACGTCAGATACAAATGTAAAATAAAAGCGAAGTGTATCCGTGAACGTAGTTTCAATTCAAAAAAACCGTTTTTTTTTTGTCAGTTTTTTTTGTAATTTTTTTTTGTATTTTTTTCCTTGCCATACCTGCTCCTTGTCTTTGTCCGTAAACGTAGATTCAATTTTTTAAAAAATCCGTTTTTTTTAGTCAATGGTTCCTGTAGAGCCGAAACGTCAAATAAAAATGTGAAATAAAAGCGAAGTGTATCCGGGAACGCAGTTTCAATAAAAAAAACCCGTTTTTTAGTCAATTTTTTTCCGTTTTTTTTTTTTGTATTTTTTTCCATGCCATACCTGCTCCTTGTCTTTGTCCGTAAACGTAGTTTCAAGTAAAAAAAAACTTTTTTTTTTGTATTTTTTTCCTCTGCATACCTGCTCCTTGTCCTTGATCTTGCGCCAGGGCAGCTGCCCGTTGGCGAACTCGGCCAGCATGTAGAACAGCGACCACAGGTCGTCGTGCCGGCCCATCTCCTTGTTCTTATGCGCGTTGATCGACGCGTAGCGGACCGTGCCTGCCGATACAAGGTTTTATGTGTAAATGTGTAAAATTTAGGTTTTGTGTGTAAAAATATTAAACAATGAAGGTTTTGTGTGTAAAAATATTAAACAATTAAGGTTTTGTGTGTAAAAATATTAAAAAATGATGGTTTTGTGTATAAAATATTATAGTGATTAATAGGAAATATTTGTGTGAAAACTATGAAAAATGGGGAGTTATTGGTGTAAAAAATCCTTCGAATAATAATTAGTTAAACATTCATTGCAAAATTCATGACAAATGAAAATAAAACTTTTTATTAAATAACAACAACAAAATATTTATTTTTAAACCCAAATCTTTTTTCACAAATCTTGTTTTTTTTACTATCTCCTGTGACCGTGTCGGCCGTTGCCCAGCGGTGGGGTGCAGACTGACCTCGGAAGCCGGCGGCGGCGCGCGGCGGGCGCACCTGGCCGCTGCTGGTGGTGTACTGGCGTGCCAGCCCGAAGTCCAGCATGTACACCTTGCGACAGTTAGACGGGTGGCGGCCGATGCTGAAGTTACTCTAAAAAGCCATTATTTTTTTATTATTGTAAGAGAAATGTCATCTTCTTCGAGTGGATGGTCAACCTGACCAATCCTTGTGTCAGAGTTATCGAGCCGCCAAAGGCCTCTGACATGGCTCATGTAACGACTACTATCCGTAGAGAGTAACCGGGACCGACGGCTTAACGTGCCCTCCGAAGCACGGAATCATCTTACTTTTCGGGCAATCAGGCGATTCAGCCTGCAATGCCCTAACCAAACTGAGGGCAGTCTCACAAAGAGATATTTGTGAGATATCCCCACCGGGAATCGAACCCGGAACCTCCGGATCGTGAGCCGAGCGCTCAAACCACAAGACCACGGAGGCTGTTAGAGAAATGTCATGTACTGATTTCTAATACTACGTTTACATTGAGCCAAAGTGAGCAGGAAAGTGGGCAGGACGAGTGCGTAAACACAATACTTCTCATGCCACGTTCAGCCCACTTCCTTACGCACTTCGGCTAAGGGTCAATTCACACCGAGACGCGACGCGACGCGACGATACTCAAAGAGGCCAATGATTTCGCGCTACGCCGCGCGTCGTCGCGAGACGCATCGCAACGTCGCGAGGCGCATCTTAAAATCGTAGCAGGACGACGCCTCGCTGACCGGCGATGCACCGCTGCGTCACGATACGTCGCGCTACGCCGCGAGGCACCTCGAGGCGCAGTGCTGCGTGGTGCAACGTAATCTGAATTCTCACAATGTAATGTGTATCTTTTCGTGTAGTGAATAAAGTATATTCTGAGTCGCTCTATGAAAAATGTGCGCGCAGCGTCGCGTCTCGGTGTGAACTGACCCTAAATGTAAACGTAGCATGAAGTTTAATCCTTTAGTCCGTTTTCGTAAATTGAGTTTCGTAATTGGCTACGAAAGATGAATTATTTTTCACTGTTTCATAATTGATTATCAAAGAAGACTTCATTTTCTATTTTAGTAGCGGTTTTACCCGCGTTGTGCCCGTTCCCGTGGGAATTTCGGGAATTTTTTTTACATGCAAACCTTCCTCTTGAATCACTCTACCTATTACAAAAAACCGCATCAAAATCCAACCGACTAACAGACAAACAAACAGACAAAAATAGCGACTTTGTTTTATACTATGTAGTGAAGTTTCGTAATTAACTACGAAATAAGATTGTATTTACAGATTTCGTACTAATATGCTAAGGTACTATAAAAAAATTAACCCTAACCTACCGAATTGCATGTATTTACGAGTACTTTGAGTATTTTCATTGAGATTTAGAAGGGAATGAGTTTTAGTAATTTTAACTACGTACGAAGAAAAAATATTAGATTACGATAACAGCAAATAAAGTCTTGTTTGATAATTAACTACGAAACAGCGAAAAATTATTCTTCGTTAGTAGCCAATTACGAACCCGTAATTATGAAAGCAGACTATAGCAGTTTATGTGTATCCGTAAACGTAGTTTCGGCGTCACAGCGCACCCATTCCCGTGGGAATTTAAGGAGTTTTATTACTTAGCCACGCCATGCGTTGTGCCCGTTCACGAGAGAATTTCGGGATACACTTCCATACAACCTGTCAATCCTTTTCAACCCTGTTTTCGCGATAAAAATTAGCCTATATCCTTTCTCAGACTCTGGACTAACTGTGTACCAAATTTCATTCAAATCGGTTCAGTAGTTTTGTCGTGAAAGACAGACAGAGTCACTTCCGCATTTATAATATTAGTTAGGATATATTGACATACTTACTGGTTTAATATCCCTGTGTAGAAAGCCTACCGAGTGTATAGAATCTATGGCTTTGAGTATTTGCAGTCCCAGTCTGAAAAAAAGAGGTATTATGAGTTTAACCGTATATATATAATCTTATGAGGTCATTCGTAGTTAAGGATTTTCTATAGTAAGTTCGCGTAGGTCAGTATCCAACCCTGGTGTCGGAGTTGTTAGACCGGCTAAAGGAAGACATGGTCTGACGGTTGAAACAACCGGGACCGACTGCTTAACGTGCCCTCCGAATCATTTAAAAACTATCATTGAGTACTATCTACTATCTGCTATCATTGAATCCTATCTATTATATACTACTATCAGCGCCCCGCGGTTTTACCCGCGTTGTGCCTGTTCCCGTGGGAATTTCGGGATAAAATGTAGCCTATAGCCTTCCTCGATAAATAGACTATCTAACAGTGAAAGAATTATTCAAATCGGTTCAGTAGTTTCTGAGATAAGCGCGTTTAAACAAACAAACAAACAAACAAACAAAACAAACTCTTCAGCTTTATAATATTAGTATAGATCTGCAGCAGCAAAAAATGTTATCATAATAAATATTTAAAAAAAAGACGTGTGGCACTCGGGGACTGCCGCGGTAAAGCTATTGCATAGTTATTTTTTGTTATCACTAGATGGCGTTAGTGTGCTGAATGTCTGCATCGCGCTAACGTTGTGTTCTGGGCTTATACGTAGGCAATGTTTGAGGAGAGTGAGGTTTTGCAGCGTGAGGTTTTTTCGTTACGGAATTTCTGGATTCGGTCCCCGCGCTCAAGGCCCGCGATAGAAGCTATGCAATAGCTTAAAATCTTATTGCAGTACTGCAGTCGAATCGGTGCGTAGTTGAAATGCTTAGCTGCACTATATATCTTATAACTGCACTGTGCTCATATCAAGGGCATTTTAAAAGGCACTTTATTTCCAAGCATTATGTATGAAATTTGAATGGGAATCAAATCTCTTGGAAAGAGTAGACACATGTGTTCACTCGAACGCTAGCCGAACTGTAGCTGCATCATCACCACCAACAGCCTCCGTGCTCTTGTGGTTTGAGCGCTCGGCTCACGATCCGGAGGTTCCAGCTTCGATTCCTGGTGAGGACAACATCCCACAAAAATCTCTTTGTGAGACTGCCCTCAGTTGGGTTAGGGCATTGCAGGCTGAATCACCTGATTGCCCGAAAAGTAAGACGATTCCGTGTTTCGGAGGGCACGTTAAGCCGTCGGTCCCGGTTACTTTCTACGGATAGTAGTCGTTACATGAGCCATGTCAGAGGCCTTCGGCGGCTCAATAACTCTGACACCAGGATTGGTCAGGGTGACCATCCACTCGATGAAGAAGAAGCCCACGCGCCGCCGTGTCACCTGAGCGTGGTGGAGAGCGAGAAGGCGCCGCGCGGCTGCGCGCGCCGCAGCTCGGCGAGGTTGCGGCCCTGCAGCTGCATCACCACGTAGTTGAAGCGCGCGTTGCGCCCGCAGCCGATGAAGCGACACACGTGCTCTTTGCCTAAAAATAAGCGAAAAAATTACGACTTAAATTTAAATAAAAAAACAGCCAAGTGCGAGTCGGACTATACTATACAAACCGGCAAAAAATCACGTTTGTTGTACGGGACCCCCTTGAATATTTGTTTTATTCTATTTTTATTCGTATTCGTTGTTATAGCGGCAATAGAAATACATCATCTGTGAAAATGTCAACTGTCTAGCTATCACCGTTCTTGAGATACAGCCTGGTGACGGACGGACGGACAGCGAAGTCTCAGTAATAGGGTCCCGTTTTTACCCTTTGGGTACGGAACCCAAAAGTAAGTACAGAATAGGCTAGTGGCCAAATCTGAGTTGTTAGACCGCCTAAAGGCCACCGACATGGTCTAACAATCGAAACAACCGGGAAGACAATAGGGTATTCCACCGTTTTTTAAAATTCCTTCTATTAACTCATCTCCGGAGATTTCATGCAATCTACACTAATATTATAAAGAGGAAAACTTTTGTTTGTTTGTAATGAATAGGCTCAAAAACAACTAGACCATTTTAAAAAATTCTTTCACCATTCGAAAGCTACATTATCCACGAGTAACATAGGCTATTTTTCATCCCGAAATTCCCACAGGAATGGACACAACGCGGGTTAAACCGCGGGGCGCTGCTAGTTGATTTATATTTGTCCGTTTCTCCGCTCCGCCAGCTCGCTCCGCATCAATGGACAGGCACCCTAAAGTTACCCTTTTGTTTGAACTACCCCCCGAACTCACCCTGCAGCTTCTTGAGCACAGCGACCTCCATCTTGAGCACCTGTTTGGGCTGGCGCGCCGACTCCACCTTCAGCGCCACCTGCTCCTGCGTCACGAGGTCCAGACCCTCGTATATCTCTCCGAAGCCACCTCCACCGATTTTCTTCACCACCTGGAAATAGAGATATGGGCGGTAAAATTAGAACATAAGATGTCGGAAGAATGTCGGTACCAGCTGTGTTTGTATAGTAGGCTACAGCTGAGTACAGCTGCATTAGATTTCGAATACAGCCGTAATCGAACTTGGCTGCAGCCGTACTCGAACTTAGCTGCAGCCGTCTTCGAACTTAGCTACAGCCATATTCGGTATGAGATACAACCATTATCAGTGTCTGGTTGGCTGTAACCCAGTTGGATATATCCGGCTGCAGCCGAGTTGGACATATATCAATACGTACAAATCATCTGCAGCTGAATTAAGTATCGAATATAGACACATTCTGTTTCAGCCTCAGCCATGACAATTACAGCTATAGCCGCACTTAGTCACTGCTGCAATCTTGGCTGCAACTGAGTTGCACCTTGGTCTCGGGTTCCGCTGCAACCACTACAGTTTTGGCTGCAGTCCAGTTGAATGTTGTCTACTGCAGCCACACACGATCTCACGTGCAGCAGAGTTCGCCATACTCTCGTCTACTGCAGCCTCACTGCGGCAGCCTTGTGCCTCACCTTCCATCTCTCCTTGACGACGTGGCCCGGCTGCAACAGGTCCTCGGTCGCCATGGTGATGTGATGATGACGACGCGAGGTGTCGCAGCGGGAGGATACGCTGCGACGCCGCCCGAAGTTCGGGAGGGTGCGGGACCTGGGGGGTGAACAATATAGGGATGATCAATCTATACTATCCTATTAATATTATAAATGCGAAAGTTTGTGAGGATGGATGTATGTTTGTTACTCTTTCACGTAAAAACTACTGGACGCATTTGGAAGAAACTTTACAGTAATATAGGTTATACATCAGAATAACACATGGGACACATTTTATCCCGAAATCCCCGCAGGAACCGATACAATGGGGGTAACACCGCGAGGCGGGGCTAGTGATATTATAACGAGGTACAGTTTCTAACTTTGTTAGGGGTAATCTCTGAAACTACCAATCCGATTTGGATAATTCTTTTTGTAATAGATAGCCTCATTCAACGGTAAGGTTATAGGTTATTTTTCATCCCGAAATTCCCACGGGAACGAACACAACATGAGTAAAACCGCGAGGCGCTGCAAGTGAATGATGAATATATGTACTGCCAAACGTACCTCAATAACGGATTGGTTTGGATCCGGCGCTGGGCATCGGCGTCTTCTTGTGCTTCAGCACCCTGGAATACACAGGATAAACAGTTAAGCACCACCCTGTGATGTCCCACTGCTGGGCAAAGGCCTCTCATCTCACTAGATATCAGTACAGTGAGGAGGATGTCGTAATCACCACGCTTGACTAACGGGCTGGTGATCTCAAACCCGAGCCATGTTTGAAAAGTAGGAAAAATGTTTTTCGTCCGACCAGAATTGAACCCAGGACCTCAGTCTTGGCTGGCGAGTGCACATACCACTAGACCTCTGAAGTGTTCTATAACTATACTTTAATATATTTGTATTGTGAGAGCACGTTAAGCAGTCGGTCCCGGTTGTTTCACTCGTCGGACCATGTCTTCCTTTAGCCGGTCTAACGACTCCGACACCAGGGTTGGACACTGACCTACTCGTAATAGTTTACTCCCACCTGTTCTGTTGAGTAGTTCTGTCAACAGAACTACTGGGACTGTTTTTACCATTAGTTTTGTCCACAAAACAATTGGGAATAAATTTCTCGCTTGTTCTGTTGACAATACTAACTATTCGGTAGGTTAGGGTTTTTTTTTACTAGATAAAAGTCAGGTGTAAAGCATAGTCTTTTAAGTCACAGAACTAATGGTAAAAAAGTCCCAGTAGTTCTGTCAACAGAACTACTCAACAGAACAGGTGGGAGTAAACGCTCGTAATGAGTACTGACCTGCGGTTCATTGCGCCGCTGGCGCTGCGCCGGGGCGGCAGCGGAGCCCGAGCCCTGGGATGCGGTGTCCGCAGACGAAGTCGAAGAGTCTGTGAAGAGAGAGATGATTGTGTAAGAGAGAGAGATAAATAAGGAGGAAAGGGCCGCTCCCTGTTAGGGGTTGAATTTTTCAAAATCCTTTTTCTCCTACTAATATTATAAATGCGAAAATTTGTAAGGATGGATGTATGGATTGTATGTACGCATGTTTGTTGCTCTTTCACGTAAAAATTACTGGACGGATTTGGATGAAACTTTACAGTAATATAGGTTATACATCAGAATAACACATGGAACATTTTATCCCGAAATTCCCGCGGAAACCGATACAACGCAGGTAACACCGCGGAGCGCGACTAGTACATCATAAAGGAACGCCTGTACCAAATGTCAAGATTATAGGTACAGTAGTGTCGGCTGTGCGTTGATATATAAGTCGGAGTCAGTCAGTCAGTCAGTCAGGATTGTCTTTTATAACATTTGACGTGTATAGATTTGCTCAACTGCACATAAGTGGTATGAAGTTGTTACCTGTTCTATTACTCTGGTGCGGTGCTTGCTCTTTGAATGAAGATTCCCTCTCCCTCTCACACGTCGGCTCTTGTTCCCTGCAAACAGAAATAAATACATTAAAACTATGACTTACAAAAATAAAACAAAAAAGTATGTAAAATTCATTGGCCCTGTCTATCAATATAATATTTATTTAAAAACACTAGCACCCCGCGGTTTTACTCGCGTTGTGCCCGTACCTGCGGGAATTCCGGGATGAAAAATAGCCCATAGCCTTCCTGTTGAATGTGGCTATCTATTACAAAAAGAATTATTCAAATCGGATTAGTAGTTTCTGAGATAACAATGCGGATAAAAACGGAGAATAATCCAAGTGTTAAATAAGATCCTACATTAATCAGTTGATTGCATTTTCACTGTATATTGAACACAACCTTGTGAATTTAAATATAAAAACCGGCCAAGTGCGAGTCGGACTCGCGCACGGAGGGTTCCGTACTTTAAAAAACGGCAAAAAATCACGTTTGTTGTATGGGAGTCCTAGAATATTTCTTTATTTTATTTTTATTTGTTGTTATAGCGGTAATAGAAATACATCATCTGTGAACATGTCAACTGTCTAGCTGTCACCGTTCTTGAGATACAGCCTGGTGACAGACGGACGGACGGACAGCGAAGTCTCAGTAATAGGGTCCCGTTTTTACCCTTTGGGTACGGAACCCTAATTAGGAAAATCTATAAACATATTAAGTAACTATATAATAAACAAGCGTCGCCCCGTTGTTTAACCGGCGTTGTACCCGTTCCCGCGGGAATTTCGGGATAAGATGTATCCCATGTATTTTTCTGATGTATAACCTATATTTCTGTAAAGTTTCATCCAAATCCGTCGAGCAGTTTTTTCGTGAAAGAGTAACAAATATCATACATCCATCCTCACAAACATTCGCATTTATAATATTAGTAGGAAGTAGGATTATTTTTAAATAGATAGAGTGATTCAAGAGGAAGGTTTATATGCATAAAAATTCCCGAAATTCCCACGGGAACGGGCACAACGCGGGTAAAACCGCGGGGCGCTGCTAGTATCTAATAAAACCAAACATAGCTATGGGCTTGGCTGTACACCTTGAAGTTAAGGGAAGGTCACATTTTATCATAGGCTGTGTTTCATCCCCTATACCTAAAGGTCATTCTGAGGGTAAAACTAAAATAAATAAGAGGAACTAGGCTTAAGTAATGTGTATAACGATGCCCGCCTACTAAAGTACCTAATATAATATGTTGCTATGCTTATTTGATTAAAAACAGCCTCCGTGGTCTTGTGGTTTGAGCGCTCGGCTCACGACCCGGAGGTTCCGGGTTCGATTCCCGGTGGGGATATCTCACAAAAATCTCTTTGTGAGACTTTCTTCAGTTTGGTTAGGGCATTGCAGGCTGAATCTACTGATTGCTCGAAAAGTAAGATGATTCCGTTGCTCGGAGGGTACGTAAAGCCGTCGGTCCCGGTTACTTTCTACGGATAGTCGTTACATGAGCCATGTCGGAGGCCTTTGGCGGCTCAATAACTCTGACACCAGGATTGGTCAGGGTGACCATCCGCTCGATGAAGAAGAAGATTTGATTAAATAGGTAGATAACAGATAGATGTAGCAAAATATAGTTACTAGCCCTGCGGTGTTACCCGCATTGTACCGCGTTCCCGCGCGAATTTCGGGATAAAATGTATCCCATGTGTTATTTTGATGTATAACCTATATTACTGTGCCCGATGCCGTAGGAATTCCGGGAATTTTTATACACTTAAACCTTCCTCTTGAATCACTCTATCTATTAAACGAACCGCTTAAAAATCCGTGCAGTAGTATTCGAGTTTATCGTGCACAGACAGACAGACGCGGCCGGGGACTTTGTTTTATAATGTGTAGTGAAGTTACTAATTTTACCCCTTTATAATATTAGTTTGCTCTTTATAATATACGTGTCGCGGATGGCCCCCGAAAGATGGGCCCACATCACCACCCAGTGGGTCCCTAGCGGAGCGCGGCGCCGCGGACGGCCTAGGAAACGCTGGCGGGATGACCTTGTCTCCTTCGACAGCGAGTGGTGGGTTACCGCAAAAGACAGGGAGGGTTGGAAGCGTTTGGGGGAGACCTTTGCCCAGCAGTGGGACAATAAAGGTTAAAAAAAAAAAAAAAATAAATTAGTTTGAAGTATAAAGTGGACATAGACGCTTATAACACCGGAGGTGGCTGTAAACCAGGGCTGCTTGGAGCCGCTATCCTTTGCTTTCTTTTCATTAGTAAATCTTTACTAATACTAGCTGCGCCCCGCGGTTTCACCCGCGTTGTACCCGTTCCCGCGGGAATTTCGGGATGAAAAATAGATGATGGCCGATTCTCAGACCTACTCAATATGCTCACAAAATTTCATGAGAATCGGTCAAGCCGTTTCGGAGGAGTACGGGAACGAACACTGTGACACGAGAATTTTATATATAAGAAGATTATAAAGCTGCAGAGTTTGTTTGTTTGAATGCGCTAATCTCCAGAACTATACCGATCCGATTTGAAAAATTCTTTCAGTGTTGGATAGTCCACTTATCAAGGAAGGCTATAGGCTATTTTTCATCTCGAACATCCTACAGGAACGGGCACAACGCGGGTAAAACCGCGGGGCGCTGCTAGTAAGTAAATAAATTAAATATACCCAGATCAATTCACACATGGTAAGTTAGACCCATAGTAAGCTCTAAGCTTGTGTTATGGAATCTAACTCACTGATACTACTACATATACATACACAAATACTTTATATGAATATATAATTGACACCCAGACATCGACAACAACTATGTCTTCACATATTTTTTACTTCGGGTGGGAATCAAACCCGCAACCCCCCACACAGTGAGTGCTTACACTTCCACTGTGCCAACAGGCTTCTATACTAATATTATAAATAGGTAAGTAAAATGTGCTAGTTTGTATGTTGGAGCTAACTCTGGAATTACCAGTCCGATATGAATAATTCTTTTTGTAATAGATAGCAACATTCAACGGGAAGGTTACAGGCTATTTTCCATCCCGATATTCCAATGGGAATGGGCAAAACGCGGGTAAAACCGCGGGGCACTGCTAGTCATATAATAGGTATGTAATACTCTATATATTTTATGTGTTTTTTGAGAAAAATGAATGTGTAATTTCATTTTATTGGATCTAGTTATCTATCACTATTGCATCTAGCTATATTCTTATTGGAATCTCACTAGGTAATTAAAATACATTTTACATACATGTAAATAATATGCTGTTTGTATGTAAATATATAGGAATTGAGTACTGACCCTAATTTACTATTAAAAATGTAGGTATGTAGTAAAAATAATATAGGTACCTATTATACCTTATTAATAATAAACCTAGATGCTTAAGAAATACTTTGTTAAGCTTACACTGCTAAAACTGCAGGTCCAATTTTGATGAAATTTTGAATAAATTAGACCATGGGAATGGCCATAGGCTAGTTTCTATACAGAAATTCCCACTGGAACAGCTACTGTGGATATAAAACCGATTTTAAAAGAAAAAGGTTTTAATCTTTTTAAATTTCAGTATTATGAAATAGGGTTGGCATTATAATCGTGTATTTTAACTGCTATTAAAGCCCTTATTGATTCCTAGTTAACGATAATCGCGTGCAGTTTGTCGTAATAATTTTACTTAGGTGCGGCAAATTCGTACGCTAAACAAGCAAAGAAAATTCGAAAATCAATAACAATTAATAAAAACTAAAGATTTTCGTCTCAAATATACTAATATTAGACGAAAAAGACTATTTTACGTAAATTCCCGAGCAGAATCAGGGAACATAATTAGAAAGAAATGGGTAGAATAAGCCGGCAAATTAAAAAAGTTACTTTATTGTTGCGTCTTGACGCATTCTTACGTCATATTGAAATCAGTCGGGTTATAAACGGGATAATGTCAAGCCATCCCACCCACTAAAAATCGATTTTTACTAAACCACAACCGATAATTTTACGTAAAAACCCAAATATTAACGAATTAAATACTTTCTCTTCAACCTTTTACAGAGATCTAGTGCGATAAACACAGAAATAATACACGATTCCTTACCCAAAATTTGCTTTCGTCGAGCTTGACACAGAACAAAATTAGAAACTCGCAGAACTCACTCAATAAACACAGTACGGATGTAGATTTATGTCGAATATAATTGTTAAAGTTTAAAAAGCGCGCGGGCGACGTCCTTCAACGTTTCTCGAGACATATTTTTATAATTTTACTGTGATTTTAGAAGAGTAGTCGCATCGATCGCGGAGCCATGACAGATACATTTTTTACCGACTGAAGTTAGCGCTCGCTCAGCTGACGGACGAGTTTTTTTTCTAATTTGTAACGTGAAGTTAGTTGCGTGCGCAAGGAGGTCGGTGACCTTTTAGGGATACCAGTTTCGAAAATAATTTGACATTTGAAATTATCTGTGCAGTTATATAGCTGTGTAAAAGTAATTATTCAGTGGATTAATATTTATATTCGTTTAATTAAACCACTGTCATGTCCTCTGTGTGATCTTTTACAGCGAAGTCGAGTTTATAATAGAATCGTGATGCTTTTATTGATTCACCCACTGCTCATGTGATGTCGGCAGCGCATGAATTGAGCTTATTGTGTTATAACGTAAACAAACACTGAATATTTAGGACATGAGGTGAACAATCCGGAGAGAACTACTCAATTTAATGAAGTAGAAATATGCAAGGTTTAAATTCTTTATGAGTTAAGATTTTAGTAGCAACTGGTTATATTGACTGTGCGATGAAAATGCATCGTCAATGTTAAGCAACGATCAACACAATTAATTTGGATGGGTGGACATTTATGACATATGAGAGGGGAATTTGGGGGTATAAAGAGACCATAGAGTTTTGACATTTCAGGTTCGTCAACATTCCGATGTCCGTAATTTTTGACAAGCCCGTTGTCATAGTGGCAGTGAGAGCGCTTACTGTGTCGGGGGTTGCGGTTTCGATTCCCGCCCGGAGTCAACAATATGTGCAGACATAGTTGTTGGCGACGACGCGACATCTGGGTGTCAATTATATATTCTTATAAAATCTTTGTGTATGTTTATGTAGTAGTACCAGTTAATTAGATTCCAACACAAGCTTAGAGCTTACTTTGGGTCTAATTAACCGTGTGTGAATTTGTCCAGGTATATTTATTTATTTATTATTTAAATTGAAGCTTGGCATAGTACGCCAAATTCTTAAGCTTTTTAGTCATACTAACTCTTCTGCGCGGTGGTTGCAACCGCGATCCAATAGATGGTGTTAGTGTGAACATTTTGTAGATCGCACTTACCTACGTTGATTTACCACATTTAGTGGGGTTACTCATGGGTTACCCATACATTTTGTGAAGGAAGAAAACAAATGTCCTCTTTATAAAACTAGTATAAACTAGTAGCGCCCCGTGGTTTTACCCGCGTTGTGCCCGTTCCTATGGGAATTTCGTTAATTTTTATACATAATAAACCTTTCTCTTGAATCACTCTACCTATTAAAAAACTGCGTCAATATCCGGTTCGTAGTTTTAAAGATCTAAGCATACATAGGGACAGACTGACAGCGGAGAGCGACTTTGTTTTATAGTGAGTGTAAAATAATATACCATGGTATAGTTGGCGCCCAGTCCAACTGGACTCTCCTCGGCGCGACAAGAGACATTTTCTGTCTCTTTTCCTCCGCCACTATCAGTTATAATGTTGTCTCTTTCTTACACTTTAGTATTGACACATTCATTTGTGTAAAGAGTTTCTTTCTTGTAGTTGATTTACCTGAAACAATAGATGTAAAATTAGTCACCTATTTGACGAATAATGCAATTTCAATTGTTAAGCAACGCGCACCTCGACCACAACTAGGATGGGTGGTAGCTTACTGCAAAGAGCACGTTTTTCGGTCCTAGTTTTGCAAAATATCGAGCTTGCCGGTATAATCTACTTCTTTTTAAACCATACGTGTGGTTACAAGCTCAAATGCTTGTAAAAATTACAAATTGTTCCAAATTACAATTATTTTTACAGAACAAAAAAATACAGGTATCATAATGACATAAAACAAAAATAAACTCCACCTACCTATCTTGCTTTTCATCGGAGAGCGAAATAAATCTAAGCAGTGCATTAGGAGACCTCGTCCTAGTTATCAAACCGTATCGACGTGAGAATAGATTAACTACAGATTTACGCATTTACGTGCTTACGAATCAACACACCGTGGGCGTACTGAGGTATAAGGGGGCTAATGTTTGCCCCCTGGCTTAGAATCGACCTAATGCTGGGCGTACCAAGGTGAGTAGGGGGTCATTGCGCTAATGTTTCTGACTTAGAATTTTACCCTTCCCTCCCTCCATAGGCCCACAATCAGTCCAAATTACCCCCTCTCCCTTGGCCCAGAATCGGTCCAATTTACCCCCACTCCATTGTACCAGAGTCAACACCCCTCTCAGCTCAGAATCAGCCCATTTCAGCCCCCCTCTCTTAGCCCAGAATCAGTTCAATTTGAACACCCCCTGTCTGGACAAGAATTGTTCCATTCCCCCCTCCCCTCCCTTGGCCTTTAATTAGTCTAATTGACGCCTGGTCTAAATCCTGGGTACGTCCATGCACACCGCCTTTATTAGTCAGCGTGTATTGAGTAAATAAATAAAAGTATTTATATACTACACGGAGGAGGAATTCGGAAATGACTGCGAGGTATAAATGTAATTTGGTATAATTACATTTGTATTGAAATGACAGCTGACACCTCGTCTTAGAATAATTTACCTACAGTCTTCTGTGAGCACGGTTCCTGTAAAGGAGCCGAAATGTCAGATAGAAATGTGAAGTAAAAACGTAGTATGTAGTGTTCGCTTAAACTAAGAAAAGAATTGAAGTTGAACACTTACTATTAATATGTAAAAAAACAAGTTGTGAAAGAAAATAAATAAGTAATATTTATGACAAAAACTACAAGGGGGTATAAACAAATATTTTTCATTTTAATATGCCGTTATTTTTAGAAACAACTCAAAACTATAACTAAACTTCGGGTAATTTTTCACCGCTGGTAATACTTATCCAAGGAGGTTGGAAAACTTTGTTTTTTCAGAACCCTGGAGGTAGCCAACTGATAATATTAAAATACATTGTAGTAATCAGTCAGTAAGTTGGAAAGTCAGTGGCCAACCTTGGTGATGGAGGTTTTTAGACCGCCTAAAGGTCATGACATGGTCTATCGATTGAAACAAACGAGACCGACAATTTAACGTGCCCTCCGAAGCACGGTAGCGCTCAGATAGAAATACCACTATCGACCACCCACCCAAGTACCCACCCGAGCTGCACGTTGTTTAACTATCGCAATGAGTTAACATCGCTCCACACCATAACCATACATACGATACTGTTGTTATAGACATGTCATCAAGGGCGTACCCAGGTAGGGGCAGGGGGGGGGGGGGGCAGCTGCCCGCCCCTAGAAGATTAAATAAATGTATTTTTTTTGGCAAATAGAAATTAAAAACGTGTTATAATTATGTATAATATTTTGTTTTGTGTCATCATCAAAATTAATGAATAAAAGTCAATTTTCATGATTTTTTGTTTCAATATACCCGACCGACGATCTTTTCGAAACAGGTATAAGCAGCCCCCTGCCCCCTCCTAGCTGAAATCCTGGGTACGCCCAGTGGCGTAGCGTGCATTGGCGGGACCCCGTATAAAAAATTGTTTGGGGGCCCTTATATTGTTTGGGGGTAAAGATTTTTCACAAAAGAAAAAAAATATTGTGAAAAGAAATATTTATTTATCATAACATAATTTAACCTTTTACAAATAAAAATCAAATTTTAAATATTCATTCTCCTTGCCTTTTTTTCGGCAAACTGATTTATTAAATCATATAATGGCTGGTGATGATTTTAGTTTTTCTAAAGTTTCTACCTCTATGGAAATTGGGAAGTTTTTATTTCTTTTTCCTTACACACTTTGGGGGCCCCCGTGGCCCGGGGGCCCTGTATAATTGATACGGCAGATACGGCGGTAGCTACGCCCCTGGGTACGCCCTTGCATGTCATTATGTAGGGACAGTTAACTAATATATTGTTTTTCATTTATTTAAGTAGGTGTTTTGTCATTTTCATTTTCAAAAATATTTTGTAATTTTGTAATATGTGTAGATTAATAAGAAATATGGGTTTTTAACTAGTGACCTGAAATAAATGTTTTTTTTTTATAACTCCTTTAAAATGACATAGCAACGTAACATCTTGTCAAAATGAACTAAAGAATTAGGCGTTGGAGAAAAATGCCAATATTCATCACAAATCCTGACCAATAATTACAAAACATCAGTTCTTGAGTGATGTACTCGTAAAACTATTAACAAAAGACAGAAACTCTCTGTAAATCGTATTTTTGAAACAAAAACTCGAAAATTGAGTGTAGTTTCTTATTGTTTGTCTAAATATATAGATGGCGTGGGCGTCGCATCATAGTCTAAAGCGGTTATGTCCCAAATACCCGTTCTAAATTCATTTTTCTGAAATGTTTACGTTTAAAATACCTTTGGCTGTTTTAATGACATGAAAATGCATATTATTAATAGCCTCGAACATCTTCATTCGTATAATATGTATAATCTTTTTGCGATATTGTCTTGTAAACGTAGAAGTATATTTGTACTAGCAGCGGTTCGCGGTTTTACCCTTGTTGTGCCCGTTCCCGTGGGAATTTCAAGATGAAAAGTAGCCTATAACCTTCCCGTTGAATGTAGCTATCTAATACAAAAAGAATTATGCAAACCGGTTTGGTAGTTTCTGAGATTAGCGCGGTCAAGCAAACAATATCTATTCTGCTTTATTATATTAGTAGACTAGCATGGCCCCGCGGTTTTACCCGCGCTGTGCCCGTTCCCGTGGGAATTTAAGGATGAAAAGTAGCCTATAACCTTCCCGTTGAATGTAGCTATCTAATACAAAAAGAATTATGCAAACCGGTTTGGTAGTTTCTGGGATAAACGCGTTTAAACAAACAAGAAATAAACTCTTCTGCTTTAGTTTACACTAGCAGCGCTCCGCGGTTTTACCAGCGTTGTGTCAATTCCTGTGGGAATTTCGGGATGAAAAATAGCCTATGTTACTCGTGGATAATGTAGCTTTCGAATGGAGAAAGAATTTTTAAAAACGGTCGAGTAGTTTTTGAGCCTATTCATTACAAACAAACAAAGCTTTCCTCTTTATAATATTAGTGTAGATAAAGCATAGGAACATATATTACTACTTTAGTAGGCGGGCATCGTTATACACATTACTTAAGCCTAGTTCCTCTTATTTATTTTAGTTTTACCCTCAGAATGACCTTTAGGTACAGGGGATGAAACACAGCCTATGATAAAATGTGACCTTCCCTTAACTTCAAGGTGTACAGCCAAGCCTATAGCTATGTTTGGTTTTATTAGATACTAGCAGCGCCCCGCGGTTTTACCCGCGTTGTGCCCGTTCCCGTGGGAATTTCGGGAATTTTTATGCATATAAACCATCCTCTTGAATCACTCTATCTATTTAAAAATAATCCTAATTCCTACTAATATTATAAATGCGAAAGTTTGTACAAATAAACAAAGTTTTCCTCTTTATAATATTAGTGTAGAAAATAGAACAGCGTGGAGGAATACACGCTTATGTTCACGTGACTACTCTAACGTAATCAGAATCACAAGCGAGCACTGTGCCTTGCCACCAGTGATAATAATATTCTACGCTATAAAGTAAAGTAAGTGCGAGTAGGTCGTGTCCAACCCTGTGACGGAGTTGTTAGACCGGCTAAAGGAAGACATGCTCTGACGATTGAAACAACCGGGACTGACATATTAACGTGCCCTCCGAAGCACGGTAGCGCTCAGATAGAAATGCCACTATCGGCCACCCATCCAAGTAGGGGTCGAGCTGCACGTTGCTAACAATCGCAATGAACTAACATGGCTTAGTCAAACTACGCCACGAGCGCTACAGGCTACGCTATAATATATATCCTATATTACTAATATTATAAATGCGAAAGTGAGGAGAAATGTTTGGATGTATATTTGTTACTCTTTAACGCAAAATTACTGTACGGATTTGTATGAAACTTTACAGTAATATAGGTTATACATCAGAATAACATATAAGATACATTTTATCAAGAAATTCCCGCGGGAATCGATACAACGCGGGTAACACCGCGGGGCGCGGACTTTATTAAGGGAGCATTTGACGTATCTGCGTACGGGCATCTGTAGTTAATTCTCTTCCTTGTTTTTGTCAACAAACAAAGCGTATTAAGTGAATTGCTGAAAGGTAAAATAACTATCTATTTTAAACGGAGTAACGGTTGCCAAGATACGCAGAATCTTCATTAAATTTAAATCAATTTCGTTAAAACTTGTGTTTCTGAACACGGTATTCGTACACGATGTGCCAACGACAATAATATTCTCTTGTATCTTTCATCTCTTTTCTTCATTTAGAAAGAATTAGGAACGCCCGCGGTTTTACCCGCGTTGTGCCCGTTCCCGTGGGAATTTCGGCAATTTTTATACATATAAACTTTTCTTTTGAATTACTCTATCTATTTAAAAAAACCGCGACAAAATCCGTTGCGTAGTTTTAAAGATCTAAGCATACATAGGGACAGACAGCGGAAAGCGACTTTGTTTTATATTATGTTTATTATATGTATTCCCGAAATTCCCACGGGAACGGGCACAACGCGAGTAAAACCGCGGGGCGCTGCTAGTATTAAAACAGATCTAAAATAAAACAAAGGTTAAAAACCGTTTAAAAAAGTTATAACTAGAATTGCCATAATAAAAAATACAGCAGTGTTGTCATATCAAAAAAATGCTTTGTAAAAAATACTTCTTAAGTAGTTAATCAATTTGATTTACTGGCGCGTGTGTATTATCGTATCAAATTGAGTTCAGTCAACTTTCAGGTATTTTCTTCAGATCATACAGTTTATTAATCCAATTATTTTTCAGAGGAAATGAAAGAAGGTCGAACGTTAGTCATTGTATTGTTAAGCAACCTGCAGCTCGGATATCTTCCGGCTAATATTATAAACTAGCAACGACCGCGGTTTTTACCCGCGTTGTGCCCGTTCCCGTGGGAATTACGGCAATTTTTATACTTATAAACATCCCTTTTGAATCACTCTATCTACATATTAAAAAAACCGTGTCAAAATCCGTCGCGTAGTTTTAAAGATCTGAGCATACATAGGGACAGACAGCGGAAAGCTACTTTTATACTATGTAGTGATGCGAAAGTTTGTGAGGTACTTACATACAGTAACCTTGTCAGTCAGTACTTTACATTTTGACTTTAATTGTTTTGGCTTGTAAACTGCCATTTTCATGATTCTACATTAATTTTAGTATATATTTTAGTATCTATATAGTAGGTAGATCTGACCATAGCCAATTTCAAAACAAAGAACAGACACACCTACAATTCAAAATAATACCCTTTATCCGTCAAGGGTTATACAAAATGGTTACAAATTACAAAAGTTAAGATTTATTTTCGCGCGCTTTTCATTCCGCCATATTGGATCTATGCCAAACTTTTGTGTATATTGTAATTCATCGCGTACTTAGACGAAGGGTTATTTAGATAACTATAATAGTATTTTGATAACTTATAATCTTTTAATAGCTTTATTATTCACTGGTAGCGCCCCGCGGTTTTACCCGATCGTGTCCGTTCCCGTGGGAATTTGGGATAGAAAATAGCCTAAAACCACCCCTTTAAATGAGGCTATCAACTAAACAAAATTTTGAAAATACCTCTTTATAATATTAGTTAGTTTATGGAATTTAATGGTCTTTTTTGTTACCCCTAGTAAGGGGTTGCTACCAAAATGGTCCCACTTATAACCAATCCCAAAGAAGGTGGTGACTCTCAGGGCCGAAACTGCGTTAAACGGGTGCCCGCGCGGTTTCATACAAATGTGAACCATCGCGTGCGCCCGTCGTACAAAAGTGAACCATCGCTAGCGCCCGACGTACAAAAGTGAACTGTCGCGGGCGCCCGCGACGTGCGCACGCTTAACGCAGTGTCGGCCCTCATACATTTTTGGATTATTGTCCTAAAATTCTTACTTTTATTTGGTTGCAAGCGAGTAACAGGAGATAATTGGCGGCTAATTAACAAAACAGATGGTTACTACGACATCATATTTTGGCACAAACAAATTAATAATATAAATTACAATCACGTGCTTAGCTTTATTATGCGACGCGTGTGGTTGTAGTACTAATGTTATATGAGTACAGCGAGTGAACGTAATCACGCGAGCACTAATGTAAAGTATCGTCCTATAAGACACTGCAGATCAAAGTCCTCTCACTGAAGATGTTAGTACAGCGAGGAGTACACGTGATCACAAGCGAGCACTAATGTAAAGTATCGTCCTTTAAGACACTGCAGATCAAAGTCCTCTCACTGAAGATGTTAGTACAGCGAGGAGTACACGTGATCACAAGCGAGCACTAATGTAAAGTATCGTCCTATAAGACACTGCAGATCAAAGTCCTCTCACTGAAGATGTTAGTACAGCGAGGAGTACACGTGATCACAAGCGAGCACTAATGTAAAGTATCGTCCTATAAGACACTGCAGATCAAAGTCCTCTCACTGAAGATGTTAGTACAGCGAGGAGTACACGTGATCACAAGCGAGCACTAATGTAAAGTATCGTCCTATAAGACACTGCAGATCAAAGTCCTCTCACTGAAGATGTCAGTACAGCGAGGAGTACACGTAATCACAAGCGAGCACTAATGTAAAGTATCGTCCTATAAGACACTGCAGATCAAAGTCCTCTCACTGAAGATGTCAGTACAGCGAGGAGTACACGTAATCACAAGCGAGCACTAATGTAAAGTATCGTCCTATAAGACACTGCAGATCAAAGTCCTCTCACTGAAGATGTTAGTACAGCGAGGAGTACACGTAATCACAAGCGAGCACTAATGTAAAGTAACGTCCTATAAGACACTGCAGATCAAAGTCCTCTCACTGAAGATGTTAGTACAGCGAGGAGTACACGTAATCACAAGCGAGCACTAATGTAAAGTATCGTCTTATAAGCCACTGCAGATCAAAGTCCTCTCACTGAAGATGTTAGTACAGCATACGTACAAGCGAGCACTAAAGTAGGTATCTAGACCACCTACAGATCAAAGTATGTATACCAAAAACAAATAAGCAATGTCTATGGCCTCACCTATAAACAAAAATAAAAACATTTCCTACAGATTACCAAGAAACTTATGTTCAAAAGAAAATATAAAACTATAATTATCATGAATCATTAATTCCTGTTAATAAATCAATTCTATTTTTTGCGTAACATTGACCTTCGGTATAGCTCGGTAGCCATTTGTAATTTCTTGAAATAGGCGGGAAAGAAAAGTACGTTTGGCGGGCTTTCCATAGTTTTATGTATGTCTGTGGTCTGAGGTTTGTTTTTTAAAAATTCCGAACGAATTTTATGGGGATTTAAACTCTTTTTGCGATTTTTAATTGATTGTAAATGAATGAATCGAATACAAAGTATTACGGGCAAGTCTTAAACTTCCAGAAATATGAAGATATTTTCTTAAGAACTATATGGTATATCCCCAAATTCCCGCGGGAACGGGTACAACGCACGTAAGACCGCAAGACGCTACAAGTTGTCTATATTAACTAGCAAACCTCGCAGTTTTACCCGTATTGTGGCTGTTCCCGTAGAAATTTCGGGATGAAAAATAGCCTATAACATTCCCGTTGAATGTGGCTATCCGTTACAATAACAATTATTCAAATCGGACGGGTAGTTACTGGGATAAGCGCGTTTAAAAAAACAAAAAAAAACTCTTCAGCTTAATAATTATATTGGTATACGTCTGTGGTATATGATATTATAATTTAAATCTAGAATGATCTTATTAAATGTCACTTCTGACTGAATTGTGCCGGATGTAGAACCCAATGTGCCAGCATGTCATATAAAAATAAATATAATATTTACCTTTTCGATGTAATCTAATTAATGCTGAGTATTTTGAATTGAAACTACGTTTACAGATACACTTCGCTTTTATTTTACATTTTAAATTTGACGTTTCGGTCCCTTTACAGGAACCGTGGTTACAGAAGACTGAGTCTCCCTTCTTCCACGGTTCTTGTACGGTTCGGTCCTGTCCCTGTTCACGGTTTCTGTGAACGTGTGAAGAAGACTGAGTCTTCTGTGACCACGGTTCTTGTAAAGGGACCGAAACGTCAGATAAAAAATGTAGGTACATAAAATAAAAGCGAAGTGTGTCCGTAAACGTAGTTTCAATTCAAATTGAGTAGTGTTCGCTTGAACTTAAGATACCAGTATAATGCTAATAAAAAATAATCTTCCACCCATCCGAGAAAGCGTAGACCTGCACGTTGCTTAACAATCGCAAACTAATATCGCTTAGTCAAACTAAGCCACGGGTGCTAAGTATTTTAAGTAGGTGGCTAATTAGGAAATTCTCCTGAACTTCCAAAATAACCCAACGACTTTTCTGTACAAGGAAGAAACCAATATGACGAATTCGGGGTCACTAACCGGAATCCCAAAAATATTTCGTCACACATCTTTTATTTCCCAAGAAAATACATTTTCATGACACATTTTAACATAAAAACAAGGGATTGAGGAGATTTTTTCCGATTTTCTTGTTAAAAGTTGTGTAAAAATATCTAAGATGGCGGCATGCCTCTAAATGTGTCAAGACAACAATAATTCGTGATAAACATCTCAATTTTCTCGCTTCATCGGGTTTCAGAGGAGTTTCTTTACGTTTCTCTTTTTAAATGAGGAAGTGTTGCAATTTCGAGAAAAGAGTTTGTTGGCATTATAATATGACTCGCCACGATCCGCGGTGTTACCCGCGTTGTACCCGTTCCTGCATACAACGCGGGTAACACCGCGGATCGTGGCGAGTCTAAAATAAGTATGTTTATAGTAAACCTATAAGCATACTATAGCGTTACTGATTACATTAAAGTCAAATGTCTGGAGTCAAATTCCTGCACCAGCAACACAATCTGATTTTGACATGTTGTAATCTATACTAAGACTTATAAGTATTAAATTGTATTATACTTTGATTAAAAAACTTAACCGGCAGAGTTTCTTGCTCATTCTCTGCTGATGTTCTTCCGAGTGGGTGGTACGTTCAAAAGAGCCTCTATGGGGCCAAAACTGAATAAAAATATTTGACTTTGACTTTGACACCAATGACGTACGTTTCAAATAGTTTTTCAAATAATTTCGTACAATATTTAAAATACTATTTTAACGAACAGCTCTAAAAGCTGATTTACACAGGGTCAGTAACTGACTACAAATTCGAGGCAAGTCAGTGCTGATCCGAAAATTCGTGTCCGAATATTCAAGTCAGCGCTGACTTCAAGCCACTGTACTGACTTCAAATCAGTTTACACAGGGTTTTTTTCGGGTCAGCACTGACTTGCCTCGAATTTGTAGTCAGTTACTGACTGATTTACACAGGGTAAATCAGCTTTAAGATTTAAGAATGCTTGATAACACCGTACTCAGAGAAGTCAAATGCTTCCATAATAGAGCTTTAATGAGATTTTGACATGTCATATGACAAATTACATCAATTAGTTAAGTGTCGATTTAATAACAGCCTCCGTGGTCTTGTGGTTTGAGCGCCCGGCTCACGACCCGGAGGTTCCGGGTTCGATTCCCGGTGGGGATATCTCACAAAAATCTCTTTGTGAGACTTTCCTCAGTTTGGTTAGGGCATTGCAGGCTGAATCACCTGATTGCTCGAAAAGTAAGACGATTCCGTGCTTCGGAGGGCACGTTAAGCCGTCGGTCCCGGTTACTTTCTACGGATAGTAGTCGTTACTTGAGCCATGTCAGAGGCCTTTGGCGGCTCAATAACTCTGACACCAGGATTGGTCAGGTTGACCGTCCACTCGATGAAGAAGAAGTGTCTATTTAATGGACGTTAGTAGCAGTTATACTCTCAAAAAGATGGTTTAACTCGCGGACTAACAGCGTATACAATACCTAAAAAAAGAACATCTAGCATTCTAAAATCTAGAATTTCCTGGGACACGTTGACCTAATTTACTAACAATGAGGTAAACAAACCATAGCAATTGAATCCACGCCAAACACAGGTACAATCACCCCAGGAACTAGGCCATAGACTAAAAATAATAGCATTCATAATTGGGAATAGATATATGATTTCAATGAGAATCTGGATATTATCAACTGGTCCTAGCACTGCCTGAATTTCGGTCTAGAGGCATTGACATTGCAGGCTGAATCACCTGATTGCCCGAACAGTAAGACGATTCCGTGCTTCGGAGGGCACGTTAAGCCATCGGTCCCGGTTACTTTCTACGGATAGTAGTCGTTACATGAGCCATGTCAGAGGCCTTTGGCGGCTCAATAACTCTGACACCAGGATTGGTCAGGTTGACCATCCACTCGATGAAGAAGAGACTGAGGTCCTGGGTTCAATTCCCGGGTCAAACGATTATATGTTTTCTACTTTTCAAACATGGCTCAGGTTTGAGATCATAACGGTCACAATGTGGACAAAAACACGGGTCGCTGCTAACTGAATAATTTTTAAAATCACTACATAGTATAAAACAAAGTCGCTTTCCGCTGTCGTTCTGTCTGTCTGTTCCTATGTATGGTTAGATCTTTTAAACTACGCAACGGATTTTGATGCGGATTTTTAAAATAGATAGAGTGATTCAAGACGAAGGTTTGTATGTATAAAAATTCTGAAATTCCCACGGGAACGGGCACAACGCGGGTCAAACCGCGGGGCGCTGCTAGAAGTATCATACAACGAAAATACTATGGAGTAACAAACATTTTTAAATTCCCATCAAATTATTTCTGTTTTTTAACTAACAAAACTTGTTTGTTGTGCAGTCGGTTAACAATACAAGTTGAAGACATTTTGACCTACAGCTAGGTGTAAATATAGACCATCTATAAATAATAGGGCGACGACCTTTAAGGCAAAGACGGACGAATAGATCTCATGCCAATATTATATTGATGGGGATTAGGAGATTGTATCACTACATAGTATAAAACAAAGTCGCTTTCCGCTGTCTGTCCCTATGTATGCTTAGATCTTTAAAACTACGCAACGGATTTTGACGCGTTTTGTTTTGAATAGATAGAGTGATTCAAGAGGAAGGTTTATATGTATAAAAATTCCCGTAATTCCCACGGGAACGGGCACAACGCGGGCAAAACCGCGGGGCGCTGCTAGTATTAATATAGATAGTGAAATTAATTTATGTCTAAAATTAATTATTGGCTATAGACAACACTAATTTAATAACGCGGGGCGCTGCTAGTAAGAATATAGATGGTTAACACCGCCCCGCGTGGTGATTACGCCTAATCCTCCTCACTGTAATGACATCTGAGGTGGGATGAGAGGCCTTTGCCCAACAGTGGGACATTACAGGCTAGTTCTTTATACTTTACTTTATTCCTCATCTCCATAGCAACCTATGAACATACGTCAATGACGAACAAGCGACTATTTCCGGATGTTTTGTTTATACAAACGCGTTTGTCGGAATATTCATAACTAGCAGTGCCCCGCGGTTTTATCCGCATTGTGCCCGTTCCCGTGGGAATTTCGGGAATTTTTATACTTATAAACCTTCCTCTTGAATCACTCTATCTATTTAAAAAAAAACCCGCGTCAAAATCCGTTGCGTAGTTTTAAAGATCTAAGCATACATAGGGACAGACAGCGGAAAGCGACTTTGTTTTATACTATGTAGTGATGTGAGGAATGATTATTTCAAGATCGACTGCTGTATATAATTAAGGATTTTAAGAAATCAGAAGTCTACAGTGCTTTAAAGTTTGGAGTGAACGTTAAACTGTCGGCCCCGGTTGGTACAATCGTTAGAATATTGTGAGAAGTATTAAATTTTAAATAGGTTTGCTAAAAAGAGTATTTTGGCATTTGTTTTCGTGTTGGAAACGTATGTTCCAGTAATTTCATCTTCATATAATTATAGGTATCTATAACTAAGTAATATAATAAAGCTGAAGGGTTTGTTTGACTGCTGTAATCTCAGAAACTACCAATCCGATTTGAATAATTCTTTTTGTAATAGATAGCCACATTCAACGGGAAGGTTATATGCTATTTTTCATCCCGAAATTCCCATGGGAATGGCACAATGCGGGTAAAACCATGGAACACTACTCGTATTAATTTAAATAAAAATTGCCTTTTTCTACTAATTAATATCACTATCACTACGTAGTATAAAACAAAGTTGCTTTCCGCTGTCTGTCCCTATGTATGCTTAGATCTTTAAAACTACGCAACGGATTTTGACGCGGTTTTTTTAAATAGATAGAGTGATTCAAGAGGAAGGTTTACAAGTATACAAATTCCCGAAATTCCCACGGGAACGGACACAACGCGGGTAAAACCGCAGGGCGTTGCTAGTCAACAATAAACTTAAAGTTGTCTAGAAACATTTTCACATAATCTAGTCTCTTGACTTAACATATTTCTCGTCTCTTGTCGGTGAGTCCGATGCAGACTTCTCCCTCTACTCCTGTTCAGTGCAAGCTCCTTCACATCTCTATACAACATGACAGACACTCTTTCTGTACCTCGCTTTCCTAATTATATTACCTATCTGTAATTCTTACATCTCATATACCAACGAAGATATTGCACTCGTTTATCTGAAGCAATGAATACGTCATATAATGTGAGATTTGCTACGTTTTGGCAGACTTACAGACGCAAAGCGGTTTTTATATTTATATTCTACCAGGTGGTTTTCAGATCTTTATCTGGACGAATATGTTTGAAAATATAACAGACGAGACTTGTTTGTAATTATGAAAGTCTTGTATGACCCTTAGGATGCGTTTACATGGTCGCGGAGCACAATCGACCAATGACAGCGCATTGAAATTGTCAAACAACGCATTGACATTGTCAAACAACGCATTGACATTGTCAAACAACGCATTGACATTGTCAAACAACGCATTGACATTGTCAAACAACGCATTGACATTGTCAATCAACGCATTGACATTGTCAAACAACGCACTGACATTGTCAAACAACGCATTGACATTGTCAAACAACGCATTGAAATAGCCAAACAACGCATTGACATTGTCAAACAACGCATTGAAATTGTCAAAAAACGCATTGACATTGTCAAACAACGCATTGACATTCTCAAACAACGCATTGATATTGTCAAACAACGCATTGACATTGTCAAACCGAAGTGTATCCGTGAACGTAGTATCAATTCAAAATGTAATCGATAATCGAACCAAAAAAATCACTACAGACGTCTAAACATTATTACCGAATTTTTTCGCGGCGCAGAAGGTTGTTTTAGTGAGTACTTACTTTGATTTTCCGATGTTTCAAGTGGATCACACCACCCGTGCAAAAACCGCAGTAAAACGTAAATAATGTGTACAAATTGCGATGTTTAAAAATGATGTTTAAAGTTTACATTACAGCGTTTGGTTTTGAAAACATTATCCACGCTGTACGCTGAGAATGTTTGCACGAAGATAGATTTAAAAATAACCTTTGTTACGACGTCGGAGTTTGAGTAATTAACAAACAAATAACATAGTAACAGACTGCTTTTAGCAATACTAGTATCATTATACAAACCTACTACATATCAGAGTCCTCTCACTGAAGATAGTACAGCAAGGAGTACACGTAATCACAAGCGAGCACTAATGTAAAGTATCGTCCTATAAGACACTGCAGATCAAAGTCCTCTCACTGAAGATGTTAGTACAGCGAGGAGTACACGTAATCACAAGCGTGCACTAATGTAAAGTATCGTCCTATAAGACACTGCAGATCAAAGTCCTCTCACTGAAGATGTTAGTACAGCGAGGAGTACACGTAATCACAAGCGAGCACTAATGTAAAGTATCGTCCTATAGGACACTGCAGATCAAAGTCCTCTCACTGAAGATGTTAGTACAGCGAGGAGTACACTTAATCACAAGCGAGCATTAATGTAAAGTATCGTCCTATATGACACTGCAGATCAAAGTCCTCTCACTGAAGATGTTAGTACAGCGAGGAGTACACGTAATCACAAGCGAGCACTAATGTAAAGTATCGTCCTATAGGACACTGCAGACCAAAGTCCTCTCACTGAAGATGTTAGTACAGCGAGGAGTACACGTGATCACAAGCGAGCACTAATGTAAAGTATCGTCCTATAAGACACTGCAGATCAAAGTCCTCTCACTGAAGATGTTAGTACAGCGAGGTGTACACGTAATCACAAGCGAGCACTAATGTAAAGTATCGTCCTATAAGACACTGCAGATCAAAGTCCTCTCACTGAAGATGTTAGTACAGCGAGGTGTACACGTAATCACAAGCGAGCACTAATGTAAAGTATCGTCCTATAGGACACTGCAGACCAAAGTCCTCTCACTGAAGATGTTAGTACAGCGAGGAGTACACGTAATCACAAGCGAGCACTAATGTAAAGTATCGTCCTATAGGACACTGCAGACCAAAGTCCTCTCACTGAAGATGTTAGTACAGCGAGGAGGACACGTGATCACAAGCGAGCACTAATGTAAAGTATCGTCCTATAAGACACTGCAGATCAAAGTCCTCTCACTGAAGATGTTAGTACAGCGAGGTGTACACGTAATCACAAGCGAGCACTAATGTAAAGTATCGTCCTATAGGACACTGCAGACCAAAGTCCTCTCACTGAAGATGTTAGTACAGCGAGGAGTACACGTGATCACAAGCGAGCACTAATGTAAAGTATCGTCCTATAAGACACTGCAGATCAAAGTCCTCTCACTGAAGATGTTAGTACAGAGGAGTACACGAATTATACTTTTTTAAATTTAAATTCAAGTAAATTATTTTGAATTGCTGCAGCAAGGTTCAATAGCCTTTTGACATTTATTGAGCAAGACGAAATGGGCGTTGCAATTTTAGAGATGGATTTATACAAAGATTTATTGTGTTTATTTTCGTTTGTTAGAGAAAGCGAAACATCTTATAATCAACACTGAATTTAATTAACAGCCTCTGTGGTCTTGTGGCTTGAGCGCCCGGCTCACGATCCGGAGGTTCCGTGTTCGATTCACGGTGGGGATATCTCACAAAAATCTCTTTGAGACTGTTCTCAGTTTGGTTAGGGCATTGCAGGCATCAACTGATTGCCCGAAAAGTAAGATGATTCCGCGCTTCGGAGGGCACGTTAAGCCGTCGGTCCCGGTTACTTTCTACGGATAGTAGTCGTTACATGAGCCATGCCATGTCAAAGCCCTTCGGTGGCTCAATAACTCTGACACCAGGATTGGTCAGGGTGACCATCCACTCGGTGAAAAAGAAGAATTTAATTTAAATACTCATTAGAATATCATTGAGTGATTTGAATTAGGTAAATATAATTTTTATACACTGGAATAATAAAATGCACTGCTATTAAAAAAAATATTGGAATCAAAATGTTGATCGCAACTGAAAAAATGCATTAGAATTTGACACTGACATTTTTGACTTTGATTGTTTACATTTATAATTATGCATTTTTCAAACATTTTTGAACGGGAGTTTACGTTTGGGAATTGATTACTCAACTGTGGCTTTTAAAGAAGTATGATGCCATGATGTTCTTGGTAAAAGTTTTATGTCTTTGTCGTTTGAGATACAGTCTAACTACCTACTTATTTAATGTACTTACATATTTAAATACCCAGCTTTTAAGAAAAAAGGTCACGTTAAAATTAGTAAATTAATATAAAAATAATTTACAAAGAAAAAATCTCTATTTCTCAGTTAAAAATTAAAAATAATGTACCACAATGTTTTTATTTGCTCTCTTATTGTGTTTAATGCCTCCGTAAGATGTCTAATGCCTATTTTTTTGTCATTGTAGTAAAACGTGACAAACGAATAATTTTGTTAACGACATAACGAAAATTCTTCAACTTATTAAAACGTCTATTTTTACATTCGAAAGTAGACAGAGGAAGTACCTATTTATCAAAATGAATGAATAGTATTTTTTGATAAATCTCTCACGTTTAAAACTATCATCAAACAATAAAAACTAAAAATATACATCCATAAATCTATTTTATGTAACGGTGCAAGTTTTCACACGACACCAGCCATAAACAAGATATAAAAGAAAAAAAATACTTACTTACCAATTCAAAATCATTTTATAATCACTGGCCACTAAGAAAAAAATATGTCAAACTGTCACTTTACGCGGGAAGGTATTTTTTTAGAAGTATTTTTTCAGCAATGGCGCCGGACGCGCGCTCGCTGCGAGATCCAGTGCGACTGTGGATATTATTATTGTATTATGATCCCGCGAATGTAAATCTGGATTGGGGAAATATAAAATTACTCTTGTAGTGTTGGGCGTTCATGTTCTCGATTAGTCGATAGTTTAATTGTAAAATATGTCACGTTATTAGATGGACGGCTGCGCTAAAAATCTATTTTTTTAAATATACGCGCTAATCTCGGAAACTACCAATCCGATTCGAATAATTCTTTTTGTAATGGATAGCCACGTTCAACGGGAAGGTTATAGGTTATTTTTTATCCCGAAATTCCTACGGGAACGGCCATAATGCGGGCACTCCTAGTATAAGATAATTTTAAAGTAAGTACTTATATTATAAAGAGGTTTTAGTAATTTTCTTTGTTTCTATGTTCGGGCTAATGTCGGGAATAGGGTTTTTAAGTGTTTTTTTATTCTTTCTATTAGCTCATCTTGTTATCACGTGTTAGAGACTAAAATCCGTTTGTTTATATCGCTATTATTTTCAGATTTACAGGCGGTCAAAGTTAGTGATTAGACAGAGACAGCACTACAGACCTGTGACGTCACAAGCGTAATATTAGTATCTTATATATAAAATTCTCGTGTCACAGTGTTCGTTCGCGTACTCCTCCGAAACGGCTTGACCGATTCTCATGAAATTTTGTGAGCATATTGAGTAGGTCTGAGAATCGGCCAACATCTATTTTTCATCCCGAAATTCCCGCGGGAACGGGTACAACGCGGGTGAAACCGCGGGGCGCAGCTAGTATTAGTATAGATATATGTATTGGCGTTCCGTCGTGGAAGATGGCGACGGAAGATCCGTCAAGTGTGTCAAAGGCCTATCAATCGATACCGGCCATCGATAGTGTCCCATCACTAGTGAGCATTCACTTACACCTGCTGAAATCGTTTCCACGAATCTATTGTGTATTTTTACTCGACCCAACAGACGCACGCATTACTGACTTTGTACCGCGACTTTACTCATTACTAGCAGCGCCCCGCGGTTTTACCAGCGTTGTGCCCGTTCCCGTGGGAATTTCGGGCATTTTCATACATATTAACCTTCCTCTTGAATCTATTTAAAAAACACGTCAAAATCCATTGCGTAGTTTTAAAGATCTAAGCATACATAGGGACAGACAGCGGAAAGCGACTTTGTTTTATACTATGGCAGTAATTTTTATGGCAGACTAAACTGTTAAATGAAACCGAAGTGTATCCGTTAACGTAGTTTCAATTCAAAATCAGTAGTGTTCACTTAAACTTAAAAAACCAGGAGCAACGATGATTAAAACTCAAAAAAAAGCTTAGATTTTAAAATTAATTTATTAAATTAATATTTTTACAATTAATTACAAACTATTCTAGTCAAGTGCATAATACAAATAAATAAAGAAATTCACAATATATTTATTAAAAAGACTGATTTTTTAATAGTAGTTTATGCAACTGTCATATAAAGAAGGGTATTAAAACACGAGTGTGAGTTTATGAAACGAGCGCAGCGAGTTTCATAATAGTAACGAGTGTTTTAATACCCGTGTTATATGCAGTTGCATACACTACTTTATCTTCACTAATGCAATTAATCAAACAAAATTTTAAAAACAAAACACATTGCGAAACATTTAATTCACGCGCACGTGTATTGTCACAGTGAACTTGCCGCCATTAAAATGTAACCAATGAGAGCGCAGCTGCGCGCGCAGGGCCGCAGGGCGCGATGTTATAATGAGATTTTACGATATCGATGTGGATATTAGAACATCATGTGCAATTGCTTAAATTGAGTGTTTTAGTTGTCTGCGCTATAACAGTAGTAATTATAAGTCAAGTATTGGAAACATAAGTAGAATGTTACAACATTAGTGTAGATAAAATATTTTACAATTTAACATATTATCTGTATGTGTGGTATTATTTGTTAAAACTGGAAACTTACGTACAACAGAGGGTACTGTTGAGCGTTCCTCAACACGTAATGATTATATTACGGTCGTTAAAACTAATGACATTAACTTACGTTTATAAAAATAAGTAACGAAGGATATTAATTACGATATTAACGTATTTTAATTACAACGCCATTAATTAACGTACGTTAATAATAATAATTTTAACGAACTTTAATTATAATGACATTAACTTACGTTAATAATAAAAACTTTAACGAACGTTAATAATAATGACATTGACGTACGTAAATTACACTGACATTAACGAACATTTCAATTAATAGTAAAACGTATGTCTGTGGCATCGCAACTCCAAAACGGAAGGACCGATTTCAATATAGTTTCTGCATTTGATAGATGGTTACACGGAGAGTTCTTAGCTAAAATTGAATTAAAAAAACTAAAAAACACGCTTTTATTGCAAATTGAACTAAAAACTAGAAAATAATTTTTCACCTCAAATCAAAATTATAATAAAATTTAAGTTATTAACACAATGATTCAATTCAGAGTAAAAAGCGTGGGGTGCTTAATATTTTTTTTAAATATTACAATCATCATTGGTATCTATGAGAGGATAGTTATGAACTACAGTAAAATGCACCCCACGCTTTTTTACTCTGAATTGAATCATTGTGTTAATAACTTAAATTTTATTATAATTTTGATTTGAGGTGAAAAATTATTTTCTAGTTTTTAGTTCAATTTGCAATAAAAGCGTGTTTTTTAGTTTTTTTAAACTATAATTTTATTTTTTATTTTTTAGTAAATCTGGCAAATCCATTAAGGATAATGGGAAACTGTTATTAAATTATTGCATTGTCATCGGTCCTTGATACGTGTGCAAAGTTTCAAAGGGAACGGGCCCATCACGGGAAAACCACGGGACGCTGTTAGTGTCTAGTACCATTTAGTAAAATAAAACAGAACTCCCGTTCCGTCCCACAGCGAGCGCCCGTTGATGTCTTTTATATGAAGTAATATTTTTTTAGTAAATCTGGCAAATCCATTAAGTATAATGGGAAACTGTTATTAAATTATTGCATTGTCATCGGTCCTTGATACGTATGCAAAGTTTCAAATTAATCAGACTTCTGGAAGTTGGTGAAAATGATGTTCAAAGATTCCATTACATACGTTCGTACGTACGTACGTACATACAGGCCAAGCTAATAAAAGCGTGTTGATAATGGGAAACTGTTATTAAATTATTGCATTGTCATCGGTCCTTGATACGTATGCAAAGTTTCAAATTAATCAGACTTCTGGAAGTTGGTGAAAATGATGTTCAAAGATTTTATTACATACGTACAGGCCAAGCTAATAAAAGCGTGTTAAAAAATAAAATTTCGGTCAAAATTCAATCAGAAAATTATGATTTGATTCAAAAACTGTACACAATTAAATATCGTATTTTATACAATTATATTACACAATTTATTTACTACTATAGTATACATTATATACATTAACAAAATAAAAACTAAATTAAGTACCTCCCTGCAGTTTTACCCGCTTAATGCCCGTTCCCGTGGGAATTTCGGAATGAAAAATAGCCCATAACCTTCCCGTTGAATGTGGCTATCTATTACAAAAAGAATTATTCAAATCGGATTGGTAGTTTCAGATATAAGTGCATTTTAACAAACAAACAAAAAATCAAACTTTTTAACTTGATTACATAAGTATCTTAGTCAAGTCAATTTTGTAACTAATAAAGAATAAAACTAGATTACGATTCTTAATTCTAGAAATAACATTAAATGCATAACTAAACTATAAATTATAATATATATCACAACTTGCCCAGCAGTGGGCATGTGCTAAACTAAGGTTTAATTTAAAATTATAATCTGAATGGAATGTGGAATCGGTCCGGCCGTTTAAGCGCTGATTGATTTTTAATTTTCTTAATTTAACATATCATTTTCTGTTAGTTAATAATCTGTACATAGCAGGAAAAAAAGGTTATGGTAAAAATCGGACCGGCCTTTTTGTGTTGGCTTTCTTATTTTTCTAAATTTAACACATTATTGTTCGTTAGTTGATAATCTAAAAAAGAAAAATGTTTTGGTAAAAATCGGTCCAGCCGTTTCTGTGAAATTTGTATTTTCCTTTAATTTATTTATTTACATGTGTGACAAGCTCAATTCTTTACAGAACAATATGTAGGTATATCTTCTCTCTCTCTCTCTCTCACACACACTACATCATCTCTCTCCCTCACTCTGTCTCCATGAGACAAGGCATTGTGTTTCATATATCAACTTCGCAGATTTTCCTCTTCTGAGGGATTCCGTATTTTTCCATTTTGATCACTTCCTGTTTCAACTTCTTGTACGCCTCCAGGCGTGTGATGGCGAATTCCTGTAGGATAGGAATGGAGTTTAGTGGGATAAATAGTTTGGTGTAGGGATAAACATATTTGGTAATGGGTAAAAATCGGACAGTTCGATTTTAAGTTCTGACGAGAAATATCCTACTAATATTATAAATGCGAAAGTTTGTGAGGATGGATGTATGTTTGTTACTCTTTCACGAAAAAACTACTGGACGTATTTGGATGAAACTCTACAGTAACATAGGTTATACATCAGAATAACACATGGGATACATTTCATCCCGAAATTCCCGCGGGAATGCGTACAACGTAGGTAAGAACGCGGGGCGCGGCTAGTATTTTAAAATACACTAGCAGTGCCCCGGTTTTACCCGCAACGTGCCCGTTCCCGTGGGAATTTCGGGAATTTTTTTACATAAAAACCTTCCTCTTGAATCACTCTACCTATTACAAAAAACCGCATCAAAATCCGTTGCTTAATTTTAAAGATTTAAGCATACAGACAAACAGACAAAAATATCGACTTTGTTTTATACTATGTAGTGATTAACTTACCCAATAACCAAAAGTGATTTTACTTTTCGTCGCATTGATAATCGACCATAGACACCACAACATATGACAGGCGAGGAAGAAAGCCTCTACTTCATTGAGAAGTTGGTTTACTTCCTCTATGCTCGGCGGTTGCTCCACTTTAGTCGCTCCATTCGAATAGTTGTAATGCTTCAGGTACTCTTTGATGAAAATTTCCTGAAAAAATTGCATAAAAAATAGTGTTATATTTTTGGAAATTATCAAAATTGGTTGGGTTTTTACTGTTAAGTGTTAACCTGTAGTGTTCTATTGCTGGGCAAAGGCCTCTCGTCTCACTGAAGATATCAGTGCAGAGAGGATTTTAACTGTACAATTGATAAATAGTTATGGGTGGTGTTAGTACCCTATTTCTATTAACAGAGGAGTTGTAAGGGCGAGTTTCCATTGCAGCGGAGCGGAGATATGCGGAGCTCATCCGACCAATCAAAACGCATTGACATTGTCAAATAACGCCTTGATATTGTCAAACAACGCATTGACTATCAAAAAAATATTTACACCAAAAAAATGACAAATTTCGATCCGCTATCTGAGATAGCCGATCTGGATAGTTTACTAGACCCGATCCTGTGTCAAGATTGTCCAAAAAATTAAAGCTCATCATCAAAATCGGTTCAGTAATTTCTAACATAAGATATTTAGTACAAAAATCATCAGTACATATTATAAGCATAGTCCTCGGCCGATATAGTTACGTATAGGCCTCTAGAGGCTTTAAGAGTCCTATAGTTACCTTACGGCCTCTAGAGGCCGATAGAGGCCTATACGTAACTATATCGACCGAATACTATAAATACACAAAGAAAAAGTACATTAAAATGATCTAATATACTTTGTAAAGCCACGTGCCCAGCTCGCCGCGTCGCGTAGCATAGCATAGCGCGGTGACGTCACGCAGCTAATATACCGCGGCGGTCTAAAATGTTAATAGAAAAACAAGCTTCGTAGTGGAGGGGGCACTTAAAACGACATTTTTGAAATGAACAATTAAAACAGAAAAAAATACCCATAAAAATTCAATTTTTATTTACAAAATACAATATTAATTTAAAATACTATAAATTTAACCCCTTGAATCCAAATTGACCCCCTCCAAAAATAATAGATTTATTTCATTATCTTTAATACTATACAATTTACACCCAGTTTCACCCCGCAACTTTCAAGATACCACAAGAACTATATATTAACCATCTTTTAAATCCACTTATAATTTAATTGCACCCTTTTATTTTCCCTCTTTTTTACGCTATGTGCGACTCACCTTAACATACGCAATAGGAATACTTCTGGAGATATATTCATTAATATCCCCCCCCCCCTTCTGCACTGTTTTAATTAATTGTTCCCTTTTAATCTATATCATTTTATTTATTTTATATACCCCGTACATAAAGATGTGAAGGACTGAACAGGAATAGATGGAGAAGTCTGCATCGGATTCGCCGACAAGAGCCGGGCTCTTAAAATGATGACCCCGCACATATTATATCTTAATATATAATATTTTATATTTGCCCCCTCTTTAGTCATTTTCATTTCCCCCCTCATTTATTTTATACACCCCTCTTCCGCACATACATTGTATCTTAATTTATTATAATATATTTTGCCCCCTCTTTAATCATTTTCATTTCCCCCCCATTTATTTTACATACCCCTCTTCCGCACATACATTCTATCTGAATTTATTTTACATTTTCCTCCCTCATTAATTATTCCCCCCCTGCAACACCTACCTTCTGCTGTAAAGTGGGCTCGTTGTCTTCGTAGTAATAGTAATAGGGGTGCTCTTGGTTCGTGTAGTCGTACATCCATTCCAAGAAGTGATTAGCGATGTCGAACCCCCTGTAGTTGTAAGCGCAGTATTCAAAATCTATTATCACTAGGCGCGGCTCGCCGTTGTCCGAGAGGCGGCTGGATACGCTGGGGGGTGGAAAAAGGGGGTCAGTTTTAGGAATTTTCTTAGACTAAATAGATGGAGTGCTTTATACAATATAGTGAAGTATGTGATTTTATTTAATACATATGCAGTTTTACGGAAAAAAGTAAAAAAGTGGGATCAGTATTTAGAAAATAACTTTGAGAAGGGGTGAGTTTATTTTTAGGGTCCCGTACCCAAAGAGTAAAAACGGGACCCTATTACTGAGACTTCGCTGTCCGTCCGTCCGTCACCAGGCTGTATCTCAAGAACGGTGATGATGTATTTCTACTGCCGCTATAACAACAAATACTAGAAATAAGGGGGCTCCCATACACCAAACGTGATTTAATGCCGTTTTTTAAAATACTGAACCCTCCGTGCGCGAGTGCGACTCGCACTTGGCCGGTTTTATTATTAACCAACCTGTCAAATGTATCTTCATTGTGGGGCTCGAAGCCTCTCTTCTTGGCGTCGGTGTCGAAGGCGGCGAACATCTCCTCGTCGGGGGAGGAAGGCGCTTCGTCCTCCAGTAGCAAGATGTTGCCTGAAAGAGGGTGCAAAAGAGGGGTCAGTTTGAGTCTAATCACATCGAAATCAACTATACTAATATTATAAGAGGTAAAGTTTGTTTTTTTTTGTAAGGGCTTAACTCAGGAACTACCGGTCAGATTTGAATAATTATTTTTGTAATGGATAGCCACATTCAACGGGAAGGTTATAGGCTAATTTTCATCCCGAAATTCCCACGGGAACGCGTTGTACCCGTTCCCGCAGGGATTCCGGAATAAAATGTATCCCATTTGTTATTCTGATGTATGACCTATATTACTGTAAAGTTACATCCAAATGCGTCCAGTAATTTTTTCGTGAAAGAGTAATATCCTCACAAACTTTCGCATCACTACATAGTATAAAACAAAGTCGCTTTCCGCTGTCTGTCCCTATGTATGCTTAGATCTTTAAAACTACGCAACGGATTTTGACGCGGTTTTTGTAAATAAATAGAGTGATTCAAGAGTAAGGTTTATAAGTATAAAAAATCCCGAAATTCCCACGGCAACGGGCACAACGCGGGTAAAACCGTAGGCACTGCTGATTTTTAATATTAGTAGAATGTGTACATACCTTCCTGCATATCATTGTGGCAGAATACTATCGGCGAGTCGATAGTCTCAAGATATTTGTGAAGCCACTCAATTTCTTTTTCAAAATCAAACTCTTGTATCACTTTGATTATCCTCTCTTCTTCAGGGTTCTAGAAGGAAAAATAACGAACAATAAATTAATACAATACATGAAGCTTCTTCATCGAGTGGATGGTCACCCTGACCAAGCCCTACCAAGACTCTACACTGTACGAAATGACCCATAAACGAAATTTATCCCGATTTTCCCACGGGAAAATTACTAAAACCGTCTTAGATCCCTACCACTACCATGAAACGGTCCTTCTTTACCATTCCTACCAAAAAAGTTATCCCAGCTATCCCACGGGAAAACCACCAAAAACACTCCAATTACCCTACCAAGACACTACCCACCTCTAAAACACACTTTTCCCGCGTTATAACTCAGTTATCCCAGTTTTCCCACGGTATAACTCACCTTCGGGACGGGGCGGTCGTCAGCGGCGCTGCGGGTCCATTTTCTCAGCGTCTTCCACAGCCAGTTAGGTTCCTTGCACAGCGGCACGTCGATCGAATGAATGGCCGACATTTTTTGAGCAATCTTCATCGAAAGAGCGGGATCGGATAGCTCTTTAGTACGAAGTGGTCTCGCCTGGGAAAGATAGGAAATATTGTAGGAAATTGGATTTCTAATAAAAATCGCATCAAAATCGGTTCATCAGTGTCAGAGCTTCGATGCTATTTGTACCCCAAAAATCCCCGTCATTAATCATTATTACCCCGAGAAATGTGTCTAGTGGTATATGCACTCGTCTGCCAAGACTGAGGTCACGGGTTCAATTCCCAAGTCGAGCGAAAACATGTTTCCTACTTTTCAAACGTGGCTCGTGTTTGAGATCACCAACCCGTATGCAAGCGTGGTGATTACGACGTCCTCCTCACTGTACTGATATCTAGTGAGATGAGAGGCCTTTGACCAGCAGTTGGACATGACAGGCTAACTAATGGTACCCCGAAAACTCCCCGTAATTTTGACTTACCGGTATATACTGCTCGATGCGACCTCCAGAAAATACCCCGTGCAGTTTTGGGCCCAGCTTCCTCTCAGAGAGAAGCGTAAATATCACCGACTCCGTCACTATCGCGTCCATCGCTCGCTCAGAGTGGACTTGCCCGTATATCCTTAGAAGCACCTGGAAGAATTAACAATATTGGCTTAGTTTTTGAGCTGTGCCGGGTATATATTTATTACTTCACCCGCGTTGTACCAGTTCCCGCGGGAATTTCGCGATCAAAAGTAGCCTATGTCCTTTCTCAGGCTCTGGACTAACTGTGTACAAAATTAGTTAAGATACTTCTTCATCGAGCGGATGGTCACCCTGACCAATCCTGGTGTCAGATTTATTGAGCCGCCAAAGGCCTCTGACATGGCTCATGTAACGACTACTATCCGTAGAAAGTAACCGGGACCGACGGCTTAACGTGCCCTCCGAAGCACGGAATCGTCTTACTTTTCGGACAATCAGGTGATTCAGCCTGCAATGCCCTAACCAAACTGAGGGCAGTCTCACAGAGAGATATAGAAATTATAATATACTAGGATAGAATATAACTTACTTTTCTAGGCTCTTCCAAGTGAAAAGAGTTATTGCTAGCCAGAGACGTTCGTCTATTCTCTTTGGTATCAAAATCTCTAGAGTTCTCATCGTGGAACATCTTATGGTCGTCAGGCAGAGCTACGTAGTACAAAAAGTTCGAGAGACCGCCACTGGAACAAGAAATATTTATTAAACTTAAATACTTATTTATTCAGTAGCAGCGCCCCGCGGTTTTACCCGCGTTGTGCCCGTTCCCGTGGGAATTTCGGGATTTTTTTTACACAAAAACCTTCCTCTTGAATCACTCTACCTATAACAAAAAACCGCATCAAAATCCGTTGCCTAATTTTAAAGATTTAAGCATACAGACAAACAAACAGGCAAAAATAGCGACTTTGTTTTATACTACGAGATGTAGTGATTTTATTTTATTATTATGACAAATCCTCACTGTACTGATATCTTCAGTGAGATGAGAGGCCTTTGACCAGCAGTGGGACATCACAGGCTAATACTTTACTAGTATAGTTTAAGAGAAATATGTATTACTAGCCGCGCCCGCGGTTTTACCTGCGTTGTACCCGTTCCCGCGGTATTTTCGGGATAAAATGTATCACATGTGTTATTCTGATGTATAACCTAAACTACTGTAAAGTTTCATCCAAATCCGCCCAGTAGTTTTTTTGTGAGAGAATACCAAACATATAGGTATCCATACCATACACACGAACAACACGCTCACTGTGTCGGGGGTCGCGGGTTCGATTCAACGGTGCAACAATATGTGAAGACATAGTTGATGACATAGTTGTATGTATAAGTAGTAGTATCAGTGAGTTAGATTCCATAACACAAGCTTAGAGCTTACTTTGGGTCTAATTAACCGTGTGTGAATTTATACACATTGAGGGAAATATTCAAGGGTACTCTTCATCTCGAAATCCCCGCTGCAACGGGTACAACGCAGGTACAACATCGGCAAGTTAGCTAATGATAAACTTATTAAAATTCAACGAGTTTTTAAAACGATATTGAAACACGAATCTTGAAGACCAGCGATCAATATACAGTTAACAGTAACGAATTCAATGCCCTTGAATTAATATTAGATGGTACCATAAAATCAATGCAGCTAAAAATTTCATAAGATATTTTTTATATTCCTAACGCCCCAAAGTACCTGCTTTGCACCCGTTCCCGTTGGAATTTCGGGATAAAATGTATCCCATGTGTTATTCTCATGTATAGCCTATATTACTGTAAAGTTTCATTCGAATCCGTCCAGTAGTTTTTTCGTGAGAGAGTAACAAACATACATCGTTACAAACTTTCGCATTTATAATATTAGTAGGATTGGATTTTAACACTAGCGTCCCGCAAATTTACCCGCGTTGTACCCGAACAGTAGGGATTTCGGGATGAAAAATCACTACATAGTATAAAACAAAGTCGCTTTCTGCTGTCTGTCCCTATGTATGCTTAGATCTTTAAAACTACGCAACGGATTTTGACGCGGTTTTTAAAATAAATCGAGTGATTCAAGAGGAAGCTTTATATGTATAAAAATTCCCGACATTCCCACGGGAACGGGCACAACGCGGGTAAAACCACGGGGCGCTGCTAGTTTTATTCTAAACCTGGATATCTCACCTGATTCTTTTGAACTCCAGCGCTGATGGGTCTACCGTAGTCCAGGGTCCGTGAAGGTAGTCCTTACATATCTTAGCTGCGACTACCCGCATCTCATCTTCAGTGCCACAGAGTTGCAATTTCTGAAATAAAAAACCATAATTTTATAGTCAAGATATTTGTGGTAATATAATTATGCTCGTGGCGTAGTTTGACAAAGCGATGTTAGTTCATTGTTGCGACAAGCCCGTTGTCACAGTGGCAGTGAGAGCGCTTACTGTGTCGGGGGTTGCGGGGTCGACTCAACGGAGTAACAATATGTGAGACATAGTTGTTGACGACGTCTGGGTGACAAATATATATTATTAGAAAGTATTGCCATGCTCCGCGGTGTTACCCGCGTTTTTCCCGTTCCCGCGGGAATTTCGGGATAAAATGTATCCCATATATTATTCAGATATATAACCTACTAGCTATGCCCCGCGGTTTCACCCGCAGCGCCCCCGTTCCCGTGGGAATTTTGAGATTTTTATTCCCTATAAACCTCACGGAGCCCGAGACCTTTCCAACGAATGCAAAACCGTGGAAATCGGTCCAGCCATTCACGCGTGATGCCTTGACCAAGGCAAACGGGTTTCATTTTTATATATATAGATATTACTGTAAAGTTTCATATAAATCCGTTCAGTAGTTTTTTCGTGAAAGAGTAACAAACATGCATTGATCTATCCTCACAAACTTTCGCATTTATAATATTAGGAGGATATTTGGTATTATTTGTTAAAAGTGATCTACTGTCGCATATCACGTCTTTACTGTGCATTTTTAAAGTAAATTAGAAACTAATAAAACATTAAAATATAGTAAAGTGCGATCTAAGTAAATATACTAGTTACCACCCGCGGTTTCACCCGCACTCAAAATACTTAGTTTGAGATAGATAGTCTCTTAAATATGTTACTATAAGAAAAAATATTGCTCTCAAAATGCAGTAAATTGTAACAGCGTATAAATATATCTATACTAATATTATAAAGCTGAAGAGTTTGTTTTGTTTGTTTGTTTGTTTGTTTGTTTGTTTGTTTAAACGCGCTAATCTCAGAAACTACTGAACCGATTTGAAAAATTCTTTTTGTAATGGATAGCCACATTCAACGACTTTTCATTCAACTTTTCATTCCGAAATTCCCACGGGAACGGGAACAACGCGGGTAATACCGCTGGGCGCTGCTAGTAATAAATAAAAATGAATTGCTGTTCGTTAGTTTGCTTAAAACTCGAGAACGGCTGAACCGATTTGGCTAATTTTGGTCTTGAAATATTCATGAAAGTCCAGGGAAGGTTTAAACGGTAAGCAGTGACGGAATAAATGCGGGTGCAACCGCAGGGCACAGCTAGTAATAAATAAAGTCATCTATTTATTACCATTACCTGGTTTTACTCGCGATTTTCGATAGTAAAAACGCGGAACGCTTGTTAGTACTAATCTCAAAACTACCAGTCCGATTCGAATAATTCTTTTTGTATTGGATAGCTACATTCAATAATGGTCGTAGCACACATATCAACTCGGAAAGGGATCGTCACCGTATCGCCTCGCCGTCAACCAGGCGTCAACCAGGCGTCAACCTATCGTAAGCGCGTCACCGTGCGATCAGCAGCTCCGAATCGACTCGGCTACGGCTAGGCGACGCCGCGCTTACGGCTCGCCGGTCGCTGGTTGACGACGGCTGGGCGGGGTGCCTCGCGGGAACGAAGAAACGCAAGCTAGGGTACGGAGAGTCGTAAGACAGCGTACGGAGAGACGTAAGCGCGGGTACGGCAAGTCGACCACGCACCGTACTGCGGTTTGTGAGCTTGTCCCGAGGCGAGGCGATTACGTTACGATTCCGATAAGTGTGCGTTGCAGTAGGGAGTTTCATACAAAGAATACTGAACGGCTCGAGTTGATACGTTTACGTTCCGTTTACGAGTTGATATGTGTGCTACGACCATAAGAAGGTTATAGGATATTTTCTACCCCTAAATTCCCGCGGGAACGGGTACAACGCGGGCTAAACCGCGGGGAGCGGCTAGTAGTATTTATTTACTGAATTATACAGAGTAATGCTAATTAACGGCTCGGTGGTATGTGCACTCGCCTGCCAAGACTGAGGTCCCGGGTTCAATTCCCAGGCCGAGCAAATACATGTTGCCTACTTTTCAAACATGGCTCGGGTTTGAGATCACCGACCCGTTAGTCAAGCGTGGTGATTACGACATCCTCCTCACTGTACTGATATCTGAGAGATGAGAGGCCTTTGACCAGCAGTGGGGCATTTCAGGCTTACACACACAATCACTACATAGTATAAAACAAAGTCGCTTTCCGCTGTCTGTCCCTATGTATGCTTAGATCTTAAAACTACGCAACTGATTTCGACACGGCTTTTTAAATAGATAGAGTGATTCAAGAGGAAGGTTAATATGAAAAAAAATCCCGAAATTCCCACAGGTATGGTCCCAACGCGGGTAAAACCGCGGGGCGCTGCTAGTGCTAATAAAAACCCTTAAAAATTTTCAGAATATCAAATAAAAAAATATCAGACGTTACCCTTTATTTGAAACAATTATAAAATTAAGCGTTGTAAAATACAAGATAAAAAGTATTTGATTAGTTTAAAAATATTATGAATTAGTTAGTAATATTATCTATATACAGTAGAACCTCGATAAGTTAAAGTCCAAGGGAAACACAAAATAGTTTAAGTTATCGAGGTTTTAAGTTATCAAGGGTCTATGTTAGGGATAGGTTAATATAGAGGTAGGTATGTACATATGTATGTATGTACCCTTGTTCCTAATTTTACTCTAATGCGTCAGAATTGGTCCAATAAAATACAGAAATTTAAATAATTTTTCTTTTTTTTTTAAAGTTCGGTGGTCATCCATGCTTTTTTATTAGCTTCATAATCCATGGGCAGTAACTTTAGACCTGCGAAGCACCGAGGTTTTTTTGACTTGCCTATAATTAAAGGTTTCAGTTTTTGTGTGCCCGTAGAATTAGCACAAAGCAGAATCGTAAGTCGTTCTTTGCTGTGCTTTCCTCCATGACATTTTTCATTTTTCAATGTTAACGTTTTGTCAGGAAGATATTTGAAAAATTATTCAAGTAAGCCGTTGTCTTAAGGCTCCGCCGCCGCAAAATTTTAAAGAATTTCGAAGAAGCAAACAATAGGTGACGTTATGTATTGTTTACGTTATAAATTTAACTATGTAGTGAACACGTGCAAGCAATAAATACCGAAACCTTTTGTTTTGCACACTCGTTCAAAATGACTCATTGACAAACAATTTTATGTTATAGAGGTTGTGGAAACATTTCTTTAAGTTACTGAGGGCCAATACAGAGATTACTTATTTAAGTTATAGAGGTTGCGTATTTTAAGTTGTAGAGGTTTTGGGCTCTGATGGGAAGGGAACATATTATTTTTTGAAGTTATAGAGGTTTTTAAGTTACCGAGGTTTGAGTTATCGAGGTTCTACTGTACTAATATTATAAAGCTGAAGAGTTTGTTTTGTTTGTTTAAACGCGCTAATCTCAGAAACTACTGAACCGATTTGAATAATTCTTTCACTGTTAGATAGTCTATTTATCGAGGAAGGCTATAGGCTATATTTTATCCCGGATTTCCTACGGGAACGGGCACAACGCGGGTAAAACCGTGGGGCACTGCTAGTAAATAGATATGAATCAATAGTTTAAAGATGTATTGGTTTCAATAAGAACAAATTATTTATAACTAGCAGCGCCCCACGGTTAACCCGCGTTGTGCCCGTTCCCGTGGGAATTTCGGGAATTTTTATACATATAACCTTCCTCTTGAATCACTCTATTTATTAAAAAAAACAGCATCAAAACCCGTTGCGTAGTTTTAAAGATCTAAGCATACATAGGGACAGACAGCGGAAAGCGACTTTGTTTTATACTATGTAGTGATGATAAAGCTGAAGTCATATTTTATGTTTGAACGCGCTAATCTCAGAAACTACTAAACCGATTTGAATAATTATTTTTGTAATAGACAGCCACATTTAAGGAGAAGGTTATAGGCTATTTTTCATCCCGAAATTCCCATGGGAACGGGTACAATGCGGGCTAGCATGTGTTTATATAAAAATGAATCAAAAGATGAATGAAATCTTAGTACATCTAATATATAAAATGCTCGTATCACAGTTTTCGTTGCCATACTCCTCCGAAACGGCTTGACCGATTTTGATGAAATTTTTTGTGCTTATCCGGTATCTATGAGAATCGGCCAACATCTATTTTTCATCCCGAAATTCCCGCGGGAACGGGTACAACGCGGGTGAAACCGCGGGGTGCAGCTAGTATCATATAAGTAAGTAAGATGATTCCGTGCTTTGGAGGGCACGTGAAGCCGTCGGTCCCGGTTACTTTCTACGGATAGTAGTCGTTACATGAGCCGTGTCAGAGGCCTTTGGCGGCTCTATAACTCTGACACCAGGATTGGTCAGGCTGACCATCCACTCGGTGAAGAAGAAGTAAATATCTTTCAAACGGCTGTACTGAATTGAACAAATCTTTCTTTAATGTGTTCATTATTGTTAGAAGGTATGTATATTAAAAAAAATCTGGAGATGGTGTAAGGAAGGTCCCGACCCTCTAAGGAACGCCAACAAGGGTGAAACCGCGGGCAGCACGTACTATTAATTTAGACATACCAATAAAGGATTCCTCGTATTTTCAGTAAACATTTTAAAACTCGCCTTCGCTTGTTGAAATACAAATCTTAACCATTGCGACATTATTCTATGATATTTATTAATAACCTCCTCAAATATAACTAACACTTTAACTCAGGTTTTCACAGAAAATTCAATAAAATATTTAATAAAACCTAACCTGAAAAAAATTACATAAAACATTAGGGTTTGCTACAGATAAATGTGCGTGTTATTGAAGGCGCTACTGTCGTATATTTCAATAACTTGTTCTACATTTGATTGCTTCCGAATCTCGCCGCGAGCAAACTTATTGGGTGCACGTACTGTCATTTTATCGATCGGCCGGTTTGTTTGTTTTTAATTATTTTTGACATTGACATAAATAAGAATTATGACAGTGACATTTATAAATATCAGAAAAATCTATATTTTATCTAAGGAATCTATATCTATAATAATTGTATAATAAATCCATGATTATAACTATTAAAATGTTGTGTACTGAAAATCAATGTATGCACAAATAAATATCGCTAAAACACGAGATCCGCAGATCCAATTTCTTGATATAATATATTTGTGGTAGTTAGGATAATGAGCAGAAATAACAAATTTAATTCGAGGTAAACCGCAGAACACAGTTAGTCAAGGAATATAATTTAGAAAGCTATTTCCTGTTTATTCATAAAAATGATTTGAAAAACTGCAGAATTATAACGAATTAATAGATTTATTAAGATATAATTATTATTTTATATTCCAATTATTAAAAACGATACAATTTAATTATTTTAAAATTCGCGGTAGGTAATTTAATTATCAATAATTTATTAAAAATATTCTATTAAACAGATAAATTATAACACTTTTTTTCTAAATTCATTAACTAAGTAACAAATATTAAAAAAAACTATTTTCATCATAAAAATAATAAAACAGTTGATGTATTGACTTTTTAACCATTAGCAGTAATACCTGCATAAAAAAGTATTACCCGAAATAATTAAAAAATATAATTACACTGCCCTTTTGATTGCTTTGACAAATAATATATTTCAGAATCAATTAATGCAATAAAGATACTTACCTACTCTAAAATGTAGAAAACTGGATTTTAATTAATTTAAAATGATTTTTATTTCCAATAAATGAGAATATAAAAATAATTTTACTTGTTAAATTAAACATAAGGCAGGTAATAAGAAGTAGTAATGGTACAATATAAAAAAAAATTAAAAAGAAGAATAACGCGCACGGATTTTAACGCGGTTTTTTTAAATAGCTAGTGTGATTCAAGAGGTTTAAATGTATAAAAATTCTCGTAATTGCCACGGGAACGGGCACAACGCGGGTTAAACCGCGGAGCGCTGCTAATTATATACTAAAGGCGGATATCGGTATTATTTGTTGAAACGGGAACTTACGTATGCGGAGGTTACTGTTGAGTTGTCCCTCAACACGTTTCGGCCACATACGGTGGCCTTCATCAGGAGGTGGGTGAAGCGCTCGCGACAGCGTCTCTCCCCGCACGCTGTCGCGAGCGCTTCACCCACCTCCTGATGAAGGCCACCGTATGTGGCCGAAACGTGTTGAGGGACAACTCAACAGTAACCTCCGCGTACGTAAGTTCCCGTTTCAACAAATAATAATGACATCAACGTACGTTTCAATTAATAGTAAAACGGATATCGGTAACCTATTATAGTTGAAATATTTATTTTTTGACAATAATATTTATAATTCTAATGAGGAAGAAGCTTTTAATATTATTTGAATGAAGAAAAAAAATCTGTTAGAATAAAAAAAAATCGAAATGGCCTTTTACAGTTGTAAATTATTCTTCAAAATTATAAAAATATAATTAGTTCTTGCAATATACAACTTCATGTTTGACATCATATCATTGATGCAGTAATATCGTTTCAGTCTTATGAAAATATATTGACAACATTTTACAACAAAAAACTATATAAAAAAAAACATAAAATACATATTTTCCCACCAAAAAACAAACATAAAAACTGAAAAACATATTCACCTGTGCCATTATTAAACTTTATACCGTTTTCAGTGAAAAAATACTATTTTTTACACAATTTCTCGACATACGAGTATTTCCGACACAGCACAAAACGAACTGTCAAAAAGTATTGATCCAGGCGATATCTAACACAGCGTGCGAAAGAGACAAAACACACATTTTCCTACACGAAAGAAAGGGGCAGAACACTACCCTTAATAATGACGTCAAGGTAACCCGACCAAATTACGTTGTAATCTATTTTTGGACTATTGCTTACGTGTTTTGTGTACGTTTTAATTTTGCCGTGTAGCATCGGATGGTTTTTCAAATGCCTGGCGTGATCGGTAGCCAGATTTGACAAGTTATAATTATCTTTACCTGATTAGTGTAAAGGTTACTAGTAATACCCGCGGTTTTACCTGCATTGAACCCGTTTTTTGTAGAATTACGGGATAAAATTAGCCTATATGTTATTAAAAACTTTAACCTATCTCTGTGGTAATTTTCATTATGCTCTGATCTGTAGTTTTTGCGTGAAAGAGGAAAATACACAAATACATAATTATATCCTCACAAACTTTCGCATTTATAGTATTAGTAGGATTTATTACGCTATTTAACAACCAGTTTAGATAGCTAAATTAATGTTTGCATGTTTTGTTAATTGTTGTTATTAATTACGCGTTGTATTGTATAATGTGAGATATGTGATTTTGTTTATATAATTTTTTTTGCTGGAATTTTATTTGGATAAAAGTATTTTAATCAAAATAAAAAAAATATATTTATAAAAATGGTACCCGATTACTCAGTTAAAAAAAAAACCAAAAAAAAACTTTTTTTATTTATTTTACAATCTCATACGTCACGATAATGAGGCAATTATATTTATTTCAATTTGCCTTCACGTTATCTCGTTACCCAGCTAAGTACGACGCCATAAACCTTGAAACATATAAACTGAGTCACAGACTATTGTTTTGTATTTTTTATACAACTAAAAAACGTAGTTATATTATTAAAAATATATTTTTTTATTTTGCTGCTGACGAGTGACGCTGTCACAGACAACACGCACATACTAAAAATACTTAAACAATGAGAAAAACTATTTAACACGTTAATATTGCAAAACATACGTTGCAATGATTTTTCTGTCTCGCTGTCTATGCCAGCAGACATAGACACAAAAATATCTCTTAAGGGTGCGTTTTAATTATAGCGGAGCGTTGTCAAAATCCTACTAATATTTAGATGCGAAAGTTTGTGAGGACGGATGTATGTATGTTTGTTACTCTTTCACAAAAAACTACTGGACAGATTTGGAAACTTAACAGTAATATAGGTTATACATCAAAATTACACATGGGATACATTTATCCCGAAATTCCCGCGCGAACGGGTACAACGCGGGTAACACCGCGGGGTGCGGCTAGTCTTTTCGTTATGTATTGAGCTCCGCACACTAATTCGGGGATAATAATGACTCATAATATAGTTGTTTTTATTTATAAATATGAATGAACGTGCCACATGCGTCCGACCCAGATTCGAGACAAAGGTAAACGGAAAATTACTACTGTGTTACGTTTGATAATATCTTATCGCACTAATAGAATTAAGAGGAAAGTTTTTTATTTTATTACGGAATAGAAGTGCCCCGCGGTTTAACCCGAGTTGTGCCCGTTCCCGTGGGAATTTTGGAGTAAAAAATATCTCGTAACCTTTCTGTTGAAAGTGGCTATCCATTACAAAAATAGTTATTCAAATGGGATTAATAGTTCTTGTGATTTATGTGTTCAAATACAAAAACGAACTTTTTATTTTCTATTAACAGCACCCCGCGGTTTTACCCGCGTTGTAACCGTTCCCGTGGGAATTTTAGGATAAAACATATAATGTCACCTTGCCGTTGAAGTTAGCTATCCATTATAAAAAGAATTATTCAAATAAGATTAGTACTTCCTAAGATAAGTGCGTTGAGACAAAACATCCAACTCTTCATCTTTATAACATCATTAGTATAGATATGTATGTATGTAGATAGTACCACTGTAATCCAATGCCTATGCTTACAAACTCACGCCATTATGAGTTGACTTGTTAATAAATATCGCACGTCTATTCAATCGTAATACGATGTTAAATTGAATAAACTTAGATATCTATGTTTATCTTCAGATAATAATAATTTATACTTCAATGACAATATAAGCTGAAGGCTTATAGCTGTTAAAGTGTCACTTTATAGACTAACTAGCAGTGCCTCGCGGTTTTGCCCGCGTTGTGTCCATTCCTGTGGGAATTTTAGGATTTTTTATACATATAAATCTTCCTCTTGAATCACACTATCTATTTAAAAAAAACCGTGTCAAAATCTGTTGCGTAGTTTTACAAACAGGACAGACAGACTTTTTGAGATTAGCGCGTTCAAACAAACAAACTCTTCAGCTTTATTATATTAGTATAGATAGAGAACAATAAAAAATATTGGAGTAATAACTAAATGTCTAGGATATTTAATTTTGATTATCATTTCTATATCATAATATTTAAATTATCTATCATAGAAAGTAAATATTTTTAAAATGGGCTCATAAATCTCATAATATTAATCCTAGTCTATGCTATTAATATAAATAATAAAGATAGATTTGTAGACAGATATAGATTAGCCATTTAAGACATGTTACTTGACACGTTAGGCTACGGTCTAATAATAATAAATATACTCAGACTAATTCACACACGGTTAATGAGACCCAAAGTAAGCTCTAAGCTTGTAATATGGAATCTAACTCACTGATACTACTACATATTATACATACACAAATACTTTATAACAATATATAATTGACACCCAGACGTCGTCAACAACTATGTCTTCACATATTGTTGACTTCGTTGAATCGAACCCGCAACCCCCGACACAGTAAGCGCTCTCACTGCCACTGGGACAACGGGCTTGTCAATCCTAATACTGCTTCGGGTACATTACAGGTAAAACAGTGGGTAACAGCTATTATAGTCTTCAATACGTGTAAAATATTTATGACTTTCCACAACAACAATGAATTCAAACAAAAAATCTGCAACAATGGAAGGAACTTCACATATTTAAACTCTTCATGGTTTATTTAACAGCTAGTGCTCAAACGTCAGATGATAAATAAAAAACAGCCAAGTGCGAGTCTGCGTCGCACACGAATGGAACCATACTTTGAAATAAATATCCATACTTTTAAATAACAGTATAGGTTTAGGTACCTAATGATGTTTGTCTAGATACGTTTAAATATATTTATCTTTAAAAACAGTTTAAAATCACGTTTTTTGTATAGCATACCCATTAAAAATTTAATCTGTCATTATACTCATTATATTTTTTCTTGTAGTGGCATTAGAAAAACACCTGCGAATATTTGTGACAGAGGCACATGGACAGACAAACGGACAATAGGGTCATAAATGGTCCCGTTTTTACGAGTCTTCGGGGATGAAACCTCAAAGGTCTATACGTAACCGAAATATCAATAAAAATATAATAGGTATGTCAATCAAACTTTTACGTTGCGTTGCGTAGACATATTTTTTTTCGATAAAAAACACAATTATTTCTCTTCTTAATAATATTCAATTTAAAAAACAGCTGCTATTAACAAAGATTAGATAATTTACACTCCTATTATAACGAGAAAAGATTTGTATTTTTGTGTGTATGTTTGTAATGAATAAACTCAAAAACTACTTGACCGATTTGAATAATTCTTTTTGTATCGGATAGACATATTCAAAAGGAAGGTTATAGGCTATTTTTCATCCCAAAATTCCCACGGGATAGGGCACAGCGCGGTAAAACCGCGAGGCGCTGCTAGTAGTTACTACGTTCGTTTACATTCGCTCCGTGGATATTTTCCTTATGCAAGATTGATGGAGGTGGGTTATATTTAGCGTGCAATTTGCAGTAGAATAACACAGAGTTTCTATGACGTTAGTATAATTCCAAAATGTTATACCTACGTGGTTCTACAATTAAAAAAACACGGATGCACTATGGATTGTTTACTAATTCTACTAGTTTATGGCCGTACATGACAGCTCGTACAATAACAAAAACTTTCAACAACACTTTGTGTATGTGTCACTTACCACGCAAAAACATTGCAAAATAACGTTAAATAACTAAAATAAATCGTAAAAATTATATTTACCCTCGCCATTATGCAATATTCAGTGAAATATCAGATATATCATTCAAGTTTCTTTAAAAAAAGTTTTTTTGTTCACAATTCGCAACACACAAGCGCACTCCACAAGATACAATCACAATTTGAAGTGAAACCACTATCCGCAAACGCGAGACAATGTAGTCTCCGTGCGAGAGAGACAAAACATACCCTTTACCATTAGTTAGAAAGAGACGCACTACCATCCCTTACACCAGACATGACGTCATTATAACGCTGCCATTTTTAGATGCAATCCACGTATTAAGTTGTTTACATTTTAATTTTGACGTGTAACAATGGATTATAGTAATATTTTATGTCTACATAATCATTGAGATTATCATTGTTAATTCGCCGCCATGTTGCTTGACGTATCATTTTGAGACAGGTCTCGCTGGAGGTCTGATATAAAAACAGGGTATTTATTAAATTAGGTATTAATTATCAATATTGCTCTTATCAATGTGTTGAAAGCATTTTTATCTGAGTTTAATAGATATTTATATTGTTACTACTCGGATAAATATTTATTGATAGATAAATTATTATTTTTAGCAAATGGCTTTCTTACGATTTACATAATAATTATGTAAATTTTGAATATTTGAAAAAAAAAAATCATATATTAATAATAGGTTAGGTATGTATTTAATAATGTAAATCCAATAAAAAAAAAGTTTTAGCCTGCTGGTCAAAGGCCTCTCATCTCACTGATGATATCAGTACAGTGAGGAGGATGTCGTAATCACTGCGCATGCTTACTGCGAGTTGGTGATTTCAAACCCGAGGCATGTTTGACAAAGTAGGAAACATGATTTAGCTCGACACGGGAATTGAACCCGGGACCTCAGTCTTGGCAAGCGAGTGCATATACCACTAGACCACCGAGGCGTTAAATCCAATACAAACTGTAATTATCATTTTCGATTTCTAATCTAAGTACAGAATATTGTTGAAAATAATTACCCCAATTTTCGGGTAAAAGTAATTATTTGGCAATGGCCGTCAAAAACAAAAAGAGTTCATAAATATTTTTCTATTAAGTATTATTTAACCACATTTTTACAAACAACAAAGTCAATGATTTCGTGATAAATCTCAAAATAAATAAATGAATACTTTACATACATCAACAAGAATTATTTTTATCTATTTTTATCTTAAACCTTTTGTAATGCTGGGGCCACACCTATGCCATATGCCATAGAATATGACATTAACCGTAGGTGCAGCCACGACTATGCGTCATAATTTGACAATAGCATTGACAATGCCATTTGGCGTATGCGATAGCTCGAGTGGCGGTACATCAAAGAGATTAATGCGAGAGTTAAATGCATGAAGCGGCCACACTACGTATTGTCAGTGTGCGTCGAGAGCGCAACGGGTTCGGACGTATTTGATTATTACGACGGATTTGCCTCAAAATCGCACGTTTTTGTCTATACGTACTATAGCGACAGAGTGGAGTAACAACAAAATTATTACTTTTCTTGAGATTCTGCAAACATGGTCTCTTTATTCGATAATGATTTAATAAAGTCAAATAATATAAATTTACACTCATGAAATATAGAGCTCTGTCGACGTCCATCTTGCCTGAATTGAAGTAAATTCAATGCTGTTGTCAATGTCAAATTTTTCCAATAAATGAACATTGACATTGACAGTTTAAGTGTAGCCACCCACTATATTGCATTGAAAATTATTGCATTCAATGGGCATTGACATTGAGCGTAAGTGTGGCCCCAGCATAAACGAACAACAAGGAAGGATGTCAGTTGACTATCAAGAACGGAAATAAACCATCTTGAAGAATTTCGCGGTAAAATGTGGGCTTAGTTTATATGGATAAGACTTTTAACTTTTTCTAAAACATTTTAATCAGCCAACCTGTAATTGAAATAAAACTAGCAGTGTCCCACGGTTTTACCCGCGTTGTGCCCGTTACCGACGGAATTTTGGGATTTTTTATACATATAAACCTTCCTCTTGAATCCCTCTATCTATTTAAAAAAACCGCATCAAAATCCGTTGCGTAGTTTTAAAGATCTAAGCATACATAGAGACAGACAGCGGAAAGCGACTTTGTTTTATACTATGTGGTGATTAACAAGTCATATCCATAATAGTCTTTTGTTTATTTTCTCATTGGTTGTCCATGGCCGTGAAAATTGGCGGCCATTCGTATTTCGATTTTAATTCGTAATATCATAAACAAGTTTTCTAATCAACACGTGTGTTATTTGGCAAAGGGTTACGAGTAAACAATATTTGTACGTAAATAAATGATGACACAAATCTATAATATAAAAATGAATCGCAAAATGTGTTGGTAAGCGCATAACTTCAGAACGACTGCACTAAATTGGATGATTCTTTTTTTAATGTGTTCCTTATTGTCAGGACAAGGTTTTAATATAAGAAAAATAAGGAATAAAAATCTCTTAACTCCCACCGAACGGGGGCGCTGCGGGTGAAACCGCGGGGCACAGCTAGTTCCCATTAAGATTTTGGGAAGAAAAATAACTATAGAAGATTCCCGTTGAATGTGGCTATCCATTACAAAAAGAATTATTCAAATCGGATTGGTAGTTACTGAGATTAGCGCGTTCAAACAAACAAACTCTACAGCTTTATAAAAATAGTAATATATGTACCTAGTATTGATAGATAGCTAAGTATCACCACGTATCACATCACTACATAGTATAAAACAAAGTCGCTTTCCGCTGTCTGTCCCTATGTATGCTTATATCTTTAAAACTACGCAACGGATTTTGACGCGGTTTTTTTCAATAGATAGAGTGATTCAAGAGGAAGGTTTACATGTATAACAATTCCCGAAATTGCCACGGGAACGGGCGCAACGCGGGTAAAACCGTGGGGCGCTGCTAGTATCAGTATAGATAGCTTAACCACAAAACCTAAGATGGTACGTTAAGATTCGCTTGATTTTCCTTATTGTATACGTTTTCCTTATTTTGTAAACTAAATGACATTGTCAGGTAAGTTATGGTGCTTTAAAAGGTAACTTTATACCTAAGTATAGTCTTTTAGTGTTCCGTACCCAAAGGGTAAAAACGGGACCCTATTACTGAGACTTCGCTGTCCGTCCGTCCGTCCGTCCGTCACCAGGCTGTATCTCAAGAACGGTGATAGCTAGACAGTTGAAATTTTCACAGATGATGTGTTTCTATTGCCGCTATAACAACAAATAAAAATAAAATATAATAAATATTCAAGGCTCCCATACGTACGGAGGGTTCTCCGTGTGCGAGTCCGACTGGTACTTGGCCGGCTTTTTTCTTACTGGTCTCAAAATGTGGATCAAAAAGGTTATTCTTACTATCACTAAACCTTTTTCCTTTCCAGGAGAATCGTCTTCGGCTGGAAAATTGACGGCATTGGTCCACATTTTGGGACTAGTACGAAAAAATTGAGTATCACTACATAGTATAAAACAAAGCCCCCGGCCGCGTCTGTCTGTTCGCGATAAACTCAAATACTACTGTACGGAATTTGACGCGGTATTTTAAAAAGATAATTATGTACTATTTAACTATCATCACTACATATTAAAAAACAAAGTCGCTTTCCGCTGTCTGTCCCTATGTATGCTGAGATCTTTAAAACTACGCAACGGACTTTGATGCGGTTTATTTCAATAGATAGATTGATTCAAGAGGAAGGTTATATACCTATGTATAAAAATTCCCGAAATTCCCACGGGAAAGGCACAACGCGGGTAACGACGCGGGGTGATGCTAGTACATACATAATTGGATGATAGTATGAGTATCACATAACAAGAAAAAACCACAGTTTTCAACTAACGGAACAAATTATCATTACTTAATTGATGATAATTTAATCATTGGAAAAATACAAAACTGTTTTAACGTGCGTTAAACTCTCGTTAACTCGGCCCGTACTTAATTGGGTGGTAGTGGAATTTCTATCTGAGCGCTACCGTGTTTCGGAGAGCACGTTAAGCAGTCGGTCCCGGTCGTTTCAATCGTCAGACCATGTCTTCCTTTAGCCGGTCTAACAACTCCGGCACCAGGGATGGACACTGATCAATACTAACTTACTTTTTAGGCTACATTCTAAAGTTTTTAGGGTTCCCAAAGGGTACCCAAAGGGTAAAAACGGGACCCTATTACTGAGACTTCGCTGTCCGTCCGTCCGTCACCAGGCTGTATCTCAAGAACGGTGATAGCTAGACAGTTGAAATTTACACAGATGATGTATTTCTATTGCCGCTATAACAACAAATACTAAAAATTAAACAACTATTCAAGGGGGGTGCATACAATAAACGTGATTTTTTTAAAGTACGGAATCCTCCGTGCGTGAGTCCGACTCGCACTTGGCCGGTTTTGCTTGAATTATAGTAATTGGAGTCCATACCATGTATCTAACTAATCCTGACTCCTTTTATTCAACACTAACAGTGCCTTAGTTTTACCCGCATTGTACCCGTTCCCGTGGGAATTTCGGGATAAAAATTACCATGGAACCTTCCTGTTGAATGTGGCTATGCATTACAAAAAGAATTGTGCAAATCGGACCAGTAGTTCCTGAGATTAGCGCGTTGAAACAAACAAAAAATCTAACACCAGCTTTATAATAATTACGAGTACATAATCTATGTATATACGAGTACCTATATATAAAATTCAAAGTCCTGACTGACTGACTGATAATCAACGCACAGCCTCAACCGCTACACCTAGAAACATGTCAAATTTGGCAGGAAGGTTCTTCAAGTGACGTTAGTGCACACTAAGAAAGGATTTTCGAAAATTCTCACAGGAACTGGCTCTACGCGGGCAAAGCCGCGGGGCGCTGCTAGTTATAGATAGATTAGTACAATTTTTCTACACAATTTTCTTTGCATTAATTCTTATTGCTTTATCATATTCATTGTTATCTATTTTACAATGTTAGACACATGTCCGAGTCACGTTCAGAGTTAATCTTAACAACCGTGGAATTTCGAAACATTATAGCTGAGTTTTAAACAAATTCGTATTAATCTTACATGTATGCGACTAGCAATGCCTCGCAGTTCTACCCGCTTTGAGCCTCTTCCCACAGGAATGTCGGGATGAAAAATAGTCCTTATCCTTCCCGTTGAATGTGGCTATCTGATGCAAACATAATTATTTGAATCGGATTATTAGTTTGAGCACGTTTAAACAAACAAAAGACAAGAAATAAACTCTTTTAAGGTAATTTTTATTCCAAAATTCCCACGGGAACGGGAACAACGCGGATTAAATTAATAATTTATTATGAAGATTAATTTATTATATAAAAATATGGTAACGCCATCTATTGGCATTGTTTGGAAAATGTATTTCATATTAGTTCTGCTACTCAACGCCAGGAGGCGCTTAAAACGAATTAGTTTCATCTATTGTCACTAGATGGCGTTACTAGTAAAATAATAGTGGAACAGTGCCAATTTGATTTAAAATCTTTTTCAAAAAAGGACCTTAATTTTTGATCGAAAATGTTTATGTCAATATAAGTTTTTTTTTTTTAAAGTCGGTGGGCATTTTGTATGTCGAAATTTCTACTTTCTGATGGTGTAAAATTATATTCATAACCGTAGTAAATGTTCTCAGAAAATCGAAAAAATCGAAAAAATCTCGAATGATTTTTAACCAAGCACAAGAACAGGCGCTGTACCCGTTCCCACGGGAATTTTGGGATAAAATGTATCCCGTGTATTATTTTGATGTATGACCGACCTATATAGCGATAGTTTGTGAGGATGTATGTATGTTTGTTACTCTCACGAAAAAACTACTGGACGGATTTGGATGAAACTTAACAGTCTTCTTCTTCTTCATCGAGTGGATGGTCAACCTGACCAATCCTGGTTTCAAATTATTGAGCCGCCAAAGGCCTCTGACATGGCTCATGTAACGACTACTAGGTATCCGTAGAAAGTAACCGGGACCGACGGCTTAACGTGCCCTCCGAAGCACGGAATCATCTTACTTTTCGGGCAATCAGGTGATTCAGCCTGCAATGCGCTAACCAAACTGAGGACAGTCACACAAAGATATTTTTGTGAGATTTCTTTACAGTAACTTAGGTTATCATCAAAACAATACACGGGATACATTTTATCCCAAAATTCCGGCGGGAACGGGTATAACGCGGGTAAAAACATGGGTAGCCGATAGAATAAAGACAACTACAATCTTCTTCACCGAGTGGATGGTCAACCTGACCAATCCTGGTGTCAGAGTTATTGAGCCATCAAAGGCCTCTGACATGGCTCATGTAACGACTACTATCCGTAGAAAGTAACCGGGACCGACGGCTTAACTACATAATATTGTTGTATCTTCTCGGCTCTTGTACCTATCTTTGTGTAATGTCAGTAAGCGAAGCAAGTATTCACAATAGAGGAAATGTTTACATCAATTTGACACCTATGTTGTTCTATTCGATACAGGGCAGCGAATTTACTCGAAAGTAAAGGCTTTTGTACAGTGGAGAGACATTAGTGCTCGCTTGTGATCACGTGTACTCTCTGTACTAACATCTTCAGTGAGAGGACTTTGATCTGCAGTGTCTTATAGGACGATACTTTACATTAGTGCTCGCTTGTGATTACGTGTACTCCTCGCTGTACTAACATCTTCAGTGAGAGGACTTTGATCTGCAGTGTCTTATAGGACGATACTTTACATTAGTGCTCGCTTGTGATCACGTGTACTCCTCGCTGTACTAACATCTTCAGTGAGAGGACTTTGATCTGCAGTGTCTTATAGGACGATACTTTACATTAGTGCTCGCTTGTGATTACGTGTACTCCTCGCTGTACTAACATCTTCAGTGAGAGGACTTTGATCTGCAGTGTCTTATAGGACGATACTTTACATTAGTGCTCGCTTGTGATCACGTGTACTCCTCGCTGTACTAACATCTTCAGTGAGAGGACTTTGATCTGCAGTGTCTTATAGGACGATACTTTACATTAGTGCTCGCTTGTGATCACGTGTACTCCTCGCTGTACTAACATCTTCAGTGAGAGGACTTTGATCTGCAGTGTCTTATAGGACGATACTTTACATTAGTGCTCGCTTGTGATCACGTGTACTCCTCGCTGTACTAACATCTTCAGTGAGAGGACTTTGATCTACAGCGTCTTATAGGACGATACTTTACATTAGTGCTCGCTTGTGATCACGTGTACTCCTCGCTGTACTAACATCTTCAGTGAGAGGACTTTGATCTGCAGTGTCTTATAGGACGATACTTTACATTAGTGCTCGCTTGTGATCACGTGTACTCCTCGCTGTACTAACATCTTCAGTGAGAGGACTTTGATCTGCAGTGTCTTATAGGACGATACTTTACATTAGTGCTCGCTTGTGATCACGTGTACTCCTCGCTGTACTAACATCTTCAGTGAGAGGACTTTGATCTGCAGTGTCTTATAGGACGATACTTTACATTAGTGCTCGCTTGTGATCACGTGTACTCCTCGCTGTACTGACATCTTCAGTGAGAGGACTTTGATCTGCAGTGTCTTATAGGACGATACTTTACATAAGTGCTCGCTTGTTAGGAGTTGCATTGTGAACAAGCCTTTACGTATACTGGCTATTGCATACTGTGAGAACAAATTTTAGTGTATAACCAATAATTGCCTTGGTAACATCTTTTTCTGAAGTTTTCTTTTCAACATATTTCTTGATTAAGAAGTGAAAGTAAAATGTCAAAATAATAGTTAAAATTAAGATGTTATTAACATTTGTTTTATTGTTTTGTTTTTCGAAATCATTTGTTAAATCCAAAACGAAGATAGAATGTGGATATAAGGTAACGTACGCCCCTTCAGTTTGTACCCCTGTTTGATTTAAAAAAGGTTTTAACCCCTAACAAAACAAAAGAGGGGTCACAATTATATAGCCGCGCCCCGCGGTGTTACCCGCGTTGTATCGGTTCCCGCAGGAATTTCGGGATAAAATATATCCCATGTGTTATTCTAATGTATAACCTATATTACTGTAAAGTTTCATGCAAATCCGTCCAGTAGTTTTTACGTGAAAGAGCAACAAACATACATCCATACATACATCCATCCTCACAAACTTTCGCATTTATAATATTAGTAGGAAATGTCTGTGCGTGTGTCTGTCTGTGGCATCGTTCCTCTCAATCGGATGGACCTATTTCAGTGCAGTTTTTTCATTTGTGCTCCTTAATTACGTTTTGATCAAAATTGGTTAAGCCATTTTGTTTTTGTTACTTATGTATTCTATCTATCTACTAATAAAATTAAGAAGTATATTGATGTCTCTAGCGCGTGAGCTTAAGTATAGATTTGTATGGACCCGAGATGGGAACATTTACGTAAGACGAGAACAGGGTAAAGAGCGTAGTCGGTTGTGTTCAGAGAAAGACCTGGTAAAGGTTTTTGGGAGAGCTTAAAATTTGATTTTATTTGTTACTGTTTTTATTGTTTATGTTCTGTTTTCACATTTTATGTTACTTTTTGCTATATGGTAAAACTAGTGTTCTACTCAACGTACTCACCTCAAACACAAGTCTCACAAACACTCATCATACTCACAATCACACACACATACACACAAATTCATACTAGTATTATTACGGTCTATTTTAAAATAACACAGTATTCACGCGTTATACTTAAAACACACATACATATACTTGCTTACTCATATTTTTACACTTATAGGATATTATTAATTCATTGGGTGGTAATTCATTATTCTTACATTTTTGACACTCATGGCTAAAGGAAAATCTAATCATTTGAGACTAGGATTGCTAAATGCTAGATCTCTGAACACCGGTATTAGCGATGAATTGCTTGCATCTATACAGAACAACTCCCCAGATATACTGGCAATCAATGAAAGTTGGATAAAGGTAGGAGAGGAGAGCCTAGCACCTGTGATACCTGACTACAAGCTCCTACACAGAGCCCGACAAGGTAAGAGGGGAGGGGGAGTTGGTTTCTATGTAAGATCCGGGATAAACGTACGCACACGCCCCCACCCAGCGTCTTCGCTGGAACAACTATGGCTCGAAGTGCGCCTTCCTGGCTCCACCTTGGCGGTAGGTACGGCCTATAGGCCTGAAGCTGTAGCATTAGGAGACGCAATAGATGCCATCAGTGAGTCGATGAACGCCATGGCTCACTGTGATTATACATGTATTCTAGGCGACTTAAACATAGATCTTACACAAAGTGATTCCGCAAACGCAAAAGAACTCATGCAATTCTGTGCACAAAATAATTTAGAACAGCTCGTTAAGGAACCCACCAGAATAACAGATAGGTCAAAAACTTTAATAGACGTTGTGATGACAGACTGCGCTTCAAGGTGCCGCAGCGTGCAGGTGATCCATAACCCATGTCTAAGCGACCATGCGATGGTTATAGTCGATTTCAATATCCGAAAACCAAGGCCGACTAAACAAGTTAGATACAAACGTAAACTCAGCGATATTAATCTAGATTTGTTTACTCAGGATCTAAACTCAATTCCTTGGCACTCCATTGATTCGTATGATAATGTTGACTCCATGGTAAATATGTTTAATAATTACCTTCTATGTCTTTTTGATCTACACGCTCCCTTAAAAAAGACAGTTTGTAAAGACATGCCCAAGCCCTGGATAACTGACACAATAAAACTAATGATGAAGCTAAGAGATGAAGCTCTCGTTGATGCACTTGCAATCAAAACCGAATCGTCAAAAAAGTATTATCGTGACCTAAAAAACCTTACTAAGGCGGCTATTGAAAGAGAAAGAAAGGCGTTTTTTAATAGTTCTATTAACAATTATATACACAAACCAGCCGCTTTGTGGAAAAACCTGAAAAACACCGTTATTCCCACAAATTCAAAAACCACTAACATACCGGAACATTTGAACAACCCGGACCTCATTAACAACCATTTTTTAGAATTGCCTCCAACCCCAACCAATGAACCAACCACCGAAAGCACTAGTAAAAATAACTCAACCGCACACTCAACTTTCAACTTACAACTAACTACACAATCAGAAGTTCTAAAAATCATAAAAGGCATCAAAACAAAGGCTACCGGGCATGATAATTTAAATATAGAAATGATACAACTTACCCTAGATGTGACCCTGCCTATTATTACTAACATCATAAATAAGTCCCTCGCAACCTCTACATTCCCAACGAACTGGAAGCGAGCATTAGTCAGGCCGTTACCAAAAAACCCGTAGTTGAACATCTCAAAGATCTACGCCCCATATCTATCCTACCAACTTTATCTAAAGTCTTGGAAAAAGTGGTACTGAATCAGATGACAGATTTTCTAAACGACAATAATATTATCCCTAAATTTCAATCCGGATTTCGTAGAGGCCACGGAACAGAAACAGCTCTTTTAAATATAACTGATGACCTAACTGAAGCTTCTGATAGAGGTCTAAGTAGCATCCTGATCTTGCTTGACTTCACCCGGGCGTTTGACTGTCTTCCCCAAGAATTGCTTTTGAGCAAACTAAAAAAATATAACTTCTCCAGTGAGACTTGTAAATGGTTTCAATCGTTCCTATGTAATAGAGAGCAAATGGTTGTTACTAAGGGTAATGATGGCCAGGATATCTTTTCTGCTTTAAAATCTGTCAAACGCGGTGTACCTCAGGGATCTCTACTCAGTCCCATTCTCTTCACAATATTTACAGCCGATTTACCTGATTTTATACGTTTTTGCAAATACCATCTGTATGCGGACGACACACAATTATATTACTCTTTTAAAGGTGAAAATGCAAAGGAGGCAATACGTAAGATAAACGAGGATTTAGAACGCATATTACAATGGTCAATAAAGAACTCTTTAGTTTTGAATCCGTCAAAATCACAAATGTTAGTATTAGGCACCAAACACCAAGTTAATAAGGTTTCACAATCTAATGAAAAAGTAAAAATCAACGATAGTACAATAAAAGAAGTTAAATCCGCTTGCAATCTTGGACTGATAATAGACCCACAACAAAAATTTATCGAATATATCAACAAGAAAATTAGTAACGCATTTTACAAACTTAAAACTTTATATAAAATTAGGCAGTACATCAAAGAAGAACTACGCCTTAAGCTTGTAGAATGCCTCGTACTCTCGTTGTTCAACTACTGTAGCCCAGTCTTCAGTACGAGAATAAACTCGGGCACATTCAAAGCTATCCAACGCGTTCAGAATGCTTGCATCAGATTTTGCTATAATGTGCCGAAAAGAACACACATCACGCCGTATCTAAACAGTAAAGGCATCCTTAACATGAAGGCTAGGATGGAATTACAGTACGCTAGGTTAGTTCAACGGGTACTCTGGAACAAAAACCCAGAATACCTTTTTGAGAAACTGTCATGGCCGACTGATGGCAACAGAAATGTCCGCTCTACCATAAATCCTCTTAAAATTCCTACTCACAATTCATCTCGCTATCGAGGTTGTTTCAAGTTTGCTGCGTGGAGTATTTGGAATGACCTCCCACCACCACTGCGACTTAAAGTAAGTGCGCAATTTTTTAAAGAAAAATATAAAAACGCGTTGCTGAAAAGACAACTCGACGAAGAAGACTTGAAACATTCCGACAGAAATAAGTCAAAACTAAAAAAATATTTCTCTTGACCACCTACTTATGTTGCATCCCGCTACCCTCACTGACTTACACACTCACTCACACACACACGCACACACACACACACACACACACACATATATACATACGCGCGCGCGCGCGCGCGCGCGCGCTTATGATCAATTTTCTCACTAGAATCCAATTATTATTATTATTACATATTTTATTTTTTATATGATTTTTTAGGATAACTTAATATTGTAATTCAAACTTTTAATTGGTTACTTCAACTTGTTATTGTATTGTTTATATTTTTTCTTATGGTTGCTCATCTATGCTCTCTGCTCCCGTTTCACATCCAAGGGAGTCAGGTGGAACTGAAAAACAGCGCTGCTTGACACTCAGGTGCCAAACAGCTTAAAGCTGAGTTCCGCCTTTTGCCATTTAGATATTTTTGTTAATTTTAATTTTTAATTTCTAATTCTATGTATTTTGTTTTGTTTTGTTTTAAGCTCAAGTGTAATTTTTTTTTTCTTCTCAAATGGCAATAAACGATTTTTTTATTTATTTATTTATTTTTATTTATGTGTATGTTTAATCTCGGGAACTATAATATAATCTAGGTCAGATCACATATTGTTAAATTCTAAAGATATAACTAGCAGTGCTCCGCGGTTTTACCCGCGTTGTACCCGAATTTTGGCACGAAAAAAGTTACAAACCTTCCTCTTGAATCACTCTATCTATTTAAAAAAACCGCGTCAAAATCTGTTGCGTAGTTTTAAAGATCTAAGCATACATAGGGACAGACAGCGGAAAGCGACTTTGTTTTATTATACTATGTAGTGATATAGTGTGTATGATTTTTGAAAAAATAGTGAGCTTTGTTAGTTTCAGTCACATTAAAAACCTCTTTTAAAAAAAGTCAATATTATTTTTCGTAATTTTTTAATTCGGGTGGCCATTAGAAATCCTCGTTTTTTAATTTTTTACGTCTAGTGGTACGTGCACTCGCCTGCCAAGACTGAGGTCCCGAGTACCTGGGTCAAACGAAAACATGTTTCTTACTTCAAACATGGCTCGTGTTTGAGATCACCTACCCGTTAGTCAAGCGCGGTGATTACGACATCCTCCTCACTGTACTGATATCTAGTGAGATGAGAGGCCTTTGACCAGCAGTGGGACATTACAGGCGAATACTTTCCCACTTGTTCAGACTGACACTGTGTTAACATTTACTGGTATATGAACGTAAGCTGACGAAGGTTGTTGCCTTGCAGCAATGTCCTCAGACCAGGGAAGGAGCTCTCAACGTGCACATCATCCCTCACTCACACATGGACGCCGGCTGGGTGAAGACCTTTGACGAGTATTATTATGGGAGTAAGTATATCTACACCTATATTATAAAGAGTAAAAACTTTGTTTGTTTGTAATTCTTCTTCTTCTTATCGAGTGGATGGTCAACCTGACCAATCCTGGTGTCAGAGTTATTGAGCCGCCAAAGGCCTCTGACATGGCTCATGTAACGACTACTATCCGTAGAAAGTAACCGGGACCTTGATGAATAGGCTCAAAAACTACTGGACCGTTTTTAAAAATTATTTCACCATTCGAAAGCTACATTATCCACGAGTAACATATGCTATTTTTCATCCCGAAATTCCTTCAGGGACAGGCACAACGCGGTTAACCGTGCGCTGCGAGTTTATTAATATAATTTTACTATTGACAGCGAGATCTGGAGTCAGTACTGCCAACGTACAGCTGATCTACCATTCGGTGCTGTCGGAATTACTTCACGACAAAAGACGAAAGTAAGTCCTAAACTGTGACCTAAGGTAAAGGACGTAAAGACCATTTTTTATAAAACACATTTCCTAATAATAATCAATGATTAATTTTTTTGAAGTGAAAACTTCTTTAGCGGTCTTGCGTGCACTTTTTTGTGATGTGTAAAACCGGCCAAGTGCGAGTCAGACTCACAGACGAAGGGTTCCGTACCATTGTCTATTCAAAATGGTTAGTATCGAGCAAGAAACGGTAAAAAAATAACGTTTGTTGTATGCGAGCCCCCATGAATATTTGTTTTATTTTATTTTTAGTATTTGTTGTTATAGCGGCAATAAAAATACATCATCTGTGAAAATTTCAACTGTCTAGCTGTCACCGTTCTTGAGATACAGCCTGGTGACAGATAGACGGACGGACGGACAGCGAAGTCTCAGTATTAGGGTCCCGTTTTTACCCTTTGCGAACGGAACCTTAAAAATTCAAAGGAACCTAAGAATCCAACTCCTCAAGGTTCACCTTCTCGGAGACCGCGTACTTCTGGCGCTGGTGGAAGGAGCAGCGGCCGGGCACCCGCGCCACCTTCCGCTCTCTGGTGCAGGAAGGACGCGCTCAGTTCGCTGGCGCTGGCTGGACGCATGCTGACTCTTCAACCTTGAACTACTTGCAAGCACTGGATCATGCCACTTGGGGCCTAAGGTATTTACATTCATTCATTCGTTCATTCAATTATTCATTCATTCATTCGTTCATTCATTCATTCGTTCATTCATTCATTCATTCGTTCATTCATTCATTCAGTTCGAGTAGGTCAGTAGCCAACCCTGGTGTCGGAGTTGTTAGACCGGCTAAAGGAAGACATGCTCTGACGAGTGAAACAACCGGGACCGACTGCTTAACGTGCCCTCCGAAGCACGGTAGCGCTCAGATAGAAATGCCACTATCGACCACACGTCCAAGTAAGAGACGAGCTGCACGTCGCTTAACAATCGCAAATATTATATGATATTAAAGTCTAAATATTTTGAATTTGACATTTACGGATACACTTCGCTTCCATTTTACACTTTTATCTGACGTTTCGGCTCTACAGGAACCGTGCTTACAACAGACTTGTCTTCTATAAAAGCGAAGTGTATCTGTAAACGTAGTTTCAATTAAAAATGCTACTCATTTTGTTCGCTTTAACTTAAAAATCAGTAAAATGAATACTTCAGGGTTAACACTGCGTTAAGCGTGTGCCCGTCGCGGCGGGCGCACGCGGCGGTTCTTTTGTATGACACCGCACGCGACGGGCGCCTGCGACGGTTCACTTTTGTATGGAACCGCGGCGTGCGCACGCTTAACGCAGTGTCGGCCGTTAGTATTTCTTCATGTTGTAGGAAGCTCAATGACACCCTGGGTCCTTGTGGGAAGCCCAAGGCAGCCTGGCAGATTGATACCTACGGACACTCCAGAGAAATGACTTCTCTACTGGCTCAGATGGGGTTCGATGGCCTTTTTATAGGTAAGAGACTGTTTTAGACAGTTTTTAGACTGTCTGGTCTGGTGGTATATGCACTCGCCTGCCAAGACTGAGGTCCCGGGTTCAACTGTTCGAGCGAAAATATGTTTCCTTCTTTCAAACATGGCTCGATTTGAGATCACCAGCCCGTTAGTCAAGCGTGGTGATTACGACATCCTCCTCACTGTACTGATGTCTGAGATGAGATGAGAGGCAAAATGGCTTGGCTAGATGTATTTTTATAGGATTCTACGGAGATTATAGTCTAGTTGTTGATCGGTCTAATGAGGGTTTTCTGAACCCACTAGGTGGCAGCACTGAGACATGAGGTCCAGAAATCTGTCAAAAGTGTCATTTTCGTGAATACCCTCATTGAGCTCCGCATAGCTCCGCTCCGCACAACAGACACGCTGAATCACCTGATTGCCCGAAAAGTAAGATGATTCCGTGCTTCGGAGGGCACGTTAAGCCGTCGGTCCCGGTTACTTTCTACGGATAGTAGTCGTTACATGAGCCATGTCAGAGGCCTTTGGCGGCTCAATAACTCTGACACCAGGATTGGTCAGGGTGACCATCCACTCGGTGAAGAAGAACAGATACGCGTCGTTATCTAATAATAATTTTTCAGGACGAGTTGACCACAAAGATCGAGAAGCTATGATGGAAGAAGATAGAATGGAGTTCATGTGGAGAGGGAGCGATGTCCTGGGTATGATGGAGAGCATCTCACCCCAGTACTAATTACTAGGTCATGCCTAGTACAGTAGTTAGTAGTAGTAGTTAGTAGCTAGTACTCGATTGGTCAAAGTCAAATTCTATATATAAAAATCAATGCCACTTTTCGTTGTAATGTTATAACTCAAGAACGGGCTCACCTATCCAAACCAAATGTTTAGGCTTTGCTCGGATTATTTAGTAGATGTGATGGATTATTTAGTGAAGCACAAATCGGTCGAGCGGTTCTTAAATACCCACGGGAACGGGCACAACGCGGGTAAAACCGCGGGGTGCGGCTAGTATAGAATAGATTCCGTAATAGTGACTAGTTTTGGATGAAATTTTACAGTAATATAGGTTATACATCAGAATCACAAATGGGATACATTTTATCCCAAAATTCCTGCGGGAACAGGTAATACACGGGTAAAACCGCGGGTTAAACTCCCGCACCTCGCTCCTTACAGCGCAGTTAGTAAAGTATACTCGTATGGTACTAGCAGCGCCCCGCGGCTTTGCCCGCGTTGAGCCCGTTCCCGTAGGAATTTTCAAAAATCCTTTCTTAGTGTGCACTTACGTCACTTGAAGAACCTTCCTGCCAAATTTCATGTTTCTAGGTGTAGCGGTTGAGGCTGTGCGTTGATTACCTGTCAGTCAGTCAGTCAGTCGGTCAGGACTTTGAATTTTATACATATATATAGATAGATAGATTCCACGGTTAGTATATAGTATAGATATTAATATTGACGAGTTATATGTAAACCTAATTTCAGGTAAAATGTCGGACATAATGACTCATACTCTGTTCAATCTGTACAACGCGCCCGATGGCTTCTGCTTCGACTTCCTGTGCAATGACGAGCCGATAGTCGAGGATCCGGACAGTAAAGTGTACAATGCGGATAAGAGAGTGAGTTGATATACTGCTAATATTATTGATAAGGAAGTTTGAGTGCTGATGTACTGATGTGCGGAAAAACGGATGTGCGGATGTACGGATATTAATAAGAAAGTTTGGGTGCTGTTGTATGGATGTGCGGATGGATGTACTGATGTACGGATGTACGGATGTGTGGATGAACGGATGTGTGGAAAAACGGATATTAATAAGAAAGTTTGGGTGCTGTTGTACGGATGTGCGGATGTACGGATGTGTGGAAGAACGGATGTGCGGATGAACGGATGTGTGGAAGAACGGATGTGTGCATGGGCGGATGTACGGATATTAATAAGAAAATTTGAGTGCTGTGGTACGGATGTGCGAATGTACGGATGTACGGAAGAACGGATGTGCGGATGAACGGATGTGTGGAAGAACGGATGTACGGATGGATGCAAATTGTCAGAGAAAGATTATAGTTCTATCTGATATTTCTGTGGTTTTGAAACGATGTCGAAAATGCTTTAACTATACCAAAAAAGCGGTAGTTCTCATAAAAACCTTAATTAATATAATTTGGAGTCGGTTTAAAAAGATTTTACTGTGAAAAAATTTTCATTCATTTTCAAGTATTTTTCATGCTAAAAACATGTTTCCTACTTTTCAAACATGGCTCATGTTTGAGATCACCAGCCCGTTAGTCAAGCGTGGTGATTACGACATCCTCCTCACTGTACTGATATCTAGGCAGATGAGAGGCCTTTGCCCACATTACAAACTCATTCAATCATTTCGTACGTCAGTGACCAACGTCAGTGACCGCCTAAAGGCCTCCGACATGGTCTGACGATTGAAACAGCCGGGACTGCTTGTTCCCTCCGAAGCACGGACTGATATTTTACTTTTCTTTCGTAGGTGAACGACTTTGTTGCGCATATTGAACGCCAAGCGAAGTACTACGATCATGACAACATTATGGTCACCATGGGCGGAGACTTCACCTATCAGAGTGCTCCCAACTGGTTCATGAATATTGACAAGCTTATCAAGTGAGTATTTATGCTTGCTGCCTTCTTCATCATCACTACATAGTATAAAACAAAGTCGCGTCTGTTTGTCTTCTGTTTGTCTGTCTGTATGCTTAAATCTTTAAAATAACGCAACGGATTTTGATGCGGGTTTTTGTAATAGGTAGAGTGATTCAAGAGGAAGGTTTTTATGTAAAAAAGTTCCCGAAATTCCCACGGGAACGGGCACAACGCGGGTAAAACCGCGGGGCGCTGATAGTAAACGATATTTAACGTAAACAGTTTTTTAAAGTGTAAAATAGCAAATAGCGTATGTCGGAGAGGAACAAACCAGTTGATAGTTAAATTGCTGTTCTTCTTCACCGAGTGGATGGTCACCCTGACCAATCCTGGTGTCAGAGTTATTGAGCCGCCAAAGGCCTCTGACATGGCTCATGTAACGACTACTATCCGTAGAGAGTAACCGGGATCGACGGCTTACCGTGCCCTCCGAAGCACGGAATCATCTTACTTTTCGGGCAATCAGGTGATTCAGCCTGCAATGCCCTAACCAAACTGAGAACAGTCTCATAAAGAGATTTTTGTGAGATATTGTCCTCACCGAGAATCGAACCTTGAACCTCCGGATCGTACCAAGCGATCAAACCACAAGACCACGGAGGCTGAGTGCTGTTAATAAGCCCCTTATCAATAAGGCCCTTAGAAGATAGGTCTTAAGACAAGCCCGTTGTCACAGTGGCAGTGAGAGCGCTTACTGTGTCGGGGGTTGCGGGCTCGATTCAACGGAGTAACAATATGTGAGACATAGTTGTTGATGACGTCTGGGTGTCGATTATTAAAGAAGGGTATAAGTATGGCGTTGATGTCTGTTTGTGGCACCGTAGCTCTGAAACGGATGAACCGATTTCGATGCGGCTTTTATCATTTCAAAGCCAGTGTTTTTGCCTTAGTTTTGAGCTATGTTTGGTCGAAATCGGTCCGGCCGTTTTTGCGTGGGGTGTTCTTAAATTTTACTTGTTTGTTTGCAGTCACGTGAACACGCACCCTGCTAATTTATCAGATTTCAATATTTTCTACTCGACACCTGCTTGTTACCTGAAAGCCATTTATTTGTATGGAAGGAGGGATAAAGCTATCTACACTGAAAAGGTAAAGATTATGAAAATGAGATATATGACTGCCACTGTGACACGCCCGTTGTCACAGTGGCAGTGAGAGCGCTTACTGTGTCGAGGGTTGCGGGGTCGGTCAACGGAGTAACAATATGTGAGACATAGTTGTTGACGACGTCTGGGTGTCAATTATATATACGCGGTTAGACTAGCGGTTAACCGCGGCGGTTGACCATGAGTTATTGAGCCGCCAAAGGCCTCTGAAATGTATATGCACTTGGGATTGTAGTTTGCAGTCAGCAGCAATTTTTATAGTCGGACTTTGTCTGGGTTGATCTAGCGATACTTGGAGTCCTATATACCTCCTCACTGTACTGATATCTTCAGTGAGATGAGAGGCCTTTGTCCGGTAGTGGGATATTAAATTTCAGGCTTTAATATTTTCATTGTTTCAGGGAGATCTGCTGCCGTATGGAAGCGACTCTTCGACTTATTGGACCGGATTCTATACATCAAGACCGAGCTTGAAGTATTTTGTGAAAAGATCGCATATATTTTTACAGGTAAACCTAAGGCCCAGAACACACGGTGAAACGAAACTGCAACTTCCAGTTACATTTGAGTTATTATTTATTTCAACGGGAACTTACGTACGCGGAGGTTACTGTTGAGTTGTCCCTCAACACGTTTCGGTCACGTACGGTGACCATCATCAGGAGGTGGGTGAAGCGAGAGCGACAGCGTCTCTCCACGCACTGATCAGTGCGGGGAGAGACGCTGTCGACAGTAGTCTCCGTCGTACGTAAGTTCCCGTTGAAATAAATAATAATGTCATTAACGTACGTTTCAATTAATAGTACATTTGAGTTGCATCTAAGTTTCTGCCGTAGATTCCGTAGAGAGGCCACACATGACGCGACCAGTCTGAAACCGGTTTGAAACGTTTCTGTGTTCTGGGCCTTACCAATATATCTAGTCTAATATATAAAATTCTCGTGTCACGGGGTGCGTAATTGAACTCCTCTCGGCTCGTCCGATTCTCAAGAAATTTTGTGTGCATATCGGGTAGGCCTGAGAATCGGACAACATCTATTTTTCATCCCAAAATTCCCGCGGGAACGGGTACAACGCGGGTGAAACCGCCGGGCGCAGCTAGTATATAATATTATAAATGCGAAAGTAACTCTGTCTGTATCTGTCTGTTACGCTTTCACGCCAAAACTAACGAACCGATTTGAATGACACTTGGTACACAGTTAGTCCAGACCCTGAGAAAGGACATAGGCTACTTGTTATCGCGAAATTCCCGCGGGAACGGGTACAACGCGGGTGAAACCGCGAGGCCAAAACTGAGGTCGCAGGTTCAATTCCCAGTTCGAGTCAAAGTCAAAGTCAAATATTTTTGTTCAGTTTTGGCCCCATAGAGTCTCTTTTGAACGTACCACCCATTCGGAAGAACATCAGCAGAGAAGAATGGGCAAGGAACTCTGCTGGTTTTTTTTTTGTGAAAACATGATTCCTTCTTTTCAAACATGGGTTTGATATCACCAACCCGTATGCAAGCGAGTTAATTACGAAATCCTCCTCACTGTACTGATATCTTCAGTGAGATGAGAGGCCTTTGACCAGCAGTGGGACATTACAGGCTTAACTTTACCTTCATTAATATCTTTTTTCTTGCAGGTAGTTAAACAATTGACAGTCATAGCCCGAAGTGTGGACTCGTATGAGCTTCATCTGTTAAGACACGCCGTTGGCTTGCTATCCCATCACGATGCGGTTACAGGTAAATAGGCAACGGTCAAGTAAATAATACAGCCTCCGTGGTCTTGTGATTTGAGCGCTCGGCTCACGATCCGGACGTTCCGGGTTCGATTCCCGGTGGGGATATCTCACAAAATTCTCTTTGTGAGACTGTCCTCAGTTTGGCTAGGGCATTGCAGGCTGAATCACCTGATTGCCCGAAAAGTAAGACGATTCCGTGCTTCGGAGGGCACGTTAAGCCGTCGGTCTCAGTTACTGTCTACGGATAGTAGTCGTTACATGAGCCATGTCAGAGGCCTTTGGCGGCTCAATAACTCTGACACCAGGATTGGTCAGGGTGACCATCCACTCGATGAAGAAGAAGAGTGCAAATCGTGTGAGTTTAAAAAGTATGCTACTCAAGTTTACTTTAAAATACTTTTGGAACTGTTCTATGCTAATATTGTTTCAGGAACAAGTCAACAACACGTAACCAATGACTTTATCACTACGCTCAGTGAAGCTATTGATGTTTGTACGAAGAAAGTGTCTAATTTGATAAGGTAAATCTATCTATCTACACTTCTACACTAATATTATAAATAGGAAAACTTTGTTTGTTTGTTTGTAATGAATAGGCTCAAAAACTACTGGACCGTTTTTAAAAAATCTTTTACCATTCGAAAGCTACATTATCCACGAGTAACATAGGCTATTTTTCATCCCGAAATTCCCACAGAAATGGATACAACGTGGGTAAAACCGCGGGGCGCTGCTAGTTTTATATAAATACGAAAGTAACTCTGTCTGTCTGTCACGCTTTAACGTCAAAACTACTGAACCGATTTGAATGAAATTTGGTACACAGTTAGTCCAGAGCCTGAGAAAGGATATAGACTATATAGAAAATACTTTTTATCGCGAAAACAGGGTTGAAAGGGTTGAAAGAGAGGTTGAAAAGTTGTTTTGAACTATGATTATTTAAACAGTACTGGACGCATTTGGATGAAAATTTTCAGAAAAACACATGGGATACATTTTATCGCAAAACTCCCGCGGTGAAGGGCACAATTGGGGTGAAACCGCGGGCGCTGCTAGTTTGATATCTATACTAATATTATAAAGCTGAAGAGTTTGTTTTGTTTGTTTGTTTGTTTGTTTGTTTGTTTGTTTGTTTGTTTAAACGCGCTAATCTCAGAAACTACTGAACCGATTTGAATAATTCTTTTTGTAATAGATAGCCACATTCAACGGGAAGGTTATAGGCTATTTTTCATCCCGAAATTCCTACGGGAACGGGTACAACGCGGGTAAAACCGCGGGGCGCTGCTAGTAAACAATAACAGCGCACCGCGGTTTCGCCCGCGTTGTGCCTGTAGGAGTACACGTGGAAGTTTCGGGATAAAAATAAACCTATAACCTTCCCGTTGTATGTGGCTATCCGTTACAAAAAGAAAAAAATGTTTTCGTGCATGTTTCTCTGACTGTCTCTCTCTGACGTGCGCATGTTTCTCTGTCTGTCTCTCTAGGACGTAAAAAGTGTCGTTACATTTTTTCCGTCTAGCCCCCTTTCGCAACGCGCGATAAGGAACTTCGTTCCAAATAAGTTGTTTTGGTTTAAGTATCGTGTGTATACGCACTTAAAAAGCGTTTTTAGGGTTCCGTAGCCAAATGGCAAAAACGGAACCCTTATAGATTCGTCATGTCTGTCTGTCTGTCTGTCCGTCCGTCTGTCCGTCTGTCCGTCTGTCTGTCCGTATGTCACAGCCTTTTTTCTCCGAAACTATAAGAGCTATGTTGTTGAAACTTAGTGTGTAGATGTATTCTGTGAACCGCATTAATATTTTCACACTAAAATAGAAAAAAAATAAAATTTTAGGGGGGTCTCCCATACATAGAAATGAAAAAAATATTTTTTTTTTCATCAAACCCATACGTGTGGGGTATCTATGGATAGGTCTTCAAAAATGGTATTGAGGTTTCTAATATCATTTTTTTCTAAACTGAATAGTTTGCGCGAGAGACTCTTCCAAAGTGGTAAAATGTGTGTCCCCCCCCCCTGTAACTTCTAAAATAAGAGAATGATAAAACTAAAAAAAATATATGATGTACATAACAATGTAATCTAACACCGAAAATTGGTTTGAACGAGGTCTAGTTAGTAGTTTTTTTTTTACGACATAAATCGTAAACCGCAAAAAAATACTGATTATTCATTCAATAACTCAAATGTAAATAAAAAAACATTTATTTCAAGAACTTCTTTATTATGTTACTCGCTGCTACGGAACCCTTCATGGGCGAGTCCGACTCGCTCTTGGCCGCTTTTTTTTAATATTACAGACACTTCAATTTTGTATAGATGTAGGTATATATATATATAGATTTTATTTTGAATTCCAGCTACCTGACGCCTACATGGGGAGGTAACCGCCGGGCGAAAGGCAGCCAGCAGTTCTATCTCTGTCATCAACTGAACATGAGTCAGTGTCGAGTACGTATCTTATCAGGGTGGCAAAGCGAGCCCTAACCGTCGCGAACGCCCGTCGCGTGTGGCTTCATACAAAAGTGAACCGCCGCGTGCTGACGGGGTGTGCGCATGCGGCGGGCGCACGCTTTATATATTGACTCCCTTTGTTCCCAGTTTGTGGAGTCTCAAGAGTCCCTGCTCCTCCTGGTGTACAACCCTCTCAGCGTGAAAAACTACCACTACGTGAGACTGCCTGCCATCGCGATGCATTATTCCATCAGAGATTTTAACGGTATGAGAATAATTATACTTATACTCTATTTTTTTTTACTTGTCCCAAAATGTGGACCAATGTCGTCAATTTTCCAGCCGAAGACGACTACTGAAGAGGAAAAAGGTTTAGTGATTTTATTTCATTCTTAACCTATCTCTAAACCTTTTTCCTCTTCAGAAGCAATCGTCTTCGGCTGGAAAATTTACGACATTTAACCACATTTTGTGCCAATCCAAAAAAAATAGATTTAAAGTTTATTCTGATGTATAATCTATATTACTGTGAAGTTCAGCAAAATCCGTTCAGTAGATTTTTCGTGAAAGTGTAACAAACATACATACATCCTCACAAACTTTCACAATAGACAAGTAGACAAAAAAATAGACATGTTATGTCTGTATGTATGTATGTATGTTTGTTTGTGTTTCAATCGTAAGACCATGTCTTCCTTTAGGCGGTCTAACAACTCCGTCACCAGGGTTGGCCACTTCTTCTTCATCAAGTGGATGGTCACCCTGACCAATCCTGGTGTCAGAGTTATTGAGCCGCCAAAGGCCTCTGACATGGCCACTGGCCAAATCGAACTTACTTACATTTTACTAGTAGAATTATCAGCATTTTTCAAGATCCACCTTCTCATTCACAGATGAAGAAGTAGAGTACCAGCTGGTACCACTCCCAGCCGCCATCACCAACCTCCCCGGAAGAACTTCCAACGCCATCCAGGAGTTGTGGTTTGAAGCCGAAAATATTCCACCTCTGGGCTACACCTCGTTCTACTTGTCACCTATCAGGGATCAGCTGGTAAGTCCCAATGCTGGGCAAAGACCTCTCATCTCACTGAAGATATCAGTGCAGTGAGGATGTCGTAATCACCACGCTTGACTAACGGGTTGGAGATCTCAAACCCGAGCCATGTTTGAAAAGTAGAAAATATTTTTTTCTCGACCTGGGAAATTTTGAGGGCATTGCAGGCTGAATTTTGATTGCCCGAAAAGTAAGACGATTCCGTGCTTCGGAGGGCACGTTAAGCCGTCGGTCCCGGTTACTTTCTACGGATAGTAGTCGTTACATGAGCCATGTCAGAGGCCTTTGTCGGCTCAATAACTCTGACTCCAGGATTGGTCAGGTTGACCATCCACTCGATGAAGAAGATTTAATTAGAAAGCCATTTTTTTGCGGAGGTTTTTAGCTATGTTCGGTTTTTGCGTAGAGGGGGTTTTAAATTTTTAATTCAACTTGTTTTTGTTGTTTTTTTAGGAAGAAAATAACTATGCTAAGAAAGCCGTTCAGAAGACGTTGGAGGCAGACGAGCTGATTCCCCATATTAGTAATGAGGTAATCAACACTCTGTTTTTGTCACATTGGCAGTGAGAGCGCTTACTGTGTCGCGGGTTGCGGGCTCGATTCAACGGAGTAACAATATGTGAGACATAGTGGTTGACGACGTCTGGGTGTCAATTATATCCTATCCTATCCTACTAATATTATCAATGAAAGATTTTGAGAATGGATGCCATGTACGGAGTATGTATCTTTGTTACTCTTTCACGCAAAAACTACTGGATGGATTTGGATGAAACTTTACAGTAATTTACAGTAGGTACATCATAATAACATATGGGATACATTTTATCCCGAAATTTCTACGGGAACGGGCGCAACGCGGGTAAAACCGCGGGGCACTGCTAGTCTTATTAATAAAATGAGAGCTCACGTTTCAAGTGCGCTGTTATTCACCGAGACGTATTTTTTGCGCCGACCCGACATCTAGTTGTGTATTGTTGATCGAAGGAAGTCTAATTAACCGGCTAATTTGTCCGGGTGTATTTATGGAACGAAGTTCCTTATCGGGCGTTGCGAAAGGGGGCTAGACGGAAAACATTAAGGCGAAAAGTTGTAACGACACTTTTTGCGTTAGAGAGACAGACAGAAACATGCGCACGCCGTTAGAGAGAGACAGACAGAGAAACATGCGGACGCCGTGCGGCGTGTCTCTCTCTCTCTCTTATAGAGAGCAAGCCAGATATTGTTGTTTCGTCTTTCTATTTCGCATTGAACTTCGTTCCATCCGGGTGTCCCTTGACACCTCTCAAGTTATTTTCATCACCCATTTTCAGTACATCAAAGTGACAGTAGACCCAACAACCGGTCTTCTCGACACCATACAACATCTGGACGGCATCAAGCTTAAGGTGTCGCAGAACTTCTACTTCTACGCTCAGGGTCACCAGCCGTTGCAGTCAGGAGCCTACAGCTTCAGACCAGAGAAGAATAGACCAACGCCGGTGATTACGCCTCATCCTCCTCACTGTACTGATATCTTCAGTGAGCCCAGCAATGGGAAAAGGCTCATTACTTACTTCTTAACAGCCTCCGTGGTCTAGTTTGAGCGCTCGGCTCACGATCCGGAGATTCTGGGTTCGATTCCCGGTGGGGACAATGTCTCACAAAAATCTCTTTGTGAGACTGTTGCAGGCTGAATCACCTGATTGCCCGAAAAGTAAGATGATTCCGTGCTTCGGAGGGCTCGTTAAGCCGTCGGTCCCGGTTACTTTCTACGGATAGTAGTCGTTACATGAGCCATGTCAGAGGCCTTTGGCGGCTCAATAACTCTGACACCAGGATTGGTCAGAGTATGTGAATTTGTCCGGGTATTTTTATTTATTTATAAATCTCTCGGAAATAGTAGAGATTTATTTATATGCTGTATTACGCACGCTTAACGCAGTGGCGGCCCTTAGCTCCTCGTATTTCCAGGTGGCGGAGAAGGCTCAGTACATCACGATCCGGGGGAACCTGGTGAAGGAGATCAGGCAGAGGTTCAGCGACTGGATCACGCAGATCATCAGGCTGTTCCGGGGCGAAGAGCTGGTGGAGTTTCAGTGGATCATCGGGCCTGTGCCCATTGGGTAGGAGCTGTTAATTTTTTTTGCGTCTAAATACTGTCTGAATATTGTCTAAAGACTGTCTGAAAACTGTCTAAAGAATGCCTAAGGACTGTCTAAAGGTAATGGAAGTTTAGCTACATTTAGTGTCTAAATATTTAAAAAAAACTGCCTCAATACTGTCTAAAGACAGTCTAATGCCAGTCGAGTTAAATTTCTATTAAAAAGCGGGCTTTTGATACTGAATTGACAATCGGAACGACTATTGCGCTACCGTGCTTCAGAGAGCACGTTAAATTATCGGTCCCAGTTATTTCAATCGTCGGACCATGTCTTCCTTTAGCCGGTCTAACAACTCCGACAGCAGGGTTGGACCTGACCTACTCGAACTTACTTTACCCTCGAATTATTTCTGCCCTCCCCCAGCACCGACCTTGGCAAAGAAGTGGTGACCATCTTCAAGGCCAACATCACCAACAACGGGGAGTTCTACACCGACTCCAACGGACGCCAGATGATGAAGAGGACCTGCTGGAACGAGACCTCCTGTGAGAGAGAAAGAGCCATGTCTCCGTCTCCCGTCTCCCGTCTCCCGTCTCCCGTCTCCCGTCTCCCGTCTCCCGTCTCCCGTCTCCCGTCTCCCGTCTCCCGTCTCCCGTCTCCCGTCTCCCGTCTCCCGTCTCCCGTCTCCCGTCTCCCGTCTCCCGTCTCCCGTCTCCCGTCTCCCGTCTCCCGTCTCCCGTCTCCCGTCTCCCGTCTCCCGTCTCCCGTCTCCCGTCTCCCGTCTCCCGTCTCCCGTCTCCCGTCTCCCGTCTCCCGTCTCCCGTCTCCCGTCTCCCGTCTCCCGTCTCCCGTCTCCCGTCTCCCGTCTCCCGTCTCCCGTCTCCCGTCTCCCGTCTCCCGTCTCCCGTCTCCCGTCTCCCGTCTCCCGTCTCCCGTCTCCCGTCTCCCGTCTCCCGTCTCCCGTCTCCCGTCTCCCGTCTCCCGTCTCCCGTCTCCCGTCTCCCGTCTCCCGTCTCCCGTCTCCCGTCTCCCGTCATCCGTCTCCCGGCTCCCGTCTCCCGTCTCGTCATCCGTCATCCGTCATCCGTCATTAACAATTTATGTTAATTTTAGCTCAACAACAGAAGAAGCCAGTCCCTGCCTGTTACTATCCAGTTACTTCTAGAATATGCATAAAGTCTACAAACACGAGCACGGAAATGTGTGTCTTAACGGATAGGACACAAGGTGGAACTTCGTATGAAGAAGGGGAGATTGAGCTGATGGTATGGCAAAAAGTATTTGAAAATTTCAATGCGTTGTTTACAGCCTCCGTGGTCTTGTGGTTTGAGCGCTCGGCTCACGATCCGGAGGTTCCGGGTTCGATTCCCGGTGGGGACAATATCTCACGAAAATCCTATGTGAGACTGTCCTCAGTTTGGTTAGGGCATTGCAGGCTGAATCACCTGATCGCCCGAAAAGTAAGACGATGCCGTGCTTCGGTGGGCTCGTTACGCCGTCGGTCCCGGTTACTTTCTACGGATAGTAGTCGTTACATGAGCCATGTCAGAGGCCTTTGGCGGCTCAATAACTCTGACACCAGGATTGGTCAGGGTGACCGTCCACTCGATGAAGAAGAAGAATGCGTTGTGAGATCTTCAGAGAGATGAGAGGCCTTTGCCTAGCAGTGGGTCAATACATTTTGTACTTTACTATATTTTTCAGACCCACAGAAGATTACTGACTGATGATGGCTTTGGTTTAGAAGAACCTTTAAATGAGGAGGCGTACGGAGTCGGGCTGGTGGTGAAGGGAACCCACAGGATCATATTCGGGGACTACAGACAGGATTGTCAGTATATAACTCTATCAAATCACTACATATGTATTATAAAACGACTAGCAGCGCCCCGCGGTTTTACCCTCGTTGTGCCCGTTCCCGTGGGAATTACGGATTTTTTTATACATATAAACCTTCCTCTTGAATCACTCTATCTATTACAAAAAAGCGTATCAAAATCCGTTGTGTAGTTTTAAAGATCTAAACATACATAGGGACAGACAGCGGAAAGCGACTTTGTTTTAGTAGTCTCATGTGACAAAGTCCCCGGCCGCGTCTGTTTGTTCGCGATAAACTCAAATACTACTGCACAGATTTTGACGTCCCATTTACCCGGAAAATCCCCTGCGAACGGGTACATCGCGGGTAATACCGCATGGCGATGCAAGTAGGATGTTACTGTCGTTTCAGCCGATGGCATGACGTTCTCCGAGAGAGTATCAGCCAATTCCAGGAGGTGGGACTTCGAGCCGTGGCTGTTCTTCACTTCTGGAGAGAAGGTGAACAGGAGAAAGTGGCAGAATGTCCGGAATAAGCGGGTTAGTAGCTATTGTTCATTCGGGAACTTACGTACGACGGAGGTTACTGTTGAGTGTCCCTCAACACGTTTCGGTCACGTCCGGTGACCTTCATCAGGAGGTGGGTGAAGCGAGAGCGACAACGTCTCTCCCTGCACTGGGTTAGTAGATATTTCTATCTATCTGTGTCCTATACCAAAAGTAAGTTCGAGTAGGAGCCATGCGGAGAATAACGCGATCAACAGTTGGTACCTTTACAACTCTAATGCAGCAGTTAAAAAATGATCCACAACTTTTGGAACGAAGTTCCTTATCGCGCGTTGTGAAAGGGGGCTAGATGGAAAAAATGGTAACGAAATTTTTTAGGCCAAAGAGGGACAGACAGAGAAACTTGCGCACGCCAGAGAGAGACAGACACGTCTGTCACGCCACGTCACTGTCACGTCTGTCTGTCACGCCGCATGCGTGCGCATGTTTCTCTGTCTGTCTCTCTCTCTCTCTTATAGAAAGCAAGCCAGATATTTTCGTTTCGTCCTTCTATTTCGCATTGAACAGTGTGGTGTCGCGACGATTATTTTTGTTGATAATAAATAAACTTCGTTCCATCCGGGTGTCTCTTGACACCTCTCAAGATTTTTTTTAACTATGTACTTTAGAATGACTATACCTTTGATAATCTTTTGAAATAAGTGGAAAAAGACCCCACCACAGACATCCCTCTTACTCCGCTTGTGCGACCCGACGCTCGGTTTCCAGATCCGGCAAAAAACCGTATCTACCCCTGCGTCTATCGTGTGAACGCATGTATTGAATGCGCTGTACCACTGCACCGGATCTGACATTTTCCCGTAAAACCGGATCGGTTTGTAGTCGCAAAATCGTATGTCAACTTCAGCAAGATCCGGTTTTTTGCCGTGTCTTGAAACCTAATGGACGTGTGAACTCATCCATTGACATACAAAAGTGAATAATCGCGTGCGGTTTCGTACAAAAGTGAATCGTCGCGTGCGCACGCGCCGGGCACACGCTTAACGCAGTGTTGGCCCATAAAGTTCAATCAAAGCAAGGTTTACCCACACACGCTCAAACATCTCCTGACCTATCAAATCTTGTTCCCCCAGTTCTCTGCTTTGAAGGTGCACGGTCTACCTCGCCACATCCACATCCTGACCCTGGAGCCGTGGAAGGGCGGCTCCGTGCTCCTGCGACTGGAGAACACCCTGGAAAAGGTGCCCAGGGGTAAGGCACCACTGCATACCATCAATTACTCAATCTTTATATATATAATTCTACAATACGTGTGTATGTCACTGAACTTCTAAACGGCTGGACCGATTTGAATGATATTTTTTGTATGCGTTTGGGTGGCACCCTGGATGGTTTAGATTCACACTAGCGACATCTATTGGGTTGCGAGTGGAACCACCGCGCGGGACAGCTTATTACTATATTTTTAGAGATGTTAGTCCATCAATCCATCAATATATCATTCCATCAAACCATCATTCCATCAATTCATCAATCCATCAATCCGTCAATCCGTCAACCCATTAATCCATCAATCTATCAATCCATAAATCCATCAATCCATCAATCCAACAATCCATCAATTCATCAAACCATCAATCCATCAATCCTTCAATCCTTCAATCCGTCAATCCGTCAATCCATCAATCTATCAATCCACTAATTCATCATTACATCAATTAATATTAATCTGATATTTCCATTCCGGCTATAAATTATCATCATTTCACTTCCCCACCAGCCCAAACCCGTCGTGATTCGGACGGCATCGAAGACACTTCCTCCATCATCACCGTTGAGCTTCGCAACATCTTCCTTCAGCTCCATTTGAAGTCAGCGCGGGAGACCACGCTCGGAGCCAACCAGTGGCTTGAGGACGCTCGCCAGATGGACTGGAGTACCAGGTAACGAGGGTCAATACCCTCGCTATTCAAAAATAGTGACGGGCTAACGAGGGTCTTGAATAGTGACGGTTTAGGGTTCCGTATCCAAAGGGTAAAAACGGGACCCTATTACTGAGACTTCGCTGTCCGTCCGTCCGTCCGTCACCAGGCTGTATCTCAAGAACGGTGATAGCTAGACAGTTGAAATTTTCACAGATGATGTATTTCTATTGTCGCTACTAAAAATTAAATAAAACATATATTCACGGGGGGCTCCCATATAACAAACGTGATTTTTTACCGTTACGGAACCCGTCGTGCGCGAGTCCCACTCGCTCTTGGCCAGTTTTTTTATAGAGGTCATGACGTAGTTTGACTAAGGGATGCTAGTCGCTTTCCGCTGTCTGTCCCTATGTATGCTTAGATCTTTAAAACTACGCAACGGATTTTGACGCGGTTTTTTAATAGATAGAGTGATTCAAGAGGAAGGTTTATAGGTATAAAAATTCCCGAAATCCCGAACGGGCACAACGCGGGTAAAACCGCGGGGCGCTGCTAGTTAAGGAAGACACGACATAGGCACCAAATAATGATGGCTTCAAAAAATGACATGGATTCAGAAAAATAATTTCCGAGGTACCAAAAAATCTTTAAAGTACCATAAAGCTTATTTTTCTTTGACTTGCTTTTATCTGTCTAAAGGTACGTTTACAACGGAGGCGAAGATGGAATCCAGCCCGAAGACCAGCCGGCTGAAGAAGAGAACAAGTCTATTAGACATACAGGTAGACATAGTGATAGACAGGTCTTCGCAGTTCAGTCTTTAGACTGGCCTGTTTCTTCTTCTTCATCGAGTGGATGGTCAACCTGATCAATCCTGGTGTCAGAGTTATTGAGCCGCCAAAGGCCTTTGACATGGCTCATGTAACGACTACTATGCGTAGAAAGTAACCGGGCCCGACGGCTTAACGTACCCTCCGAAGCACGGAATCGTCTTACTTTTCAGGTAATTAGGTGATTCAGCCTGCAATGCCCTAACCAAACTTAGGGCAGTCTTACAAAGAGATTTGTGTGAGATATTGTCCCCTCCGGGAATCGAACCCGGAACCTTCGGATCGTGAGTCGAGCGCTCAAACCACAAGACCACGGAGGCTGTTGGGTGGTCACTTACTCCCTTATGTTCCAAAACGACCCTAAACTCAAGTGTTTTTTATCAAGTTACATAATTCAATAAAATACAAACCATGTTATGTCAACTTCGCTCGTCGCTCGCATTCTTGTACGATGTTAGATATAAGCCGATTAACCTAACTTGCTTCAAAGAAAACTAGTGAAAATTGATGACGATGAAAATTTCATCAAAATTGGTAAACTTTCCTTCATCAGTTTTGATGGAATTTTCACAGCTTTATCTACGAGTTTAATTTAATATTAGTTAAATTTTCAGAAGAGGAAGAACCTGAATATCCCGTCAGAAAAGTTGATCGTCGCAAAAACAAAGGCCGGTTGCGATCAAAATCAACTAAATACATCTACGATCGACGCAAGCGCTCCCTCAACCAATCTATTCCAAGTGATGGAATCACCGAAAGCGATATCCTCAATTTCAACTTAATTTTTAACGACCCATCTCCGCCCATTATAACCAAAGTGATGGAACTAAAAAAACGGTACAAAAGAACCGTTAACAATACCATAACTAACGATACAGAAGCTACGAGTAACGATTATAAAGGTTTCACATTAAACGACACCTTAGATTTAGGTATAGATAAATTTGAAGTCGTTACTGAGAAATTGAAGGTAGAAAGAGTCAGAAATAAACGGAAACGATACAAAAATTGGAGTAAGAATAGACAAAATGTGCCTGCGTTGGAGAATATTGACGAAATCAGATCGTCTGAGGAAGATTTCTCATTGAATTTAAAGAAAAATAATAAGAGGAAAAATAAAAGGAATTCTAAGAAAAGAAAAGAAGGTAATTTTCAAGTTATTGGAACGAGGTTCCTTATCGCGCGTTGCGAAAGGGGGCTAGACGGAAAATTAGTAACGACATTTTTTAGGCCAGAGAGGGACAGACGGAGAAACTTGCGCACGCCAGGGAGAGACAGACAGAGAAACATGCGCGCCACGCATGTTTCTCTGTCTGTCTCTCTCTCTCTCTCTCTCTCTCTCTTATAAAAAGCAAGCCAGATATTTTCGTTTCGTCTTTCTATTTCGCATTGAACAGTGTGGTGTCGCGACGATTATTTTTGTTGATAATAAATAAACTTCGTTCCATCTCGGTGTCCCTTGAAACCTGTCAAGTTTTTTTTTACAGAATGTTTTTGATGGGATATAATAATATATTTCTTAACAGTCCCAGAAATCGTATACGACGATTCAGATGACGTCACAACATCAATATACGAAATGTATTACAAAACCAAGTCCAAACAAGTGACAGAAAGACCACAGAATATCAGAAGAAGATACAGGCGGAGGAAACTAGATGGTCTCGGGAGAGGGAGAAAGAGACACAACACGGAGGGAAAGAGACGGGCGGAGAAAGAGTTCTCGGAGGAGAATCAGGGATATGGTGAGTGGAGACTTTTGTCCGAGGAAGAGAAAATTCCATCAATCCATCAATCCACCAATCCACCAATCCATCAATCTATCAATCCATTATTCCATCTTTAAATCAATCCATTAATCCATCAATTCAACAAATCATCGATCCATCAATCCATCAATTCATCAATCCATCAATCCATCAATCCATCAATCCATCATACCATCAATCCATCAATCCATCAATACACTAACTAACCTCTTATAACCTCTCTGTCAGAGTTCCCCACGCCGCAGCGACGCACGTTGCAGCGTCGCCACGCGCTGCTCTCTGAAGAGGACCGCGACACCGATTATGACGACGATTATGACGACGAAGACAGCGAGGAGGAGAGGAAGGCGGCCAGGAAGAAGAGGTGAGAGAGAGAAGGGATAGAGAGGCAGATAGGGAGCGGGAGAGTAAGCGAGAGGGACAGAGAGTGAGAGAGAGAGAGAGTGAGATATAGAGTGAGAGGAAGGGGGAGAGAGAGAGTCAGTAAGGGGCGGGAGAGTAAGATAGGGGGAAAGAGGGGGAGAGAGAGAGAGGGGGATTTAGGTAGAGAACGAGACAGTGAGAGAGTGTGAGAAACACAGGAAGGGGAAGAGAGAGGGAGGCAGTTAGGGAGCGGGAGAGTAAGATAGGGGGAAAGAGGGGGAGAGAGAGAGAGGGGGATTTAGGTAGAGAACGAGACAGTGAGAGAGAGTGAGAAACACAGGAAGGGGAAGAGAGAGGGAGGCAGTTAGGGAGCGGGAGAGTAAGATAGAGGGACAGAAACGGAGATTGGGAGAGGAAGTAAGAGAGTGAGTGAGAGATAGAGAGAGAGAGAGGGTGGAGAAAGAGAGCCCTCTAGTGGTAACGAAGACCTGATTCCCTTAAATGTGGAAGTCACTGTCTTAGTCTCTTAGGCATTTACGTCTAAACCTTTTTACGATGCCTCACTGTACTGATCTTCGGTGAGATGAGAGGCCTTTGGCCATCAGTAGGAGATATTTACTATATTTATTTACTAGCAGCGCCCCGCGGTTTTACCCGCGCTGTGCCCGTTCCCTTAAGAATTTCTGGATGAAAAATTGCCTATACCTTCCCGTTGAATGAGGCTATTCATTACAAAAAGAATTATTCAAATCGGATTTGTAGTTTCTGAGAAGCCTTACAAACAAACAAACTTTACCTCTTTATAATATTAGTTAGTATAGATTTTTTTATTTGCTTATTGTCAGGGTTCCGCACCCAAAGGGTAAAAACCCTATTACTGAGACTTCGCTGTCCGTCCGTCCGTCCGTCTGTCACCAGGCTGTATCTCAAGAACGGTGATAGCTAGACAGTTGAAATTTTCACAGATGATGTATTTCTATTGCCGCTATAACAACAAATAGAAATAAAATAAAACAAATATTCAAGGATTTTTTTACTGCTCGATACTAATAATTTTTAATAGTATTCGAGTCCGACTCGCACTTGGCCGGCTTTTTTTAAATTATGTTTTTTATTCCACAGATTAGTTAAAGATGAAGATAACAACGTGTCAGAAGCGGAAGCAACTAATGAACCAGAATTTATGGTCACACTACGGCCCACTCAGATTCGAACCTTCGTTGTATGGTTCGAATCTGGGACGAAAAAAGGTTATAGTAACCAGTAAATCGTACTCAGAGCCGTCAATATATTCCTAAGGGTGCGTCTCCATTGAAGCGGAGCGGAGCTGTGCGGAGCCCGATTAACCAATCACAGCGCGTTGAGATTGTCAAACAACGCATTGACATTGTCAAAATCTTTTCGTAACGCATTGTGATTGGTCAGTCGAGCTCCGCACAGCTCCGCTCCGCTTCAATGGAGACGCACCCTAACGGTGCGATCTTTTAAAGTGGAGCGGAGATGGGCGGAGCTGAACCGACCAATCACAATACATTGATTTTTTTTAAACCAATAAATGACTTTTTATTTAATTTTATTTTAAATTATTAAAATCTTTTCGTAATGCGTTGTAATTATTCGATTGGTCGAAAAAGCCTCCGTGGTCTTGAGGTTTGAGCGCTCGGCTCACGATCCGGAGGTTCCGGGTTCGATTCCCGGTGGGAATAGCTCACAAAAATCTCTGTGAGACTGTCCTCAGTTTGGTTAGGGCATTGCAGGCTGAATCACCTGATTGCCCGAAAAGTAAGACGATTCCGTGCTTCGGAGGGCACGTTAAGCCGTCGGTCCCGGTTACTTTCTACGGATAGTAGTCGTTACATGAGCCATGACAGAGGCCTTTGGCGGCTCAATAACTCTGACATCAGGATTGGTCAGGGTGACCATCCACTCGATGAAGAAGAAGAATGCGCTTTAATAGATCACACCCTTATAAGATATTAATGATCAGTTTTTGACATGTCTGCCGGATTCCAAAGCATTTTTAATGATATTTGGCGCCTAAATATGTTTAATTGACAATTTTTTTATGACATTTGTGTCAATATTCTATTTCGTACAATCATTACAAAGTCGCTTTCTGTCTGTCCCTATGTATGCTTAGATCTTTAAAACTACGCAACGGATTTTGACGCGGTTTTTTAAAATAGATAGAGTGATTCAAGAGGAAGGTTTATACGTATAAAACTTCCCGAAATTCCCACGGGAACGGGCACAACGTGGGTAAAACCGTGGGCGCTGCTAGTGTTAACTACAATTTTGAAGAAATAAGTTTTGGGTATTAAACATATTTTGTGCTTAATAGATTTAACAGTTCATAAACAACCAAGTATGAACGTCAATTAGTTAATTGGCGATATAATCGACGTCTCTGAGTACGATAGTTAGTCTTTTTTATTTAAAGTTGAGAGTTAATAAAAATTAATAAAATGTTTTATATTTATTTCTTCGTGTTTTTATTTTCGTTGCTATCCTATTAATATTGTAAATGCGAAAGTTTAATAAATAATATACCCGGACAAATTCACACACGGTTAATTAGACCCAAACTAAGCTCTAAGCTTGTGTTATGGAATCTAATTGACTGATACTACTACATATACATACACAAATACTTTATAAGAATATATAAATTGACACCCAGACGTCGTCGCCAACAATTATGTCTGCACATATTGTTGACTCCGGGCGGGAATCGAACCCGCAACCCCCGACACAGTAAGCGCTCTCACTGTCACTGTGCCAACGGGCTTGTCAAGTTTGCGACGATGGATACGACTAGGTATATAGAACATACATACGTATATTTCTTACTCTTTCATGAAAAAACTACAGGATGGATTTGGATGAAATTTTACAGTAATATAGGTTACTAATATTATAAAGCTGAAGAGTTTGTTTTGTTTGTTTGTTTGTTTGTTTAAACGCGCTAATCTCAGAAACTACTGAACCGATTTGAATAATTCTTTCACTGTTAGATAGTCTATTTATCGAGGAAGGCTATAGGCTACATTTAATTCCGAAATTCCCGCGGGGACGGGTACAACGCGGGTAAAACCGCGGGGCGCTGCTAGTAGGTTATACATCAGAATAACACATGGGATATATTTAATTCCGAAATTCCCGCGGGAACGGGTACAGTGCGGGTAAAACCGCGGGGCGCGGCTAGTTATCGTTCAAACAAACATATAATCAAACTCTTCAGCTTATTAGTATAGATAGATGTATATAAGTACACTAGCAGCGCCCCGCGGTTTTACCCGCGTTGTGTCCATTCCTGTGGGAATTTCGGGATGAAAAATAGCCTATGTTACTCGTGGATAATGTAGCTTTCGAATGGTGAAAGAATTTTTAAAAACGGTCCAGTAGTTTTTGAGCCTATTCATTACAAACAAACAAAGTTTTCATCTTTATAATATTAGTGTAGAAGTATAGATATAATTATAATATACCGGGATAAATTCACTCACGGAGAATTAGACCCAAAGTAAGCTCTAAGCTTGTGTTATGGAATCTAACTCACTGATACTACTACATATACATACACAAATACTTTATAACAATATATAATTGTCACCCAGACGTCGTCAACAACTATGTCTCACATATTGTTACTCCGTTGAATCGACCCCGCAACCCCCGACACAGCAAGCGCTCTCACTGCCACTGTGACAACGGGCTTCTCAAAAGTGGGTAAATATTTGACTATTAGCTAATAGCCTAGACACTTGCCCGCACAAAATAGTACCGTTTACTTTCAAAAATGGGAAGTGAATTATTTTGGCAAACGATCGTCCCTGAGACAATTTTAACGGAAATAGAAAATTAAAAGCAAGGTTTCGTTTCCTAGTTCTGTCGTAGTTTTATTGTACCTATAAAACCATGTTAATAAATTAAATTGAAAGCAAGTCTGTCAATTGAGGCGTTCTATTAACACACGCCCGTTGGCACAGTGGCAGTGAGAGCGCTCACTGTGTCGGGGGTTGCGGGTTCGATTCAATGGAGTCTTCTTCTTCATCGAGTGGATGGTCAACCTGACCAATCCTGGTGTCAGAGTTATTGAGCCGCCAAAGGCCTCTGACATGGCTCATGTAACGGCTACTATCCGTAGAAAGTAACCGGGACCGACGGCTTAACGTAACCTCCGAAGCACGGCAGCGCTCAGATAGAAATGCCACTATCGGCCATCCATCCAAGAAGAGGTCGAGCTGTACGTTGCTTAACAATCGCAATGAACTAACTTAATCAAACTATGCTAATGCAATTACTGATTTCGTCACTGCCTAACGAGATTTTGAGCAATCTGTACATTAAGATAGCTGTAGTTTTTAATATATTAATTTGTACGACATCATTGAGGGTCAACTAGGTATATAAAATTTAATTTACGATTGCATAAAAATAAAAATAGTAGTAGTATTAGCCTGTAATGTTAGATAATTAGCCCACTGCTGGACAAAGGCATCTCATGTCACTGAAGCTATCAGTACAGTGAGGAGGGAAAAAAACAATTAATAACTATACCCGGACAAATTGACACACGGTTAATTCGACCCAAAGTAAGCTCTAAGCTTGTGTTATGCAATCTAACTCACTGATACTACTACATATACATACACAAATACTTCACATGAATATCGTTGCACCCGTTCCCGTGGGAATTTCTGGTTAAAATGTATCCCATGTATTGTTCTGATGTATAACTTATATTACTGTAAAGTTTCATCCAAATCCGTTCAGTAGTTTTCGCGTGAAAGAGTAACAAACATACATACATACATCCATCCTCACAAACATTCGCATTTATAATATTAGTAGGATTTGTGTATGTATAAGTAGTAGTATCAGTGAGTTAGATTCCATAACACAAGCTTAGAGCTTACTTTGGGTCTAATTAACCGTGAGTGAATTTGTCCGGGTAGGTATATTATTTTAGTGTTCCTCGGAGTCACGGGACAAGCTCGGTCTTTTTGAGAGGCGTGCGAGGGGATACAGATCCAACTCGTAGAGGCCCTTTGGAGATGTTTAATGTAATGGATCACAACTGCAGGGACACACTCCCGAACACATCAGTACACAATGTCCGGGAATGTGCACCTGCAGAAGTAGGGACTATTGCAGGAAATGAAAGAAATAAGAATGGGCTTTGGGAATGAAATTTGGATGGATTAGAAATGGGTTATTGCAGAGAGGTCGGCACCTGGCATAACATTATTATTTATTAAATTATCTGAATTATTCGGATATTGTTCTCTTTTATACCTATTTGATTTTTTATTGATTTCGTTTCACCTTGACTACAATACGGATGTAAAATCTAAGTACAAATATTAATTAACCTCAAACCTTATTTATTGAGTGGTACCGGAACTGAAGGGGCGTGGGTTTGACGCCAGGTCGTGACAATTGAAAAAAGGTAAAAAAATCGCACGTACAGAAGTATTTCATTCATGACAATTAATTAACCGGCCAAGTGCGAGACGGCCTCGCGCACGGACGGTTCCGTACTTTAAAAAACGGCAAAAAATCAGGTTTCTTGTATAGGCTCTAAAACTACTGGACCGTTTTTAAAAATTCTTTCACCATTCGAAAGCTACATTATCTACGAGTAACATAGGCTATTTTTCATCCCGAAATTCCCACAGGAATGGGCACAACTCGGGTAAAACCGCGGGGCGCTGCTAGTTTTGTATAAATTTACAGTAGTACAAGTAACGCCCAAACGCGCCTCCCCAGCGGGAATACTACCCTATCCTACTAATATTATAAATGCACAAGTTTGTTAGATTGCACCATGTACGGATGTATGTATGTTTGTTACTCTTTCACGCAAAAACTACTGAACGGATTTGGATGAAACTTTATAGTAATATAGGTTATACATCAGAATAACACATGGGATACATTTTATCCCGAAATTTTTACGGAAACGGGAACAATGCGGGTGAAACTCTGGGCGCGGTAAGTTATTTTTAAACGTGTGGGTAAACGTTAAACGTGTGTAAAATCCAAATTCCAGGGTTGACCTGGAATTTGGATTTTTTTTCTGCAGTGTCTTATAGGCCTCCGACATCATAATAGAAAAAAAAAGTATCAGCCTGTAATGTCCCACTGCTGGTCAAAGGCCTCTCGTCTCACTGAAGATATCAGTACAGTGAGGAGGTATTAGGCGTAATCACCATGCTTGCCTAATGCAGGTTGGTGATCTCAAACCCGAGCCATGTTTGAAAAGTAGGAAACATGTTTTCGCTCGACCTGGGAATTGAACCCGGGACCTCAGTCTTGGCAGGCGAGTGCACATACCACTAGACCACCGAGGCGTTCCTAATAGAAATCAATATAAAAACATTAAATAATAAATTCAAAGTTTTTTGAAAGTTAAAGGTCTCAAAATTCAAATTCGTACCCGTTGACCTTAAAAATGGAACTCAAAAAACTAATCTATCATTGGAAAAAATTTGACAATTTTGTATATACAGGAAATTGGCACATTTCAAAACGATTTAAATATGTATTTGCAAATACTGTATAATTATACTACAGAGATTTTGAAATATTTTTTGAAAAAAATATAATTAATTATGAAGGGGTAAAAACGACTCCAGAACCAAGTACCTACTTAATCTATACTATATACTAACAAGCAGCGCCCCGCAATTTTACCCGCGTTGTGCCCGTTCCCATGAGAATTTCGGGATGAAAAATAGCCTATAACCTTCCCGTTGAATGTGGCTATCTATTACAAAAAGAATTATTCAAATCGGACGGGCAATTCCCGAGATTAGCTCGAACAAACAAACAAACTATAATAAAGCTGTCGAGTTTGATATTTTCTTTGTTCAAACGCGCATATCTCAGAAACTACCAATCCGATTCGAATAATTCTTTTTGTAATAGATAGCCACATTCAACGGGAAGGTTATAGGTTATTTTTATCCCTAAATTCCCACAGGAACTGGCACAATGCAGATGAAACCGCAGGGCGCGGCTAGTGTAGTTATATTAATGAAACAGTCGGAGGCCATTAGGCGGTCTAGAAACGCCGACACCAGGGTTGAATGAATGAATGAAACAGTACAAATATAACCCTAATTATATTGATTATAGGGCTATTAATAACAGCGGTTAACCTTAACAATAAAATAATTGACAGTTAAATATAGTATTTACGCAACCAATAATAATTAGTATGTAGTGTCTTATAGGATACTAGCTGTGCCCCGCGGTTTCACCCGCAGCGCCCCCGTTCCCGTGGGAATTTTGAAAATTTTAATTCCTTAAACCTCACGGAGCCCGAGACCTTTCCAACGAATGCAAAACCGTGGAAATCGGTTCGTGCGTTCTGGAGTTATAGCGTCAGGGAGGAAAACCCGACTTATTTTTATATAGTAGATTACTTATACTTATAGGATATTATACTAAACAGTAGTGCTCGCTTGTGATCACGTGTACTCCTCGCTGTACTAACATCTTCAGTGAGAGGACTTTAATCTGCAGTGTCTTAAAGGACGATACTTTACATTAGTGCTCGCTTGTGATCACGTGTACTCCTCGCTGTACTAACATCTTCAGTGAGAGGACTTTGATCTGCAGTGTCCTATAGGACGATACTTTACATTAGTGCTCGCTTGTGATCACGTGTACTCCTCGCTGTACTAACATCTTCAGTGAGAGGACTTTGATCTGCAGTGTCCTATAGGACGATACTTTACATTAGTGCTCGCTTGTGATCACGTGTACTCCTCGCTGTACTAACATCTTCAGTGAGAGGACTTTGATCTGCAGTGTCTTATAGGACGATACTTTACATTAGTGCTCGCTTGTGATCACGTGTACTCCTCGCTGTACTAACATCTTCAGTGAGAGGACTTTAATCTGCAGTGTCTTATAGGACGATACTTTACATTAGTGCTCGCTTGTGATCACGTGTACTCCTCGCTGTACTAACATCTTCAGTGAGAGGACTTTGATCTGCAGTGTCCTATAGGACGATACTTTACATTAGTGCTCGCTTGTGATCACGTGTACTCCTCGCTGTACTAACATCTTCAGTGGACGGTACTTTATATATATGTATATAAATATATAAATGAGTTGAATGAAATAATTTGATTCACTTATTATCATTTATCGCCCATTACTTTAATGCTTTATATATTAACCTTGTAACACTTGTACAAACTATCAAGATCAAAAATCCAATCACTTTATGTCCAGTCATTATTTACTTAGGATTTGATGTATTTTGTATGTTTACTTCAATTTGGATTTGTTCCGGGTTTCTTAAGGTTCGATTACAATAAGTCGTGTTTCATATGAAACATGCGTCGATAGCTACAGTTATTAATAAAATCTATATACTCGTAATAAAAATGAATTGCTGTTCGTTAATCTGCTTCAAACTCGAGAACGGCTGAACCGATTTGGCTAATTTTGGTCTTGGAATATTCATGAAAGTCCAGGGAAGGTTTAAAAGGTAAGCAGTGACGGAATAAATGCGGGTGAAACCGCAGGGCACAGCTAGTACTATTCATATAATTTATATATCTTTACTTATTTATACTAATACTAGCAGCGCCCCGCGGTTTTACCCGCGTTGTGCCTGTTCCCGCAGGAATTTCGGGATAAAATAGCCTTTAACATTCCCGTTGAATGAAGCTATTCATTGCAAAAATAATTATTCAAATCGGGCTGATAGTTCCCGAGATTAGCTCGAACATACAAACAAACAAACAAACTTACAAATTTTACTTTAGAAAAAATATTTTTGTAATAGATAGCCACATTCAACGGGAAGGTTATAGGCGACTTTTCATCCTGAAATTCCCACGGGAACGGGTACAACGCAGGTAAAACCGGGGAGCGCTGCTAGTTATTAATATTAATGCAGTGAAGAGTTTGCCTGTTGACTTGTAAACTCGCTCAAAGTCAACCGCATCGGAGTCATAGCGGAGCTCAATGACCAATCACATCGCATTCTTCTTCACCGAGTGGATGATGGTCAACCTGACCAGTCCAGGTGTCAGAGTTATTGAGCCGCCAAAGGCCTCCGACATGGCTCATGTAACGACTACTAGGTATCCGTAGAAAGTAACCGGGACCAACGGCTTAACGTGTCCTCCGAATCACGGAATCATGTTACTATTCGAGCAATCAGTTGATTCAGCCTGCAATGCCCTAACCAAACTGAGGAAAGTCTCACAAAGAGATTTTTGTGAGATATCCCCACCGGGAATCGAACCCGGAACCTCCGGGTCGTGAGCCGGGCGGTCAAACCACAAGACCACGGAGGCTGTTGATAGACTAGTTAAATCGACTCATCACAATCATAACGCATTGACACTGTCAAAATCATTGTAACCGTCCGTATGAATTCCGGAACAAAAAGTATCCTATAACCTTCCCGTTAAATATGGCTATCCATTACTACAAAAATAAATATTGAAATCGGATTAATAGTTTCAGAGAATTATTATATTTTATAGGAGACTAGCAGCGCCCCGCGGTTTTACCCGCCTTGTGCCCGTTCCCTTGGGAATTTTCATACATATAAACCTTCCTCTTGAATCACTCTATCCATTAAAAAAACTGCGTCAAAATCCGTTGCGTAGTTTTAAAGATCTAAGCATACATAGGGACAGACAGCGGAAAGCGACTTTGTTTTATAGTATGTAGTGATATTTAATTTTATAGTGGTTAAGGATTAAAACATTAATTGAACGAGGTGAAATGTTATATTGAACCTTCATTTAATTTTAGCGTGGGAATGTACAAAAAAATAATGCTGTCCATTTGTGCGTTCACCAAATATTTGTAGGCATTGCACAAGACAGTGCAATACTGAATATTTTTACGTAATTATTAACTAGCAACTCCACTTTAACAGCCTCCGTGGTCTTGTGGTTTGAGCGCCCGGCTCACGACCCGGAGGTTCCGGGTTCGATTCCCGGTGGGGATATCTCACAAAAATCTCTTTGTGAGACTTTCCTCAGTCTGGTTAGGGCATTGCAGGCTGAATCAACTGATTGCTCGAAAAGTAAGATGATTCCGTGCTTCGGAGGGCACGTTAAGCTGTTGGTCCCGGTTACTTTATACGGATAGTAGTCGTTACATGAGCCATGTCAGAGGCCTTTGGCGGCTCAATAACTCTGACACCAGGATTGGTCAGGGTGACCTTCCACTCGATGGAGAAGAAGAACTTTATGGAGCAACAATGTAAGAGGTAGTCTCTTGTCGGTCGATGCACTTCTCCATCTATTCCTGTTCAGTGCAAGCTCCTTCACATCTCTATACGACATGACAGACACTCTTTCTTTAATCTGACTCATGTAACTGATTCAGGCCTTCCCCTACCTCGCTTTCCTTCGACTTTACCTTCCATAATGGCATTTATGTATCTGTCTATTGTGGAGCAACTTACGATCCAAAAATTCCTTCGGTTAGTTGAGATATCCTGTGGGAAAATCGGGGTAAAACGTAGCCTTTGATATTTCTAGTAAATGAGGTTATTTAATACAAAAATCTAATTACCATTTGCTAGCGTAGTAGAAAGACTAAGCGATGTTAGTTCATGGCGATTGTAAAGCAGCGTGCAGCTCGACCCCTACTTGGATGGGTGGCCGATACTGGCATTTCTATGTTCACTCTACCGTGCTTCGGAGGGCACGTTAAATCGTCGGTCCCGATTGTTTTAATCGTCAGACTATGTAGGCGGTCTTAAAGTGGTCTAAAAACTTCAACAAAAGGGTTGGCCACTGACCTACACGATCTTACTTTTTCAACCCTAATTTTCCTCACTGCACTGATATCTTCAGTGAGACGAAGCCTTGCCCAGCAGTGGGACATTACAGGCTATAACCACAGTAAGTGTAGTTTCAATAAGATAGTGAATTAGCTGGCTAGTGGCGAGTAAATACGCTCCATTTAATTGAATGTTTAGTTTACAATTTCAATGACATTAGTCACAATCTTGCTTTGTTGTATTTAGTAAATGACATTGACACGCCGACAGCTATCTAAGTGACATTGATGTATCTGTGACCTGATTATATACCGATGTATATAAATCACTAGCAGTGCCCCGCGGTTTTACCAACGTTGTGCCCGTTCCCGCGGGAATTCCGGGATAAATTGTGTCCTATGTGTTATTCTGATGTATAACGTATATTACTGTAAAGTTTTATCCAAATCCGTTTAGTAGTTTTTACGTGAAATAGCAACAAACATACATCCATACATCCATACATAGCATATTTGAACAAAAAAAATTCTTCAGCTTTATTACTTATAGCATCGCCCCGCGGTTTTACCCGCGTTGTGCCCGTTCCCGTGGGAATTTTTATGTATAAAAATCATCCCCTTGAATCACTCTATCTATTTAAAAATCCGTTGCGTAGTTTTAAAGATCTAAGCCTACATAGGGACAGACAGCGGAAAGCGACTTTGTTTTATACTATCTATACTAATATTATAAAGCTGAAGAGTTTGTTTTGTTTGTTTGTTTGTTTGTTTGTTTGTTTGTTTGTTTGTTTGTTTGTTTGTTTGTTTGTTTGTTTGTTTAAACGCGCTAATCTCAGAAACTACTGAACCGATTTGAAAAATTCTTTTTGTAATGGATAGCCACATTCAACGGGAAGGTTATAGGCTACTTTTCATTCCGAAATTCCCACGGGAACGGGTACAACGCGGGTAATACCGCGGGGCGCTGCTAGTGTAGTGATATTAGTATACATTAAATTGTCCTATAGGGCCTACATATGACTTGGATTAGTTAGACTTTAGGCGTATATATTTAATCCCACAAGCGAGCACTAATGTAAAGTATCGTCCTATAAGACACTGCAGATGTTAGTACAGCGAGGAGTACACGTAATCACAAGCGAGCACTAATGAATGTAATCTCTAAATATAAAAATCAATGCCACTTTTCGTTGTAATGTTATAACTCAAGAACGGGCTCACCTATGCAAACCAAATGTTAGGTAAGGCTTTGTTCGGACTATTTAGTAGATGGTATATGTGAAGCACAAAATCGGTCGTGCGGTTCTTAAATTCCCACGGGAACGGGCACAATGCGGGTAAAACCGCGGGGCGCAGCTAGTAAGTTATAGAATTTTGGCCTCTAACGGAATTTCATAGACTTTTTCTTCACTATATTAACTTTTTCATCAAAAACCTCTAGCAAACTTTTTTATATCTATATTAATAAAATTACCTTTTTTTTATTTGCTTGTGTTTTTATTTACTGTCAATACATTTGTATTAACATACTATAAAGTACTGTGCATCGAGTTACATAATACCATAATACACTAGCTGCGCCCCGCGGTTTCACCCGCGTTGTACCCGTTCCTGCAGGAATTTCGCGATAAAAATAGCCTATATCCTTTCTCAGGCTCCGGACTAACTGTGTGCCAAATTTCATTCCAATCGGTTCTGTAGTTTTGGCGTGAAAGCGTAACAGACAGACAGATAGACAGACAGACAGACAGACAGATAGACAGACAGAAAGATAGACAGACAGACAGACAAAGTTACTTTCGCATTTATAATATTAGTTAGGATATAGATTTAATATTATTTTGAAAACACCTTCTTCAACTTAAATATCGACGTTCGGTCTCCATGAAATCTTGTTGTCAGTACCACGTCTTCAAACTACAATACCGCCTTTTGTGCGAGCGCAGTCGAGCAAAGCAGCCGGCGAGGCGTTAAATAATTCTATTAGTTTAATGTAAGACATGTTTGTATAGATACTCGTTGCAAGTCAGCATAATGTATTATACTATCCCTCTGGTTTTACCCGCATTGTGGTCGTTCCCGTGGGAATTTCGGGATGAAATGTATCCCATGTGTAATCTGATGTATAACCTATATTACTGTAAAGTTTCATCCAAATCCGTCCAGTAGTTTTTTCGTGAAAGAGTAACAAACATACATCCATCGTCACAAACTTTCGCACTTATAATATTTTGTAGTAAGTGGATATTAATTTTTTATTATAAAGAGTACCGCGTCGCGGTGAAACAGCACTACATGCCTGTGACGTCACAAGCTTGTAGCGCCGTACACGTCTCATACAAAAAATCGTTTTGCGAGAAAGGGACAAAATCAGACAGGAGAGAATCTTTGAAAGCTTATAATTTCTTTATTTTTCAATCGATTTTGATTCTGATTTCAGTTTTGATCATAATTTTAGTTATTTTACTAAATTCATCTCGCAAATTGTACACTTTTAACATCGGTCAAATATCCTATTGTAATAAGCAGCCAGTACTTACCTATCATGGCGTACTTTAATTACCTAAGTGAAGTTAGTTCATCGCTAAGTATTGCTAAGATGGTTAAGCAATGTGCAGCTCGACCCCTACTTGGATGGGTGGCTGATAGTGGCATTTCTATCTGAGCGCTACCGTGCTTCGGCACGTTAAGCAGTCGGTCCCGGTTCTTTGAATCGTAAGACTTTATGGCCTTTAGGCGGTGTAAAAACTCCGGTTGGAGACTAATCGAAATCTTCTTCATCGAGAGGATGGTCACCCTGACCAATCCTGGTGTCAGAGTTATTGAGCCGCCAAAGGCCTCTGACACGGCTCATGTAACGACTACTATCCGTAGAGAGTAACCGGGACCGAACGGCTTAACGTGCCCTTCGAAGCACGGAATCGTCTTACTTTTCGGGCAATCAGGTGATTCAGCCTGCAATGCCCTAACCAAACTGAGGGCAGTCTCACAAAGAGATTTTTGTGAGCTATTGTCGAACCCGGAACCTCCGGATCGTGAGCCGAGCGCTCAAACCACAAGACCACGGAGGCTATTCTCTGTTAATCGAAAGAGTTATGCTTTGTAAATTCAAAAATTACTAATTAGTTTTTGTTAATTAGTCAAGCAACAATGAGAAATGAGTTTTTGTTATTAACAAAAATATTGTCCTTTGTAAATCTAGACTTAATTTTAATTAACAACTTTTTACCTGACCTCTATGGTCAAACGGTCATGCTAGATGCGTACTCAGTTCGATTCCGATCGAGGTAAAATTTACAACGCCTCAGTGGTCTAGTGGTATGTGCACTCGCCTGCCAAGACTGAGGTCCCGGGTTCAATTCCCAGGTCGAGCGAAAACATGTTTCCTACTTTTCAAACATGGATCGGGTTTGAGATCACCAACCCACATTAGGCAAGCGTGGTGATTACGCCGGAAACCTCCTCACTGTACTGATATCTTCAGTGAGACGAGAGGCCTTTGCCCAACAGTGGGACATTACAGGCTAATACTTTTTTAATTTTTTATGTTAACTATTGATTGTTAAGCAACGGGCAGTTAAAATTGAAACTACGTTTACAGATACCCTTTACAAGAGTCTCCTGTGAGCACGGTTCCTGTAGAGCTGAAACATCAGATAAAAATCCTACTATAAACTAGCTGTGCCCCGCGGTTTCACCCGCAGCGCCCCCGTTCCCGTGGGAATTTTAAGATTTTTATTCCTTATTTTTCTTATATAAAAACCTTGTCCTGACAATAAGGAAAACATTCTTACCAACAGATTTTGCGATTCATTTTTATATTATAGATAGATGCAAAAGTTTGTGAGGATGTATGTATGTTGGTTACTCTTTCACGAAAAAACTACTGGACGGATTTGGATAAAACTTTACAGTAATATAGGTTATACATCAGAATAACACATTGGATACATTTTATACCAAAATTCCCGCGGGAACGGGTATGACGCGGTAACACCGCGGGGAGCTGCTAAAAAAAAAAGTATTAGCCTGTAATGTCCCCACTGTTGGGCAAAGGCCTCTCGTCTCACTGAAGATATCAGTACAGTGAGGAGGTTTCAGGCGTAATCACCACGCTTGCCTAATGCGGGTTGGTGATCTCAAACCCGAGCCATGTTTGGAAAGTAGGAAACATGTTTTCGCTCGACCTGGGAATTGAACCCGGGACCTCAGTCTTGGCAGGCGAGCGCACATACCATTAGACCACCGAGGAGCTGCTAGTGTAAAATGAAAGCGAAGTGTATTCGTAAACGTAGTTTCGATTCAAAATGAGGAGAGTTCGTTAATGGACAGTATTGGACAGCGGTAATTGTATGGATGGCCGATAGTGGTAATTCTATCTGAGCGCTACCGTGCTGCGGAGGGCACGTTAAATAGTCGGTCCCGGTTTGTTTCAATCGTCGGACCATGTCTTTAGCCGGTCTAACAACTCCGTCACCAGGGTTGGCCTGACCTACTCGCACTTATTTACTTTTAGGGTATCTGTTACAAAGATTGAATTCCATTCTTAATATCACTGAACCCTTTCCCCAATGGAAGTTGAAGAAGTTGTCTTTGATAAAAAAACCGGCCAAGTGCGAGTCGGTCCCGCGCACGGACGGTTCCGTACTTTAAAAAACGGCAAAAAATCACGTTTGTTGTTTAAGAGCCCCCTTGAATATTTGTTTTATTTTATTTTTAGTATTTGTTGTTATAGCGGCAATAGAAACACATCATCTGTGAAAATGTCAACTGTCTAGCTATCACCGTTCTTGAGATACAGCCTGGTGACGGACGGACGGACGGACAGCGAAGTCTCAGTAATAGGGTCCCGTTTTTACCCTTTGGGTACGGAACCCTGAAAATCTATACAAATATAATAAAGCAGAAGAGTTTGTTTGTTTGAACGCGCTAATCCCAGAAACTACCATTCCGATTTGAATAATTCTTTTTGTAAAAGATAGCCACATTCAACGGGACTTTTTTATCCTGTAATTCCCACGGGACCGAGCATACGCGGGTAAAACCGCGGGGCGTTGCTAGTGTAAACATATCACATGAATTCTGCCTACACAGCCTTACCAACCAGTATAAAATGTACACCCTTCCAAGTATTTTATAAGTAATTAGGGATCTTATTTAATTGGTACTTTATCTTCAAGAACCAGTATAAAAAATCTGCTAAAATAAAGAGTTTTAAAGCGTACAGAGGTCTTACTAAAATGGTTTCTATGTAGTAAAATGGTCAATGATTTTGTACGTATTTAAATCAAGGCTTCAGAACTCTTTGGTTAGTTGTAGTAGTCGCGGCGCTAGCAGCGTTTGCTCCCAGCCGCTTTTTAATTTAAAAAAAACAAGTAATTTTACGCGCGTAATAGTACTTGTGTTCGATTGGTTATTTTGAATATTGGTTTGTAAATAGACCAATTAGAGTGTTGTGTTGTGTTCCAGTTTTCTTTTGTCTCGAATTTTGAAAAGGGAACGCAGGTTAGTATTTTTTTAGTTATACGACAAAAACGCCCCGCGGTGTTACCCGCGTTGTGCCCGTTCCCGTAGGAATTTTGGGATGAAAAATAGCCTGTAACCTTCCCGTTGAATGTTACAAAAAGAATTATTTTAATCGGACTGGTAATTGCATTTAAATAAACAAAAAAAAACTCTGCAGCTTTATTGTTATAATCTACACTAATATTATAAAGAGGAAAACTTTGTTTGTCTGGTTGTAATGAATAGGCTCAAAAACTACTGGACCGTTTTAAAAAATTCTTTCACCATTCGAAAGCTACATTATCCACGAGTAACATAGGCTTTTTTTCATCCCGAAATTCCCACAGGAATGGACACAACGCGGGTAAAACCGCGGGGAGTTGCTAGTATAATATACGCGGACAAATTCACTCACAGTTAATTAGACCCAAAGTAAGCTCCAAGCTTGTATTATGGAATCTAACTCACTGATATACGAGTACTATCTTATATTTATAAAATTCTCGTGTCACAGTGTTCGTTCGCGTACTCCTCCGAAACGGCTTGACCGATTCTCATGAAATTTTGTGAGCATATTGAGTAGGTCTGAGAATCGGCCAACATCTATTTTTCATCCCGAAATTCCCACGGGAACGGGTACAACGCGGGTGAAACCGCGGGGCGCAGCTAGTACTTTATAAGAATATATAATCGACACCCAGACGTAGTCAACAACTATGTCTATTAAATTAGTAAGAAGCAGCGCTCCGCGGTTTTACCCGCGTTGTGCCCGTTCCCGTGGGAATTTCGGGAATTTTTGTACACATAAACCTTCCTCTTGAATCACTCTATTTATTAAAAAAACCGTGTCAAAATCCGTTGCGTAGTTTTAAAGATCTAAAGATTCAAGAGGAAGGTTTGTATATCTAAAAAATCCCGAAATTCCCACGGGAACGGGCACAACGTGGGTAAAACCGCGGGGCGCTGCTAGTTGTACCATAAACAAGTGTAAATGTATAAACACAAGGAAGCTGCCATTTTTATTAATTTTGCAAAAATATTCAAATTCATGCAAATAATTTGCATGCTTAATGCAAAATTCTGCATCGTTTTTCATGATTTCTCTTTGTTCTAGTAAATAATATGATAAATTTATACATTTATAGGTAATAGTAGTTTATGCAACTGTCATATAAAGAAGGGTATTAAAACACGAGTGTGAGTTTATGAAACGAGCGCAGCGAGTTTCATAATAGTAACGAGTGTTTTAATACCCGTGTTATATGCAGTTGCATACACTACTTTATCTTCACTAATGCAATTAATCAAACAAAATTTTAAAAACAAAACACATTGCGGAACACTAAATTCACGCGTACGTGTATTGTCACAGTGAACTTGCCGCCATTAAAATCTAACCAATGAGAGCGCAGCTGCGCGCGCAGGGCCGCAGGGCGCGCGCCGCGCAGGGCGCGATGTTATAATGAGATTTTACGATATCGATGTGGATATTATAACATCATGTGCAATTGCTTAAATTGAGTGTTTTAGTTGTCTGCGCTATAACAGTAGTAATTATAAGTCAAGTATTGGAAACATAAGTAGAATGTTACAACATTAGTGTAGATAAAAACATTTATATAGATTTGACATTTATATAAATCTAGATTGTCATTAATAGCCTACTTGTTACGCCTAGACGCATAATAGGGTGCTAATTTTAATGAATCGCAAAATGTGTTGGTAAGCGCATAACTTCAGAGCGACTGCACCAAATTGGATGATTCTTTTTTAATGTGTTCCTTATTGTCAAGGTTTATATATAAGAAAAATAAGGAATAAATATCTCAAAATTCCCACGGGAACGGGGGCGCTGCGGGTGAAACCGCGGGGCACAGCTAGTCACTACATAGTATAAAACAAAGTCGCGTCTGTTTGTCTGTTTGTCTGTATGCTTAAATCTTTAAAATTACGCAACGGATTTTGATGCGGTTTTTTGTAATAGGTAGAGTGATACAAGAGGAAGGTTTTTATGTAAAAAAAATCCCGAAATTCCCACGGGAACGGGCACAACGCGGGTAAAACCGCGGGGCACAGTTAGTACGAGTATATAATAAAGCTGCAGAGTTTGTTCGTTTGACCGCACTAATCTCAGAAACTACCGATCCGATTTCAATAATTCTTTTTGTAGTAGATAGCCACATTCAACGGGAAGGTTATAGGGTATTTTTAAACCCGAAATTCCTACAGGATCAAGCACTATTCGGGTATAACTAGATGCTGGTATATTTTTCTATAAGTATGTTCGAGTGGGTCAGTAGCCAACATTAGTGTCGGAGTTGTTAGACCGCCTACAGGCCTCCGACGTGGTCTAAATCATTGTATTTCTTGACTAGCAGCGCCCCGCGGTTTTACCCGCGTTGTGCCCGTTCCTATGGTAATTTCAGGATGAAAAATATCCTATAACCTTCCCGTTGAATGTGGCTATCTATTACAAAAAAGAATTTTCAAATCGGACCAGTAGTTCCTGAGATTAGCGCGTTCAAACAAACAAACTCTGCAGCTTTGTAATATTAGTATAGATACTAATGTTAATCTACAAAAAGAAAAATATTAGTCTCCTCTCTTTGATACTTAATAATGTTAATCTGCAAAAAGACCTCTAATGTCCCACTGTTGGGCAAAGGCCTCTCATTTCACTGAAGATATCAGTACAGTGAGGAGGATTACGTAATCACCTGTACTGATATCTTCAGTGAGATGAGAGGCCTTTGCCCACAAGTGGGACATTACAATGAGGTTCTTTTTACTAATTTTATTTAATCCGAAGGAGTAATGTTTTTTTTTTAACTACAAAATGTTAACTGCATTGAAAACAAAAATAACTAAAACACTATCAAAAAACATGTGTCTCTTATTGCCTATGGAATAAGATTCAAATTCGTTTAAATTTATTTAAATATACACCTAAATAACATTGTATAAATTCTCTTAACCAATTTATATTATCACTTTATTAAATGACTGATAGATCTTATGGCGTCAGAAATAAGGTTTATTTTCGTTTGTTTCAAGTCCTAACAAGTTGGTTTATAATGCAGTAACCTTATTGGATATTATGAGTGTTGAATAATTATAAAAACTTTGAATTAAGATTTTTTGGATGCGGTATATACAGATATATATAGTAACAGATATATACAGATACGGAGTAACAATATGTAAGACATAGTTGTTGACGACGTCTGGGTGTCAATTATATATTCATATAAAGTTTTGTATTTGTATATGTAGTAGTATCAGTGAGTTAGATTCCATAATACAAGCTTAGAGCTTACTTTGGGTCTAATTAACCATGTGTGAATATGTCCGTATATCTACACTAATATTATAAAGAGGAAAACTTTTGTTTGGTTGTAATGATTAGGCTCAAAAACTACTGGACCGTTTTTAAAAATTCTTTCACCATTCGAAAGCTACATTATCCACGAGTAACATAGGCTATTTTTCATCCCAAAATTCCCACAGGAATGGACACAACGCGGGTAAAGCGCGGGGCGCTGCTAGTTACCTATATTACTGTAAAGTTTCATTCGAATCCGTTCAATACGTGAGACGTTAACAACATATTTCAGCAAATAAATACATTTGATTTGATTTGATTTGATTAAACATAGCGTACATCCTCAAAAACTTTCGCATTTATAATATTAGCAAAGATAGTAGTCGTCACATGAGCCATGTCAGAGGCCTTTGGCGGCTCAATAACTCTGACACCAGGACTGGTCAGGGTGACCATCCACTCGATGAAGAAGTAAAGATATTCGGTTTTAAAATGCCGCATCCAAAAACAATTAACTTACCACCTCCATCACACCGCCTTGAATGAAACTTCACACAAAAAGAGTACAATTACGAACATAGCTATTAACCGATTGTTTTAATGAGGTGTACTGTGTTTTACGCTAATTATTCTAGGCATTACGTGTCTTACTTGACCTAGGCTTTGATAGATATCTAGGTATTTATTTACTATTTCTACTTATGTCTACTAATAGTCAATATCTATGTCTAGCTATATAATAAGCTAGGTATTGGGATTACTGTAAAATTGACAGTTTTGTGAAATGTCCCACTGCTGGCCAAAGGTTGATCTCAGAAATTACAAATCCGATTTGTATAATTCTTTTTACCCGCGTTATTCCGTTCCCGTGGGAATTGTGTCCATTCCTGTGGGAATTTCGGGATGAAAAATAGCGTATGTTACTCGTGGATAATGTAGCTTTCGAATGGTGAAAGAATTTTTAAAAACCTGCCAGAAGTTTTTGAGCCTATTCATTACCAACAAACAAACAAAGTTTTCCTATTTATAATATTAGTGTAGAAGTTATAGATTGAGCTTCGCACGGCTCCGTTTCGCCACGTTTCGAACACGTATCTAAAGATCGTATTAGATAATCTATGCGGCCATGATCTTGTGTTTTTCCCAAATAACATACGTTACTATGAACGAGTATTGAATAGTAATATGTAATACAAGGTTATTGCGTAATCTAAATGATTGTATTAATGGTAATTCTATCTAAGATTCAACTGCCTTAAAACGGATTGCTTTAGCTTACGTTTACGCACCATTAAACGTTAAAATTAAAACCTCTCAATAGAGGTGAGAGAATGACAAATCGTTGCTTTGTAATGGCGTCCGAATAACTTTAACAAGCTGTCAAATTATGTCACTACATAGTATAAAACAAAGTCGCTTTCCGCTGTCTGTCCCTATGTATGCTTAGATCTTCAAAACTACGCAACGGATTTTAATGCGGTTTTTTTGTAATAGGTAGAGTGATTCAAGAGGAAGGTTTATACGTATAAAAGTTCCCGAAATTCCTATAGGAACGGGTACAACGCGGGTAAAACCGCGGGGCGCTGCTAGTTATGTTACAATTAGGAATAACGCTTTGTATTCAACAGACATTTATCAGCGTTTGTTAACTTTTTAACGAACGTTTCTAACGATAGCTAACCGTTTGTTACAATCCATCTTAGACAGATACGTCAAATGCTTTCTTAGTAAAGATTTAGAGTGATGTTGACATTGTTAAGTGTCGATTTAATAAACGTTTCTGAGTCTGAGTGCAGCCTATGTGAAGACTATTAATATTAACAAAACCTCTCTTTTGTTACAGGCATCAACCTTAAAAATAACAAAGTCTATTATGAAAATAAATTAAAAAGCAAAATGGCGCCCCAAGAAAGATCAACGTACGCGGAAGAGGACGATTCCCGCCAAAACTCTAGTATAGACAACATGTCAAACATAGACCACAACTTATCACATATTGACATCGGTTACGTCAACAAAGCGTTTGACAATGACAGCCATGACGTTTCGAACAAAATGGCGGATGAAAAAAGTCGAAAAAAGGCTACGGATTTTGACGATTTATTGCCGTTTATTGGAGAATTTGGACTGTATCAGAAGATTTTATTCTTATTGATGATTCCTTTCGCGTTTTTCGTAGCATTCGTGTATTTTTCACAAATTTTCATGACTATTGCGCCTGAGCAACACTGGTGCTGGATACCGGAGTTGGCGAATTTGACGGTTGAAGAAAGGTAAGAGATTTTTAAAATTTTCGAATATTTATGTATGGACGTATGTTTGTTCCTCTTTCACACAAAAACTACTGAACGGATTTGAATGAAACTTTACAGTAATATAGGTTATACATCAGAATAACACATGGGATACATTTTATCCAAAAATTCCCGCGGGAACGGGTAAAACGCGGCTGAAACCGCGGGGCGCGGCTAGTTTTTATATAAGGTGCTAACAAATTAGTCACGGATATTTTTACAGCTGATAGTACTCGGTTCTCGGAGTACATTAAAGTATAAAACATCATAGGTTTTGTTATGTTTTTTTGGAGAAAAGTAGGAAACAAATTTACTACGTTAAAACACCCTGTTAATAAGATAATTAAATGAGACCTCTATAGACATATTCTAGAACCTCTTTAAACTATCAAACATATGAAATTTTAGAAAAACAACTTTTGACGTGACACGACAGACAGTGTTAAACATCTTGACAGGTACATAACAGAGGGTGATTATTTTAAAAATTTATTATAATATTTTTTTTTGTTCGGTAAATTAAAACAAAAAAATGATATACAAAGGTGCCTTAATTACAGTTAATTGTTTTAATGTAATGTATCATCTCTTAAAATATCCGTGATTAATTTGTTAGCACCTTATATAATTTTCTATACAATTCACCATCAGTTTATAAGTTCGCTCAAAATTCAACAGTCCTAATCACAATTCCATTTTTACAAAATCACTTTTCAAAAATGTTACCAGAAAAAAAACAGTAAGTCAGTGTATAAATTCAAATGAAGTACAATCTAGTATAACCTAGTGATATAAAAACGTTTTCCTCTTATTTTCAAGTCGGTTAATTTAGTACACTATTGACGTAAACCAAATTAAATACTCAGAAAGCAATTCATATTTTTAAACACGTCAATATTGATGATTGTCTATTATTAAATTATAGAGCAAAAACCATAGACAAAGCATGAAGTCGTGAACAAAGTAGACCTCCTTGAAATTATAACAACAAAAAATTGATATTATTATCTATACTATACCATTATCATTGATTTTAACAGTCGATTTGTTAAAGTAACTTAAGTTTAATATTTGTTACTGGCAGTGTTTTGAGATTTACCTGTATTATACCCGTTCCCGAGGGTGTTTGGGGATGAAAAATAGCCTATAACCTTCACGTTGAATGTGGCTATTTATTACATAAAGAATTGACAAGCCCGTTGTCACAGTGGCAGTGAGAGCGCTCACTGTGTCGGGGGTTGCGGGGTCGGTCAACGGAGTAACAATATGGGAGACATAGTTGTTGACGACGTCTGGGTGTCGATTATATATTGTTACTAGCTGCGCCCCGCGGTTTCACCCGCGTTGTACCCGTTCCCGCGGGAATTTCGAGATGAAAAATAGATGTTGGTCTATTCTCATAGATACCGGATAAGCACAAAAAATTTCATCAAAATCGGTCAAGCCGTTTCGGAGGAGTATGGCAACGAAAACTGTGACACGAGAATTTTATATATTAGATAAAGTATTTGTTTATGTATATATGTAGTAGTATCAGTGAGTTAGATTCCATAACACAAGCTTAGAGCTTACTTTGGGTCTAATTAACCGTGAGTGAATTTGTGCAAGTATATAAAAAAATCGTATTGGTAGTTTTCAGGATTTGCGCGTTCCAGTAAATATGAAATCAAAATCAAACGTGTTATTATATCAGAATTTATATAGATTAGTATAGATTCAAATAACTCTACTTCACCTAAATATTATAAAACAAAGCCCCCGGCCGCGTCTGTCTGGTTGTCCGCGATAAACTCAAATACTACTGCACGGATTTTGACGCGGTTTTTTAAATAGATAGAGTGTTTTAAGAGGAAGGTTTATATGTATAAAAATCCCCGAAATTCCCACGGGAACGGGCACAACGCGGGTAAAACCGCAGGGCACTGCTAGTACTTCTAATTTTACATTTGAACTTTACTAGTATTTAGTTTAAAATTAAAAATTCGACCAGTTTTTATTTAATAGGTTTTTTTAATTACTTTAAATACATGCACATAAATAATTAATTACACTTTAAAACGCGGAAATATTTTTTTTGTAAGATGTCTTTTTTAACGGTATATTTAGTTATGGAACATATAATATTATGTATTCTGTCATTATAATTAATGTGTAAAAAATTGACATTTTATTTTGAAAATATATTATGTAAAAATATGGTAATACGCTACGGTATAAAACTTAACCGAAGATACTAAAAGGGGTACATAATTTTTGACAGTTAAATTCCTGTCAAAATTCGTCTTGTCTGTAGAGTCAAAGACTGACATAGACAAAATATTCAATCTACAATTTAAAGAAAATAGTTTTTAATCTATTTAAATCTATACTATGTAATCTATACTAATATTTTAAAGCTGCAAAGTTTGTTTGAACGCGCTAATCTCAGGAACTACTGGTCCGATTTGAAAAATTCCTTTTGTAATGGATAGCCACATTCAACGGGAAGGTTATAGGCTACTGTTTATCCTGAAATTCGACGGGAACGGGTACAACGCGGGTAAAACCGCGGGGCCCTGCTAGTACTTATAATATTAAGGTTTAACTTTGTTTGTTTGAACGCGGTAATCTCAGGAACTACTAGGCCGATTCGAATAATTATTTTTGTAATGGCTAGCTACATTTAAGAGGAAGTATTTCATCCTGAAATTCCCACGGGAACCGGCACAACGTAGGAGAAACCGCGGGGCGTGGCTGGTTTGTATGTGAAGAGAAAGATTACTAGCAGAAAATATAGATTACTAGCAGCGCCCCGTGGTTTTACCCGCGTTGTACCCGTTCCAGTGGGAATTTCGGGATGAAAAATAGCCTATAACCTTCCCGTTGAATGTGGCTATCTACCACAAAAAGAATTATTCAAATCGGACTGATAATTCCTGAGATTACCCCGAACATACAAACAAACAAACTTAAAAAATTTACCTCTTTATAAATTAGTATAGATAGCTCGTCTGCACAATCTTATTTGTTTACCTAGATTTTATAAAAGTAAGGCTATATTACAAACAATGCAGCTATCGCTGGATTATTCGAAAGGCGTTCGGCAGACCACAACTGACCTTAAGTTCTTGAATGAATGGCTGTTGCGGAATTTCTGACATATCACAGGGACCAAGGATCAATACTTTCCTAAATCACTACATAGTATAAAACAAAGTCGCTTTCCGCTGTCTGTCCCTATGTATGCTTAGATCTTTAAAACTACGCAACGGATTTTGATGCGGTTTTTTTAATAGATAGAGTGATTCAAGAGGAAGGGTTTTAAAAAAAATTAAATATATCCTATCCTACTAATATTATAAACTAGCAGCGCCCCGCGGTTTTACCCGCGTTGTGCCCGTTCCCGTGGGAATTTCGGGATAAAATGTAGTCTATAGCCTTCCTCGATAAATAGACTATCTAACAGTGAAAGAATTATTCAAATCGGTTCAGTAGTTTCTGAGATTAGCGCGTTTAAACAAACAAACAAACAAACAAACAAACAAACAAACAAACAAACAAAACAAACAAACTCTTCAGCTTTATAATATTAGTATAGATGCGAATGTTTGTGAGGATGGATGTATGTATGTTTGTTGCTCTTTCACGCAAAAACTACCAGACTGAACGGATTTGGATGAAACTTTACAGTAATGTAGGTTACACATCAGAATAACATATGGGATACATTTTATCCAGAAATTCCTGCGGGAACGGGTACAACGCGGGTAACACCGCGGGGCGAAGCTAGTATATATATGGTTACGGCAAACATTTCTAAACCAGAATCAACTAAATCGGTCCAGCCGGTCTCGTTTTAGCAAGACTAACGAACCACGATTGATTTTTATATATATAGAAGACTAGCAGCGCCCCGCGGTTTTACCCGCGTTGTGCCCGTTCCCGTGGGAATTTCAGGAATTTATAAAAATATAAACCTTCCTCTTGAATCACTCTATCTATTTAAAAAACCGCATCAAAATCCGTTGCGTAGTTTTAAAGATCTAAGCATACATAGGGACAGACAGCGGAAAGCGACTTTATTTTATACTACATATTATGTAGTGATGAGTATGTTAAATAATATCAAAATACAAGTATTTTCGGTGACAATATTATAATAATGATATATTTTTAAACGGCCTCACGTACAGGATATCCTTTTTAAAAATCTGTATCAAGAGTACTACACACCACAACATTCAAGGCTAATTCACTTTACCCACGTTCGAAAGGGTCAGTTATGCGTTTTACTGACACGAGAGACGTCAATCGAACCAACTATGATTAGTAGTTTTATGTCACGACTGTTTTGATCACTACATAGTATAAAACAAAGTCGCTTTCCGCTGTCTGTCCCTATGTATGCTTAGATCTTTAAAACTACGCAACAGATTTTGACGCGGCTTTTTTTAATAGATAGAGTGATTCAAGAGGAAGGTTTATATGTATGAAAATTCCCGAAATTCCCAGGGGAACGGGCACAATGTGGGTAAAACCGCGGGGCGCAGCTAGTTATTATATTAGTTAATGGATGCGAAGTAATTTAATGACTCGTTGATAGGTTGATGTTATATCCTCCATCAGTGGTTTTTATAACCACATAAGTTTCTTGATAAAAACATATGTTCTTTTTAAAACCACATTTAACCACAATAAGTTAATAAAAATAATATACATACTTAGAGTGAATTGCATTCTTAATTTGATTTAGCAACTAAAACTTAAGTATATTATAAAAAACAAATGACGTTCGTTTGATTTAAATTTACAACACCTACGTATATTTTAATGCTATCTATGTATACTTCACTACATAGTATAAACAAAGTCGCTTTCCGCTGTCTGTCCCTATGTTTGCTTAGATCTTTAAAACTACGCAACGGATTTTGACGCGGTTTTTATAATAGACTAGCAGCGCCCCGCGGTTTTACCCGCGTTGTGCCCGTTCCCGTGGGAATTTCGGGATAAAATGTAGCCTTCCTCGATAAATAGACTATCTAACAGTGAAAGAATTATTCAAATCGGTTCAGTAGTTTCTGAGATTAGCGCGTTTAAACAAACAAACAAACAAACAAACAAAACAAACTCTTCAGCTTTATAATATTAGTATAGATAGAGTGATTCAAGAGGAAGGTTTATATGTTATACTTATAAAACTTCTGGGGAGGGTAGTTAAACAGAAACTATTTTTAAGGTTCAGTATCAGTAAGGTTAACAATAGGACCAATATGTAAAAATACCCTTTCATATACTTGTATGAATACTGAAAGAATTATCAAAATCGGTTCATTAACGACGGAGATGTCACATAACAAACATACAGTCGAATTGAATACCTCCTATCGTTTTTCAAGTCGGTTAAATAATCAAAATAAGCCATTTTTGTATAAATTAATAAATTAAAAAAACCGGCCAAGTGCGAGTCAGACTCGCGCACGGAGGGTTCCGTACTTTAAAAACGGCAAAAAATCACGTTGTTTGTATGGGAGCCCCCTTGAATATTTGTTTTATTTTATTTCTAGTATTTCTTATTATAGCGGCAATAGAAATACATCATCTGTGAACATTTCAACTGTCTAGCTATCACCGTTCTTGAGATACAGCCTGGTGACGGACGGACGGACGGACAGCGAAGTCTCAGTAATAGGGTCCCGTTTATTACCCTTTGGTTACGGAACCCTAAAATTGAACGTTAGATCACTAATAATTTATTCTCACTAGTACTTCGATGAAACGTATTATAAAATCAATTATTTTTATATCAATAATTCATACAAATTAAAAGAATGCTCTAATTGATCACGTTGTATAAACACATGTTATGTATTAATTAACAATCTATAAAAGGAATCAATAAATTGAATATAATTTGAGGATAAAAATAAATTATAGTCACTGCAGATCAAAGTCCTCTCACTGAAGATGTTAGTACAGCGAGGAGTACACGTAATCACAAGCGAGCACTAATGTAAAGTATCGTCTTATAAGACACTGCAGATCAAAGTCCTCTCACTGAAGATGTTAGTACAGCGAGGAGTAAACGTGATCACAAGCGAGCACTAATGTAAAGTATCGTCGTATAAGACACTGCAGATCAAAGTCCTCTCACTGAAGATGTTAGTACAGCGAGGAGTACACGAGATCACAAGCGAGCACTAATGTAAAGTATCGTCGTATAAGACACTGCAGATAAAAGTCCTCTCACTGAAGATGTTAGTACAGCGAGGAGTAAACGTGATCACAAGCGAGCACTAATGTAAAGTATCGTTCTATAAGACACTGCAGATCAAAGTCCTCTCACTGAAGATGTTAGTACAGCGAGGAGTACACGTAATCACAAGCGAGCACTAATGTAAAGTATCGTCCTGTAAGACACTGCAGATCAAAGTCCTCTCACTGAAGAAGTTAGTATAGCGAGGAGTACACGTGATCACAAGCGAGCACTAATGTAAAGTATCGTCCTATAAGACACTGCAGATCAAAGTCCTCTCACTGAAGATGTTAGTACAGCGAGGAGTACACGTGATCACAAGCTAGCACTAATGTAAAGTATCGTCCTATAAGACACTGCAGATCAAAGTCCTCTCACTGAAGATGTTAGTACAGCGAGGAGTACACGTGATCACAAGCGAGCACTAATGTAAAGTATCGTCGTATAAGACACTGCAGATCAAAGTCCTCTCACTGAAGATGTTAGTACAGCGAGGAGTAAACGTGATCACAAGCGAGCACTAATGTAAGGTATCGTCGTATAAGACACTGCAGATCAAAGTCCTCTCACTGAAGATGTTAGTACAGCGAGGAGTACACGTGATCACAAGCGAGCACTAATGTAAAGTATCGTCGTATAAGACACTGCAGATCAAAGTCCTCTCACTGAAGATGTTAGTACAGCGAGGAGTTAACGTGATCACAAGCGAGCACTAATGTAAAGTATCGTCCTATAAGTCACTACAGATCAAAGTCCTCTCACTGAAGATGTTAGTACAGCGAGGAGTACACGTGATCACAAGCGAGCACTAATGTAAAGTATCGTACTAGATCAACAAAGGTACATACCCTATGTGCACTTAATCTTAAAAACAAGTCATGTTGAACATACTTGGTTTGACCCAGAATTCGAACCTATGTACCTAGTAGTTACATAAGAGCATAAAACACACAGTTAAATTATTTTACCCTTGAACTCAAAACCAAGGTCATTACGAGTACAAAGCCTAACTGTTTAACCCGTTTTCATCTGAATTTTGGAATAAAGTGTAGCCCGAAATTTTTGTAGTGAATAGCTCCGTCTATTGGTGAAAATCGCATGAAAATTGGTTTAGTTTTTCACCCATATCCTACTTACTTATAAATGCGAAAGTTTGTGAAATTGTATATGCATTGATGTATGTAGCTGCACCCCGCGTTGTACACGTTCCCGCAGGAATTTCGGGATAAAATGTTTCCCATATGTTATTCTGATGTATAACTTATATTACTGTAAAGTTTCATCAAAATCCATCCTGTAGTTTTTTCGTGAAAGACTAACAAACATACATACATCCTCACAAACTTTCGCAATTTCGGGATAAAATGTATCCCATATGTTATTCTGATGTATAACCTATATTACTGTAAAGTTTCATCAAAATCCGTCCAGAAGTTTTTTCGTGAAAGAGTAACAAACATACATACAACCATACTCACAAACTTTCGCATTTATAATACTAGTAGGATTCGAGTTTATGCCGAACGCACAGACATAGTTGTTTAACAACTATATATATATGACATAGTTTTTTAAACCAAGGTCTCAACTAACCCATAGTTAATTTAACTGTCAAAACCCGGACATAATCCGTATCTCCGGAATTCTACCGGAAGTTGAGATTCGCACGATTTCAAATGACCTCTAGGCCGAATTGAATGACCTTAGGCTATTGTTTTGGATGACCTTTTGGAAGAAGTCGACGTGTTTATGATTTAGTGTCTGTTTTTTGTAAAGTAAAGTAAAGTAATTACCCACTGCTGGTCAAAGGCCTCTCATCTCACTAGATATCAGTACAGTGAGGAGGATGTTGTAATCACCACGCTTGACTAACGAGTTGGTGATCTCAAACCCGAGCCATGTTTGAAAAGTAGGACACATGTTGTCGCTCGATTTGAACCCGGGACCACAGTCTTGGCAGGCGAGTGCACATACCACTAGACCACCGAGGCGTTATAGTTTGTATGTAGTGTTTATTATGTCATTTTGGGCCCTTGGCGGCTCAATAACTCTGACACCAGGATTGGTCAGGTAGACCATCCACTCGATGAAGAAGAAGAAGTAATTTTTGTATTTTTATAATATTAGTTTAGATGAATAAAGATAGGTTATACATCAGGATAACACATAGGATACATTTTATCCGGAAATTCCCGCGGGAACGGGTACAATCCTAAGCACTACTATTAATTGAAACGTATGTTAATGTCATAATTATTTGTTAAAACGGGAACTTACGTACGACGGAGGTTACTGAGTGTCCCTCAACACGTTTCGGTCACACACGGTGACCTTTATCAGGAGGTGGGTGAAGCGCTCGCGACAGCGTCTCTCCCCGCACTCGCAACAGTAACCTCCGTCGTACTTAAGTTCCCGTTGTAACAAATAATTATCATCACTACATAGTATAAAATAAAGTCGTCTCTGTTTCGTGTCTGTTTGTCTGTTTGTCTGTATGCTTAAATCTTCAAAATTACGCAACGGATTTTAATGCGGTTTTTTGTAATAGGTAGAGTGATTCAAGAGGAAGGTTTTTATGTAAAAAAAATCCCGAAATTCCCACGGGAACGGGCACAACGCGGGTAAAACCGCGGGGCGCTGCTAGTGAGATATAACCTAAAAAAATCTACCGCAAAAATGGACCAATTAATAATCCATATTGTATTTAACCAACTTTAAACAAAGCTAATTACTTTTTAACTGCTTAATTCTACACTTCCGTGTGCTTAGGAAGGCAATCGTTTCACGCGAATAATCGCCATTTTGTTTTTAAATATGGCCGAAAAAATGTTAAGTATAGCAAGGTTATTGCTAGCGATGCGAGAGCGATTCGCTTCAGAGACGTTGAGACTGAGCTGCTAGTTGGCAAGTCCGATAGCACGCGAGTTAGATAGCAATTTGACATTAATTGTTCTCTTTAAATGCGCTGGTTTAAAAACTGCTAATTCGCGAGTAATCACGCTTGACCATATCAACACGCAATCTTGCTGCGCGCTTACTCGCTTAATCTTAAGAGATTATGAGAATAGTGATAGTTTAATGGACTAAATACAAACTATTAAAGAAAGACGTTTCTTTGCTATCAAATTCGCCGACTCCAGCCGGTAAACTCGCTCAACAGAAACTATGTTTACTAGCTGCGTTCGAATTCAATAGACCGTGAGCGAGCGAGTACCAAAACATAAAGCATATACCTAATCAACTAATATTATAAATGCGAAAGTAACTCTGTCTGTGTGTCACGCTTTCACGTCAAAACTACTGAACTAATTTGAATGAAATTTGGTACACAGTTAGTCCAGAGCCTGAAAAAGGACATAGGCTATTTTTTATCCCAAAATTCCCGCGGCAACGGGTACAACGCGGGTGAAACCGCGGGGCGCGGGTAGTTAAATCTATTTTTTCGCACACGCAGCCATGTTTTACACACTAACCCATTTCTCTTCTCTTCCAGACGTGAGCTAGCCATTCCGCCTAAGTCAGGCGGGCCCTTCTCTCACGAGCGATGTGTTATGTACTCCACCGATTGGGCCCAAGCTTTAGCTGAAGGAAGAACAACTCCTGATGATGAGTGGCCCATAGTTCCTTGTAAAAGCGGTTGGGAATACAACAATAGCGATGTGCCGTATGAAACTATTGCGTCGCAGGTGAGAGAAATGAGTCTTCTTCTTCATCGAGTGACATTTCAAATTTTTCATACGTTACAATGTCAAAATTGTTCGTTAAATCTATTTTAACTATCGCGAAATCCTCCTCTATACCTATCTCTTTCTCTCATTCCAGTTGGACTGGGTGTGTGAAAAGGACAACCTGGCAGCGACAGCTCAGTCCATTTTCTTCTGTGGTGCCATTGTAGGAGGCCTGGTCTTCGGGTGGATTGCTGATAAGTACGGGAGAATACCTGCATTGGTTGGTAAGTAGAGAAAAAGGATTTTGATGTCTTTTTAAGAGAAAGAGCTATTTATTAAGTCTTTTAAGAGAAAATAGCGTTTTTTTAAGTGTTTTTAAAATACACGGTCCTTTTTTAAGTCTTCTTGAGGTCTTAAAAATAGATCCTTTAAGTCTTTTTAAAAGACACGGTCTTTCTTTAAGTCTTTTTGAGAGAAATAAAGGCCTTTTTTTTCTTTTTTAAGGAGCCTTTGAAAGAGAAAAAAATATTCATTACTCGTTACATTTTTATGGACATTTGTATTATTTTTTCGAATATGTCTATAAAAATATGTACATAGTATACAAAATATGTACAATACTTTTTTAAATTATAAGGGAACGAAAAGTGGTTTCAAAAAGAGATTTTTATTAAAACTCCCTTAATTTAAATGTTAAAATATATCTATAAGAATTATTCTAAACTATGACGTATTAGAAAATGTATAACGCCTTATAAAAAATATTGATGTATCACACACATAGGCGTTGCCATAAAAATTTCCTTTACACTATAAACTAGGGTTGTACCGCATTATTAAGTTCGTTACTATGGTAACCGTTACTATAGTATTGTACTAGCAGCGCCCCGCGATTTTACTCGCGTTGTACCCGTTCCCGTGGTAATTTCGGGATGAAAAATAGCATATAACCTTCCCGTTGAATGTGTCTATCCATCGCTAAAAGAATTATTCAAATCGGGCTGGTAATTCCCAAAATAAGCTCGAACATACAAACAAACAAGCAAACTAACAAACTTACAAATTTTACCTCTTTATTTAATGTTTGTTCTATCTTTTTGTTTTGTCATTACTTTTGTTGTGTGATTGTCTCAATAAATACTACTTTAAATATTACTTTCTATTCTATTCTATTTTATTCTACAGTACCTGAAACCTCTTCATCATTCCAGGAACTAACCTAGTGGGCTTCGCCGCGGGAGTGGGGACTGCTTTCAGCTCCTCATTTTGGACCTTCTCGCTGTGCCGGTTCCTCGTGGGGCTGGCGTTCGACAACTGTTTCACTATGATGTACATTTTGGGTACGTGTGTAAAAATAATAATATATATTATAATTTAAAACGCCTTGGTGGTCTAGTGATATGAGCACTCGCCTGCCAAGACTGAGGTCTCAGGTTCAATTCTCAGGTCGAGCGAAAACATGTTTCCTACTTATCAACATGGCTCGGGTTTGAACTCAACTACCCGCATTAGGCAAGCGTGGTGCACAGATACCTACTTTATAACAGTACCTATATAATTGACACCCAGACGTCGTCAACAAATAAGTCTCACATATTGTTACTCCATTGAATCGAGCCCGCAACCCCCGACACAGTAAGCGCTCTCACTGCCACTGTGACAACGGTTAAACAAAATTTGTCGATGAACTGACTAAAGACAGTCTTAAAAGTGTCTTAACCTCAGTCTAACATAAATTTTAACATAAAAACTATATAAAACACAACTTCTTCTTATACAAAGTTAGTTAAAACCCTGAAACACTTTGACCGTAACGATCTAAATCGTGTCTCCTTGTATAGATTACATCTTGGAGTATTATCTCAATAACTATTACAGACGCGTAGACGTGATGTCATTAACGCACGATTGAACGTAAAGATAATAACATGGCAACAAAACGGCCAAGAGCGAGTCGGACGCACGCATAAGATTATGTATAGCTATCCTACTAATATTATAAATGTGAAAGTTTGTGAGGATGGATGTATGTATGTTAGTTGCTCTTTCACGCAAAAACTACTCAACGGATTTGGATGAAACTTTACAGTAATATAGGTTACACATCAGAATAACACACGGGATACATTTTATACCCCACAAACTAATATTAGCAGGAAAAACATATTAATTATTAATTATTTACAACCTTGATACCCTTTTTAACCATAGAACTCACAGATAACAAGTTTCCGCTTAACTAGGTACTAACCGACTTAATTGAACCACTCGCTAATCTTATCCTTCCGAATTAGACGCATGGTGATTATATCCTCCTCACTGTACTGATATCTTGATGAGACGACAGGCTTTTGCCCAGCTGTGGGACATGATTAAAGAATATCAAACATCCGGACAAATTCACTCACGGGTAATTAGACCCAAAGTAGCTCTAAGCTTGTATTATGGAATCTAAGGGTGCTTTCAAATTATGCGTTTCGTGTCGGACCGCTGCGGTGCCGAAGCCGTGCGTTTGTCGTATTAGTCCATCGAAAAGTTACATTTGGGGTTGCGTTTTTTAGAGGACGCAATTTTATTTTTTAGATGTATAGGGGGGGTCAGTGTAAAGCTAAAACTAAGTTTGTGGGGTCGCCACCCTTGTCCCACGGCCGCCATCTTGAAAATAAGGGTTGAAATGGTTTTTACGGTATATCTCTTAAACTATTAATGTTATTTAAAAAAATTGTTAACATTTTTGTTGCAAATTAAATTCTCTACAACTTTGGTCCAGTAACTTTTTGTCGTAGAACTATAAATAAAAAAGTTATAAGCGAAAATGTTCAGAAATTCGAAAAGTAAAAATAAAAGACATAAGGGACATTACAGCTGCTGCTGATCCTAATACCGATCTATCGAAGGTCGTAGTTCGATTAGGTGGGTTCCATTTGCTCATGTCGTTCATAGGTGCGATTGGATATATCATGTCTGGTAGTGGACTCGAGGATATCTTCAAATTAATTTATGCTGAGAACTGTGTACAGCACATAATGTCTGGACATGCTTATGGTAGGGCTGTACGTGCTCATTTGCTAGTGCATTTATCAGTAACAAAAATATTTATGGATTTAATAGAATTTACAGAAGAAGAACGAGATTTTCTGGATGATAATAGTACTATAAATGAGCACGTATAGCCCTACCATAAGCATGTCCAGACATTATGTGCTGTACACAGTTCTCAGCATAAATTAATTTGAAGATATCCTCGAGTCCACTACCAGACATGATATATCCAATCGCACCTATGAACGACATGAGCAAATGGAACCCACCTAATCGAACTACGACCTTCGATAGATCGGTATTAGGATCAGCAGCAGCTGTAATGTCCCTTATGTCTTTTATTTTTACTTTTCGAATTTCTGAACATTTTCGCTTATAACTTTTTTATTTATAGTTCTACGACAAAAAGTTACTGGACCAAAGTTGTAGAGAATTTAATTTGCAACAAAAATGTTAACAATTTTTTTAAATAACATTAATAGTTTAAGAGATATACCGTAAAAACCATTTCAACCCTTATTTTCAAGATGGCGGCCGTGGGACAAGGGTGGCGACCCCACAAACTTAGTTTTAGCTTTACACTGACCCCCCCTACACATCTAAAAAATAAAATTGCGTCCTCTAAAAAACGCAAGGTTAGGCTTAAAAAATGTAACATTTCGATGGACTATATTGTGAACGTACGATCGTGTGTTTTCATACAAATCGAGCCGTGCGGCAACAGTGCGGCGGTACCGCGAAATAATTTTAGTACGCACTGTTGCCGCACTGCTCGATTTGTACGAAAACACACGATCGTACGTTCACAATACGACAAACGCATGGCTTCGGCACCGCAGCGGTCCGACACGAAACGCATAATTTGAAAGCACCCTAACTCACTGATACTACTACATATACATACACAGATACTTTTTTCTACACTAATAATATAAAGAGGAAAACTTTGTTCGTTTTTTTGTAATGAATATGCTCAAAAACTACTGGACCGTTTTAAAAAATTCATTCACCATTCGAAAGCTACATTATCCACGAGTAACATAGGCTATTTTTCATCCCAAAATTCCCACAGGAATGGACACTACGAGGTTAAAACCGCGGGGCGCTGCTAGTATTTTATAAGGTAACTAGCAGCGCCCCGCGGTTTTACCCGCGTTGTGCCCGTTCCCGTGGGAATATCGGGAATTTTTATACATAAAAACCTTCCTCTTGAATCACTCTACCTATTCAAAACCGCATCAAAATCCGTTGCGTAATTTTAAAGATTTAAGCATACAGACAAACAAACAGACAAAAATAGCGACTTTGTTTTATACTATGTAATAATATTTTTTTTATTTTTCAGTTTTGGAATACGTAGGTCCAAAATGGCGTACGTTCGTGGCTAATATGTCTATAGCCTTATTTTTCACGTTGGCTGCGTCTTTGCTACCCTGGATTGCTCTGTGGGCTAATGATTGGAGGATATTCGCTTTGATGACAAGTGCCCCATTCATTTTGGCAGCTGCTACTCCTTGGGTGGTCCCGGAGAGTGCGAGGTAGTGTATACTATGAACATTTTAGTATTTAGTAAGGTCGAGCAGGTCAGCGGCCAACCCTGGTGACGGAGTTGTTAGACCGGCTAAAGGAAGACATGGTCTGACGAGTGAAACAGCCGGGACCGACTGCTTAACGTGCGCTCCGAAGCACGGTAGCGCTCAGATAGAAATGCTACTATCACCCACTTATCTAAGTAGGGGTCGAGCTATACGATGCTTAACAATCGCAATGAACTAACATCGTTTAGTAAAGAGGTAAAATTTGTAAGTTTGTATGTTTGAGCTAATCTCGGGACTTACCAGTCCGATTTGAATAATTCTTTTTGTAATAGATAGCTTCATTCAACGGGAAGGTCATAGGCTATTTTTTTTACAACGCGGGTAAAACCGCGGGGCGCTGCTAGTGTTTAATAAAATAATGGCATTTCTAAAAATTACAAAAACCCGATTCTCATGAAATTTTGTGTGCATATCGGGTAGGTCTGAGAATCGGACAATTATTTTTCATCACCCTATATGATAAGGGTTGTCCACCCCTTAACTTATATGGCAAAACAACGTTTGCCGGGTCATCTAGTAATAGATAATATAAATTTTCTTGTACAAAGTGTATATTTGTTTTCAGATGGCTTCTATCCCAAGGGAAAGTAGACAAGGCTCTATCGATTATGAAGAAATTTGAAAGGATTAACAAAACCAAAATACCGGAGAAAGTTCTCAGCGAATTCACTGTAAGTACCAATACCAGGTCGGCGGTCTTTAGGCGGTTTTTCATCGAGTGGACGGTCACCCTGACCAATCCTGATGTCAGAGTTATTGAGCCGCCAAAGGCCTCTGACATGGCTCATGTAACGACTACTATCCGTAGAAAGTAACCGGGACCGACGGCTTAACGTGCCCTCCGAAACACGGAATCATTTTACATTTCGGGCAATCAGGTGATTCAGCCTGCAATGCCCTAGCCAAACTGAGGACAGTCTCACAAAGAGATTTTTGTGAGATATCCCCACCGGGAATCGAACCCGGAACCTCCGGGTCGTGAGCCGGGCGCTCAAACCACAAGACCACGGACACTTCAAATTATAAAACACAGTCCCCGCGTCTGTCTGTTCGCGATAAACTCAAATACTGCACGGTATTTGACGCGGTTTTTTTAATAGATAGAGTGATTCAAGAGAAAGGTTTACATGTATAAAAATTCTCGAATTTCCTACGGTCAGAACGGGGGTAAAACCGCGGGGCGCTGCTAGTAAGAATATATAATTGTCACCCAGACGTCGTCAACAACTATGTCTCACATATTGTTACTCCGTTGAATCGAGCCCGCAACCCCCGACACAGTAAGCGCTCTCACTGCCACTGGGACAACGGACTTGTCAAACAATACTTCTTGATAACAAATAGTTTCTTTCCACAGGAATCAACCATGAAGCAGATAAAAGAATCGGAATCCCAATCGAAATCTTATTCCGTTCTTGACCTATTCAAAACTCCCCGTTTGAGGAGGAATTCCATTCTTCTCATCATTATCTGGATGGCGATCTCCCTGGTGTTCGACGGACACGTTAGGAATGTGGGCTCTTTAGGACTGGACATATTCCTCACGTTCACCATCGCGTCTGCGACGGAATTACCTGCTGATACGTTTTTGACAGCCGTTTTGGATCGGTAAGATAATCCTACTAATGCGAAAGTTTGTGAGGATGTATGTATGTTTGTTACTATGTTCCATCACGCAAAAACTACAGAACGGATTTTTATGCGATTTTTTTAAAATATATAGAGTGATTCAAGAGGCAGGTTTATATGTATAAAAAATCCCGAAGTTCCCACGGGAACGGGCACAAGGCGCGTAAAACCGCGGGGCGCTGCTAATCAATTTCATTTTGTTTTTCAGTTGGGGTCGAAGATGGCTGGCCTGTGGGTCTATGGTGATTAGTGGCATCTTCAGTTTGCTCGCCACGGCTGTGCCTGTTGGTAAGAAATCTTTCTTTTGTCTATATAAGTGGAGAGGAGTGGAACTGCATGATGAATCTCCATAAAAGCGGAGCGGGCCATGTCCCACAGCTGGTCAAAGGCCTCTCATCTCACTAGATATCAGTAAAGTGAGGAGGTTGTCGTAACCACTACGCTTGGCTAATGCGAGTTGGTTGATGCGATTTCGCTCGACCTGGGAATTGAACCCAGGACCTCAATCTTGACAGATGAGTGCTACTATTAAAAAATCCCTTTTTTACAGGCGGTCCTTCAGCGACTTTGGCCATTTGCGGTCGCTTTGCGGTCAACATCTCCTACAATATAGGGCTCCAGTACGCGGCGGAACTGTTGCCCACTGTAGTGCGGGCCCAAGGAGTCGCTCTGATTCACATCATGGGATATGTTGCGTCGATAGTTGCGCCATTTGTGGTGTATTTGGTGAGTTGCTTTAAGTATTAGTATCGATAAAATGTACTGTAGTAAAAAGTAAAAGTATAAGCCTACAATGTCCCACTGCTGGTTAAAGGCGTTTCGTGTCACTGAAGATATCAGTACAGTGAGGAGGATGTCGTAATCACCACCCTTGACTAACGGGTTGGTGATCTTAGACCCGAGCCATGTTTGAAAAGTAGGAAACATGTTTGTTGTAGTAAAGTAAAACCCCGGGGTACTACTAGTATCAAATAAATAACCTCTATTCTACCCCCAGGCTAACGTCTCCCCCGATCTCCCCCTCATAATTCTGGGTGCTCTGGGCATCGCGGGCGGCGCGTTGTGCCTCCTACTGCCCGAGACCATGGACACAGAGATGCCTCAAACCCTCCAAGATGCAGAGAACTTCGGTCTAGACCAAAAGTTCTGGGATATACCGTGTTTCAGCAGGTAAGGGTTGGAGTTAGGAAGATTTGGTAGCGCGAGGAGGGGTTTAGCGAAGAAGAGCGAGCTTTAGCGAGCTAGAGCGACGTTGAGCGAATTAAAGTTTAATTGACTTGACTCTTTGCTATGTAACATTGAAGTTATCAAAATGACCATTAAACTACAAAAACTTACTTAACACACATTTTAACGTACTTTTTTCTTTTCAGCAAACCTTTGGAGGATGATGTGGAAAATCCTTCAGAAAAGTATACCAAACGGCAGTCCATAGTTCAAGAGGACCACTTTACTAGGGCTTTGCCAAGTGCCATCAGCTCCAGAGCTTCAATCAGGGCTTCTGTTAGGGCATCTACACGGTCTAGGAATCGGACTACCGATGGAGCTTAGGACTTTTTGAGGTTAAGTACTTTTTGATGAAGATTGATTTGAAGGTCCGTACTTTTTTGATGAAGATTGATGCTTTATGATTCGAACTTCTTGTAAATGTAAAATTACCTTTTGATCTACTTTACTTTTGAGTATGTATTGTAGATTGTGACGTTGTGATTTGATTTGAACAGGACTCTTGTATGTTCAAATAATTTTTTTGAAGGTTCGTACTTTTTTGATTTTAGTACTTTTTTCAAGATTGATGCTATACGTTATTGAGTGCTTGTATTACAGTACTAGTATTAGATGATGACAGTATTAGATGTTAAGTACTTTATGAAGATTGGTACCTACTATTTCTATTTGAAATACTTTTAAAAAATTATACTATTTTGTGATCTGTTTTTTTGACACAGTTCTTGTATTATAGTATAAAAGTATAATTTCTTTGAAATTGTGTATCTTTTGAAGGTATTCTTAACATAAATGTTTAATAGATACTTTTTAAAGTAAAATACTTCTCAGAACAGTGATATTGTATAGTAAATGCTGTATTTATCTTCTAAAACGGGTACTTTTTCATATACTTGTACTTTTGACAGTTAATTTTAGTTAATAAGTATTATATCAAAAAAGTATTTTTTCCAAAAAAGTACGTCTAAATTTTGTAAAAATAAAAGTGATTGCCAAAAATGTGATTGTCTAATTGACATTTAGTTTGTGTAGGGTTTTGACGAATTTTGTAAGATAGACCGTAAGTTATTTATAAAAATGTCCAACAATCAAAATATGCACTTGTGATAACATATTTTTGAAAAAATTATAACTGACTTCAAAATAAGAGCTTACTTTTTCTCTTTTATTTATTAATTGATCAAGAACAATATTTTAAATTAGGTACTTTTTTTGTTAAACTATATAAATATTCAATCAACAATACATAACTAGATGTCAGGTCGGCGCAAAAATATGTCTCAGTGAATAACAGCGCACTCGAAACGTGAGCTCTTATTTTATTAATAACATTTGCTACTTTATCGCCAGGTGTCATGGTTGTAATTAGGTTGAACTTCTGTTTTAAAACTCTTGTCTCAGTTCGGTAGTGAACAAGTGAAGCTGTATGAGTATATATCCACGCGGACAGCATTCAGCTTTGATTTTGTACGTGACCCGATATCTAGTTGTGTATTGTTGATCAAAGTAATAAGTAATTGAGCCGATTTCAAAACCATGGTGTTGTTAAAATAGAATTTGACGACAGTTTTCACTTAGTTCAAAAAAATATGTTAAAAGACAAAATGCATATTTTTCAAAATTGGATATTAAGTACAACATTATAGTGATTGGCGATTGCCGACGATTTTGCCTGTACATTAAGAAAGAACGAAAGACAATTATAATCTATCTATATATATAAAAGAAAGTTGTGTTAGTTACACTATTTATAACTCGAGAACGGCTGAACCGATTTGGCTGAAAACTGGTGGGGAGGTAGTTTAGAACCAGGAGACGGACATAGGATACTATTTATCCCGTATTTCCTACGGGAATGGGTGCGCTGTGGGTGAAACCGCGGGGCACAGCTAGTATCAAATAAATACTTTAATTAGTAATTTATTTGAATTGTTTATTGTTGTTGGAAGAAAGAAATTAAGCTTGTTCAAAAATAGATGACAATTTAGTCCGCGAGGACTTTTGTCTCCATCAGGAATAAAAGTCTTTCATTCAAAAGCTTTGATTCCGAAGGACTAAAAAGTCTCTTGTTCAAAATTTTTTGAGGGACTTTCTCCCGCGGACTAAAGTCTCTAGTGTATACCAAGCTTATTGAATGTGATTAAAACTATTGAAAATGGTACAAACATTGTTAGTTGTTATTCTGTGATATATAAAACGGAAAATAAAAATTTAAACTTATTTTCTTTTGTATTTATTTTAACTAAACCTGTTATAAGCGCTGCCTAATACATGTTATCGCTTAAGTATTAGGGCCAACACTGCGTTAAGCGTGCGCCCGTTGCATGCGCCTAACGCGTGCGCACGCGCCGGGCGCACGCGGCGGTTCTATTTTATTTTATGTGCGCACGCTTAACGCAGTGACGGCCCTTAGTTTCACTGAGCCACATTAAGCAGCGTGCAGCTCGACCCCTACTTGGATGGGTGGCCGATAGTGGCATTTCTATCTGAGCGCTACCGTGCTTCGTAGGGCACGTTAAGCAGTCGGTCCCGGTTGTTTCACTCGTCAGACCATGTCTTCCTTTAGCCGGTCTAACAACTCCGTCACCAGGGTTGGACACGACCTACTCGCACTTAGAATTCTATTGCGAAGCGGAGCTTTGCTGTTCAATCGACCACAGCACACTGTGAATTGAATTGAATTGACATTGTCAAACAACGCATTGACATCAACGCATTGACTTTGTCAAACAAAGAATTGACATTGTCAAACAACGAATTGACTTTGTCAAACAACGCATTGACATTGTCAAACAACGAATTGACATTGTCAAACAACGAATTGACATTGTCAAACAACGAATTGACATTGTCAAACAACGAATTGACATTGTCAAACAACGCATTGACATTGTCAAACAACGAATTGACTTTGTCAAACAACGAATTGACATTGTCAAACAACGAATTGACTTTGTCAAACAACGCATTGACATTGTCAAACAACGAATTGACATTGTCAAACAACGAATTGACATTGTCAAACAACGAATTGACATTGTCAAACAACGAATTGACATTGTCAAACAACGCATTGACATTGTCAAACAACGCATCGACATTGTCAAACAACGCATTGACATTGTCAAACAACGAATTGACATTGTCAAACAACGCATTGACATTGTCAAACAACGAATTGACATTGTCAAACAACGCATTGACATTGTCAAACAACGAATTGACTTTGTCAAACAACGCATTGACATTGTCCAAAAACGCATTGACATTGTCAAACAACGCACGGACATTGTCAAACAACGCATTGACATTGTCAAACAACGCATTGACATTGTCAAACAACGCATTGACATTGTCAAACAACGCATTGACATTGTCAAACAACGCATTGACATTGTCCAACAACGCATTGACATTGTCAAACAACGCATTGACATTGTCAAACAACGAATTGACATTGTCAAACAACGCATTGACATTGTCAAACAACGCATTGACATTGTCAAACAACGCATTGACATTGTCAAACAACGAATTGACATTGTCAAACAACGCATTGACATTGTCAAACAACGCATTGACATTGTCAAACAACGCATCGACATTGTCAAACAACGCATTGACATTGTCAAAATCTTTTCGTAATGCGTTGTGATTGGTCAGTTGAGCTCCACACTCCAATGGGAACACACCCTTACTTTTTAATAAGGACCAAGTATGACATCACTCAAAACAATTAAGCTGTTTTTGATGTGATTAACTATCAGATAGTTCCGGATTCGACCACTATTTGACCGGTGCATAAAGCGTTTAAAACTTGGTGGCAAGCAAAAAGATGGTTAGGCACCTTTTCTATACAGAGGATGTATGTATGTTTGTTAATCTTTCACGCAAAATCCATTGAACGGATTTGGATGAAACTTTACAGTCTTCTTCTTCTTCTTCACCGAGTGGATGGTCACCCTGACCAATCCTGGTGTCAGTGATTGAGCCGCCAAAGGCCTCTGACATGGCTCATGTAACGACTACTATCCGTAGACAGTAAACGGGACCGACGGCTTAACGTGCCAAAACTTTACAGTAAAACACTTTACAGTAATATAGGTTATACACCAGAATAACATATGGGACACATTTTATCCCGAAATTCCCGCGGGAACAGGTAAAACGCGGGTAACGCAGGGCGCGGCTACTCACTACATCGTATAAAACAAAGTCACTTTCCGCTGTCTCTCCCTATGTATGCTTAGATCTTTAAAACTACGCAACCGATTTTGATGCGGTTTTTTTAATAGATAGAGTGGTTCAAGAGGCAGGTTTATATGTATAAAAATTCCCAAAATTCCCACGGGAATGGGCACAATGCAGGTTACGCCGGGGCTAGTCTCCACTAATATTATAAAGAGGAAAACTTTGTTTGTTTGGTTGTAATGAATAGGCTCAAAAACTACAGGACCGTTTTTAAAAATTCTTTCACCATTCGAATGCTATATTATCCACGAGTAACATAGGCTATTTTTCATCCCGAAATTCCCACGGGAATGGACACAACGCGGGTAAAACCGCGGGGCGCTGCTAGTACTATATAAAATCTAACGCCATCTTTGACCAAGCGATGTGAAGGAAGGAATGTGAAGGCGATGAACCAGTTCATTCTTGAGATTTGTTTCGTTCAATCAATTGTGTCGTGACCATCGCTTCATTACTTTTGATTGAACGTTTCATGACTTCATGACTCATTTATTACGACACTTAACTCAAATATTACAGCAATCGGCCGATCAAAGTGTATGTATTATATGTAGTAGTATCAGTGAGTTAGATTCCGTAATACAAGCTTAGAGCTTACTTTGGGTCTAATTAACCGTGTGTGAATTTGTCCGGGTATATTTATATTATATTATATTACCAGCAGCGCCCCGCGGTTTTACCCGCGTTGTGTCCATTTCTGTGGGATTTTCGGGATGATGAAATAGCCTATGTAATTAGATAATGTAGCTTTCGAATGGTGAAAGAATTTTTAAAACGGCCCAGTAGTTTTTAGACCTATTCATTACATACAAACAAAGTTTTCCTCTTTATAATATTAGTGTAGATAGTGTAGAAAAGCAATTTATAGTTCGGCCTCTACTCGGATGGGCGGCCGATAGAGGCATTTTTATCTGAGCGCTACCGTGTTTCGGAGGGCACGTTAAGCATGATGACTGATACTACTACATATATACATACACAAATATTATATATCAATATATAATTGATACCTAGACGTCGTCAACAACTATGTCTCACATATTGTTACTCCGTTGAATCGAGTCCGCAACCCCCGACACAGTAAGCGCTCTCACTGCCACTGGGACAACGGGCTCGTCAAATATCAAGGTTACGTACTCATTATCGACCCAGTAACAGCTAATTACTGACGTAAACCAAATAAAACTAGATTTCGTAATAATTTACTTAAGAATTTAAAATAGTTTCTAATGTTTATTTAAAAATTAACTTATTTTCGTTATTTAGTTTGTTTTATTAAGCCTTATAAAGTGTGCTGTAAAACGCTTTTATTTGTTTTCGTCAAGTCGGTTTATTTGCTGACGTACTGTTGATACAGGGTGTCCGAAGATATGACATATTTAAATGTATAAAAAAATCGAATCACTACATACTCGTATAATAAAACAAAGTCGCTTTCCGCTGTCTGTCCCTATGTACGCAGACCTTTAAAACTACGCAACGGATTTAGACGCGGTTTTATAAATAGATAAAATGATTCAAGAGTAAGGTTTATATGTATGAAAAAACTGGAAATTCTATTGAAAGAATTATATGAAAGTATGTTGCTATAGCGGCAATAGAAATACATCATCTGTGAAAATTTCAACTGTCTACTATCACCGTTCTTGAGATACAGCCTGGTGACAGACGGACGGACGGACAGCGAAGTCTCAGTAATAGGGTTCCGTTGTTACCATTTGGGTACGGAACCCTTAAAAATAGAGATAACATAGTAAACATTTTTACAAATTAGCTATTTCTAAATCGTGTTAAAAATGCGGTTTAAATTTTTTAGAAAAAAAATGCTATTAATAAACAAAAATATCACCCTGTATACACTATAGTGCTAATATATAGTTAACCTATAAGACATTACAATTGAACGGCGTGTTTCAGTCTGTTTCAGTCTTTCAGTGAGACGATACGTGAAAACTGATTAGTAATCATTTATTTCATTTCATCAAATAGCGTCGGACTTGAAAACGGAAATAGCAGGTTAGAATTTTAATTACTAGTATAGTATACCAATACTAGCCTCCGTGGTCTTGTGGTTTGAGCGCTCGACTCACGATCCGGAGGTTCCGGGTTCGATTCCCGGTGGAAACAATATCTTGCAAAATCTCTTTGTGAGTCTGCCCTCAGTTTGGTTAGGGCATTGCAGGCTGAATCACCTGATCGCCCGAAAAGTAAGACGATTCCGTGCTTCGGAGGGCACGTTACCGTCGGTCCCGGTTACTTCCTACGGACAGTAGTCGTTACATGAGCCATGTCAGAGGCCTTTGGCGGCTCAATAACTCTGACACCAGGACTGGTCAGGTTGATCATCTGCTCGATGAAGAGAAGAAGACTTGCAGTGCCCCACGGTTTTACCCGCGTTGTGCCCACTTCCGTGGGTATTTCGGGAATTGATATACATATAAACCTTCCTCTTGAATCACTCTATCTATTTTTAAAAAACCGCGTCAAAAACGTGCTATTTGATTCATACTATGTAGTGATTCTCGCGGCAATGGACCCCGTGCGGATAAAACCGCGGGCCGCGGGGCACGTAAAGACAATAATACATATGCAAATATATAAGCGAAGTGCCTTATTACATTATTTATTTAAATAATCTCTATTTACTAGAACATTTGCGTCACTCATCCGTTCAAGATAATTAATTATACATGGCTTATTGTTTATTAGCTCGTTACATGAGCCATGCCATGTCAGAGGCCTCTGGCGGCTCAATAACTCTGACACCAGGATTGGTCAGGGTGACCATCACCTCGATGAAGAAGAAGAAGAAGTTTATTAGTACCGCCTCGTCTTACCCGCGTTGTACCCGTTCCCGTAGGAATTTCGGGATTTTTTATACATATAAATCTTCCTCTTGAATCACTCTATCTATTAAAAAAAACTGCATCAAAATCTGTTGCGTAGTTTTAGAGATCTAAGCATATAAAGGTACAGACAGCGGAAAGCGACTTTGTTTTATACTATGTAGTGATTAGTACCGCCCCGCGGTTTCACCGGCAGTATGTCTCTTTCGCTCTTTGGCAAATAGCGTATGTCGGAAAGGGTCAAACCATTTGATAAATAAAGTTCGGTCACTGTCTCTCTGGGTAGAAAAGAGCGAGAAACACTACGGCGCGGAAATGGTGGTGGTAGAATTTTGCGACTCATTTTTAAGAATTACCACCTTTCGTTGGATTGAATCGAAATTTTACTCCAACAGTATTCAGTCACTAGCAGCGCCCCGCGGTTTTACCCGCGTTGTACCCGTTCCCGTAGGAATTTCGGGATGAAAAATAGCCTATAACCTTCCCGTTGAATGTGGCTATCTATTACAAAAAGAATTATTCAAATCGGTTCAGTAGTTTCTGAGATTAGCGCGTTTAAACAAACAAACAAACAAAACAAACTCTTCAGCTTTATACTCGTAATATTAGTATAGATAGTTAAGTTGACATCACTCAAATTAATTTTAGAAATATGCGTTTGAAATTGTTTAACAAACTAAGTGTGAAAGTAAAAGACCCATCTTTGTGATTTTTTTCTATCGAGTAAATTAATAGTCAACGTGTTTCGGAAACAGTAGTATGATTAAACATATGATCAAGATTAAAAACAAACAAAAATTGTTCTTGTTAGGGTCTAGACAGACGGACTGCAATTCAACTGCAATCCGACTGCCAAATGGCAGTTCAGATGCAGTTTGAATGCAGTTGGCTCGACTGCAATCAAACTGCACGTCGACGGGCAGTTGGCGTGCAGTTGGATTGCAGTCTGAGTGCAGTTAGTCGTTGTAACAGTTAGTCGTTGTAACTGCACTCAGACTGCAATCCAACTGCACGCCAACTGCCCGTCGACGTGCAGTTTGATTGCAGTCGAGCCAACTGCATTCAAACTGCATCTGAACTGCCATTTGGCAGTCGGATTGCAGTTGAATTGCAGTCCGTCTGTCTAGACCCTAACGTTAAGACTTTTGGCTAAAAAATTGTTTATAGTAGCCCGTTTTAGGAACTCATAGGCCCTTAAGAAGCGTTTATAAAAAAGGCCCTTAGGTGCTAAATTTTAAGAATACTTGTGTAATCCTATAAAGTTTGTTAAAATCTCATACTTCTTTTTTTTGTTTCAGTCAAGCGCGTCCATTTTAATTTAAGAGTTCAGTACACAACATCAGGAAAAGTGTCTTATAAGGCAAAAACGTTATTTCAAAATGGAATCACATGAAAAGAACGGCACTTGCCCGGGAGTCGAACCCGTCTCCTGTGGCACTGAAGAATCTATTGAAAAACAGGGGAATGGTGAGTTACATGAACGGATGATAGATTTTGAAATATTATTATCAAAATAATGTGATAAATATCGCTTTTTTAGGGTTCCGTACCCAAAGACTAAAAAACCGAACCCTACTAGCCCGCGGTTTCACCCGCAGTGTCCCCGTTCCCATGGGAATTTCAAGATTTTTATTACTAATTTTTTTATATCAAAAACCTTTTCCAATAAGGAACACATAAAAAAGATTCATCCAATTTGGTGCAGTCGTTCTGAAGTTATGCGCATAGCAACACATTCAGCGATTCATTTTTAAATTATACCTAGACTAGCCGCGCTCCGCGGTGTACCCGTTCCCGCGGGAGTTTCGGGATAAAATGTACCCCATATGTTATTCTGATGTATAACCTATACTACTGTAAAGTTTCATCCAAATCCGTCCAGTAGTTTAAAAAATAACCAGACATCCATACAAATTTCCAACCCCTCTTTCAACCCTTTTCAACCATGTTTTCGCAATAAAAAGTAGCCTATATCATTCCTCAGGCTCTAGACTAACTGTGTACCAAATTTCATTCAAATCAGTTCAGTAGTTTTGACGTGACAGACAGACAAAGTAACTTCCGCATTTATAATAAATAAATAAATACACCCGGACAAATGCACTCACGGTTAATTAGACCCAAACTAAGCTCCAAGCTTGTGTTATGGAATCTAACTCACTGATACTACTACATATACCTACATACACAAATACTTTATAACAATACATAATTGTCGCCAACTATGTCTCACATATTGTTACTCCGTTGAATCGAGCCCGCAACCCCCGACACAGTGAGCGCTCTCACTGCCACTGGGACAACGGGCTGGTCAAAAGTAAATAAATACAACACATGTATTAATTAGGATTAACCTTCTTACTTCTGACCTTGCAGTGAAACCCCGCCGCCTGAAGGACCTGGATGACCTGTTCCCGTACATCGGCGGGTTCGGCTGGTACCAGCGGATGCTCTTTCTAATGATGATACCTTACTCCTTCTTCTTCGCTTTCGTATACTTCGGACAGATCTTCATGACTGTAGTGCCTTCAGAGCACTGGTGCTATGTAGATGCGTTGGGCAATTTGAGCTTGGAAGAAAGGTAATTTTTGGGATAGTTCCTGTGGGAATTTGGGGATAAAATACGTTGGTAATATTTGTATTGAATGTAGCTATGTGTTGCTAAAATAATTATTAGAATCGAATTGGTAGTTTCTGAGATTAGCGCGTTCAAACAAACAAAAGACTCTTATTAGGATGGATTATGTATGGATGGATGTATGTATGTATGTTTGTTACTCTTTCACGCATAGACTACTGAACGGATTTGAATGAAACTTTACAGTAATATAGGTTCAACATCAGAATAAAACATGGGATAGATTTTATCCCGAAATTCCCGCGGGAACGGGTACAACGCGGGTAACACCGCGGGGCGCGGCTAGTCTAATCTAATAGATAAAATCCTCGTGTCGCAGTTTTGTAGTTAAACTCCTCCGAAACGGCTTGACCGATTCTCATGAAATTTTGTGTGCATATCGAGAGATCTGAGAATCGGACAACATCTATTTTTCATCCCCCTAAATGTTAAGGGTAGTCCACCCCTTAATTTTCATAGGGCAAAACAAAATTTGCCAGACAGCTAGTATCACTACATAGTATAAAATAAAATCGTCTCTTTTTCGTGTCTGTCTGTTTGTCTGTCTGTATGCTTAAATCTTTAAAATTACGCAACGGATTTTGATGCGGTTTTTTGTAATAGGTAGAGTGATTCAAGAGGAAGGTTTTTATGTAAAAAAATTCCCGAATTTCCCACGGGAACGGGCACAACGCGGGTAAAACCGCGGGGCGCTGCTAGTTAGTATATAATAGGCTGGTCAAAGGCCTCTCATCTCACTAGATATCAGTACAGTGAGGAGGATGTCGTAATCACCACGCTTGACTAACGGGTTGGTGATGTCAAACTCGAGCCATGTTTGAAGTAGGAAACATGTTTTCGCTCGATCCGAGAATTGAACCCGGGACCTCAGCCTTGCCAGGCAGAGTATTGCTTTAGGCGGTCTAACAACTTCGACACCAGGTTTGGCCACTCCTTCTTACCGAGCGGATGGTCACCCTGACCAATCCTGGTGTCAGAGTTATTGAGCCGCCAAAGGGCTCTGACATGGCTCAAGTAACGACTACTATCCGTAGAAAGTAACCGGGACCGACGCCTTAACAGCCACTGACCTACTCTAAAATACTTAATTTGTGTGTTCCAGACGCCACCTCTCAATTCCTGTCTCCGAAGACCAGTCCGGCTTCAAATTCGACCGCTGTCACGTGTATGATGTGAACTGGAGTCAGATCCTGGAGGCAGGAGTCAGGGACCCTGATGAAGCGTGGCCGGTGAAGAGATGTGATGACTGGGAGTATAACTTTACAGATGTACCTTATGAAAATATTGCTTCGCAGGTATCTACTCGTACATATATCTAAGTTCTAGTAGCTCCGCGGTTTTACCGGCGTTCCCGTGGGAAGTTTAGAATGAAAGTAGCCTATAACCTTCCCGTTGAATGTGGCTATCTATTACAAAAAGATTTTTTCAAATCGGATCAGTAGTTCCTGAGATTTGCGCGTTCAAACAAACAAACTCTGCAGCTTTATGCGAAAGTTTGTGAAGATTGATGTATGGATGTTTGTTACTCTTTCACGAAAAAACTAATGGACCGATTTGGATGAAACTTTACAGTAATATAGGTTATACATCAGAATAACATATGGGATATATTCTATCCCGAAATTCCTCCAGGAACTGGTACAACGCGGGGAAAACTGAGGGTTGCGGCTAGTATATTCATAATATTAAGTATTTGTGTATGTTTATGCAGTAGTATCAGTGAGTTAGATTCCAAATTACAAGCTTAGAGCTTACTTTCGGTCTAATTAACCGTGAGTGAATTTGTCCAGGTGCTTGTATTTTTATCTCATTTTCTTGTACAGCAAAACTGGGTGTGCGACCGAGATAGCTATCCTGCGACAGCCCAATCCATTTTCTTCTGTGGTGCCATCGTGGGAGGTCTGATCTTCGGATGGCTTGCGGACAAACATGGCCGAATACCTGCGTTACTAGGTAAGGAATAGGGTCGTATATCCGGGAATACGAATACTGGGAATACTGATGTACAACCAATATTACTGACAGCGCCCCGCGGTTTCAGCCGCCTTTTGCCGTGGGAAATTTCCGGGTTTCTTAGGGCCGGCACGCCGCGGTTCCATACAAAAGTGACACGTCGCGTGCGACCATCGCGTGCGACCGTCGCGTGCGACCGTCGCGTGCGACCGTTGCGTGCGACCGTCGCGTGCGATGTCATACAAAAGTGAACCGACGCGTCCGCGACATGCACGATTAACGCAGTGTTGACCCTTATACATATAAACCTTCGTTTTGAATCACTCTATCTATTTAAAAAACCGCATCAAAATCCGTTGCGTAGTTTTTAAGATCTAAGCATGCATAGGGACAGACAGCGGAAAGCGACTTTGTTTTATACTATGTAGTGATGTTTGTTTGTTATAGGTGCTAACATCACGGGGCTCATCGGAGGTATTGGCACTGTGTTCACGGATTCCTTTTGGTCGTTCTGTCTGTGTCGTTTCGTGGTGGGCTTGGCGTATGACAACTGTTTTATCATCATGTATATTGTAGGTAAGTTAACCGCCAATCTATACTTATATTATGAAGAGGTAATATCTATACTCATATTAACTATGAAGAGGTAAAATCTATACTAATATTATAAAGAGGTAAAATCTATACTAATATTAGGAAGAGGTAAAATCTATACTAATATTATGAAGAGGTAAAATCTATACTAATATTATGAAGAAGAAAATTTCTAAGTTTGTTTGTATGTTCGAGGTAATCTCAGGAATTATCAGTCCGATTTGAATAATTCTTTTTGTAATAGATAGCCACATTCGACGAGAATAGGCAATTTTTCATCCCGAAATTCCCGTGAGAACGGGTCCAACAAGTGCTTTAATATTCAAATGTTTCAAATTATTTCTTTTCAGTAATTGAGTACGTGGGTCCAAAATGGCGGACTTTTGTAGCTAACATGTCGATAGCAGTGTACTTCACATTTGCTGCTTGCCTGCTGCCGTGGATAGCGCTTTATGCTGGCGATTGGAGGATATACACTGCAGCTATCAGTGCTCCACTGGCTTTAGCTATCTTCACGCCCTGGTTGGTACCGGAGAGTGCCAGGTAAGAGTTAACGTCTTGGGTCGACACTGCGTTAAGCGTGCGTGCGCTGTTTCATACAAAAGTGAACCGTCGCGTGCGCCCGTCGCGTGCGATGTCATACAAAAGTGAACCGTCGCGGGCGCCCGTCGCGTGCGGTGTAATACAAAAGTGAACCGTCGCGTGCGCCCGTCGCGTGCGGTGTCATACAAAAGTGAACCGCCGCGTGCGCTCGCGACGGGCGCACGCTTAACGCACTGTCGACCTGTCTTTTACAAAAATATACGATTTTTTTGAGTTTGGACAGATTGGACTACGTCCGACAAGACAGTCTACATACAGTCTACACTAGACTATAGTCTGCAATAGTCAATTTTCCTTTTTTAGATGGTTGATATCTCAAGGAAGAATAGACGATGCGATAAAAATATTAAGAAAATGTGAAAGAATTAACAGAAAGAATATACCCAAGGAAATTATTGAAGAATTCTCGGTGAGTTATTTTACTCGTACTTAAGAGTACATTTAGGGCCGACTGCGTTAAGCGTGCGCACGCCGCGGTTTCGTGCAAAAGTGAACCGTCGGGGGCGCCCGTCGCGTGCGGTGTCATACAAAAGTGCACCGCCGCGGGCGCCCGTCGCGTGCGGTGTCATACAAAAGTGAACCGTCGCGTGCGCACGCGACGGGCGCACGCTCAACGCAGTGTTGACCCTAGAGCCAATTGCACAAAAACTCTTATCAATTTAGCACCTAAATATGTTTCAGAAACAAAAGATGTTAGTTTGTTGTACCAGGAACTGTGCGTGGGGACTTTTATCTAGATTATAAATAACAAATTTTCCTACAGGAAACAGCAAAAGAAATAGCGAAAGAAGAAGCTGAATTCAAGAAATATAATCTTCTTGATCTCTTCAGAACGCCACGGTTAAGAAGACATAGTATTCTATTAATTATTATATGGATATGTATCTGTATGTGTTTTGACGGCCACGTTAGAAATGTCGGCGCTTTAGGACTGGACCTGTTTTCGACTTTTACAGTAGCAACGGCGACAGAATTTCCTGCTGATGTGCTGTTGATATTAACCTTGGATGTGTGAGTATTTTCTGATATTATCTTATTTTGTTATTAATTTGATACGCCCGTTGTCACAGTGACAGTGAGAGCGCTTACTGTGTCGGGGGTTGCGGGGTCGATCAACGGAGTAACAATATGTGAGACATAGTTGTTGACGACGTCTGGGTGTCAATTATATATTGTTATAAAGTATTCGTGTATGTATATGTAGTAGTATCAGTTAGTTAGATTCTATAATACAAGCTTAGAGCTTACTTTGGATTTAATTAACCGTGAGTGAATTTGTCCAGAGGTAGAATATCTATCTATATTGATCTTAAGACTAGCTTCGCTTCACGGTTTTGACTATGTTTTGCCAGTTCTTGTGGGAATTTCGGGATGAAAATCGATTGCATGTTCTTTCTCTTCAATGTAGCTATCTAATGCAAAAAGAATTATATACATCGGATAAGTAGTTTTTGAGATTAGAGCGTTCAAACAAACAAATAAAAAACTCTTCAGCTTTATTAAATTAGTATAGTCATGAGAGTTTGATTTTCTTAAAAACTACTGAACGAATTTTCATACGGTTTTCACTAACATACACAATGATACAAGAGGAAGGTGTATGCCTAGTTTCAGGCCAAACTTCCCACAGGTACGCGTACAACGCGGGTACAACCGCGGGGTACTGCTGGTATTAGTAAAGATGAACTATGACACCCGTTGCTTAACAATCACGATTGTTTTGTTACAGACTGGGTCGACGTTGGCTGGCGTTTGGATCGATGGTCATCAGTGGGATATTCAGTTTGGCTGCAGCCGCAGTTCCAATAGGTAAAACACATTACTTACCCTTTTGATATTGGTAGTACTCGTGGCGTGGTTTCACTAAGCGATGTTAGTTCATTGCGATTGTTAAACAACGTGCATCTCGACCCCTACTTGGATGGGTGGCCGATAGTGGCATTTAAACTGAGCGCTACCGTGCTTCGGAGAGCACGTTAAATTGTCGGTCCCGGTTGTCAATCGTTAGACCATGTCGGAGGCCTTTAGGCGGTCTAAAAACTCTGATACCAGGGTTGGCCACTGGCCTACACAAACTTACTTACTTTTGTTGGATAGTATATACTTCTTCACCGAGTGGATGGTCACCCCGACCAATCCTGGTGTCAGAGTTATTGAGCCGCCAAAGGCCTCTGACATGGCTCATGTAACGACTACTATCCGTAGAGTAACCGGGACCGTCGGCTTAACGTGCCCTCCGAAGCACGGAATCATCTTACTTTTCGGGCGATCAGGTGATTCAGGCGAGTTTGGCCATCCACTCGATGAAGAAGAAGAAGATTTTACATTTTTATCTGACGTTTCGACTCTACAGGAACCGTGCTCACAGAAGACTATTTATTTTCTCAATTGTTCCCAGGTTTGCCCTCAGCATCCTTAGCTATAGTGGGTCGATTTGCCGTCAATATCTCGTTCAATATCGGCATGCAATACGCAGCTGAGTTATTGCCTACAGTCGTGAGAGCGCAGAGCCTCGCGTTCATACATATCACTGGATACGTGGCGACGATACTGGTGCCTTATATATGTTACTTGGTGAGCTTTTTTTATTTATATACGTTGTACCCGTTCCCGTGGGAATTTCGGGAATTTTTATACATAAAAACCTTCCTCTTGAATCACTCTATTTAATTAAGAAAACCGCATCAAAATCCGTTGCGTAGTTTTAGAGATCCAAGCATGCATATGGATGGACAGATAGACAGCGGGAAGCGACTTTGTTTTATACTATGTAGTGATAAATCTATACAAATAAATAAAATTGAAGTGTCTGTTTGTAATATTAAAATAACTTTTTACTAAGTGCATATAGATATACACACGAAACATAAAATATGCCAAAACAATATTTTTTAAATTTTGCCTTTCTGTCTGTATGTAACAAGGAGTAACTTAAGCTACTTTTATCCCCAAATTCCTGCAGGAACTGGTACAACGCGGGTATCTTATATTTACAGTATTATTTCAATGGTACCAAAGTTTCAATTTCTTAACCCAAATTTCTTTCCCAGGCTACGATCTCCAACTACATTCCGCTCCTGATCCTGGGTTTCCTCGGTGTGCTGGGGGGAGTCCTGTGCCTGTTCCTCCCTGAATCCATGGGGAAAGTGATGCCGCAGACCATAGCGGATGGAGAGGACTACGGGAGAGGAGAGGCGTTTTGGAACTGCCCTTGTCGGAAGAAGTAAGTGGAATTGACTTAAATTTAAATAAGGGTGGGTTTTTTGAGTATAAAGGGTGAGTTGTTCTAAACGGTATCATTTACCTAAGCAATCTTCTTCTTCATCGAGTGGATGGTCAACCTGACCAATCCTGGTGTCAGAGTTATCGAGCCGCCAAAGGCCTCTGACATGGCTCAAGTAACGACTACTATCCGTAGAAAGTAACCGGGACCGACGGCTTAACGTGCCCTCCAAAGCACGGAATCTTCTTACTTTTCGAGCAATCAGGTGATTCAGCCTGCAATGCCCTAACCAAACTGAGGAAAGTCTCACAAAGAGATTTTTGTGAGATATCCCCACCGGGAATCGAACCCGGAACTTCCGGGTCGTGAGCCGGGCGCTCAAACCACAAGACCACAATGACAATCTGTTAAAGTTATTCGGGTCCTTATTAAGGCTAGATTTATCATTTTATTACGTTCGTAAGCTAAAGAAATCACCCCAAATCGTCAATTATCTAATTGATATGTTTTGATAAAAATGATGTACTGAAAAACCTTTTCATCTTGTTTCAGGAAAGAACAGAACATCCAAGAATAAATAATCAGATATTAATAAAAATATATGACAGCAAATAAAATACTATACATTTTTTATGTTTTTTTGGAAGCAATAATGTCATAAACTACCCGTCCGATTCGAATAATTCTTATTGTATTAGATAGATACATTCAGGAGGAAGGTAACGGGATATTTTTTATCCCGAAATTCCAACAGGAACGGGCACAATGTGGGTAAAACAGTGGAAACAATAAAACTCTGTTATACCACTAAAAAATCTGTTTTTTTGAAAGCACTTATCTCAAAAACTACCCGTCCGATTCCAATAATTCTTATTGTATTAGATAGATACATTCAGGAGGAAGGTAACGGGATATTTTTTATCCCGAAATTCCAACAGGAACGGGCACAATGTGGGTAAAACCGCGTAGACAATAAAACACTGTTATACCACTAATTGCAGAAGAACATTTTATTTGTTTTTTTGTTAATGTTTAACAAATTATAAAGATGAATGTATAACAAATCAAATAAATTATTAAAATTTAAATTATCCTAGTTTATATTGCCTTAAAATATTTTCGTTTAATCTGTGGAATAGAAAAAAATATTAGTGTTTATAAAAAACATAAGTATATCTATACTTATTATAGAGAGGTAAAATTTTTAAGTTTGTTTGTTTGTATGTTCGAGGTAATCTCAGGAATTATCAGTCCGATTTGAATAATTCTTTTTGTAATAGATAGCCACATTCAAAAAATAAAAATAAAAATAAAATAAAATAAAAATATGTCACCGTAATATTGCGAAGATTATAAATGCGAAAGTTTGTGGAGATGTATGTATGTTTGTTACTCTTTCACACAAAAACTACTGAACGGATTTAGATGAAACTTTACAGTTATATAGGTTATACATCAGAATAACACTTGGGATACATTTAACCCTAAATTCCCACGGGAACGGGTACAACGCAGGCGAAACCGCGGGGCACGACTAATCCTCTCTTGTCACCTCCTGTCATTTGCGCTGCGCTAGGCGGGCTGACTAACTATATAGTTTGAACCCCACTCATCTATCGTTGATCCCATTGACTATATTTGATTCGCTACCTATATTTGATCCGCCACCTATAGTTGATCCCGAACCTATAGTAAATCCCCCACCTATAGTTGATCCGCCACCTATAGTTGGTCCCGCACCTATAGTTGATCCCCCACCTATAGTTCAGTCCCCACCTATATAGTTGATCCCTCACCTATACATGATCCGCCACCTATATAGTTGATCCTACATCTATAATTCACCTACTCAAATGCGTCGTTCCGGCAACACAAAATTTGTAACATCTATACCTATAAATCTCCAAGAGGGCTATTTCAATTTAACTGATTCAGTCATACTGCTACGAGGGCAGCGATACTGCGATATGCCATTCACACAAATACAGATGTAGTGAATAATCCTTTCCTATCGGCAAAACTCGGAACAACGATAACACCCGAATGGTGCCGATGTGTCTATGAATTACTGTATTATTAAATTACGTGTAGGTATCAAATAAATCGCATACTTTATTTATCAATGTCAAATGTCAAACTGCCCGTTTGACGTTGTCTCGATGGGTACTGAGTGCGAGTGAAGTAGTAAGACAAAAACGAACATTTCCGAGAAAATACGAAAGGAAAGGATTATTCACTACATCTGTAGTGCTAGTAGAGTAGGTAATAGACGTGTAAAGACGCTCAAATTGAAAGAGCCCTATATCTCCACTGATTAGCCTTACCTCCTAACAAACGCCCGTCGTTTCGCCTGAATGTCAAACGCCAAGGTGTCGACATCAAGCTTGGAGTTGCTGTCCATCAGGCCAGGCATCACGTCAGAGGTGGCCTCGCTGTCGGTGCGGTGATGATGGTCTAAAAAAATATTAGCCTTTAATGTCCCACTGCTGGTCAAAGGCCTCTCATCTCACTGAAGATGAAGTTTAGTGAGGAGGATGTCGTAATCACCACGCTTCGCCACGCATTCCGTGCTTCGAAGGGCACGTTAAGCCGTCGGTCCCGGTTACTCTCTACTGATAGTAGTCGTTACATGAGCCATGTCAGAAGCCTTTGGCGGCTCAATAACTCTGACACCAGGATTAGTCAGGGTGACCGTCCACTCGATGAAGAAGAAGATCACCACGCTTGACTAGCGGGTTGGTGATGGCTCTAACATGGATTAAAAATAGTAACGTGCAGGACGGGTGGCTGATAGTGGCATTTCTATCTAAGCACTACCGTGCTTCAGAGGGCACGTTAAGCAGTCGGTCCCGGTTGTTTCAATCGTCAGACCTTGTCTTCCTTTAGCCGGTCTAACAACTCCGGCACCAGCGTTGGCTACTGACCTACTGGAATGAATAAATGAATTACCTTTACGAATTATATCGCTCAAATGAAGACTGCCGTCATAATACACATTGCCTTCAGTGTCCGGGGTGAGATCTGAAAATCAACATTATAAAGTCTATGGGCCTAAGGGCCGACACTGCGTTAAGCGTGCGCACGCCGCGGTTCCATACAAAAGTGAACCGTCGCGGGCGCCTGCCGCGTGTGGCTTCATACAAAAGTGAACCGTCGCGGTGCCCGCCGCGTGCGGTGTCATACAATAGTGAACCGTCGCATGCGCTCGTTGCGTGCGGTGTCATACAAAAGTGAACCGTCCCGTGCGCCAATCGCGTGCGGTGTCATACAAAAGTGAATTTTCGCGTGCGCCCGCCGCGTGCGTACGCTTAACGCATGCTTATTGAACCTCACGCTCATAATAAGCAAGCTTATAAGCATGCTTATAAGAACCAATAAGCATGAGAATTTGATTCGTTTTTGTAAAAAACCTATGGAATTGACACTAGCCTGCTAATAAGCAAACCTGTTCAAACGTGCCTAAAGCAACGTCCGAAACGTAAAAACAGTGTGGCACTGATGTCACAGGCCTCTCATCTCACTAGATATCAGTACAGTGAGGAGGATGTCGTAATCACCACGCTTGACTAACGGGTTGGTGATCTCAAACACGAGCACTGTAAAGTAAATTGGGACCTGCTTCGCTCGATCCGGGAATTGAACCCGAGACCTCAGTCTTGGCAGGCGAGTGCACATACCACCGTTGAGGCTCTTCACTACATAGTATAAAACAAAGTCGCTTTCCACTATCTGTCTATGTATGCTTAGATCTTTAAAACTACGCAACGGATTTTGACGCGGTTTTTTAAAATAGAGAGAGTGATTCAAGAGGAATGTTTATATGTATTAAAATTCCCGAAATTCCCACGGGAACGGGCACAACGCGGGTAAAACCGCGGAGCACTAGTGATTTAAAACAATTTTTGATTTAAAATCTTACCGTATTGTTCCAATTTGGATTCCAGGGCGTCGTTATCTGTACAACAAATGAAATTAATTATAAGTCCAACAATTTAAAGTGGATTGCTATCACTTACGTTTACGGACCAATAAACGTTATCCCAAAACAGTCTCAAAAGACGTTAGAAGTATTTTTTCTGAGCGCTACCGTGTTTCGGAGGGCACGTTAAACAGTCGGTCCCGGTTGTTTCAATCGTCAGACCATGTCGTCACCTTTAGCCGGTCTAACAACTCCGTCACCAGGGTTGGACACTGACCTAACTCGAAATGAATGAAAGCGCTTGGAACATGTTATTTAATAACGCTGTTTAAAATTTTGACTTTTGAAGTTTAATAAATTTTACCTGGAAAGAATATATCTGCCGTCTTCTTGGAGGGCACTGGGTACATTTGTGTACTCGGCTTATCTGGGTATTGTTGTAATATAGACGGGGGCTCTGAAAAAGGGTGTAATATTATAGATAAGGGGCCGTTCACAAAATACGTCACGCTATAATCAACTTTTTTTCACCCCCTCCCCCCCTATTGTCACGCTGTGTCACACTTTCTGTGACCCCCATGTAAATATTTCGTCACAAAAACTAAGACCCCTGAATCATGATCAAAATTGAGAAAAAAGTATTTTTATTGAAAAAATAATTTAAAATCTTTTAATGAACGGCGAACATCACGTTGCCGTAGACCGCCCGTCCCTCCTTGTCACATCTTGTCACACTCAGCAAACCCCCTCCCCCCCTTGAACGCGAACGTATTTTGTGAACGGCCCCTAACTATTATTATAGTGCTTTTCCTAGGCCAACACTGCTTTAAGCGTGCGCACGTCGCGTATGGCTTCATACAAAAGTGAAACGTCGCGTGCGCCCGTCGCGTGCGGTGTCATACAAGAGTGAACCGTCGCGTGCGCCCGTCGCGTGCAGTGTCATACAAGAGTGAACCGTCGCGTGCGCACGCGACGTACTCACGCTTATCGCAGTGTTGGCCCTTAGAGTCACGGGACAAGCCCGGTCTTTTTGAGGAGCATGCGAGAGGATGCTGATCCAACTCGTAGAGGCCCTTTGGAGATGTTTAATGTCATGGATTACAACTGCAGGGACACACTCCCGACCACATCAGTACAACATGTCCAGGTACACCTGCACAATGGGATAGTTACATATTATCTATCCTATCCTATCCTTCCTACTTCGAAGGATAGGATGGATGTATGGATGTATGTATGGATGTATGTTTGTTGCTCTTTCACGCAAAAACTACTCTACGGATTTGGATGAAACTTTACAATAATATAGGTTATACATCAGAGTAACACATGGGATACATTTTATCCCGAAATTCTCACGGGAACGGGTACAAACGGGGTAGTTATTGTCATAATTACTTGTAGGCGCAACTTCAGGTGTATGTTGTAACATCACCGTGTTCGATCCTCTCGGCGGTTCTTTCGCTTTCATTGTGGTTTTATTTTGAGAAAATAACTTCTTATCTAGAAAATAAAAACATTATTATATAATATTCTTCTTCTTCACCGAGTGGATGGTCAACCTGACCAATCCTGGTGTCAGAGTTATTGAGCCGCCAAAGGCCTCTGACATGGCTCATGTAACGACTACTATCCGTAGAAAGTAACCGGGACCGACGGCTTAACGTGCCCTCCGAAGCACGGAATCATCTTACTTTTCGGGCGATCAGGTGATTCAGCCTGCATTGCCCTAACCAAACTGAGAACAGTCTCACAAAGAGATTTTTGTGAAACATTGTCCCCACCGGGAATCGAACCCGGAACCTCCGGATCGTGAGCCGAGCGCTCAGATGTACAGAACACTCTGTGCGCGAGTCCCACTCGCACTTGGTCGCTTTTTATTCAAAACACACGTAGCAAAACAACTAAAATCGCTAGAACTGCTGATCAGATTTGAACGAAATTTAGCACAGATATAGATTAGAGTCTAGAAAGTTAGATAGGCAACTTTTTATCTCGAAATTCCTACAAGAACAGGAACAATGCGAGTGAAACTATGTTTCTTACCCATAAAACGCAGTCTCCTTAAAGCTTTTTCCACACACCAGTGCAAAATCTGCTCATTTTTATTCTGCCCAATTTCATTGCAAAAACTTGTTGCCATTATCCAAAAAGGATCTTTCTTATCTTTCCCGCCCAAACCGATATGATTGTGGCCGTTCAAATTGGATTTTAAATTCTTTTTATTTTCAATTGCACCTCTTTTAAGTCTAACCTTTTTGTCGACTGGCAACATTAGTGTAACGTCAGATTTTTCCCTCTTAATTTTGTTTTTCGATAAAGTCGATCGAGTGGCAGCATAGTTATTCAAGATGTTGTTTTTCATGAAATTGTCTATGAAAGTGTTGTTGAAATAGTATTTGTAGACTAATTCGTCTATGGGTTGATAGTCTTTTTCTTTCATGATTAATGCATCTTTATTTTCCAATTTAGTCTTTATAGGTATTGAAAAAAGATTGATTTTGACGATGTCTGTGGTTGTAAGCGGTGGCATAGAGGTGACTTCTATAGGTCGATATGAAGTGTCAACTTTTTCGAAATTATTTATAGTAGTATTGACTTTGTTTTTGGCGTCAATCACTAATTGTTTAGCCTTTTTCAAAATTCGCGCAAAATTATTTTGTTTCATAGAAATTTCGCTTTGAGTTTTGGAAATAACGTTTTGTTTTTTGTTTATCTTTTCGTTCTGTGATATCATTAACTTTTGAATAGTGTAGAACTGTCTTTGTTGCGCCAGAAATTTCTTCTGCTGTGTCTCAAATTCTAGTATATTAGTGTCCATATCTCTATGTTTAGCTTTGAAGAATTCAAGTTCACTTGTCAATTTATCTTCAAAATCCCTCATCCTATCACCTAATTGAACGACATTAGCATACTTTTCATCAAAATCTTTGAACTTATTGTTCAAATCTGTGACTCGTTTATAAAAATCATCGTTCATGTTGATTAATTTTTCATGAATCAGTTTGATGTCATTGTGTTGTTTCGAGAGTTTCTTAAATGTCTTCGTCAGCATTGTGATTACTTTAACTAGGCCTCTTTCCGTCATTTTCTTTTCAGGTTTCTTGTCTACTACTTCGTATAGATCGCCATCGTGCGCTTTCTGATGCCAAGCCATGTCAGGAGTGTTAAAATATTCGCTGTATTTCTTAGACCTTTCAATGCTAGTAGTGTCATTCTTCTCAGGAACAACTTCATAGTCATATTTCTTATTCCTTTTAGGTTCATTTTTGTCTGGCAAATTTGGTTTTTTGAATTCTATTTTGATTTTTTCCGTTACTTTGTCTGTTGTATCTTTTTCGATAGTTTTGTTTTCTGTTTTGTTCTGGTCTTTTGATGGTTTTAGCTCGATTTGGTTTCCTTCCACGTCAGGGTCTGTTATCGTTTTAGTTCTGCTCAATAAGGCTCCTATTTTAGTAGTAATCATATAGTCTGTGTTAGAGTCTACTGTTCGTTTGATTTTTTTGGCGTCTTCGATACTGTTTGAGGGTACGGTTTTGGATTTCAAGCTTTTATGGGGATGACGCTTGCGTAGATCTGTAATTGAACAAGAAAAAGGAATGTATTAGTTGTCTGAATCACCTGATTGCCCGAAAAGTAAGATGATTCCGTGCTTCGGAGGGCACGTTAAGCCGTCGGTCCCGGTTACTGTCTACGGATAGTAGTCGTTACATGAGCCATGGCAGAGGCCTTTGGCGGCTCAATAACTCTGACACCAGGATTGGTCAGGTTGACCATCTACTTGATGAAGAAGATTAGTTGTCTGATCTTTAGAGTGCTTTTCTACCATAGATGTGCTATGCTACGATGCATTTGATATCCACCAATCATATTCATTGGTGCACATAGCTTAGCACTGGTGGAAACGAATCAAATAAGATATGTTTTTTACATGGAAGGATGCGTGCTACGGATAAGTATTTTCCCCACCGGGAATCGAACCCGGAACCTCCGGATCGTGAGCCGAGCGCCTAAACCACAAGACCACGGAGGCTGTTAACGGTTTGTTTGTCACACCCAGTATTAAGCTGTACTCACACTCCGCAGCTCGTTTCGTTCTTTCCACGTACGTGTTCACACTGGGGACCTCCTCCAAGCCCACGGGCTTGAAGGAATCATAGTTGGAGAACATGTTGTGGTCCGAGTCCCAGGCACTGGTCCCGACGAAGAAGGACCTTCCGTTCATGTTCCTCATCAGTTCAGGCTCCTTCCCGCGGATCCAGGTGCCTGTAAAAATTAACAGATAGTTCTTCTTCTTCATCGAGTGGATGGTCACCCTGACCAATCCTGGTGTCGGAGTTATTGAGCCGCCAAAGGCCTCTGACGTGGCTCATGTAACGACTACTATCCGTAGAAAGTAACCCTTAACGGGCGAACAGATAATTAACGCCCGTACTTAGAGATTTATTTATTTATTTCAATTAAAACGGGAACCCAATTAAATCAATTGAAAAACTTACAAACAAAAAGCATCATTTATTTTTATTTATTTACTAGCTGTGCCCCGCGGTTTCACCCGCAGCGCCCCCGTTCCCGTGGGAATTATGAGATTTTTATCTATACTAATATTATAAAGCTGAAGAGTTTGTTTTGTTTGTTTGTTTGTTTGTTTAAACGCGCTAATCTCAGAAACTACTGAACCGATTTGAATAATTCTTTCACTGTTAGATAGTCTATTTATCGAGGAAGGCTATAGGCTACATTTTATCCCGAAATTCCCACGGGAACGGGCACAACGCGGGTAAAACCGCGGGGCGCTGCTAGTTTCCTATAAACCTCACGGAGCCGGAGACCTTACCAACGAATGCAAAACCGTGGAAATCGGTTCGTGCGTTCTGGAGTTATAGCGTCAGGGAGGAAAACCCGACTTATTTGTATATTGTAGATTTATTTCAGAAGATGTAACCCTAACTAACTTTATAAATGCGAAAGTAACTCTGTCTGTCTGTAACGCTTTCACGCCAAAACTACTGAACCGATTTGAATGTTTGGCACACAGTTAGTTCAGAGCCTGAGAAAGGACATCGGCTACTGTTTATCGCGAAATTCCCGCGGGAACGGGTACAACGCGGGTGAAAACGCGGGGCATTTCTGAATGTCGAAGTTATTTTAGAAAAAGTATCACCCTGTAATGTCCCACTGCTGGTCAAAGGCCTCTCATCTCTCAGATATCAGTACAGTGAGGAGGATGTCGTAATCACCACTAACGGGTCGGTGATCTCAAACACGAGCACTGTTTGAAAGTAGGAATCATGTTTTCGCTCGACCCGAGAATTGAACCCGAGGCGTTCAATAAAATATTGGATCAAATAATCACTACACTTATAATTCTTGAAATTAAATGTTAAAGCTTACAAGATAATTAAAGATTACTCCGATTAACTATGAGAGACGATCTCAAACACGAGACGTGCTTCAAATCAAAAGTAGTCTGTTTACAAACACATGGTATCGATATGAGTGTCAAACACAAAATGTATGAATAATTCCACACAAAATCAATTTATTGAGAAACTAGCACGGCCCCGCGGTTTTACCCGCATTGTGCCCGTTCCCGTGGGAATTTCGGGAATTTTTATACACATTAACCGTCCTCTTGAATCACTCTATCTGTTAGAAAAACCGCGTCAAAATCCGTTGCGTAGTTTTAAAGATCTAAGCATACATAGAGACAGACAGCGGAAAGCGACTTTGTTTTATACATGTAGTGAAGAACTTGTAGAAACTCATTCATTTTGCACTAGCAGCGTCCCGCAGTTTTACCCGTGTAGTGCCCTGTTTTGTGGGAATTACTGAATGAAAAGTAGCCTATAACCTTCCCGTTGAATGTGGCTATCTATTACAAAAAGAATTATTCAAATCGGATTGTTAGTTTCTGAGTTATGCGCGTTCTAACAAATAAACAAATTTTAAAAAAATTACTCGTGATAATATTAGAATGGATTTTAAAAAAATTAAGAGCCATCCTTAACATTTAGGGGTTTGAAAAATTGGTCTATTCTCTGATCTATCCGATATGCATACACCTCAGAAATGGTCGAGCCTGGTCTTCGATCAAGAATACACAACTAGATGTCGGGTCGGCGCAAAAAATACGTCTCGGTGAATAAGGCCTCATTTGAAAAGTGAGCTCTTATTTTATTCATAAGAATTGCTACTTTATCGCTAAGTGTCATGGTTGTAATTAGGTTGAACTTCGAACTGTTATAAAATTTTTGTTTCAGTTCGGTAGTAAACAAAATAAGCTGTCACACGTCATCCACGCGGACAGTATTTAGCTTTGATTTTGTACGTGACCCGATATCTAGTTGTGTATTGGTGATCGAAGTGTATGGTAAATAACATTGTGACACGAGAATCTATCAATATAAAAATCAATGTCACTTTTCGTTCTTCTTATCGAGTGGATGGTCAACCTGACCAATCCTGGTGTCAGAGTTATTGAGCCGCCAAAGGCCTCTGACATGGCTCATGACTTTTCGTTGTAATGTTATAACTCAAGAACGGGCTCACCTATCCAAACCAAATGTTAATGTTAAATGGCTTTGTTCGTACTATTTAGTAGATGGTTTATGTGAAGTTTGCACAATCCCGGTCGAGCGGTTCTTAAATTCCCATGGGAACGGGCACAACGCGGGTAAAACCGCGGGGCACAGCTAGTTTGATATATAAGATATGTACTAAAATAAACATTATCACTACATATTATAAAACAAAGTCCCCGGCCGCGTCTGTCTGTTCACGATAAACTCAAATACTACTGCACAGATTTTGACGCGGTTTCTTTTAAATAGATAGAGTGATTCAAGAGGAAGGTTTATATGTATAAAAATTCCCGAAATTCCCACGGGGACAGGCACAACACGGGTAAAACTGCAGGACTGCTAGTATTAATTCAAGCAAAAAACTATACTAACCTTTATTTATAATATTGTTTCGCTCCAAAGTCGGTTTCCGATAGTTCATCTCCGCTCCCAAAAAACTGGCTGAACATATTGCGATAACACTTTTCACAATAGATAGATGAACAAGCATTGTAGATCATATCTCGTTGAAACTGAGTGTTTGAATGGTGTACTTCGAAAGTGGTTGAACAAGTATTTTGTGTTTGTAAACAATAGTGCAGGAGATGTTATCACAGATTTTTTTATCGATTTTTCTGAGTAGAACAATACTGTTATTATTTTGTGTTATTTTTAAATAGATTAATCTTGATTCTAATTTTGGTTTGGGTGGGGTTCATCACACTGATAATATAAATGAAAAATCGAGCATCCTACTCCGTACTAATATCCTATCATACGAATATTATAAATGCGAAAGTTTGTGAGTATGGATGTATGTTTGTTGCTCTTTCACGTAAAAACTGCACGACGGATTTTGATGAAACTTTACAGTAATATAGGTTATACATCAGAATAATACATGCGATACATTTTATCCCGAAGTTCCTGCGGGAACGGGTACAACGTGGCTATCTATACTAATATCATAAAGCTACAGAATTTGTTTGTTTGAACGCGCTAATCTCAGGAACTACTGGTTCAATTTAAAACAATATTTTTGTAATGGATAGCCACATTCAACGGGAAGGTTATAACGCGGGTAAAATCGCGGGGCGCTGCTAGTGATTAATAAAACCTTTGTTAAACCTTCCTTCTGTATTCTGAAGTTAAAATCTAGTTCGTATTTTATCATTCACTCATTCGAGAAGGTCAGCGGCCAACCCTGGTGACGGAGTTGTTAGACCGCCTAAAGGAAGACATGGTCTGACGAGTGAAATAACCAGGACCGGCAAAGTACGGTAACGCTCAAATAGAAGTACCACTTTCGACCAGCCAAGTAGGGCTTTGCAAGTAAGGGTCGAGTTACACGTTGCTAAGAAAACTAAAATGTATTGGGCCATAACTCTGCTGGACAAAGGCCTCTCATCTCACTAGATATCAGTACAGTGAGGAGGATGTCGTCATCACCACGCTTGACTAACGGGTCGGTGATCTCAAACACGAGCCGTGTTTGAAAAGTAGGAAACATGCTCATTTTTAAGTTCAAGCGGACACTACTCATTTTGAATTGTAACTAAGTTTACAGATACACTTCGCTTTTATTTTACATTTTTATTCTGAGAAGGCAAAACGTCAAATAAAAATGTAAAATGAAAAGTATCCGTAAACGCAATCTATAATAAGTATAAAAATGAATCGCTGAATCTGTTGCTTAGCGCATAACTTCAGAACGACTGCACCAAATTGGATGATTCTTTTTTATTGTGTTCCTTATTGTCAGGACAAGGTTTTTATATAAGAAAAATAAGGAATAAAAATCTCAAAATTCCCACGGGAACGGGGGCGCTGCGGGTGAAACCGCGGGGCACAGCTAGTTACAATTAAAAATGAGTTGAAACATGTTTTCGCTCGACCCGGTTGAACCCGGGACCTCAGTCTTGGCAGGCGAGTGCACATACCACTAGACCACCAAAGTGTTAACTATGTATCGATATGCATACTTTTTAGTATCGATTAAGCGATGTCCCATCACTAACCGACATACGAGCAATAAAAAACAATAACTACTCCTTGCCGTCCAAAAATTCTCTATTTTCACACAAATTTACACATACAAACATTAACAACCTTAATGCCTTCACAATAGAGGTTAAATTAGCTCAAATTGTAACTAACCTATATTATTTTTGAAAAAATCTAAATGATGAATAGTGGAAATGAGATTAGGATTTTGAAAACAATTTTGAGTTTAATCTTGAGTTTGCAGTGCTGCTGTGAAGTCGGTGAGTTTTAATTTTTTGAAATAAAATTGTCCTGTAAAAAAAGGCTAAAGGTAAACTTCTAGCAAAAGGCCATAGGACAATAGATGTCTATTCCTTCTAGGTATAACAGGCTAATACTTTAAGGACTTGTAACATGAGATGTCTTTGATCTGCAGTGTCCTACAGGACGATACTTTACATAAGTGCTCGCTTGTGATTACGTGTACTCCTCGCTGTACTAACATCTTCAGTGAGAGGACTTTGATCTGCAGTGTCTTATAGGACGATACTTTACATTAGTGCTCGCTTGTGATCACGTGTACTCCTCGCTGTACTAACATCTTCAGTGAGAGGACTTTGATCTGCAGTGTCTTATAGGACGATACTTTACATTAGTGCTCGCTTGTGATCACGTGTACTCCTCGCTGTACTAACATCTTCAGTGAGAGGACTTTGATCTGCAGTGTCTTATAGGACGATACTTTACATTAGTGCTCGCTTGTGATCACGTGTACTCTTCGCTGTACTAACATCTTCAGTGAGAGGACTTTGATCTGCAGTGTCTTATAGGACGATACATTACATTAGTGCTCGCTTGTGATCACGTGTACTCTTCGCTGTACTAACATCTTCAGTGAGAGGACTTTGATCTGCTGTGTCTTATAGGACGATACTTTACATTAGTGCTCGCTTGTGATCACGTGTACTCTTCGCTGTACTAACATCTTCAGTGAGAGGACTTTAATCTGCTGTGTCTTATAGGACGATATTTTTTTTCTTTTCTCACCAAGACTGAATACCAAACAGCTAGCTCACTATACAATATTTCTTTTTAGTTTAATTTCCAATTTTCCCTGCCCAGATCTGGATATCGAACCCCGTACCCCACACCCCTGTGATGGCGCGGTGGGACTACGACCAGGTGTTCTACCGCGTGTTCTGTGTCACCCTCTTAGGCATAGCATTCGCCTTCACTGTGATACTCACTAATGTATTTATCGACATTGATGGCTTGCTGTATAAGAAGAATAAAGGTTTGTCAAAATTGGTATACTACCCGCGTACCCGCGGGAATTTCGGGATGAAATTTATGCCATGGGTTAGTCTGATGTATAACCTATATTACTGTGAAGTTTCATCAAAATCCGTTAAGTAGTTTTTGCGTGAAAGAGTCACAAACATACATCCATCCTCACAAAATTTTGCATTTTTAATATAAGTAGGTCTGGCAAAGTAAAGGTGTGAGTTGGATCAGCGACTGCAGCAGTCGACTGCAACTGCAGACACAGCTTCACTACTAGTTTCTATGAAATTTCGAACGCGCGGTGACACTTCTGCTGCGGTCGCGGAGTGCTGTCCTGCAGTCGTGACGTAGAGCAACAGCAGATAAGAGAAAAATATTTTGAAAAACGAACTAAAATAATAGTGTAGGAGCTAATGTTATTTTTTTAATATAATTTAGGTTGCTTAGTAATGATTAATCATTTCACTCAATAGAAAATCATTATGTTAAGATTGACGAATGTGGCGTAGATCAAAGTGTCGTGGTTTTTTATCTCTGCTATGTAGTATAATGAAAACTTGAAAAGCATAATATAACTTCACTTTTTTGACAGCCACTACCATTTTTTTAAAAGACCATTTTGACTGTATACCCCAAAAAATATAAAATCAGTTCAATGAAATATTAAGGTTTAAATATTAATTTAGTTCCAACGACGTGACAGACATAAAATAAAAACAAAAACAAATTTAGTTTAATTTAATTTTTACGAAAGTATTTTAATAACTATAATTTATTTAATCAAAGCCATGTTATTTTTGTCACCGACGTTGTTTTGTTCCTTCAAATTGTGTTGAAAACGTTCGATTATTTATTATCATATTTGTATCTGCAACGGTAGGCAGCAAATGTGGCGATCGGCTCTCCGACCATAAATTGTATTATGTCAAAATTTGAAAAATGAATTTGGGTTACCATTTTTCAAAATAATTACTCCTCAATTTATTTATTAAAAAGAGTATTTTTTTGTATTGAGATCATAATTAGTCGTTTGATTTCATGGTACACTTATAAATAATTTTATACCTAAAACAAAATAACTATTAATTTTAAATTTGGGACTTTATTGAGCCGCCAAAGGCTTCTGACATGGCTCGGGATCGACGCGACGACGGCTTAATGCGCCCTCCGAAGCACGGAATCATCTTACTTTTCGGGAAATCAGGTGAATCAGCCTGCAATGCCCTAATCAAACTGAGGACAGTCTCACAAAGAGATTTTTGTGAAATATTGTCCCCACCGGGAATAGAACCTGGAACCTCCGGGTCGTCAGCCGGGCGCTCAAACCACAAGACCACGGAGGCAAAACTTTAAATGTATCGAAGCGTTAAAATATTTAGGTTAAAATACTCAATTTTAAATTCTGTTCTTTATTTGTTTTTAATAAAGGCAAGTCAACCTCATCATGCCAAAAACAAAAAAAACTAAATATAAAATAATAAACTTTAGCAGTATCAACTTTACTGTATTGACTTTATCGTCTTATCCGTCGTGATCTTAATATTATTTTAGTTTTTTTTGTAAATAAATAAAACCTGATTAATGTAGAAACCGTTTTCATCTACCTCTGTATCGAAAGATGAATAGAACAATGAATAGGAGATCAGTTATCAGCCTATGGAGTTTAGGGTATCGGACTGGGATTAAATAATAATGTAATAACAATTGGCTAAGGATCAGATCGGAATAATAGTTTCGAATTCATGAAAATTTTATACATTCGAATTCCAGTGGTCTTTTTCGAGGCTTTTTACGATATCAATCGATTTACGTAGGTATTCTTATTTTTAATCAACTTCATTCAGGTTCTTAGTTAGTTGTAAATTCTTCCGGTATGTGCGACTTGACCATTACATTACGTTTAAATAGTTTTATTGAATCTCTAATTGATTGTAATTCCCCGCATTTTGGGGTAATTTTCACACATTGGCAATGTTGATTATATGGTGTGCAGTTGGCAGTGAATTAGCGACTGCAGACTGCACTGCGGACGACTGCAACGCCCTGCTGCCTGCAGTCTGCAGTCGACTGCTGCAGTCGCTGATCCAACTCACACCTTAAAGTTGCTCTACATTTTGCCTCATATGTGAGGCGTACAAATACTTATTTTTGCCACACACTAACCACTTAAACTTCTTACCACAATCTAACCACATGTTCTTCTTGCCACACCTAACCATATATATACTTCTTGCTACACACTAACCACATGTACTTTTAGTCACAAACTAACCAAATATAATAGGCTTGTTTCCACTGAGAATGAATCGGATGGCTTTTAGTTTCTAATGATTAACCATGATAATTAGTAAATAAATAATCAACTTTGCTATTAAAATAATAAAAGATTAATAATATTTTTGGAAAATAAAATCGACAAAATGAGGCGTTTAATCACGTGACATTAAACACCAATCAGAGAAGCGTGACGTCACATTTCGGATAAAACTACGATGTATAGTAGATTTCTAATTTTTTGGCAATTCATGTTAACAAATCTTTGATTTTACGACATTCACGTATTTATCTTAAACTACACACTCAATAGTTTGCCACACACTATACACTTTTTCCTATGTTCTAAACACGGAATTCATGAATTTTATTAATTTTCAACATCATATTTTAACAAAAAGAAAAAAAGTGAGGTTGTGAAAATACAGATAGTAAAATGCTATTTTTTTGACTATGGCTATAGTGATGAGCAAAGCAAGCAAAAAAATATAACAGAGTATGATATCAACTAAGTGATTGAACTTTTTCAACTCACAAAAAGGCAAATTAAAATAAATCATCGTATTACTTTGAAAACTCACGACATTATTTTTAATGTAATATACTAGCAACGTGCGTTAATATACTAGCGCTAAAGCGATTATATTTTTGTTGTATGTTCAGTTTTGAGATAATTAAGCGGTATTGCCACTGTCGGTTAACTAAGAACTATCATTATGCTGGCAAGACAGGCCGATACCTAGTCAGCCGCCATGCTTCGTTCGTCATTCGTCTCGTTTGCTTGATGTCGTACGTTACGGGTGCTCCTCTATGTTCGATTTCCTAAAAAACTTGGCTTTCTCTCTGGACTTCGATTTGTTTAGTGATTTGGTGTGTTATTTATTAGTAGGATAGGATGGGATAGGATAGTAGGATATTATACGACTGACAGCAATTCGCGGTTTTTTATCAGCGTTGTATCTGCGTGATTAAAAGAAAAACTTAAAAACCCGACTGATTAACTTAATTAATGTATAAACCAATGAACAGATACTATGTCAGCCATTAAGCAACTTCTGAATTTATATCAGTCATATTTTAATATAGAATATAACTATCACTGCTATAAAAATTATTATGAACTCCTACCTCCGTGGCTAATGTATCAATCTTTACCTCTATATTATCTTTGTTCAGAAAATCGGCCATATTTATTTGTACATACGTCTCGCCAATGCGAAAGAAATCGACTATACATTGTGGAATTAGTTGATAATGACTTTCTTCGTATTTTTTATTGTTTGGAACGTATATAAATTATTTGTCGTTGTACTTTTACATTGGGGCACTATACAGTATTTATAATACGAGATATTCATTATTTATTAAAAAACACAATTGACTTTCATACACAAACACGGCTGTTCTGCGAAATGTGACGTCATTCAAGACGGCATGACAGTCTTGGCCTTTTTCGCGGTCAATTTCAATTTCATTTCTTAAAACTCAAAATACAAACGTAAAAAAACTATTTTTCTTAAAATAATATATTTTTGGGGTGAAATAGATGCTAAGCTATAGTTTTAAACTAATTTCCAAATTTTGTCAACTAGCCTATTCTTACTACATACTTACCATTTTTGCCACAAATCAACTACATTTTCTTCTTGCCACAAATCAACTACATTTTCTTCTTGCCACAAATAACCACATGTACTTCTTGCCACAAATTAATCACATATAAACTTCTTGCTACACACTAACCACACATACTTTTGCCACAAATAACCACATGTACTTCTTGCCACAACTAACCACATAAACTTTTTGCCACAAATAACAACATTTTTGTTTGCCACAGACACACCACATCCGGTGAAAGTATCACCAATACTATCCACCAGAGAAGTACTCTACGAGGACTTTGAACAAAACAGGGACAGAAGTAAACGCTCTTTGGGTAATATAGCTTAAGACGATAAGAATAAAGTTTATAACTGAATGGCAAATGTGTCATAACAGTTTGACGTTGATGCCAATTTTTAGGGTTCCTAAAGGGTAAAAACGGGACCCTATTACTGAGACTTCGCTGTCCGTCCGTCCGTCATCAGGCTCTATCTCAAGAACGGTGCTGGACAGTTGAAATTTTCACAGATGATGTATTTCTATTGCCGCTATAACAACAAATAAAAATAAAATAAAACAAATATTCAAGGGGGCTCCCATACAACATACGTGATTTTTTTACCGTTTCTTGCTCGATACAAATAATGTTTAATAGATAATGGTACGGAACCCTTTGTCTGCGAGTCCGACTCGCACTTTGCCAGCTTTTTTTTAATTTTTTAAATGTCTCTAAATGTCACTTTACTCTGTTCAATTAAGAATGTTAGTATAGCCCGTTATATTGAGTACTAGCAGCGCCCCGCGGTTTTACCCGCGTTGTGCCCGTTCCCGTGGGAATTTCGGGATAAAAAATATTATTACCTGCCCGTTGAATGTAACTATCCATTACAGAAAGAATTATTCGAATCGGATTGGTAATTTCTGAGATTAGCGCGTTTAAACAAACGAACTCTTCAGCTTTATTAGTATACCCAAGACTAGCAGCGCCCCGCGGTTTTACCCGCGTTGTGTCCATTCCTGTGGGAATTTCGGGATGAAAAATAGCCTATGTTACTCGTGGATAATGTAGCTTTCGAATGGTGAAAGTATTTTTAAAAACGGTCCAGTAGTTTTTGAGCCTATTCATTTCAACCAAACAAACAAAGTTTTCCTCTTTATAATATTAGTGTACATACAAGATGAATGTATATGTAGTAGTATCAGTGAGTTAGATTCCATAACACAATCTTAGAGCTTACTTTGGGTCTAATTAACCGTGAGTGAATTTAAAATTTGAACTACTAAAGCTAATTTTCCGACCAAAGACAACTTCCCCCCATTGAGGAAAAGGATTCAGTGATAGGGTAAAAATGGAATGTTACTAAAACTTTTTCCTCTCCTGAAGGAATTGTCTCCTACTGGAAAATAGATATAATTCCACATTTCGAAAAACGAAGTGTAAATATTAACTCACTCCTATTTCCACAGAAAACATAGACAGACCAAGTCCAAATCTAAAGAACCTTATCAAAAACAGACTAGCCAGCTACCTCGAACAGATGGAAAACGAGCAAAAAACCGACGACGAGAAAGAAAAGGAGAAACCAGACAGAGAGAGAGAGAGGGAAGAGAACTCAAGTAAGAGTGACAAAGAAGAAGAAATAAAACTTTTGAAAGAGTTAGAATCTAACGTAGATGTTATCAGTGATATTAAACAACTGAAGAGCAAAACTGAGCGAAATGAAGAATTGTTGCATTTGGCAGTCCATAACATAGTCCTACAAGGTATAATTGGGAAGGTGGACCTGAAGAAAGTTTACAAAAAAGTCCAAGATTATATAAGAGAATTTGAAAAACACGAAGGAAAAGGTAATATTACACATCTGTTCCCGCCTAAATTTCGGGATAAAATGTATCCCATGTGGTATTCTGATGTATAACCCATATTACTGTAAAGTTTCATCCAAATCCGTCAAGTAGTTTTTTCGTAAAACAGCAACAAACATACATCCTCACAAACTTTCGCAATTATAAAACTAACCGCGCCCCGCGGTGTTGCCCGCGTTGTACCCGTTCCCGCGGGAATTTTAGGATAAAATGTATCCCATGTGTTATTCTGATATATAACCTATATTACTTTTAAATCCGTTCAGTAGTTTTTGCGTGAAAGAGTAACAAACATATAATCTATTTTTTTTGGATTGGCACAAAATGTGGACCAATGTCGTCAATTTTCCAGCCGAAGACGATTGCTTCTGAAGAGGAAAAAGGTTTAGTGATGGGGTAAGAATGAAATAAAATCACTAAACCTTTTTCCTCTTCAGAAGCAATCGTCTTGGGCTGGAAAATTGACGACATTGGTCCACATTTTGTACCAATCCAAAAAAAAGACGTGTGACACTCGGGGACTGCCGCGGTAAAGCTATTGCATAGTTATTTTTTATATCACTAGATGGCGTTAGTGTGCTGAATGTCTGCATCGCGCTAACGTTGTGTTCTGGGCATATACGTAGGCAATGTTTGAGGAGCGTGAGGTTTTAGAGCGTGAGGTTTTTTCGTTACGGAATTTCTGGATTCGGTCCCCGCGCTCAAGGCCCGCGATAGAAGCTATGCAATAGTTTAAAAATAGAGTATACATACATCCTCACAAACTTTCGCATTTATAATATTAGTAGGATAAGAGTTTACTAATTTATCTTCATTTTTCAGCCGCACACACACCTGAAAACTCTCCTGTCCACGGAAATGGTGACACCAACTTCGTAAAAGAGTTGTTTAACTGCAAACGGCTTCAGAGTCAAGTTGATACTGAGAACATCAAAAGTGATCAAAGAAAAGAGGAATTATTGAAAGGAGCCCTCAAAAAGATTAGGACAAAAACTGTCAAAGCCAATGGTAATTAATTTGGGACCCACCTAAGGTTGAATATCGTGTATCATTTGGGACCCACCTAAGGTTGAATATCGTGTATCATTTGGGACCCACCTAAGGTTGAATATCGTGTAGCAAACTTACACTATTTAGAGCTAATATTTTATCGTAATATCAATGTCACATTGTTTTCCATCGATAACTTTATGTTTCTATCAAACTAAAGTTTCGACCTTATTGCATTATGAATGTTCTGTACAAACCTCTGTATTAAGTAGCAGTAGAGATGTTAGTTCATTGCAATTGTTAAGCAACGTACAGCTCGGCCTCTACTTGGATGGATGGCCGAAAGCATTTCTATCTGAGCGCTACCGTGCTTCGGAGGACACGTTAAACAGTCCGATCGTCAGGCCATTTTGGAAACCTTTAGGCAGTTTAAAAATCCGACACCAGTGTTGGCCATTGACTGCACGGATTTTAACGAAGTTTTTTTAAATAGATAGAGTGATTCAAGAGGAAGGTTTATGTGTATAAAAATTCCCGAAATTCCCACGGGAACGGGTACTACGCGGGAAAAACTGCGGGACGCTGCTAGGATTAGTATAGATTGAGTTTTTATCAAATTATCTTGTCACTATTGTAGTATCTACATCAATAATAAAAAAACTTGAGAGGTGTCAAGGGACACCTGGATGGAACGAAGTTTATTTATTATCAACAAAAATAATCGTCGCGAACACCTCACTGTTCAATGCGAAATAGAAAGACGAAACGAAAATATCTAGCTTGCTTTCTATAAGAGAGAGAGAAACAGACAGAGAAACATGCGCGTCTGTCTCTCTCGCGCATTTTCTCTGTCTGTCACTTTCTGGCGTGCGCAAGTTTCTCTGTCTGTCTCTCTCTGGCGTGCGCAAGTATCTCTGTCTGTCCCTTTCTGGCCTAAAAAATGTCGTTACCATTTTCCGGCTAGCCCCCTCTCGTAACCCGCGATAAGGAACTTCGTTCCAATTAATTTAAATCAAAATTTCAAACCTGTTCTTAATTACAGGTCAGAAGTTGGTAATCAATACAGTGATTGATATAAAATCGATTAACAATGATAAAGCGACTGATATCGAGTAAGTATCATTTTATATTTGACAAGCCCGTTGTCACAGTGGCAGTGAGGGCGCTCACTGTGTTGGGGGTTGCGGGGTCGGTCAACGGAGTAACAATATGTGAGACATAGTTGTTGACGACGTCTGGGTGACAATTATAATTATATTCTTATAAAGTATTTGTGTATGTATATGTAGTAGTATCAGTGAGTTAGATTTCATAATACAAGCTTAGAGCTTACTTTGGGTCTAATTAACCGTGAGTGAAAAATTAAAATTAGTTACTACTTGTAGGGTGCGGGGAATTAACTTAAAATATTGTTTTTCTTTGAATTTTTTTGAAAAATAAAATGCAGTTTTTAATGAGAAGTCTTAAATCGGTGACATGGTTCTTAAGAAAAGATCTCAGTGACTCTTGTAGTGTCACATTTGCCCATACTGACAGTTTGAACCCCTATGTAGGTATATTGACAACAAAAACTTACTTATATACCATTGAGTTAGAACCCTATAGAGTCACAATCTATAGTTGACAACACTCAAAAATGTCAGAACCGTTGTCATAGTATAGTTGTCATTGTTCTTATATCGCTTGCAATGACACTTGCTCGAATATAGACGTTATGTCACTTGTTTATGTGTTCAATGTCGCTTGTACGTTAACGTTTTTGCGCGGTAATTGTTTTCTGATTGCGACGATAGGATTCTAACTTCTTCTTCTTCATCGAGTGGATGGTCACCCTGACCAATCCTGGTGTCAGAGTTATTGAGCCGCCAAAGGCCTCTGACATGGCACATGTAACGACTACTAGGATTCTAACTCAATGTTTTAGACGCTTAAAATTGACTATCTATTCCTCCTTATAGCTCAAAAGACTTCAACGGAATAGTAAAAGTAATATACAACGGGAAAGCGATGAAATTCAGGAAAATGGACGAAAAACCTGTCATATCCAAATCAAACTACGGCCCAGATGCTACAACTTGTTCTCCTGTAAAGAAAACTATGAAAAAACCATCAAATATTAATATAAAAAAAATGCTAAACGATTTTCTGAAACAAACCGTCAGTGAAGAAGTAGAAACTTCGAAAAGACAGAAAAGGCACATCAAGATAGAGTACGAAGCTGATAACAGTAACGTGACCAAAACAAAACAAGAGGATGATGAACTATTCGTGGAAATAGAAACTCATTTTGATAGCAAAGGCCTTAAAGGTGATAGGAAGAAGAAAATGATTAGAGATCTAGTGGGGAAGATCCAGAAAGCTTTGCATAGTGATAAAGACTCTGCTAAGAAGAAGAAACACGCAAAGTATCACGTTAAAAAACGGACACAAAACCCTCTAGATGCACACGTAAAAAGTGTTGATAACAAAATGGTGGTACCGTACACAGAAAATCTGGTCCATCGCGAAATTGAAACGCTGAGCAAGAATCCGAAAATTCTGAAAAACTACGTACAAACTATGGCAAATAACTACGGCCAAGATTGGCAAAAACTTTACACTGGTCCCAATTTTCTGAAGCAAGCCAAACTGATAAATTCAGCTGAAATGAATGAAATGTACACTGATTACCACAAGGTATCTGACACCGGTATCCCTCAAAGACTAACGAAGCCGTTAAATAATGAAGAAAACCCTATGGACTATTTAAACAATGTTAAATTTATGCTCAAAGATATAGAAGGAAGTGGATTCGCCATTGGTATAAACCAGTTTACAGATGCTGCTCCAGATCCAGAAGCTATCAAGCTTTTCACAGGTCTTGAACATGTTTTACAGACTTACCATCAGACTTATGACCAGGAAGAGAATCTAGATGAAGAATTAGACCTAGAAAAGAATAAACGTGAAACAGCTTACGTCAACGGAAATATGCACAACCATGATGTGTTTAAGAGATCGATAGGAAACGCTAAAAAACATGATTACCATGACAATGAGTATAAGATTATATTCAACAAAAATTACGTCCCCTATGATACCTATCAAGATATTTATAACTTCAATTTTGCAGACAAAGAGGGCCCAAGACCAATGAAAAAGAGCTCAAACCTCCAACAGTCTTTACTACTAGACGATAACATATTAAACCGCAACCTAAAACCATCAGAAATATTCTCGCTAGCCAACATTTTTCAGAGGAAAAAACGCGCCATAAAACTGAAAAAAGTAGTGCAGTTGAAAAACAAAAAAGTGCTGAATAAATACTTGAACACTCTCCACAGACCTAAACATCTAATGAGACAACGAAAGAGACATAAGAGACAGGTAAATAAGATAAGAATTGTTGCCAGGGATATGTCAGATCGTAAGGCGAATTCGGAAGAGGAAATTTTCTTCGTAAGTGATGAGAAACTTTTTGCTGACAGAGCGGTCGTGAAGGAAGTTTTAACACCAAATCTATACCCAAGTGACGACTCTAACATGATGTCACACAACATGATGTCACACAACATGATGATGGATCAGGAACGCAAATCCGCTCACATAGACGTCATCGGCCCTACACAAGTAAATAACGAACATTACGACATAATAACTCCTTACATTTTCGAAACCAGAGAAAAAGACCGCGACGATTCAGTCGACACTTACTCCAAAGTGTCACGTCATAATCCTCTTATGTCAAGATATCCGCACATATTTCTAGAAGAATTCGAAAAGGAGCCCGAATATAAAGTTAATGTTAACGGTTACAGTTCAGATGTACATATTGAACCTAGTGATGTGGAAGTTAATACTACAGAATCCGACAATATAGTGGAAATAAATCAAAAGATAAACGTAGAATTACAAAACAGCCCTGAAGCCTTCAGATCAGATGTGTCTCAACATTCCGATCCTCAATCAGACACATATTCTTTGTCACACGATAAACCTTTTGGCCTACCTAAAGACGTATTTGACAATTACGAGCTGCCTAAAGAAGTAGGAGACGCAGCCTTACCCATACCTGAAGACAGCAAAGGAAAATACAAAATAACTGTAAAAATAATGCCCAAAAACGCCACAGATCCGAATGGATTCAAAGAAGTACACACGAGCATTAATAAAAGTTATAACAAAAATGGTTTAGTCTATACTTCGCTGGTCAATGTGTCTGAACTGTCAAAGATTGAAAAAGAAAACTCTTCGGTAAATAATATGGATTACGAAACAGCAGAGAAACTCAGAAAAGAACATAGGAAAATTAAAATGCTGATTGTAGCACATAAGAAAAGGCTTGAAGAGCAATTAGCGCAGATTGATGCGGAACAACAAAACATAGACAATCTACTCTTCAATAACGATGCAAGCATTCTGGTAAATCCAACGCCCGTAGCACAGATATTAACAACAGCTGCAACAACCACAACTAAAACAACAGCAACCACAAGTAGGAGAACAACCACAACTGCTGTAACTACCACAACCAGTACCACCACACCCACAACCACAACCAAAACCACAACCACAACAACCACACCATCTACTACCACTACTCATAAAACCACAAAACCAACCACAACTGCAAGAACAACACATAAACCAACAACCACACCAATGAACGTCTATTTAAGAGACAGCAGTAGAGATACAGCTACAATTTTAAGAAAAATCAATGAGAATAATGAAATTCTACAGAAATTCTTAGGTAAAATCTTCCACAAGCTAGAAGAAAAGGCTACAGAAAAACCCGTAGTCACAACGAGATCTGCATCATCTAGAATGATCACTAAACCGCCTTCACCTTACGCTCGCAACATGGAGTTTTTTAATCAAATAAAAAACATGTTCCTCAACACTCCTAACCACGAAGTATTTAAAAACGACACTATAGCTATTCCCTTCGTCTACGCTTACCAACAACCATTGAACATACACTCTAACGTTGACCCTAAAGCCAACATAGTGTACCACGGTCATATACATGCAGATGCAGGGAACATGGATGCTAAAATAGCTCGGAGAGACAACCCACACATCCATCCACCCGTTCAACAAATGAATAACGTCCCCCTCCCAATGCCTTTGCAGCAAATTCCAGTTCAACAGATACCTGTACAGCTTCCAATTATGACCAAGAAAATTCCTTACAATAGCATGAAGGAATTCAAGATACCCAGACCAGAATTGCCCAGACCAGATTTGCAGAGACCAGAATTGCAGAGACCAGAATTGCCGAGACCAGAATTGCAGAGACCAGAATTGCAGAGACCAGAATTGCGTGGACTTGAATTGCAACGACCAGAATTGCAGAGACCAGAATTGCAGAGACCTGACTTGCGTAGACCAGAATTGCAGAGACCAGAATTGCAGAGACCAGAATTGCAGAGACCAGAATTGCCGAGACCAGAATTGCCGAGACCAGAATTGCAGAGACCAGAATTGCAGAGACCAGCATTGCGTAGACCTGAATTGCAACGACCAGAATTGCTTAGATCAGAATTGCAGAGACCTGACATGCAGACGCAGAAACCGAAGCCTTATTTGACAGCAATGAAGGATAAATATAAGGAGAATCTCCAACCAATGAAGAATATGTCTAAATTCTTTTACGACGATACTCCAGTATAACGCTCATTGAGATGGATAATATTGTTAGTGCGTTAACATTGGAGCTTAGCGGAGCTGTGCGGAGCTCAACTTAATAATTCATTTCGAGTAGGTCAGTGCCCAACCTTGGGGTCGGAGTTTTGTAACCGCCTGAAGGACGACATGGTCTGACGATTGAAACAATCGGGACCGACTGCTCAACGTGCTCTCTGAAACACTGTAGCCACTATCGGCCGCCCATCCAAGGCTGAGACACGTTGCTTAATAATCGCAATGAACTAACATCGCGTAAGGTACTGCCAGACGTGCTCATTATTAGCACATAAGCATGCTTTTATTGAGCAAGTGCTCATTAGTAGCACGTGTGTAATGTAATGAGCATGCTTATTTAGAGCATGCTCAAAAATCAAACGACGTTTGATTTTCGAGCATGCTACCTGAGGCGCGGGTAGGGGGGAGCGTGATCCGAGCACGTCTGAACATGTTTTATGCAATTAATTGATGTAATTAACTAAAACAAGCATGCTTATTTCTGGCAAATGTGAACAGTTTGCAGAGCATGCTAATTTTAAGCAAGCTTATTATTAGCATGCTTTTTTTGAGCATGTCTGTCAGTACCTTTATGCGTTGTGATTGGTAAATCCGCACCGCTCCGATCAGTTTCAAAGGAAACTTAAGCTGACTATTGGTATACCTATCCTAATAAATAGCAATATTGGATATATCATATATTTTAATAACAAAACATGAAATAAGTTACATTAATATTTTGTACAAGTAGATGTTAACAGCAATTGTATTAACATAAATAGCAGTTTTATCCTAAATAGCAGTTTCGGATGAAATCAATTTCGGATGAAATAGCAATTTAAGACATTTATGCTAATGTATATGTGCTCGCTTATAATTTTAAAAACAGTACTTTCTTTTATAATATTTTTTACTTAAAATAATTTATTTAACTTATTTTGTTATAAAGTTATGAATTATTTGAAATGTTAATAAATATGACAAATATTTACATAATATTATATATTTTTATGCACCTATCTTATAAATTGATTTGCACGAAATTAAATTATTTTTTTAACTATCGCAATTTATTTCATTGAAGTCATTCCTAACTATCCGAATTTGCAAGGCACTGCGTTATCCATGCACACTCAGACACAATTCATGTCGCTACATATGATAAAACAAAGTTCCCGGCCACGGTATGTGCACTCGCCTGCCAAGACTGAGGTCTCGGGTTCAATTCCCGGGTCGAGCGACAACATGATTCCTACTTTTCAAACATGGCTCGTGTTTGAGATCACCAACCCGTTAGTCAAGCGTGGTGATTACGACATCCTCCTCACTGTACTGATATCTAGTGAGATGAGAGGCCTTTGACCAGCAGTGGGACATTACAGGCTGATACTATTGTATTGCAATCTGCCTCCCTACCCTGTAGTTCATGACTACGAGCATGAAAGAAATTCCTGATGAAAGATTTCATGTTTATCACTACATAGTATAAAACAAAGTCGCTTTCCGCTGTCTGTCCCTATGTATGCTTAGATCTTTAAAACTACGCAACGGATTTTGATGCGGTTTTTTTAAGTAGATAGAGTGATTCAAGAGGAAGGTTTATAAGTATAAAAATTCCCGAAATTCCCACGGGAACGGGCAGAATGCGGGTAAAACCGCGGAGCGCTGCTAGTTTAATCCTAAACAAATTACGTGGGTGTTAAATATGTATGACATTTAATTTGAATCATGTAAACAAATAATTTAAACACATATTTATTTAAACAAATATTTTTAAATTCTTTATATACATTATTTTCTTGTTATTACATAGACGTACAGACACACAAAGTTTCACGTGACAGTCAGACACAATCCGACTTTTCAAAACAAAGTATTTTGAACAAAAACTACATTTACGGATACACTTCGCTTTTATTTAACACTAGCAGCGCCCCGCAGTTTTACCCGCGTCGTGCCCGTTCCCGTGGGAATATCGTGATGAAAAATAGCCTATAACATTTCTGTTGAATGTGGCTATCTAGTACAAAAAGAATTATTCAAATCGGACTGGTAATTCCCGAGATTAGCTCGATCAAACAAACGAACTTATAAATTGTTCCTCTTTATAATGTTAGTAGATTTTATATCTGACATTTCGGCTCCTTCACAGGAACCGTGCTCACCATCACAGAATACACAAAGCGTTGTTAACTGTCAAATTTCTTAATGTCTTTAAAGTGCGTGCGGATATCCGAACAGACTTATCCGAGTAGACTTTTGGATGTCCGGATATATCCGAGATAGACGCGAGATAGGTTTTTGGAGAATATGGTTAGAGGCTTCCCGATTACGAACAAACGCGGGTCACGACAAGTGTATAATATACATAACTATCCGTGCCCCGTAAAGTACCCGTGCTGTACCCGTGGTGTACCCGTGGTGAACCCGTGGTGTACCCGTTCTTGTAAGACTTTTAGGTTAAATAACCTTTTTGAATGTGGCTATTCAAAACTAAAATAATTATTCGACTCTTGTTAGAATGTTCTACAATGATTGTTATGCACTTAAGGTAATAAAAAAACCTGCCAAGTGCGAGTCGGACTCGCGCACGGCGGGTCCTGTACTTTAAAAAACGGCAAAAAATCACGTTTGTTTTATGGGAGACCCTAAAAATTAAATGAAGTTATAACATTTTTGAGCAATTTTGAGCAAAAAGAGTAGCAAAAATATGGACAACTTAGAATAGAGAATTTTTTAAAAAAAATTCTCTTGAACTAAAGATGTATTTGCATGTTTCAAAGTGTCGGTTAAGAACACACGAGTGACAATAACTAGCTTAATGACCCAGTGATAAAGTTATAACCACAACTTGATAGTGAGATGTAAAGATATCGTTATATCATAATTTTGATAAAACTCCCGTTAGACTTAGTATAAAATGGATGCAGATTATTTATTCTTCAATATTTTACTTTGGTGTGTCATCGAGAACAAAACACAATGAATTATTTGGTAAGTTTTAATAATTATTTTTCTATAGAACTGCCCCGCGGTTTTACCCGCGTTGTACCCGTTTCCGTGGGAATTTCGGGATGAAAAGTAGCCTATAACCTTCCCGTTGAATGTGGCTATCTATTACAAAAATAATTTTTCAAATCGGACTAGTAGTTTCTGAGATTATCGCGTTCAAACAAACAAACTCTGCAGCTTTATTTAGTACTAGCAGCGCCCCGCGGTTTTACCCGCGTTGTTTCCATTCCTGTGGGAATTTCGGGATGAAAAATAGATGTTACTCGTAGATAATGTAGCTTTCGAATGGTGAAAGAATTTTTAAAAACGGTCCAGTAATTTTTGAGCCTGTAGTAAGTGTAGTGAGTGTAGTTTGACTAAGCGGTTAGTTCTTCTTCTTCTTCACCGAGTGGACGGTCACCCTGACCAATCCTGGTGTCAGAGTTATTGAGCCGCCAAAAGCCTCTGACATGGCTCATGTAACGACTACTATCCGTAGAAAGTAACCGGGACCGACGGCTTAACGTGCCCTCCGAAGCACGGAATCATCTTATCAGGTAATCAGGTGATTCAGCCTGCAATGCCCTAACCAAACTGAGGACAGTCTCACAAAGTGATTTTTGTGAGATATCCCCATCGGGAATCGAACCCGGAACGTGAGCCGGGCGCTCAAGCCACAAGACCACGGAGGCTGTAGAAAGAAATAAAAAACACTAATCTTCTGAGAACCCATTGAAACCAACTAGATTGTCAATCATCAATTTATGAAATTAATAAAAATAGAGGATAGATCGCACGCTCAGACGCCTGTTAATATAAAATAATCTAAAATGAGAAACAATAGCCTGATTATCAGATACTTACAATGGTTTGTATATAACTATTCTTCCACTTTGGGAATAATTAATGATTATGAAAAAGTGGACAAGCGCGACTCGGAAATATCGGGTTCTGTAGAGAATATTTACTTTCTACGGATAGTAGTCGTTACATGAGCCATGTCAGAGGCCTTTGGCGGCTCAATAACTCTGACACCAGGATTGGTCAGGGTGACCGTCCACTCGGTGAAGAAGATTTATTTTGTTATTTTTTACTTCTAAAATAAGGATTTTTTTAAATACCTTGATTCCAATATTCAATCGACTTTATCAAATGGTTATAGTAAAAAAAGTATCGGCGTGTACTGTCCGTGAAGTTTTCTGAATTTCTGATTTTTATTACGTTATTATAAATGAATTTCTGATTTTTTATTACTTATCATCCTATTCCCGATCAGGATATATAAAATAAAAAATAATCATTAAAATCGGTCCAACCGTTACTTACAAATAGTGTAACTAACACAACCTTTTTTATATAAGTTGATATTTTTCATAATTTTAAAAACGAACGTTTTTACTCAACATTTAGCATTGAGTTAGAGAACATATATCTCAATGACATTTATCCATAACATCATACATCGGCAATCCACCCTTAAAATATTAAATTCAACATAACATTTGCAAAATACGTTACCTACACATTGACAAAGACTCTAAGGATGCCTATCCATTGTTGCGGAGCGAGGCAGCGGAGCGGAGAAACGGACAAATATAAACCAATAGGATTGCATAAAATCTCCGATCAGATTTATACAATGCTATCGCTCCGCATCACCGGACAGACACCCTAAAAAGTTCATCTCCATTTTTCTCAGTCGGTGTACCCTCGTTACTCACATACAGTTCCCAGCCACCCAGTCCGCGGATCTCTAAGAGAATTGCATCGATCTTAGTCTCTTGTATACATTTGATCGATGCCATTCTTAGTTATAACATGATTATATAAATCTAATAACGATTAACATCGGAAACCTTCATTGCGTAAATAGATTCATAATGGTTCACTGTTTTCAGGTGACAGCGGTGATTTTTTATCTAAAGTTGATATTCTGTGATGGTTTTACACTCAATAGCATATGGGTAAGTTTTTTTACATAGCACACTTTTAAGCCTTTGACTTTGTTAATTTTTTTGGGTAGTGTACCCTGTACTGATGTCTTCAGTGAGACGAGAGGCCTTTCCTAGCAGAGGGACATTACAGGCTAATACTTTTTTTGTATAACCCTTTAACCTCTGGGTCATATAATGAACACGTATTAAGCTATCAAATGGTTTGTCACTTTCTGACATACGCAATTTACCGAAGAGCAAAGAAACAAAATACTTTATAATAGTTTTTTAGTTATATCGCCTTTTTTGATAAGGCCCTATTTGTTTTAATATCTGGGTTTAATACCTTTTGAATGTAGCTATCGAACACAAAAAGAATTATTCAAATCGGACTGGTATTTTCTGAGATTATCTTGTTCAAACAAAATATATTATACACTTTTGTATGTAAAGTCTTTGTGAGTTCTGATGTGAAGTTAATATCTCTCCAACGGTAGCTGAATTTTGGGATAAAATGAAATTTGTATGTTTTTCAGACTTCAATCTTACTCTGTGCCAATTTTCATTAAAATTTGTTTAGTAGTTTTTTCACAAAATTTCACCAAATCTATTTTGAACAAGTCTATAACATTTTCGTGTCAGAATGTGAATGACCATACCTCTCCGAAACGGCTTAACCGATTTTCATGGTCAAGCTGAATAAAATAAAATAAATAAAAGACAATAAAATAAAATAAAGCTGTTTGGGCCAAATTTTACATACCCCTAAATGTTAAGGGTGGTCCACCCCTTAATTTATATATAGCAAAACACAGTTTGCCGGGTCATCTAGCACTAATATAATAAAACTGAAGATTTTAATTTTTACGCACATTTTCTCACTTTACTGATAGTGTGAAGAAAGCCCAGCTGTGGGACATTACAGGCTGAAAGCAAACATTTTTTCAGGATAAAGCTGATGATAAGTTCAAAATGGGAGGCCAGGACATCATGTCTTCAGGGTCAATGCTTAACCAACAGGAGAACGAGGTACAAGGGCCGAAAGATTACATCACATATCGAGGGATAGCCAAAGCTTATAGTAGCCCAGTAAGTGCACAACGATCCTACTTATTACATTACTAGCAGCGCCCCGCGGTTTTACCCGCGTTGTGCCCGTTCCCGTGGGAATTTCGGGAATTTTTATATATAAAAACCTTCCTCTTGAATCACTCTACCTATTACAAAAAACCGCATCAAAATCCGTTGCGTAATTTTAAAGATTTAAGCATACAGACAAACTAATAGACAAAAATAGCGACTTTGTTTTATACTATGTAGTGATAAATGCGAAAGTTTGTGAGCATGGATGTATGGCTGTATGTTTGTTGCTCTTTCACGCAAAAACTACTGAACGGATTTGGATGAAACTTTACAGTAATATAGGTTATACATCAGAATAACACATGGGTAACATTTTATCCCGAAATTCACGCGGGAACGGGTACAACGTGGGAGAAACCGCGGGGCGCAGCTAGTTCTATATAATCCCTTCGATCAATACACAACTAGATGTCGGGTCGGCGCAAAAAGTACGTCTCGGTGAATAACAGCGCATTTGAAACGTGAGCTCTTATTTTATGAATAAGATTCGCTGCTTTATCTCCAGGTGTCATGGTTGTAATTAGGTTGAACTTCTGTTTTAAAACTTTTGTCTCAGTTCGGTGTAAACAAGTGAAGCTGTATAAGTATATATCCACGCGACAGCATTCAGCTTTGATTTTGTACGTGACCCGTTATCTAGTTGTGTATTGTTGATCGAAGTATAATCCTAACTAATATCATAAATGCGAAAGTAACTCTGTCTGTCTGTCTGTCACGCTTTCACGCCAAAACTACAGAACCGGTTTGAATGAAATCTGGTACACTGTTAGTCCAGAGCCTGAGAAAGGACATAGGCTACTTTATATCATGAAATTCCCGCGGGAACGGGTACAACGCGGGTGAAACTGCGGGGCGCGGCTAGTTCTATATCCTACATATCTATACTAATATTATAAAGCTGAAGAGTTTGTTTTGTTTGTTTGTTTGTTTGTTTGTTTAAACGCGCTAATCTCAGAAACTACTGAACCGATTTGAATAATTCTTTCACTGTTAGATAGTCTAGTTATCGAGGAAGGCTATAGGCTACATTTTATCCCGAAATTCCCACGGGAACGGGCACAACGCGGGTAAAACCGCGGGGCGCTGCTAGTTTAATATTATAAATGCGAAAGTTTGTGAGGATGGATGTATGTATGTCTGCTGCTCTTTCACGCAGAATCTACTGAACGGGTTTGGATGAAACTTTACAGTAATGTAGGTTATACACACATGGTTAATTAGACCCAAACTAAGCTCTAAGCTTGTAATATGGTACTAAGAAACTGATACTGTAGAAGTTGTCACAGTGACATGTGTTCGCTTACTGTGTCGGGGGTTGCGGGTTCGATTCAACGGAGTAACAATATGTGAGACATAGTTGTTGACGACGTCTGGGTGTCTATTATTAATTGTTATAAATAAAATAAAATAAAGTAAAAAAAAAAGTATGAGCCTATAATGTCCCACTGTTGGTCAAAAGCCTCTCATCTCACTGAAGATATCAGTACAGTGAGGAGGATTAGGCGTAATCACCACGCTTGCCTAATGCGGGTTGGTGATCTCAAACTCGAGCCATGTTTGAAAAAAAATAAATAAAAAATCATTTATTGCTTTTAAAAATCAAACAGAATCACAATTAGAATTACTGCTAGCAAAAAGGTGATGGCTCAGCTTCTGGTGCCCAGGGCGAGACACCCCGGGCAGCGCTTTCAGCCACCCCTGTCCCCTGTGGTGTTGTGCGGGAACTGGGAGCTAGGGTGCTACGTCTTAATAAAAAAAACTTACAATCTAATATAATAAAAATTAAAAACAATGACAATTAAGGGGATTAAACATATTAATTAGTTAACAGCCTCCGTGGTCTTGTGGTTTGAGCGCTTGGCTCACGACCCGGAGGTTCCGGGTTCGATTCCCGGTGGGGATATCTCACAAAAATCTCTTTGTGAGACTTTCCTCAGTTTGGTTAGGGCATTGCAGGCTGAATCACCTGATTGCTCGAAAAGTAAGATGATTCCGTGCTTCGGAGGGCACGTTAAGCCGTCGGTCCCGGTTACTTTCTACGGATAGTAGTCGTTACTTGAGCCGTGCCAGAGGCCTTTGGCGGCTCAATAACTCTGACACCAGGATTGGTCAGGGTGACCATCCACTCGATGAAGAAGAAGATTAATTATATATTCTTATCTCTCTCTCTCTCTCTCTCTCGCTCTCTCTCTCTCTCGCTCTCTCTCTCTCTCTCGCTATCTCGCTCTCTCTCTCTCTCTCTGTGCGTGTGTGTGTGTGTGTGTGTATAACAAAGAGGAAATGCATATTTGAGACTATCCAAAGTAATGCTTTAGATTAAGGTTTTTGGCATAGGTATGTGTCAGATTCTCAGCAGCGAGTTGAGAGAGCGGTTTTAATTTTCATTATGAATGCGTCTGTGCTAAATTTCTCCTAATGCTGGGGCCACACTTACGCTTAATGTCAATGCCCATTATCTCATTAATGCATTAGAGTGAGTGGCTACACTTAAACTGTCAATGTCAATGCTCATTATTGGCAATAAAAAAGGCATTGAATTTACTTCAATTCAGGCAAGATGGACGTCGACAGAGCTCTATATTTCATGAGTGTAAATTTATATTATTTGACTTTATTGAATCATTATCGAATAAAGAGACCATGTTTGCAGAATCTCAAGAAAAGTAATTACTTTGTCGTTTCGTTACTCCACTCTGTCGCCATTGTACGTATAGACAAAAACGTGTGGGAGGAGGTAGATCGTTCCATATACTCGCTGATAAGAATCTGAAACAACCTTTAAACCGTGCTGATTTGTGAGCTGGGACTTTAAGCAAGTGTTTAGTAGCTGACGGAGAGTTCATTACTGAGCGGTTTAACCAGATTAACTTCTCGAAAAGATAGCAGGCTTTTTAGATTACCCTTTGAATTGCGCATGCGTATTGTAACTCTTCTAGCAGCCATGTTTAGTATACCGTGCTTGTTGAGATAGATATAAATTCTCTCTTCGGTATATTGAACTAGCAGCGCCCTGCGGCTTTGCCCGCGTTGAGTCCGTTCCCGTAGGAATTTTCGAAAATCCTTTATAGTGTGCACTTACGTCACTTGAAGAACCTTCCTGCCAAATTTCATGTTTCTAGGTGTAGCGATTGAGGCTGTGCGTTGATTATCAGTCAGTCAGTCAGTCAGGACTTTGAATTTTATAATATAGATGCGTAACGAATGCAAGCGTTTTGCACTCGTTGTATTGCATGCTCCATGCGTTGGTTAAGCCTAGGACCATACGTGGTGCTGCAGTAATTGAAGTGCGAGAGTACCAGAGATTGTGTGAGAAGATGGCGGAGTTCTTGTCGGATATACGTCCTTATTTTGTAAAGTGTTTTTAGTTTAAAAAAAGCGGCTTCAATTTTATTATTTACGTGCATATAAAGTATTTGTGTATGTATATGTAGTAGTATCAGTGAGTTAGATTCCATAATACAAGCTCAGAGCTTAGTTTTGGTCTAATTAACCGTGAGTGGATTTGTCAGGGAATATTTATTTATTTATTTATATTACTTGCGTTGTGCCCGTTCCTGTAGGAATATATATATTTTCTAATATTAAAATAGCGTAAGTTACTCTTTATTACATCAGCTATCTGCCAGTAAAGTCTCTTAAAAATGGATCGGTCGGTCAGAGATTTGCCGGAACAAACAAACATACGGCCAAAAGAAATATATTTTGGTATATGTACCGTATATATTCATATGCATAAAAACGATAATTTTAATATTAATTTAATAATAATAAGGGCAGCTTGTGGCGAGCTGTTGGTGAGTAGCGACACCACGGGCGATTCCCGAGTGCCCCAGAGAGTCGGTCAGGGCCCTCGTCTCCGGCGAGCCTTCCCCGGTCGGAGTGGAGCCCAAGGGGGCCCGCAGGACTGGAGGCTCTGGCTTGCCTTCACCGGCCGGCCAGAGGGGGGTCGATTTCGGCTGTGTGATCCGGGGTGGAAGTCTTAAAGGGCATAACGCCGCGAGTAACGTTTAGAGAAAGCGCAGCACCCCTCTCTACACCCCCGAGTCGCCCACACCGATATTGCCCCCTTGCCGCCTCTACGTCGGCTGTTTCGGGGGACCCATCTAGTGGGCGGCGAGCCACGGCCTGCCGCCGATAACTTGTTCTCTGCATGTTATGGCAGGTGCCGACCTCTTTGCAATATCCCATCTCCAGTCCATCCAACCTTCATTTCCATAGCCCAGTCTTTTTCTTTCATTTCATACAATAGTCCCTACTTCTGCAGGTGCACATTCCCGGACATTGTGTACTGATGTGTTCGGGAGTGTGTCCCTGCAGTTGTGATCCATTACATTAAACATCTCCTCGTGGCCTCTACGAGTTGGATCTGTGTCCCCTCGCACGCCTCTCAAAAAGACCGGGCTTGTCCCGTGACTCCGAGGAGAAACACTATAATAATAATTTTAAACAGACTCTTCAACTTATTTATATGTATAGAGGTATAGATACCAAATCGATTCTAATAATTCTTTTTGTAATGGATAGCCACATTCAAAACGAAGGTTACAGGCTATTTTCATCCCGAAATTCCCACAGGAATGGACACAACGCGGGTAAAACCGCGGGGCGCTGCTAGTCTCTTCTAGTCTTTTTTAAACTTACACGATTTGAACACATAGTTTAAAAGTACTCCCACGGTTGAGTTCACCCGCGGCCACGAGAGGTGCAATCCCCTCGAAACGTCGGGAAATAAAAAGGAATTACTTGCTTTATTAACTTTCTAACACGAAAAAACTGGGAGTACGTTTAAACTAGTCTCTTCTAGTTTTAAAAGTGTGCAGACTATTTCAAATTCTTCAACCATTTACAATTAAAAACAAACAACAATAAATATTTAACAATAACATTCTTGGTACATTCTCATAGCATACAATCACTTATTTATTAATTCACTATCCATTTCCCGTGGTTTTGCCTGCAGAGGCCTGCCGCCATACCATGACGTCTTAGATGGCGTCTCAAGATCCAAGCAGATCAGTTTAGGTTTGCGTTTCAATTCGTACTGTGACATTATTTAAACAATATCGCACTTGAATCGCCATCGCTTTGAATGAATGAACAAACCATTTTGCTGATTGGCTAATTGCGTCACTTCCTCTTAGAGAAGTGATTAAGGTGCGTTCGAAAACCTCAATAATTAAAATGACGGAATGATACGGTTTTTAAGAGAACCTCTTAAAAATCATAAGTATTATTCAAAACGAACATTGGTTTGTTTATACACACGATAATTATTTTTATCTAATTTGTAATCATAAAATGTTGGAACTATAAAGTATTTGTTGCTCCAGAAACCAATATTATTTATAATTTTAAACAGACATCCATAATAAAATTACGATTTAAGTGTTCGGAATGTCACTGGCAATGATCATAAAATTCATAGAATATAAAATAGACATAGATTAAAAAATAGACATAGATTATAATTTATAATACAGACATAGATTAAATATATTATAATAGGTATATTTTTTGAGCATTTAAATTATTACCTTCAAGCTCGTTTGAATTGCGATTGTTAAAGATTTATTTCTATTATGGATTTACCAGGAATTTACCAGGATTTATAAGTTAAGTCTCAGAATTCTAGAGCCTTGTGCCTTGTCGCACTCGCTTCATTGGGGAAATTCGGGATAAAACAAAGCATATCCTACATATTTATATTGATAGTCATGTTTACCCTCGTAAATACCTAGGTAGGTTGAGCGCAGGAATGTACGAGTTGGTACTCTACTCGTACATCCCTGCGCTCAACCCACACTATACAGTACTACAACCCGCGCTCGTATTTTATAAAAAATAATTTAATTTTTAAAGTGTAAAATCGCTCATTTTAATCAATTCTTTCAGTAGAATATCATTAAGTTATTTGCAAAAATGCATTGTTTATAGTAAGGAACAATTAAACATTAATAATTAACTAAAGTAGGTACATACTTATTATTGTTAAAAATATCAACAATGGTTCAATTTATGTTAGAAAAATGTATCTTTAATTGAATTGCTAATTTTGACAGCTGAGACGCTTTACCAAAGCCGCAATAGACGCTCATGGTACCAAATGAATGAACGAAAACATCTTTAGTATGACAAATAGCGAATCAGTTTAGGTAATTTGCAAAGCAACTAGAATTTTGTCACTCATTGATGTCATGGTACGAAAACTGACAGCGAATCAGTTTAGGTCCGCATTTGTATCGCGCTAAGAGGTCATGGTATGGCTCCTGTTCCCGTGGGAATAACATGTAAACAAAATTGGAATAAAACTTAGTTTATCCTTATCACTACATAGTATACTAGCAGCGCCCCGCGGTTTAACCCGCGTTGTATCCATTCCTGTGGGAATTTTGGGATGAAAAATAGCCTATGTTACTCGTGGATAATGTAGCTTTCCAATGGTGAAAGAATATTTAAAAACGGTCCAGTAGTTTTTGAGCCTATTCATTACAACCAAACAAACAAAGTTTTCCTCTTTATCATATTAGTGTAAAAAAAAGTCACCTTTCCGCTGTCTGTCCCTATATATGCTTAGATCTTTAAAACTACGCAACGGATTTTGACGTATTTTTTTATGATAGATAGAGTGATTTAAGAGGAAGGTTTATATGTATAAACATTAACAAAATTCCCACAGGAACGGGCACATAGCGGGTAAAACCGCGGGGCGCTGCTAGTCTCTACTAGAAAGCTGAAGAGTTTACGCTAATTTGAAAAACTACCATTCCAATTTGAATAATTATTTTTGTAATAGATAGCCGCATTCAACGGGAAGGTTATTTATCCCGAAATTCCTACGAGAATGGGTAGTAAGTGGGTAAAACCACGGGGCGCAGCTAGTTGCTCATATAAATGTACAATGTTCATGTATGTTCCTCTTTCACACAAAAACTACTGATCAGATTTTTATGGAAATTTACACAAAGATTAGAGTTTTTACCAAAATTAAGGCAAATTTTATCCCAAAATTCTAGAATGTGTACAAAGCGGGTCTTCTTCTTCTTCATCGAGTGGATGGTCAATCTGACCAATCCTGGTTTCAGAGTTATTGAGCCGCCAAAGGCCTCTGACATGGCTCATGTAACGACTACTATCCGTAGAAAGTAACGGTACCGACGGCTTAACGTGCCCTCCGAAGCACGGAATCTTCTTACTTTTTGGGTCAGGTGATTCAGGTGAATCAGGTGATTCAGCCTGCAATGCCCTAACCAAACTGAGGACAGTCTCACAAAGAGATTTTTGCGAGACATTGTCCCCGTGTGGAATTGAACCCAGAACCTTCGTATCGTGAGCCGAGCGCTCAAACCACAAGACCACGGGGGCTGTCAAAGCGTGTAAAACCGCGGGCACTGCTAGTATGTGATATGTTTACATACCAATAAGTCGGATATTCATAAGGTATAAACAAACAAACAAACAGTCCAGTGCAGGAAAGTTATTAATAATAGGATGTTATATTTACCGGATAGCACATACCATTTAATGTTAACTCATCGCGATTGTTCGGCAACGTGTAGCTCTGGCACTACTTCGATGGGTGGCCGATAGTGGCATTACTATCTGAGCGCTACCAAGCACGTTAGATTGTAGTGTTTACTCAATGCCATTGTTAAGCTACGTGCAGCTAGTAACTACTTGGATGGGTGGCCGATAGTGGCATTTCTATCTAAACGCACTATTGTATTGTTTATTCCCCGACTGCGCTATTAAAAGAGGGTCTTCTTCTTCATCGAGTGGATGGTCACCCTGACCAATCCTGGTGTCAGAGTTATTGAGCCGCCAAAGGCCTCTGACATGGCTCATGTAACGACTACTATCCGTAGAGAGTAACCGGGACCGACGGCTTAACGTGCCCTCCGAAGAGGGTAATGTATTGTATGTGTTGTTTCCTTCAGGTACCGATGCACGTTCGGTTCCGGTACCAGAACTATACCAAGAGGTCCTTCGCCAAAGGTCATGGGTTCCAGTTCCAGTTCGGCACTGAAGAGATGGCGGTGAGTATTTATTTGATATTTCTAGCGCCCCGCGGTTTTACCCGCATTGTGCCCGTTCCTGTGGGAATTTCGGGAATTTTTTTACTTGTGAACCTTCCTCTTGAATCACTCTATCTGTTAAAAAAACAGCATCAAAATCCGTTGCGTTGTTTTCAAGATCCAAGCATACATAGACAGACAGCGGAAAGCGACAAAACATAATTTTATGGTAAATAATTTCCCACTATCCGGAACACTTGCCACATTTTTACTACTATTCTATACGGGTAGTTTTTAGGGTTCCGTCCAAAGGGTAAAAACGGGACCCTATTACTGAGACTTCGCTGTCCGTCCGTCCGTCTGTCACCAGGCTGTATCCCAAGAACGGTGATAGCTAGACAGTTGAAATGTTCACAGATGATGTATTTCTATTGCCGCTATAACAACAAATACTAAAAATAAAATAAAACAAATATTCAAGGGGGCTCCCATACAACAAACGTGATTTATCCGTATTTATAGTACGGACCCTCCGTGCGCGAGTCCGACTCGCACTTGACCGGTTTGATTTTCATTTTACTTGTCTGCAGCTCAACCCGGACGGTAGTATCATTGCCAACCAGGATGACATCCAACAGGAACCTAAAATTAAACAGGAAGACTTGGTCTACCACGACCCTGAAGAGGTATTCACTTCACCAGCATTCTATACTTATCCAAGAACAGCCGTCATTGTACCCATTGCCGTGGGAAATTAAGGATAAAAAATAGCCTATAACCTTCCCGTTGAATGTGGCTATCTATTACAAAAAGAATTATTCAAATCGGACTAATAATTCCTGAGATTACTTCGAACAAACAAACTTACAAATTTTACCTCTTTATAATACATATTAGTATAGACTAGCCGCGCCCAAGGTGTTACCCGCATTGTACCCGTTCCCACGGGAATTTGGGGATAAAATATATCCCATGTGTTATTCTGATGTATAACCTATATTACTGTAAAGTTTTATCCAAATCCGGTCAGCAGTTTTTGCGTGGAAGAGTAAACAAACATACATCATCACAAACTGGCATTTACATCTATACTAATATTATAAAGCTGAAGAGTTTGTTTTGTTTGTTTGTTTGTTTGTTTGTTTAAACGCGCTAATCTCAGAAACTACTGAACCGATTTGAATAATTCTTTTTGTAATAGATAGCCACATTCAACGGGAAGGTTATAGGCTATTTTTCATCCCGAAATTCCTACGGGAACGGGTACAACGCGGGTAAAACCGCGGGGCGCTGCTAGTTATTAGTAGAATGCGTCCCCATTATAAAGCGTAGTTAAAAGTAAAGTCAGTTCGTGTAGGTCAGTGGCCAACCCTGGTGTTGGAGTTCTTAGACCGCCTAAAGGCCTCCGACATGGTCTAACGATTGAAACAACCGGGACCGACCATTTAGCGGAACTGAGATATGCGGAGCTCAATCACAACAGACTAATACTTTTTAGAGGCCTTTGGCCAACATTAGGACATTGCAGGCTAATACTTTCATTGTTTTATGACCTTTTCAGATCAATGATGACCACATTATCCTATCAAGTCCAACACAGGAGACGCTGAAGAAGTTCGAGCCGTATAGAAAAATATTACCACCGGAAGTAAGTTGAGATACCATTACAAGCCCGACATGACAAGCCCGTTGTCACAGTGGCAGTGAGAGCGCTTACTGTGTCGGGGGTTGCGGGGTCGGTCAACGGAGTAACAATATGTGAGACATAGTTGTTGACGACGTCTATTGTCGTTTATTGCTCGTATGTCGGTTAGTGATGGGACATCGCTTAATCGATACTAAAAGGTATCCATATCGATATACGAGTATACACGGTGAGCCTTAATAACCCGAAAGATTTAAACGACGTATTTGTGACGACAGTACGAGTAAATAATGCTAAATCAACATGGGTCCAATTATGTGTCTTAATTAAACTACTATTTCAGTACAAATTAAATCATATTAATTGAACGCTTCTTTGTAAACAAACCTTTATTTCAGAGAGTGAGCGAGTTTTGATTAATCTCAGTTGAGAAACAAGGAGCGAGCATGAACGAATCACTCCGATATCATACGATGCATCAACCATGCGGTTAGTGCGTCTGCGTGTAAAAGTAGTAGGTGTCTACGTCACGCCTTTAGGGTGTGTTACAATTGAGATTTTCTTACTTGTGGTTTACTTGAAATAATTAATATCTCTTAAAATATGGGTTTTTGGACTATACGTTATATAACTTTATATACTCTAATTAGGCTCTAAAATCGTTGGTTTAAATCTTTCGGGTTATTAAGGCTCACTGTGTATATATACTAGCCGTCCCCGCGGTGTTACCCGCGTTGCATCGGGTCCCGCGGGAATTTTGGGATAAAATGTATCCCATATGTTATTCTGATGTGTAAGCTATATTACTGTAAAGTTTCATCCAAATCCATTCAGTAGTTTTTGCGTGAAAGAGCAACAAACATACATCCATACATACAACCATTCTCACAAACTTTCGCATTTATAATATTTGTAGGACTTTTCAAGCGTGGTGATGAGGTCTTTGCCCAGCGGTGGGACATAACAGGGCGATGTTTTTTTTCAGAATAAATATGATATTGAGGATACACGTGCCGACAGCCAGTTTCAGGACAAAGGAGTTTTAATTAACCGTCATACAAAGGGGCACTTACAGGTACTTTATAAAACAGAAAAAAACTTGAGAGGTGTCAAGGGACACCCGGATGGAAAGAAGTTTATTTATTATCAACAAAAATAATCGTCGCGACACCACACTGTTCAGTGCGAAATAGAAAGACGAAACGAAAATTCTAGCTTGCTTTTTATAAGAGAGAGAGAGAGAGAGAAACATACGCGGCTATTTTCGTAGTCAAATGGTATAAGCGGTTACAGTACCTTGACCAGTAGTTACCAGTAGTTTGACCAAACGATGTTAACTCATTGCGATTGTTAAGGAACGTGCAGCTCGACCCCTACTTGGATGGGTGGCCGATAGTAGCATTTCTATCTGAGCACTACCGTGCTTCGGAGGGCACGTTAAATTGTCGGTCCCGGTTGTTTCAACCGTTAGACCATGTCGGAGGCCTTTAGGCGGTCTAAAAACTCCGACACTAGGGCTGGCCCCGACCTACTCGAACTAACTTATAACCGGTTACGAGCATTTGGGTCTGTATTTGCGACCTTCATCAGGAGGTGGGTGAAGCGAGAGCGACAGCGTCTCTCCCCGCACTCGCTGAGTGCGTAAAGCCTAAATTACATTACGAAATTAGTGGCATGAAATTAATTTCGTGACATTAGTTTTAACAACAGTTTCACGTGTGCCTAAATTACATTACGAAACTAGTGGCATGCAACTAATTTCATAACACCAATTTCACCAGTAATTTCACGTGTAAACGTTCAGTTTCACTATGCATGCATTCTTTCGTGAAACTAAATTAGTTTCGTGCCCTGCGCGATTTTTAGGTGAAACTAGTGTCATGCAACTAGTTTCATCATGTAAATGCGACGCGAAACTAGTGTCGCGACAGCATTTCAGAGACAGCAGCACCAATAGCTATGATATTGACAAAGCCATTATCTCCACAATACTGATAATTTCACGACACTATAATTTCAACGAAAGTAGTTTCACATGTGCTGAAATTACTTTCACAAAACTAGTTTCATCATGCATGACACTAGTTTCGTAATGTAAATCCCGCATTAAGTTCCCGTATTAACAAAAAATAATGACATCAACGTACGTTTCAGTTAATAGTAAAACATCCATAACTTTGCTTCCCCATGCATTTCAGAGGAATGATGTGGACAGTGTGTCGAGGAACATAAGGTACTTTATCAAACAGAGTGGTATTAAGATAACTACAACACCACCAATACAGAAAATCACTGACAATCGTCATTATTTCATACAGGTATTTTTATTTTATAGACAAAATAATAATTGACTTCAAAAAGACTTCAATTTTTTTTCATGGGAACTATGTATTTTTTTTATCGGTTTAATAACATTTCCTTGGATATACCATAACAATATATTAATTTATCACTTCAAAACTTCGTAACCGACTTCAAAAATTCTTCAATAGTTTTCTATGGGAACTAACCTTTTTGATATATTCTATTACCATACTTTTTAAACTCACACGATTGCTCTCAGTAAACTAAATGAAACGGGTCTTATTGACTAACAATTTGGTGATAAACATTAAGTGCGGGTAGTTTGTGCGGGTAATTGGAAAAAACAATATTGTGTACGCAGTGAATATTCGCCTCTCCAGCCAGTCATCCCGTGACCGCGAGCGGTGTAATCCGCTCGAAACGTCGGGTACGTATTTTAGTGAAATACGTTAAATTATCTAACGCGATACAGACCCGTTTCATTTAGTATATTCTATATTTTGATATTTTCATATTACTTACACGGCTGTTTTCTTTTTGAGTTTGATTTTTTTTATCCTTATTCATAAAGGCATTTTAGAAATCTTTGTCCCTTTCTGACATACGCTATTTTCCAAAGAGTGAGAGACAAAACACTTTATAATAGTGATTTAGTTAAAGAATGTTTCGGAATAGAGAGAGAGAGTATAACATAGTTCTTCCTTTCTCTTTCTTATGTCTTTCAACGCAACCCTGGTTATGTCACCTAAGCGCAGGTGTAAAGGTGACCTTTAAGCGGTGCGGAGTGGTGCGAAGCTCACGTGACCAATCACTACATAGTATAAAACAAAGTCGCTATTTTTGTCTATTTTTTTACATAAAAACCTTCCTCTTGAATCACTCTACCTATTACAAAAAACCGCATCAAAATCCGTTGCGTAATTTTAAAGATTTAAGCATACAGACAAACAGACAAACAAACAAACAAACAGACAAATAGCGACTTTGTTTTATACTATGTAGTGATATAAGTAATAATACATAATACTCTATTTTTTCTTACCTGTCCCAAAATGTGGACCAATGCCGTCAATTTTCCAGCCGAAGACGTCTACTGAAGAGGAAAAAGGTTTAAAGATTTTATTTCATTCTTACGCTTTCTCTAAACCTTTTTCCTCTTCAGGAGTAGTCGTCTTCGGCTGGAAAATTGACGGCATTGGTCCACATTTTAGGACAATTAAAATATAGGGTACACTAGTATATTATAACTCAATAGATTTATTTATTAATGTACTTTTTTAAATATATTATTTAACTGTTTCAGAGTGATACATCAGAAACAAGAAAGAAACGAGAAGTAAGTTGTTTTAAATCTATCTATATAAACTAGCAGCGACCCGCGGTTTTACCCGCGTTGTGCCCGTTCCCGTGGGAATTTCGGGAATTTTTTTACATAAAAACCTTCCTCTTGAATCACTCTACCTATTACAAAAAACATACAGACAAACAGACAAACAGACGCGATTTTGTTTTATACTATGTAGTGATAAAAATGAATTGCTGTTCGTTAGTCTGCTTAAAACTCGAGATCGGCTGAACCGATTTGGCTAATGTTGGTCTTGAAATATTCATGAAAGTCCAGGGAAGGTTTAAACGGTAAGCAGTGAGGAAAAAAATGCAGGTGAAACCGCAGGGCACAGCTAGTCTACTATATAAAAATAAGTCGGGTTTTCCTCCCTGACGTTATAACTCCAGAACGCACGAACCGATTTCCACGGTTTTGCATTCGTTGGAAAGGTCTCCGCCTCCGTGAGGTTTATAGGGAATAATAATCTCAAAATTCCCACGGGAACGGGGGCGCTGCGGGTGAAACCGCGGGGCACAGCTAGTCTCTAATATATAAAAATAAAACTAAAGTCAAAAAAGTTTGAAGTTGAACTCCTCCGAAACGGCTTGACGGACTCTCATGAAATTTTGTGTGCATATCGGGTAGGTCTTTTTTTTCATCCCCATAAATGTTAAGGGTGGTCCGACCCTTGATTTTTATATAGCAAAACAACGTTTGCCGGGTCAGCTAGTATTCTATATTAATATTTGTCCCGCGCCTGCTGTCGCCTGCCAAGGCTGCGGTCCCGGGTTCAATTCTCGGGTCCAGCGAAAACATATTTCTTACTTCAAACATGGCTCGTGTTTGAGATCACCAACCCGTTAGTCAAGCGTGGTGATGACGACATCCTCCTCACTGTACTGATATCTAGTGAGGTGAGAGGCCTTTGACCAGCTGTGGGACATTACAGGCTGGTACTTAAACTTACTTGTGAGACTGTCCTCAGTTTGGTTAGGGCATTGCAGGCTGAATCACCTGATTGCTCGAAAAGTAAGACGATTCCGTGCTTCGGAGGGCACGTTAAGCCGTCGGTCCCGGTTACTCTCTACGGATAGTAGTCGTTACATGAGCCATGTCAGAGGCCTTTGGCGGCTCAATAACTCTGACACCAGGATCGGTCAGGGTGACCGTCCACTCGGTGAAGAAGAACTTAAACTGACTATTTCTTGTTTACAGATACCTGAGCCTCCTAGATTACCAAGTTTCGACTTACGATCTTTGCCGAAGTATATAAAAAATATTCTAGTAAAGGATAACGACGTGAGTTCAATAGTTACTTTACTATCCTACTAGCTGCGCCCCACGGTTTTACCCGCGTTGTGTCCATTCCTGTGGGAATTAATATATAATCGACACCCAGACGTCGTCAACAACTATGTCTCACATATAGTTACTCCGTTGAATCGACCCCGCAACCCCCGACACGGTAAGCGCTCTCCCACTACAGCAGGCTTGTCCATGCTTATTGTTTCAGTTACATAAGCTGGAAAACATGGAGGATGCTATAGGGAACGAGCTGACGAAGCTACAGAGAATGATAGACATACTGGGTGATCAAACAGAGAAGCCAGTTAAGAGAAGCTATGGCATGATTCTGAATGGGGATCAGGGTTACGTGTGGAATGTAAGTCTTCTTCCAGCTTATCATAAAACTAGCAGCGCCCCGCGGTTTTACCCGCGTTGTGTCCGTTGTTCACTCACAGTTAATTCGACCCAAAGTAAGCTCTAAGCTTGTGTTATGGAATCTAACTCACAGATACTACTACATAATTATTAGTTCAAACGGGAACTTACGTACTCTGGAGGCTACTGTCGAGAGTTCCTCAACACATTTCGGTCACATACGGTGACCTTCATCAGGAGGTGGGTGAAGCGAGAGCGACAACGTCTCTCCCGGCTCTGAGACAGTACGGGGAACAGGCACAACACGGGTAAAACCGCGGAACGCTGCTAGTTATAAAGTGTTTCCATGTTTGTACCCTTTTCTTCAATGAAAGAAGTTGTCTTTGTTACAAAGTTGACTCAGAAACGGTTTAATTTTTGTACTTTTCTTTTCAGGATCTAAACAAAGAAAAAGTTGTTTATAAAATAAATAATACAGATGAAAATTCAAATGAGGTAAGCACCTACTTATTCTTCTTCTTCTTCACCGAGTGGATGGTCACCCTGACCAATCCTGGTGTCAGAGTTATTGAGCCGCCAAAGGCCTCTGACATGGCTCATGTAACGACTACTATCCGTAGACAGTAACCGGGACCGACGTTTTAACGTGCCCTCCGAAACACGGAATCGTCTTACTTTTCGGGCGATCAGGTGATTCAGCCTGCAATGCCCTAAGGTAACCAAACTGAGGACAGTCTCACAAAAGTTTAGCATAACTGTTAATTAAATAATTAACATTGATACTAATATAACCCTTATTTCACAGGTCAATAAAGACGATACTCCCACAACACCATCCAGCACCGAAAACAATCCAACATCTGAACCAAACTCAGAACAGTCTAATGATCTATCAACCGAATCATCAAAAACAGTACACTCTTCATACAAACAAATAAAGCAAATAATCAAAGATTTGTTAAAAGAAGCTGAAAATCTTAATAAAACTCTGGTAGAGAACAGTTTAAAAGTCAAGCATCCAAAACTGATCAGAAAAACCAAAAGTAACAACAAAATGTCTAATAAAAAGATGATAGATAAAGATGCTATTAATAAAAAGATAACTGGAAATACTATTAAAAAGAAAGATCAAAATAATAGTAATAAAACTAGAGAATATGGAATGAAAATCAAAGATGAAAATAATAACACGAAACAAGATGCTAAAGAGAATAAAATAACAAAACTAACAGATGATCAGAATAATAATAATACAATCGAAAATACTGTCAAAAATGCACAACACATGTCACTAGGTCAAATAATAGATACCCTAAACTCCATAGCCAAATCATTAATCAACAATACCGAAAATCATATAGTACCCAATTTAAATAAATTTGAACTAGATAAAATGGCCGACTTTGATGAGTACGAACAGAATTATGAAGACTCAAATTTGGAAGCGAATACAGAGGAAGAAATAAACTCCCAAGTAATGACAAACATTTTAAGGAATGTTAGTGATGCTGGTATTTTAAGTTTGAGCGAACACAATTCATTTTGAATTGTAGTATGCACATGCGTTCTGCGGTCAGCGGTCAGGTGAAAGTGAATACTGTCCGCATTAGTATGAACAACATTGTCGGTCAGGGCAATCGGTCAGCGGTCCGGGCAGGGCAAACGGTCAGCGATGCGGGCAGGGCAAACAGCGGCATTTGACTACGTGAATCAGTAGTGATCACCGAGGAAGAAGAAAATATTGTTCATGTGGTTGCATAGTCTGGCCGTGACTGTTGCCCTGCCCGCCGCACGCCTAGCAAAAAAAAAGTGCGTGGGCTGGCCGAGACCGCTGCCCGCTGCCCGCCCGCCTGCCCTCCGCCCGCTGCGTTCTTTGATCATGCCCGCACGGTCAGACCGCATTCCTATTCAAAATATATAGAGACCAACAATGTTGTTCACACGTAATGCGGGCAGCGTTCACTTTGACCTGACCGCTGACCGCAGAACGCATCCAGTGTGGCAAATCCTATACCTATATAAAATTCGCTTGTGAATATTTAATCTCTTTACTGTACTGATGTTTTCAGTGGGAAGACATTTAGGTCGCGTCTCCATCGAAGCGGAGCGGAACGCAATCGAACGATCATAACACATTGAAATTGTCAAACAACGCATTGACATTGTCAAAGTCTTTTCGTGATGCGTTCTTCTTCATCGAGTGGATGGTCAACCTGACCAATCCTGGTATCAGAGTTATTGAGCCGCCAAAGGCCTCTGACATGGCTCATGTAACGACTACTATCCGTAGAGAGTAACCGGGACCGACGGCTTAACGTGCCCTCCGAAGCACGGAATCGTCTTACTTTTCGGGCAATCAGGTGATTCAGCCTGCAATGCCCTAACCAAACTGAGGACAGTCTCACAAAGTGATTTTTGTGGGATATCCCCATAGGGAATCCAGCCCGGAACCTCCGGGTCCGGGTCGTGAGTCGAGTGCTCAAACCACAAGACCACGGAGGCTATGATGCGTTGTGATTGGTCTATTGAGCTCCGCCCCTCTCCGCTCCACTCCGCTTCAGTAGAAACGCCCTCTTTACCAGCACTGGGTTCCCGTTGCACGTTGCTTAACTATCACGATGTATTCAATTTTATTACTCTACTGATCTGCAATATATTTTGTATTTTGCAGGATTACTTCCTAAAGTGGCTGGCTAATAATACTGAATCTTACTTGGACCAGGTTTTAATGGTACGATTTTATCTTGTATCTTGTATTACTTAGTTAGATTCCATATTACAAGCTTAGAGCTTGTTTTGGGTCTAATTAACCGTGTGATTGTGTCCGGGTGTAATTATTAATTTATCTTCTGTTATTTTTTCTAATGAACAGAAATCATGAAAACTTGACTCTTCTTCTTCTTCGTCGAGTGGATGGTCACCCTGACCAATCCTGGTGTCAGAGTTATTGAGCCGCCAAAGGCCTCTGACATGGCTAAAACTTGACTACTTTTAAAGTATGGAATTTGATGAGTATCAAGTTGTTTGATACAACTAACACGACTTTCTTTAAAAATGGTGGTAAAACATTAATTACTATTTTTCAGACACTTAACAAGACAATCCAAAGCGAAATGGAGCAACAAATACAAAAATACATTAACGAATACAAAAACTACAATTGCAATCAAACAAAAGAAGTTAACAAAAATACTAAAACTATTAAAGATACTATTAATAGTAGAAAAGATAATAAACTCAACGACAACACCAACACACCACTACTGACTTTAAACGACCCCTTTAACGGTACAAGAGTCATGCATATGACTACAAAAAAACCTTTAAAAACCAGAAAACCAAACAAGAAGCGTAAGAAGACTATCATTAAAATGGACTTAAAACCTGAAGAGAAAATGTCAGACAAACCAGAGGCAAACAAGATGAACAAAGGTAAAACTATCCAAACCAACGCAACTAATGTCTATGGTTACGCCATAGGTAACGATAAAGTAACCAACATATTTATTTTCAATATGAACGGCAACGCCGCTAACGATTTCGACCCATTCATCAATGCTTCAGACAGCTTATTCATTTACAATAACAAGGGAAGCAGAATAGGTACTATTAAACATCTGGCTGAGATCAAAAATAAAATTCCTATACTGGGACGTCCTGTAGACCCAAGTATATTCAACAACATTGAACTAACTCAAGATGACGACGCAACTGAAAACGTTATTATTAAAAAACATTTCAAAAATAGAGCACCCAAAGCTGGAATTGAGACCGGGATCGAAACCGAAGATGTCAAAGATAAGAATAGTACGGTTCAAAACAAAGATGGGAGTAATAATAGGACTGATACAAAAGACGTAACGGGGGAGAAAGCTAATGACAAGTTAACTGATAATGATAAAGATGAGAGTAAGGAAAGAGATGATAAAAACGATGGTAAAGATAACAAAGATAAGATTACAGATGCAGATAAGAAAGACGTAGTTGAAAATTTAGAAAAAGAAAATGTATTAGAAAATAATCATGTAGTTATCAACAAAGACGTAATTAATAGTAATGAATCAACTGATAATAAAGGGACAAATGATAAGAAACCGAACCACAATCTCGTCAAAGAGGAAGAGAGTCAAGATGATAAAAATGTAGATGAAACTAAAATCAATACAGTTACAACAACTGAAAAAAATATAACACCAAAAGAAGACGCCGGAGATACAAACACAGATGGAGATAATAAATTAATTATAATGAGTAGCATAGAGATAGATACATCAGACGAAACGGACACAACCAAAACCAAAAGCGAACTGAAACAAGGTGAAACTAAAGATCAAGATACGAATAATAAAGACGAAAATGGTATTATTGAAGAAAACGCCACTACAGACAGATTAGACGTTGAAGAACAAGACAAAGATGCAGAAGAAAAATCAACACCTAATGATGAAGATACAAAAAATCCAGATCAAGAACTACATAAAATAAACGTCACTGACGATGATGACTATACAGAAATAGATAATTTTAGCACAAAAGAATCGAGTCTAGACACTGGTAATAGTACTGAGAATAGTATAAGTGTAGATAATAATAGTAGTGAATCGGGGAAGAAAAAGAAGAAGATGTATAAAAGAAAATCTGATATATAAATGGCAAAGGGCGTATACATTAGGCGATAAAGCGAGGCTCCCAAATTCTGTGACGTTCCAATCATAATATACTCGCCCCGCGGTTTTACCCACGTTGTCCTGTTCCCGTGCGAATTTTGGGATAAAAATTAGCTTATAACCTTCCCGTTGAATTTGGCTTTCTATTACAAAAAGAATTATAAAAATCGGATTGGTAGTTTCTGAGATTAGATCGAACTTACAAACAAACAAAATTACAAATTCATCTATAAAAGTGATTCTAATATTGGATTTTAATAACGGTGTGTGCATGGATAATATTAGTTATGCTGATGATAGGGTGTTGCTGAGTCCCTCTATTGCAGCACTGAGGAAATTGTTGAAAATATATATACCTCTACTATATGGACTGGCTGTTACCATACAAATGACAGCTAATTTTGTGTGGCAATTTGAAGCGCGCCTGCGAGTGTCCCGAGAACACTAATTCTGACGTTCACTGCAAGCAAATAGGGGTACCACAGTCGACTTATGACATAACTAATTTTAGTTCCATGGAGATTCGTATCTGCCTACAGCGCCAAAATGGCGACACTCAAATAGGCACAAAATTATTATGACTGCAGCCAGTCCATATAGTAGAAGTCAGTGACTCAGGTGCAACTCTATGGAAAGAGCTGATGGTTTTCAATACATACCAAACTGTACCAGATGTAAAACTCGCAGTCACTCCTTTGAAAGTAGTATCAAAGTTTAAATACCTGGGTCATTGGGTATCTGAGAGTCTCAGACATTGGGTGCAAGTCCATTTAAAATTAAGTAAATAAAAACAGCATTTCGTTTTAGTAGAAGATCCGAGCCTATATCGACCTTCACCGAGCTGATAATAGAACGAAACATATTTTATCATGAATTTAGTATATTACAAAACATATTAAAAATGGGTTTGCTAAAAAAATCCTGGGCTGAATATTTTTATTTAATATTATTAAGCTATTGCATAGCTTCTATCGCGGGCCTTGAGCGTGGGGACCGAATCCAGAAATTCCGTAACGAAAAAACCTCACGCTCCCCACTAACGCCATCTAGTGATAGAAAAAATAACTATGCAATAGCTTTACCGCGGCAGTCCCCGAGTGCCACACGTCTTTTTTATTTTTGTATTTATACTGTTTTGTAATAAAATTTTAAATCGTAATACAAGATGCACTATCTTTTTTTTCACTCAATTTGTTTCTATTTCCAGAAAGAGCCAAAAAATTTCAAAGTAATTGATATTTTTATTGTCTATTATAGATTATAGATATATTATTATGGTTATAACTTATATATTTTTTTAGTATCCTGATGTTGCAACATTTAATTAAAAATCATTTTTTGAAAAATAATTAAAAATAGTCTGCCCAGGATTTTTTTAGCCAACCCATTTTTAATAGGTATGTTTTGTAATATACTAAATTCATGATAAAATATGTTTCGTTCTATTATCAGCTCGGTGAAGGTCGATATAGGCTCGTATCTTAGACTATATCTAACATAGTTTTTAGGTGCCACTGTACTAACAAATATGGTAAATTTATTTTCTGAAATAAACGATATTATTATAAAATTTGAAACGAAGTATAGATAACTAGCTGCGCCCCGCGGTTTCACCCGCTTTGTACCCGTTCCTGCGGGAATTTCGCGATAAAAAGCCTATGTCCTTTCTCAGGCTTTGGCCTAACTGTGTACCAAATTTCATTCAAATCGGTTCTGTAGTTTTGGCGTGAAACCGTGACAGACAGACAGAGTTACTTTCGCATTTATAATATTAATTAGGACTAGCAGCGCTCGCGGTCATACCCGTTCTCCTGGTAATTTCAGGATGAAAAGTAGCCTATAACCTTCCCGTTGAATGTGGCTATCCATTACAAAAATATTTTTTCAAATCGGACCAGTAGTTCCTGAGATTAGCGCGTTCAAACTAACTCTGCAGATTTGTATAGGATTTTTCTTACCATACACAATGTGGACTAATGTGGACGATTGCGAACGAAAAGGATTCCTTCAGAAGAGGAAAAACGTGTAGTAATGTCATTCCATTCTTACTCCTTCACTGTACCCTTTTCCTCAACGGAAAAAGTTGTATTTGGTTGAAAAATCTGTCGTGATAGTATTAATTTGAACTCTCTTAAGGAAAGTACACCAGATTTCCATATAATTTCAGAAATCAGACCCAATAAACAGTGTACACACCATACGCTAACATTGTAAAGCATTCGAAACTACGCCTCGTGGCCTAAGACCCAATAATAAGCCTATGCAAAGCGCTGACAATAAATGAAGTATGCAATATTACAATGAAGTCGCAGTTTCTCTTTAGTAAATTTTTGCTCGGAACATATTTTCAAAAGCTCAAAATAGGACAAAATATTTTCCATATATTAACGTTATTTTTTAATTAAATAATGATATGTTATTCCACTTACTATTTCACTCAGATACGTTCTTTAATTCGGCAATTAACTAATTAATGACTTTCAAACATTACAATTCAAAATCACTCATTACATCTTTACGAATGAATCATTTCACGTCTAAGTAAGTCTTCCCTTGTACGGTTAGTTAGATTGACAGCACTTATGACGTAATTTGCACAAAAGAAAACCGGCTTCAGTAGACTTCGATAGCGCTTTGTCTGAACTTGTTATTTGGTCTTAGTCATTTTCAAGAGAATAATTAATTCATTCCTACAGTCGACTTTACTTTATTTTGTGGTTTTTAATAAAAATGATACGAAAATATATCAATTCTGTAAATATTATTAGAATATAATTAAATAAATACTATATTGTCAAATTTCTATATTGTTTTCTTATTTTCCTACTAGCAGCGCCCCGCGGTTTTACCCGCGTTGTGCCCGTTCCCATGAGAATTCCGGGATGAAAAATAGCCTATAACCTTCCCGTTGAATGTGGCTATCTATTACAAAAAGAATTATTCAAATCGGACTGGTAATTCCCGAGATTAGCTCGAACATACAAACAAACAAACAAAAAAGCTTAAAAATGTTACCTCTTTATAATATTAGTATAGATTAAATTACTTACATTGTCTCACTCAGAGTTGTCAATTAAATCAACATTTAACTAATTAAAGTAACTTTATATACATTATATGTCAAATTAAGAAACAATTTGATTTCTCTGAGTAAGTTATCCGTCATACCGACACTGCTGGTCAAAGGCCTCTCATCTTACTGAAGATATCAGTACAGTGAGGAGGATGTCGTAATCACCACGCTTGACTAACGGGTTGGTGATTTCGAACACGAGCCATGTTTGAAAAGTAGGAAACATGTTTCGCTCGACCCGGTTGAACCCGGGACCTCAGTCTTGGCAGGCGAGTGCACATACCACTAGACCACCGAGACGTTGAATATAAATCAGGGTTTCTTTATACCAACTCAACTCTATCTCACCATATTCTTTTATGAATATTGTGTGCTATTTATATACTCTGACACCAGGATTGGTCAGGTTGACCATCCACTCGATAAGAAGATATACCTCGGACAAATTCACTCACGGTTAATTAGACCCAAAGTAAGCTCTAAGCTTGTGTTATGGAATCTAACTCACTGATACTACTCCATATACATACACAAATACTTTATAAGAATAATCGACACCCAGACGTCGTCAACAACTATGTCTCACATATTGTTACTCCGTTGAATCAAGTCCGCAACCTCCGACATAGCAAGCGCTCTCACTGCCGAGTATTAACTAGTTTAAATGGATTTAAAAATAAAACGCAATGATTTAATAACACAATTTATTTTTAATTACTTAACAACAATGAACAAGAAAGATATACGTGAGATACATTTACTGATCATATAATAATAAATGACTGCGATGGAAAAATATATGACTGCAATAACAATATGACTTTATGTAATAATCATAATATAATACATAAGTATAAAACAAAGTCGCTTTCCGCTGTCTGTCTCTATGTATCTGCCTACAGTGGCCTACAGCGCCAAAATGGCGACACTCAAATAGGCACAAAATTATTATGACTGCAGCCTGTCCAGTGTATATAATAGAGGTCAGTGGACTAGACTTCTTTATAAAAATATATGACTTCATAAAAAGAAGGACAGTAAGTATTTACGCATCATTTTTCCCGATGCAGTCAAAGTGAACTCTATCCATTTAAATGACTGCACTGACTAAAATGTTGACTGATTTAACATAAAGTCATTTTTATACACATCAGTATAATATATCTCACATAACTTATGGCACAGGTGGAAACAAACATCAGACTTAAACATATATATTATAAGTATACATAAACATCGAATCAAACATCTAGCTGTCCTATTTCAACAACGTATATCAGAAAGAGACAGCTAACATGCAGGGCTCGCTTGTGATAACGTGTACTCCTCGCTGTACTAACATCTTCAGTGAGAGGACTTTGATCTGCAGTGTCTTATAGGACGATACTTTACATTAGTGCTCGCTTGTGATCACGTGTACTCCTCGCTGTACTAACATCTTCAGTGAGAGGACTTTGATCTGCAGTGTCTTATAGGACGATACTTTACATTAGTGCTCGCTTGTGATCACGTGTACTCCTCGCTGTACTAACATCTTCAGTGAGAGGACTTTGATCTGCAGTGTCTTATAGGACGATACTTTATTAATATTTTGATTTGATGTTTAGTTGACTATTATGTATTAAAGTTACAAATATATAATATCAACAGTAGCTAAAAGTTATACAAAAGAAAACAATGTTATACTTGGAGACTTTTATACTAAAATGTATTCTAAATACAAAAATATAATTATGCATTTCACTTTTCACTTAATCTACGCTATTAATGAAGCAATTGTGATTTATACTTAGTATAATGTCTACAGTATTTAGTATACTATAATATTATTTTATGTTTTATATACTTAGTATAAATATAAGTTCTATTATAAAAATATAATCGTTAGTATAACTTGAATAGAAAATTTGACAAACATAAATTCGTTATACAAATAAAATTGTTTTTATGAAATACATTTTATGTATAATTTTTCAAATATATACATAAGACAAGAGTTAATGAAATTTAAGAACTATAAATTGATTAAAAATATAAAATATTTAAATAATTTATAAAATTCGTAAGTAAATTTGGAAAATTCATACATGATTTTGTTTACATAAATTCTTTAAAATGTTGGCAAGACATAGAAATATATTATTTAATAAGTATAAAAGAATAAATTCGTTAATTTACACAAAATATGATGAGTATAATAAATTACTTCATACTTTTTAAACTCACACGATTTGCACTCATTATACTAAATGAAACGGGTCTGTATCACGTTAGATAATTAAACGTATTTACTAAAATACGTACCCGACGTTTCGAGCGGATTACACCGCTCGTGGTCACGGGATAACACCCCGTTACCCGTTATCCCGTGACCGTGAAACGTCGGGCACGTATTTTAGTAAATACGTTTAATTATCTAACGCGATACAGACCCGTTTCATTTAGTATAATAAATTACATCATGTAAGAATAACGTTGATAGTATAAATTCGATTAATATAAAAAAAATTATAAATTAGTTTAAAATTTTGTTCGCTACTAATTAGTATAAAAAAATATATATTATTCTGTGAATTTACTCGTCTAATTCACACCTAAATTTAAAATGACCCAATTGAAATTGGTTTGATGGAAACGAACATCTAATTATAAAACGATACAGTGCATTAATGTGTCACTACGGGTTTTCCGCGACACTAAAAATTGCTTCTTAAGTGAACACTCATTAATGTCTTTAAAATCGGTGGCATGGTTGCTAAGATATTCGTATCTGTTTTAGTGTCAGACTCACCTGTACTCACCATTTTCAAAAGTCACTCAATATGCGGTCGAATTGAGAGTTTACTCCCACCTGTTCTGTCGAGTAGTTCTGTTGACAGAACTACTGGGACTTTTTGTACCATTAGTTTTGTCCACAAAACAATTGGGAATACAATTCTCACTTGTTCTGTTGAGTAGTTCTGTTAACAATACTAACTATTCGGTAGGATAGGGTTATTTTTTTTTTTACTAGATAAAAGTCAGGTGTAAAGCATAGTCTTTTAAGTCACAGAACTAATGGTAAAAAAGTCCCAGTAGTTCTGTCAACAGAACTACTCAACAGAACAGGTGGGAGTAAACGGAATTGTGATACCTCGTCCTTTTTTTGAAGTCGGTAACGAAAACCCGTACTTATACGTTAATAACGCGAAACTTTAACAAAGACTATGAACCTCATAACATACACGCTTTTTAACAGCATTTCACCTATCAAATGCTTTGTCCCTTTCTTACTTCGATCAAATACACAACTAGATGTCGGGTCGGCGCAAAAAATACGTCTCAGTGAATAACGCCTCATTTGAAAAGTGAGGCGTTATTCTCACTTATGTTATTCATAAGATTTGCTACTTTATTGCTAGGTGATATGGTTGTAATTAGGTTGAACTTCGAACTGTTTTAAAACGTGTTTCAGTTCGGTAGTAAACAAAATAAGCTGTCACACGTCATCCACGCGGACAGTATTTAGCTTTGATTTTGTACGTGACCCGATATCTAGTTGTGTATTGGTGATCGAAGCTTTCTTACATAATATACTATTTTATAAAGAGCAAGAGAGACAAAACACTTTATAACAGTGCTTTAGTTAAAGAGCGCTCATAAATAAGGCTGTGTATATATAATTATATTTATATATAATAACATAATGAGCATACAAAATCTACGCAGACGATATGGTAAAAATATATAGTATGATAACCAAATCTATGTCGACGACATGATGGCGTCTCATACAACTTCATACATACGTTACTGGTCTGTGATCCTCAATTCCGCGAGTTCCTTCTCCTCATCAACTTCGTCTTCATCATCAGAACCGTGGACGGAGGCTGCGGGGGTCGTACCTCCTGGAAATTGGGGATAAAGTCGAATAGGTTTGAGGGTCGGAGTAAAGTTCGAGTAGTGGCCAACCCTGGTATCGGAGTTTTTGACCACCTCAAGGCCCCGATTAAAACAACCGGGACCGACAATTTAACGTGCCCTCCGAAGCACGGTAGCGCTCAAATAGAAATGCCACTAAACCCAAGTAGGGGTCGAAAACATAGAAGTAAATATATTGGAATTAGATTTCAAAATTAGAGAAGTAACTGCCTAGCACGATTGAATTTGAAATAAATTCAAAATTGCATCAATTTAGTGTCAAAAAGTGTAATCAGCCAATGAAAATCCACCGGCTAGATAACTTAGTAGCTAGGCTAGTGGTCTCCTTAATGTGATACACGCCACATTTTAATATATAGCAAAAAACTATGTATACTCTATTTCTTTTGGATTGGCACAAAATGTGGACCAATGTCGTCAATTTTCCAGCCGAAGACGATTGCTCCTGAAGAGGAAAAAGGTTTAGTAATTTTATTTCATTATTACCCTATCTCTAAATCTTTTTCCTCTTCAGAAGCAATCGTCTTCGGCTGGAAAATTGACGACATTTAACCACATTTTGTGCCAATCCAAAAGAAATAGATTATATATATACCACGCATTGAAAACACACAAAACAGTGATTTTAAAAACTAGCTTTGGTGAAGCTTAACTACAACTAGTAACCAAAATAGTGCGCCCTAGAATCGACAAAACCTATTAAATTTAAAAATAATCTATCTATACAAACATAATAAAGCTGAAAAGTTTGTTTTTTTGTTAGTTTGAACACGCTACAGAAACTACCAATACGATTCGAATAATCATTTTCGTAGCGACATTCAACGGACAGATTAATGACAGATTATAGATTATGGGCTGTCACAAACTTAGCTATGTAAGTACATTACTTAAGTTTCACCAAGTGTTTTATTTAAGCTAAATTTGTGAGTAGAAAATAAACTTATATTATTTTTAAAAAGACTATTTTCATCCCGACATCACAGTAACGGGCACAACGCGGGAAAAACCGCGGGGGGCTTTTTATATCATCAGTACGAGCTATTAATTTTGCAGATATTGGAACGAAGTTCCTTATCGCGCGTTGCGAAAGGGGGCTACACGGAAAAAATTAAGACGAAAAGTTGTAACGACACTTTTTGCGTTAGAGAGAGACAGACATGTTTCTCTGTCTGTCTGTCTCTCTCTCTCTCTCTCTAATAGAAAGCAAGCCAGATATTTTCGTTTCGTCTTTCGCATTGAACTTCGTTCCATCCGGGTGTCCCTTGACACCTCTCAAGTTATATTCTACTGACTATAAATTTTAGCATCAATAATCCCACATCCACTATCTACATCACGTCATCTACATAAATAACCTTAGCAGATATTTTCCGAATATCAGCCACAGTTCACATCTCGTTATACCCAGGTTAGAGGCAGCCATCTTCTCTAAATCCCCCGGATTTTGACGCGGTTCTACTTTAATGACAAGCATAGCGTCACCTGCGAATGTAGGATTATTAATGCTGTGTAAGATTCGTGAGTTGTTGTAGGATATAAAACTGACTGTAGGTTTTTCGATCATTGGTTGATGTTAACTTCGATCAACAATACACAACTAGATATCGGGTCACGTACAAAATCAAATCTAAATACTGTCCGCGTGGATGACGTGTGACAGCTTATTTTGTTTACTACCGAACTGAGACAAAAGTTTTAAAACAGTTCGAAGTTCAACCTAATTACAACCATGACACCTAGCGATAAAGTAGAAAATCTTATGAATAACATAAGTGAGAATAACGCCTCACTTTTCAAATGAGGCGTTATTCACCGAGACGTATTTTTTGCGCCGACCCGACATCTAGTTGTGTATTGTTGATCGAAGGATGTTAAGTATACTGTATTGTTCTATCGTCCCAAAATGTGGACCAATGTCGTTAATTTTCCAGCCGAAGACGATTGCTCCTGAAGAGGAAAAAGGTTCAGTGATTCATTTCATTCTTACCCTATCTCTAAACCTTTTTCCTCTTCAGGAGTAGTCGTCTTCGGCTGGAAAATTGACGATATTGGCCCACATTTTAGGACATTAAAAAAATAAGAGTATACAATTAATATTCACTAGCAGTGTCTTGTAATTATACCCGCGTTGTGCCCGTTCCCGTAGGAATATCGGGATGAAAAATACCCTATTACATTCCTGTTGAATGTGGCTATTATTTATTTTATTATTTATTTATTTATCTATAATAATATTAGAAAGACATTAATATTTTTGGTTGTATGTTCCGGTCCGGCTAATCTCAAGAATTACCAGTCCGATTCGAATAATTATTTGTGTATAGGATAGCTACATTCTGGAGTAAGGTCAAAGGCAATTTTTCATCCCGAAATTCCTCCGGGAACTAGTCACAAAGCGGGTGAAACCGCTGCTGTTAATTAAATATATAATTTTTTCATTCATTTATTTGAATCCAATGTTTTGACAAATGATTTTTTGATACGAAATATACGTAAATATCTTACTTTTAAAAGTAATTTCCGCTATTAACTTCGAAGGATTTGATACTAAATAGTGCAGTAATTAAATTAAAAATAACACCCATAATACCATATTAACAACCAAAACCTAAAAAAATACTTGGATCCATAATACAAAAACTCATATAAATCATAGCAAACATTTTTTGAACATCTACAGTCGACCACCCAAACAATGAAAAGCGAAGGTGCCAAAATAAAAAAAGTTGACCACCGCGATCAAATTACTTTAGCCCGCTACAGTTGATCGGCGCAGTCATTCAGCTTAGCGATCAACTGATCAATTTGCTCGACAACAGCTTCGTTCAAAGGCTCTAGAAAGTTTTCATTTGGCGTTCTGTATTCACTCTCTTCTGCAAAACTCTTTTCGAAGCTTACTTCAAGCCCTTCATCGCCAACGTCAGTTATTTCGAGTATTTCAAGCGATTTTTGTAGTGTTATTCTCTTTTGCTCGTCAGTGACCTGTTTTTGATCGTCTTTAACCTGTTTTTGATCGTTGGTAACCTGTTTTTGGTCGTCGGTAACCTTTTTTTGATCGGTAGCGTTATTTTGCTCGTCTGTTTGTACTTGGGTGTCTTTTGTTAGTGTCTCGTAGTTGCTTCTACGCACTTTGGGTTGGATAAAATATTTTGGATTAATTGAACAAAAATATTTAATATCTATAATTTTAAACTATACCAATATAATAAAGCTAAGCTTGTTTTTTTGTTTGTTTGAACGCGCTAATCTCAGGAACTACCAATCCGATTTGAATAATTCTTTTTGTATTGAATAGCTACATTCAACGGGAAGCTTATAGGCTACTTTTCATCCCAACATTCCCACGGGAATTGGCTCAACGCGGGCAAAACCGCGGGGCTAGTATATGGTTGTAGTGTTGAATTTAGCACTGTTTATTATCACAATTCAGAGCACTCACGTTGTGACAAATAAACAGTGTCAATAGTGTCGTGAGTATTTAATTAACCAAGTGTCACTTACTCGACTGCGACGGGCTGGGAGGTTCGGATATCGGGCGCGGGTAGTTGAACTTCTTCTCCAACTCCTGGTCCATATGGTCGACGTAGTCAGGGTATACTATCTTCAACGCTTGCGCGCGCGCTTGGCGGTAGTACTGTAAATGGCAGGTGTCAAAATAGAGTACTGAAGAATAGTGTGTATATTATATACTAATATTTTAAATGCGAAAGTTTGTGAGGATGTATGTATGTTTGTTACTGGTACTAAAAAAATACTGGACGGATGTGGATGAAACTGTACAGTAATATAGGTTCCCGCGGAAATTTCTGGATAAAATATATCTCATGTGTTATTCAGATGTATAACCCATATCACTGTAAAGTTTCATCCAAATCCGTCCAGTAGTTTTTTCGTGAAAGAGTTACTATTCACAAACTTTCGCATTTATAATTTTAGTAGGATATGTTATAATTATCACTACATAGTATAAAACAAAGTCGCTTTCCGCTGTCTGTCCCTATGTATGCTTAGATCTTTAAACCTACGCAACGGATTTTGATACAGTTTTTTAATTTTTTGGATTTTTCGCTCCTTAGAGCAGAGGTCACCGCCATTCAAGCCAAACTGGAGGCGTCGGAACGTGTGGTCGCTGAATTAAGGACCGAGGTCGCGGCATTGCAAAATAAGCCAGTGACGTCGATATCACCGCAGTCAGCACGCAACGTGACCGTGCGACACGGTGCAAAGAATGACCGTAATTCGCCGGTCAGCATTTTTAACGCGGACAATACCGATGCACAGGTGAATGACCGCCCGGGCCAGATGACGTCGGCCCCCCCGGCTCCTAAACCGACACCCGTGCCTGTTGCGCCTTCGACTGCTCCACGTGTCCTCAAGCAAAAGAAGAGTTATGCGCAAGCGTTCCGCCAGCCACTACCTAAGCCTCGGCAGGTGTCCACTGCTGAGGAAAACTGTGTGGTTGCGCCGAAGGGATACAGAGCGAGAAAAGTCGACGTGGACGGCTTCACCCTGGTGGAAAAACGTCGACCAAAGCCGTCTCGCAACCAACGTGGTACCGCCGCCGCTACAGCAACAGAGGTCACTCTCCGTGTTGTGGAGCCTACCGTTTCGCTGTACATATCAAGATTAGACTCTAACACCGCAGGCGAAGAAGTCTTGAAATATGTGCAGCAGAGAGTCTGTTTTTGGACAAAGGAATCTATACGGCTCAACCTGCGGCGCCTGGAGTCAACGAGGGATACGACATTCAAGTCGTATGTGCTTCAAGTGCCTGTGAAGCACAAGGCAATGTTCTTCTCTCCCGACTTTTGGCCTGCAGGAGTGGTATATCGTCGCTTCAGGGAAGCATTTACGAAAAAAATCCCTGACTAATTTATTAGGCATAATTATAAGTATAAATGTATATATGTTAGTTTGTAAGGTATGTATGTAAAGTAGAATGTAAGCTATATTTTATTGTTGCTCGGTTTGAGAGGTATCACCTTTCCGTGACACAGTTTACACTAGTATGGGAGGTGATGTCTCGATAACTGAGCGAAATATAATGTAATTACATTTGAAATGAATAAATGAATTTGAATTTGAATTAAATAGATAGAGTGGTTCAAGAGGAAGGTTTATATGTATAAAAAATCACGAAATTCCCACGGGAACGGGCACAACGCGGGTAAAACCGCAGGGCACTGCTAGTCTACTTACAATTCCTAAATTTCTCCAATCCATCAAATCTGAGAGGCGTTCCGTTCTGTTTCTTTGGATTATACGTTGACGACGGTTCAATCTGCGGACAAAAAAGACCATTAGTTACTTCGGACGCACGTTAAGCCGGACCGACGGCTACTTTCTACGGATAGTAGTCGTTACATGAGCCATGTCAGAGGCCTTTGGCGGCTCAATAACTCTGACACCAGGATTGGTCAGGGTGACCATCCACTCGATGAAGAAGAAGAAGAACTATCACTACACATTATAAAACAAAGTCCCCGGCCGCGTCTGTCTATGTGTTCGCGATAAACTCAAATACTACTGCACGGATTTTGACGCGGTTTTTTAAAATAGATAGAGTGATTCAAGAGGAAGGTTTATATGTGTGAAAATTTTCAAAATTCCCACGGGAACGGGCACAACGGGTAAAACTGTGGGGCGCTGCTATTACTTTATAAGTCAACAACTATGTCTCCCATATTGTTACTCCGTTGACCGACCCCGCAACCCTCGACACAGTGAGCGCTCTCACTGCCACTGTGACAACGGGCTTGTCAATATTATAGTATCACCCTGTAATGTCCCACTGCTTTTCAAAGGTCTCTCATCTCACTGAAGATATCAGTACAGTGACTAGTATATATATATATAAATGAAACCCGTTTTCCTTGGTCGCGGCATCACGCGTGAATGGCTGGACCGATTTCACTAATTCTTTTTTTGTTGCATTTGTTATTATTAGGAGAAGGTTCTTACGGAAAAAAAATATTAAGAAAATCTCTCAGATATATTGAAAAATATACATTTAATTTTGCATATTTAAAAAAACACGCGTAACGAATGTCAATGTCATTCACAGCCATAGACTATATTGAAAGAGCATTGTTTGTTCGGAAAGTAGTGCATCATTGCTACGCTAAGGCGGTACGAAGTTCGCCGGGTCAGCTAGTATCTTATATATATATAAAAACTAGCTGCGCCCCGCGGTTTCACCCGCGTTGTACCCGTTCCCGCGGGAATTTCGGGATGAAAAATAGATGTTGGCCGATTCTCAGACCTACTCAATATGCTCACAAAATTTCATGAGAATCGGTCAAGCCGTTTCGGAGGAGTACGCGAACGAACACTGTGACACGAGAATTTTATATATAAGATGAAACCCGTTTTCCTTGGTCAAGGCACCACGCGTGAATGGCTGGACCGATTTCCACGGTTTTGCATTCGTTTGAAAGGTCTCGGGCTCCGTGAGGTTTATAGGGAATAAAAATCTCAAAATTCCCACGGGAACGGGGGCGCTGCGGGTGAAACCGCGGGGCACAGCTAGTATATAATAAATATCAGCACTTACTTAGTAAAGTCGTACATATACTGTGCCAGTTGCTGCACCGAGCCCTCGAGCGATATGTAGCGGCGGTCCACGACATAGATCCCGTAGGACATCGGGTCGGCGATGTGTTCCTGCATGAAACACCCGAATCCTGTGGGAATATAATAATAACTACATAAATAAATGAATAAATAAATAAATAAATGAATACACCCGGACAAATTCACTCACGGTTAATTAGACCCAAAGTAAGCTCTAAGCTTGTGTTATGGAATCTAACTCACTGATACTACTACATATACATACACACATACTTTATAACAATATATAATTGACAAAACATAGTATAAAACAAAGTCGCTTTCCGCTGTCTGTCCCTATGTATGCTTAGATCTTTAAATGGTTGTGATGTGGTTTTATCAATAGATAGAGTGATTCAAGAGGAAGGTTTATATGTATAAAATTTCCCGACGTTCCCACGGGGACGGGCACAACACGGGTAAATCCGCGGGGCGCCGCTAGTGTATACTAGTATAACAAAGCTGAAGAGTCTGCTTTTTAAATGATAATTTAATATAATTCACTCACTCACTCACTCACTCACTCACTCACTCACTCACTCACTCACTCACTCACTCACTCACTCACTCACTCACTCACTCACTCACTCACTCACCCACTCACTCACCCACTCACTCACTCACTCCCTCACTCAGTCAGTGACTCACCTGACAAGTTAGTAGTAATACTGGGTATCCCCATGACGGTGCACTCGGCGGGGGTGTAGCCCCAGGGCTCGTAGTAGGAGGGGAACACGCCCAGGTGGCAGCCGCGCACGAACTCCTCGTACTCCAGCCCGAACAGGGGGTTGGTGGAGGACAGGAACTCGGGGTGGAATATTACCTGGGACGATACAGAATAAGGGGGTCAGAATGTACCCTAACATAACATGTTACTAATATTATTAATGCGAAAGTTTGTGAGGATGGATTTATGTATGTTTGTTACTCTTTCACGCAAAAACTATTGAACGGATTTGGATGAAACTTTACAGTCTTCTTCTTCACCGAGTGGACGGCCACCCTGACCAGTCCTGGTGTCAGAGTTATTGAGCCGCCAAAGGCCTCTGACATGGCTCATGTAACGACTACTATCTGTAGAAAGTAACCGGGACCGACGGCTTAACGTGCCCTCCTGAAGAGGAAAAAGGTTCAGTTATTTCATTCTTACCCTATCTCTAAACCTTTTCCCTCTTCAGTAGTCCTCTTCGGCTGGAAAATTGACGACATTGGTCCACATTTTGTGACAATCCAAAATATTGAGTATACTCACTTTAACTTTGTCATTGACAGTATTGAAGAGTTCGCATCTCCTCACTCCGTTCAATACAGGGTCGCTCCAATCATCCACCTGAAATATACAAAAAGTATCACCCTGTAATATCTCGAACGAGAGATGAGATTACCTCGAACATACAAACAAACAAATTTACAAATTTTACCTCTTTATATAATACTAGCAGCGCCCCGCGGTTTTACCCGCGTTGTGCCCGTTCCCGTGGGAATTTCGGGATAAAATGTAGCCTATAGCCTTCCTCGATAAATAGACTATCTAACAGTGAAAGAATTATTCAAAGCGGTTCAGTAGTTTCTGAGATTAGCGCGTTTAAACAAACAAACAAACAAACAAACAAAACAAACTCTTCAGCTTTATAATATTAGTATAGATTAGTATAGTTACATACCACGTTATGTGTGGTTACGGGCGGCAGTCCATCTCGCTGAAGCGCGTAGATGCATCGCTTCAGCCGCACTGTGTCTTCTTTGGTGAGGAAGTCGGACGGAGAAGGCAGGTGACCTCTGTGAGGGAGAGTGAGAGATCAGAGACATATATTATAAATAAATACACCCGGACAAATTCCCTCACGGTTAATTAGACCCAAAGTAAGCTCTAAGCTTGTATTATGGAATCTAACTCACTGATACTACTACATATACATACAATGCGATTAAAATAAGAATAGGACGGGCTCTCGGCTAACTTCACTCATATAAGTACGGTCAGCAGAACAAACTTAAAAATATTTATTTTAATTTATTAATTTTAAATGAATGACTAAAAATCGTTCATTTTATAAAATTTATATATTTATAAGGTTTTTCCCGATTTTTGAATTATCATCTAATGTAAAATAATATTCATAAATAAACATGGAAAATAATATTCTTCATACGGCAAAACTAAAAGATCTTGAATAAATGAATATATTATTAACATAAAATACTCTTGTTTTATTCCGAATAAAAATCTCCCGATTTTTAGATGGCAAATTGAACGAATTTAATTTTTCAATTTTGCAATATTTTTTAACATTGCTTTTTTTGCACATTATACTATACCAAGTTCCCGTTGTGACGTCACAACATGGCGCTAGGCCGGTCCTATTCTTATTTTAATCGCATTGTACACAAATACTTTATCTTATTTATAAAATTCTCGTGTCACAGTGTTCGTTCGCGTACTCCTCCGAAACGGCTCGACCGATTCTCATGAAATTTTGTGAGCATATTGAGTAGGTCTGAGAATCGGCCAACGTCTATTTTTCATCCCGAAATTCCCGCGGGAACGGGTACAACGCGGGTGAAACCGCGGGGCGCAGCTAGTAACAATATATAATTGACACCCAGACGTCGTCAACAACTATGTCTCACATATTGTTACTCCGTTGAATCGAAGCCGCTACCTCCGACACAGTAAGCGCTCTCACTGCTACTGTGACAACGGGCTTGTCGATTATACAAGACTAGCAGCGCCCCGCGGTTTTACCCGCGTTGTGCCCGTTCCCGTGGGAATTTCGGGAATTTTTTTACATAAAAACCTTCCACTTTAATCACTCTACCTATTACAATAAACCGCATCAAAATCTGTTGCGTAATTTTAAAGATTTAAGCATACAGACAAACAGACAAAAATAGAAAATAGTACGTACCTCAGACACACGTCATACATTTTCTTGCCGACTTTCGCTTGTATATCGTTGATAGTGTCTCTGAGTGCTTTAGTCACGGCATGACCACGCAAACTCTCAACATTGAAATTGTTCGTTTTGGCGGGGAAAATTAGAAACGCGACTACCGTCATTTCTGAGCCCGATGACTGTGAACAAAGAACAAAATTAATCAAGTAAAGTATTAGCCTGTAATGTCCCACTGCTGGACAAAGGCCTCTCATCTCACTGATAATATCAGTACAGTGAAATTAATACACATATAAAATATAATAATACAAAGTAAAAAAAGTAAAGTATTAGCCTGTAATGTCCCACTGCTGGGAGTTATGGGCAAAGGCATTCTTCTTCTTCACCGAGTGGATGGTCACCCTGACCAGTCCTGGTGTCAGAGTCATTGAGCCGCCAAAGGCCTCTGACATGGCTCATGTAACGACTACTATCCGTAGAAAGTAACCGGGACCGACGGCTTAACGTGCCCTCCGAAGCACGGAATCGTCTTACTTTTCGAGCAATCAGGCGATTCAGCCTGCAATGCCCTAACCCAACTGAGGACAGTCTCACAAAGAGATTTTTGTGAGATATTGTCCCCACCGGGAATCGAACCCGGAGCCTCCGGATCGTGAGCCGGGCGCTCAGACCATAAGACCACGGAGGCATAATATACACAAACGTAAAAAAAAACTCGTTTTTATAAGTAACTAGCTGCGCCCCGCGGTTTCACCCGCGTTGTACCCGTTCCCGCGGGAATTTCGGGATGAAAAATAGACGTTGGCCGATTCTCAGACCTACCCGATATGCTCACAAAATTTCATGAGAATCGGTCAAGCCGTTTCGGAGGAGTACGCGAACGAACACTGTGACACGAGAATTTTATATATAAGACTAGCTGCGCCCCGCGGTTTCACCCGCGTTGTACCCGTTCCCGCGGGAATTTCGGGATGAAAAAATAGACGTTGGCCGATTCTCAGACCTACTCAATATGCTCAAAAAATTTCATGAGAATCGGTCGAGCCGTTTCGGAGGAGTACGCGAACGAACACTGTGACACGAGAATCTATTTAGATAAAATAAAGACGGGTTTGTTACAACACCTATAACTCGAGATCGGCTGGATCAATTATCATGGTTTTTGTTTCGTTGGATTTGTCTCCGCCCTGAATAGCAGAATACATTTTAAAAACAATGAAAACTTGGAATAAAAATCTCAAAATTCCCACGGGAACGGGGGCGCTGCGGGTGAGACCGCGGGGCGCTGCTAGTTTTATATATAAGAAGATTATGTGTGTGAATTTGTCCTGTAAATATGTACGTTACCTTCAAGTAATGATTCAGTCTGGCGAGCGCTTCAATGAATATATCGGCTCCTTTGTTCCCGAACTCGTATCGGCCGGCGATGAAGTAATACAGCGTCTTGTCCAAGTCGAAGTTGAAGTGACTGCAAATAGCATACTTGAGGTGACTTAAAGATCAAAATTATGTGAACAAAATATTGTAATTTTTTTTATTTAAATTCAACGCATAAAGAAAGATTTGTCAAATTTTTGTCAACTTTTTTTACAACTTTGCCAACTTTTCGACAACTAAGTGACAAGTTTCTGACAACTTCTTGTAAACAACTGTTTTGACAAGTTTTATAAAAACTTTTGGAACGTAGTTCCTTATCGCGCGTTGCGAAAGGGGACTACACGGAAAAAAATGTAACGACACTGTTTAGGCCAGAGAGGGACAGACAGGCGTGCTGGCGTGCGCATGTTTCTCTGTCTGTCTCTCTCTGGCGTGCGCATGTTTCTCTGTCTGTCTCTCTCTGGCGTGCGCATGTTTCTCTGTCTGTCTCTCTCTGGCGTGCGCATGTTTCTCTGTCTCTCTGTCTCTCTCGTATATAAAGCAAGCCAGATATTTTCGTTTCATCTTTCTATTTCGCATTGAACAGTGTGGTGTCGCGACGATTATTTTTGTTGATAATAAATAAACTTCGTTCCATCCGGGTGTCCCTTGACAACTGTCAAGATTTTTTTGACAACTTTTTTGACAGCCATATTTTTTAAACATTTGCTAAGGTTTTGTCATCTTTTAAGATAACTTTTTCCCAAGTTTTCCCCAACTTTTAGACACCTTTTTCCTAATTTTCCCCCCACTTTCCCTCCCTCCCCTCCATCTCGCCTCACCCATAGAAATGTCCTCTGGAGAACTCGTTGATCTTCTCCTTGGCCAGCGCGTGCAGGTTCTGGAACTCATGCAAAGCGGAGAACTTCTTCACGTTCAGCCCGTTGGGGGTGATGATATCCGGTTTACGGTGGAGAAGGTGCTCGGCTTCATACCCTGGGGAAGATTATTTATTTATCACGAGTGGGTCAGCGGCCAACCCTGGTGTCGGAGTTGTTAGACCGGCTAAAGGAAGACATGGTCTGACGAGTGAAACAACTGGGAAAGATGGAATATATGGCCAACTAGCCGCGTCCTGCGGTGTTACCCGCGTTGTATCTGTTCCCGCGGGAATTTCGGGATAAAATGTATCCCATGTGTAATTCTGAGCTATAACCTATATTACTGGAAAGTTTCATCCAAATCCGTTCAGTATGTCACTTTACAGTAATATAGGTTATACATCGGAATAACACATGGGATATATTTTATCCCGAATTTCCCACGGGAACGGGCACAACGCGGGTAACACCGTGGGGCACGACTAGTACTTCACTATATAGTATAAAACAAAGTCGCTTTCCGCTGTCTGTCTCTATGTATGCTTAGATCTTTAAAACTACGCAACGGATTCTGAAGCGGTTTTTTTAACAGATAGAGTGATTCAAGAGGAAGGTTTATGCGTATAAAAATTCCCGAAATTCCCACGGGAACAGGCACAATGCGGGTAAACCCGCGGGGCGATGCTAGTAGACGTAATAAAACCAATATTTACCAGTTATATCAGAAACGGTAGTAAATATATGCGTCATGTGAGCGGCCGCACGTTCCATACAATAACGATGATATATCTGTCTCTTTCCCGCCTCTTCGTCCACTGAGAACTAGAAAGAGATGGTTATATATTAGTAAACTTAGCAATAAATTGTATTTCTATATCTATATATATAAAATTCAAAGTCCTGACTGACTGATAATCAACTCACAGTCTCAACCGCTACACCTAGAACCATGAAAGGCAGGAAGGTTCTTCAAGTGACGTAAGTGCACACTAAGAAAGGATTTTCGAAAATTCCTACGGGAACGGGCTCAACGCGGGCAAAGCCGCGGGGCGCTGCTAGTTGTTTACAAACATACCTTATCCAAATTGTTATAGAAATCAGTGTTGCCCGCACACAGGTATCGGCCCAATAGAGTGGCGTGAGTCGTGAACACAGTGGCGACATCTACGTGACGTACTCTGAAATAGCAACACAGGGTTATAAAAGTAAACTATCACCCTGTAATGTCCCACTGCTGGTCAAAGGCCTCTCACCTCACTAGATATCAGTACAGTGAGGAGGACGTCGTAATCACCACGCTTGACTAACGGGTTGGTGATCTCAAACACGAGCCGTGTTTGAAAAGTAGGAAACATGTTTTCGCCCGACCTGAGAATTGAACCTGAGACCTAAGTCTTGGCAGGCGAGTGCACATACCACTAGACATGTTAGCGGTCTAGCCACTAATCCAAAATTTCCGTCAAAACGCGGGTAAAACCGCGGAGCACCTCTGGTATTACTATCACTACATATGTAGTATAAATCAAAGTCGCTTCCCGCTGTCAGTCTCTATGTATGCTTAGATCTTTAAAACTACGCAACGGATTTTGACGCGGTTTTTTAAAAATAGATAGAGTGATTCAAGAGGAAGGTTTATATGTATAAACATTCCCGAAATTCCCACAGGAACGGGCACAACGCGGGTAAAACCGCGGGGCGTTGCTAGTAGAAAATGTTTTTTCTTAAAGTGTTTAGTTTACCTCAACATGATGAGTCCGATACCGGCCTGCCACTCGTGGAAATGTGCAACTACCCTCGGCGGAGTGTCGCTGTAGCTCTCAGCTGCTTTACGGAACTAGAACCAAATAATCGTTGATGTTAGTTAATTAGCCTGTAGCCTGACTGACTGCCTGACTGACAGACTGACCTCAGTGACGAACTTCGCCACCATAAACCCCAGTATGACAGCGTCTTTCTATGTATACTGACTGACAGACTGATTACCTGCCTGCCTCCCTGCCTGACTGACAGTATGACTGACTGCCTGACTGACAGACTGACCTCAGTGGCGAACTTCGCCACCATAAACCCCAGTATGACGGCGTCGTTCTATATATACTCACTGTCTGACTGTCTGACTGACTGACCGACTTCCTGACTAACTGACTAACAGCCTGACTGACTTAGTAACTGACTGATTGACTGACTGACCTCAGTGACGAACTGCGCCACCATAAACCCCAGTATGACAGCGTCTTTCTATGTACATATACTGACTGACAGACTGACTTCCTGCCTGCCTCCCTGCCTGACTGACAGTATGACTGACTGCCTGACTGACAGACTGACCTCAGTGGCGAACTTCGCCACCATAAACCCCAGTATGACGGCGTCGTTCTATATATACTCACTGTCTGACTGTCTGACTGACTGACCGACTTCCTGACTAACTGACTAACAGCCTGACTGACTTAGTAACTGACTGATTGACTGACTGACCTCAGTGACGAACTGCGCCACCATAAACCCCAGTATGACAGCGTCTTTCTATGTACATATACTGACTGACAGACTGACTTCCTGCCTGCCTCCCTGCCTGACTGACAGTAAGACTGACTAACTGACTGACTGCCTGACTGACTTACTGACCTCAGTGACAAACTTCGCCACCATAAACCCCAGTATGACGGCGTCGTTCTATTTATACTGACTGTCTGACTGACTGACCGACTTCCTGACTAACTGACTAACTGCCTGACTGACTTAGTAACTGACTGATTGACTGACTGACCTCAGTGACGAACAGGGCGACCATGAACCCCAGTATGACGGCGTCGTTCTATATATACTGACTGTCTGACTGACTGACTGACTAACTGACTAACTGCCTGACTGACTGACTGCCTGACCGACTGACTGACTGACCTCAGTGACGAACAGGGCGACCATGAACCCCAGTATGACTGCATCGTTCGCCTCCACGTCCAGATGAGGGATCCCAATGGAACACGTCTCCCATAGTTCCTGTTTGTACCCGTCGAGTTGCCACGCGCCGGATCCGATGTCGAAAAGTATTATTTGAGGGTTGCCATCTACTAGCCACGTGCCGGTGTGGATCTGGGGGTGGTTAAGGGTTAAAATTAGACAAGGTTATCAAAAAGTATGTAAGTTCGTGTATACTATATTTTTTCTGACTTGTCCCAAAATGTGGACCAATGTCGTCAATTCGTTCTTCTCACAAGCACAGGCAACCTTATATTTAAACTAGCAGCGCCCCGCGGTTTTACCCGCATTGTGCCCGTTCCCGTACAAATTGCGGGATGGAAAATAGCCTATAACCTTCCCGTTGAATGTCGCTTTCATTACAAAAAGAATTATTCAATTCGGGTCGGTAGTTTCTGAGATTAGCGCGTTCAAACAAACAAACTCAGCTTTATAATATAAAAAGTATAGATTACTAGCAGCGCCCCGCGGTTTTACCCGCGTTGTGCCCGTTCCCGTACAAATTGCGGGATGGAAAATAGCCTATAACCTTCCCGTTGAATGTCGCTTTCATTACAAAAAGAATTATTCAAATCGGGTCGGTAGTTTCTGAAATTAGCGCGTTCAAACAAACAAACTCTTCAGTTTTATTATATTAGTATAGATTATAATATTTTTGTATATTTTTAAAAGTAAGTAAAAAAAGTATCACCCTGTAATGTCCCACTGCTGGTCAAAGGCCTCTCATCTCACTAGATATCAGTACAGTGAGGAGGATGTCGTAATCACCACGCTTGACTAACGGGTTGGTGATCTCAAACACGAGCCATGTTTGAAAAGTAGGAAACATGTTTCCGCTGGACCCGGGAATTGAAACCAGGACTTCAGGCTTGGCAGGCGAGCGCACATACCACTAGACCACCGAGGCGTTAAATCACTACATAGTATAAAACAAAGTCGCTATTTTTGTCTGTCTGTTTGTCTGTATGCTTAAATCTTTAAAATTACGCAACGGATTTTGATGCGGTTTTTTGTAATAGGTAGAGTAATTCAAGAGGAAGGTTTTTATGTATAAAAATTCCCGATATTCCCACGGGAACGGGCACAACGCGGGTAAAACCGCGGGGCGCTGCTAGTTGTGAAATAAATAAAAAATATATCTCACTGAAGATTTCAGTACAGTGAGGAAATCGAGTTTTGAGTAAATGCAAATTACCTTATACCCCTGACTCCTCATGACATTGACAGCGGTTGTCAGTGGTGAATTTGGCGGGAAATCTGCCTCCTCCACTTCTGTGCGGGCGCACTGCTCCTTATACGGACCTGTAAGTTCGAGAAGGTCATGGCCAACCCTGGTGCCGGAGTTGTTAGACCGGCTAAAGGCCTCTCACTCATGAGCTAATCTTTATGCGGATTACAACAACAGAAGAATGTTTCAAGAGGAATGGAGGTGGAATGATTCGTAAAATATTCTTTACATGTTAATTCAAACGATAAAGCTTTGGTGTGACACCGTAAATATAAACCTTATCAAGAAAATGAATCCAAGGAACAAAAATATATACCACTTGGTCGAGACCTCCCTGACTAACCGTCCCGTCTCCCCCACAGGTGACGTTCACGTGGAAGCTGAAGAACGACAACGACAGCCTGTCGGAGGAGCACATCTGGGCGGCGGGCACATGACTCATGTAACGACTACTATCCGTAGAAAGTAACCGGCGACCGACGGCTTAACGTGCCCTCCGAAGCACGGAATCGTCTTACTTTTCGGGCAATCAGGTGATTCAGCCTGCAATGCCCTAACCAAACTGAGGACAGTCTCACAAAGAGATTTTTGTGAGATATCCCCACCGGGAATCGAACCCGGAACCTCCGGATTGTGAACTGGGCGGTCAAACCACAAGATCACGGAGGCTGTTCGTTAAAGAATAAAAAACTTGAGAGGTGTCAAGAGATACCCGCATGGAACGAAGTTTATTTATTATCAACAAAAATAATCGTCGCGACACCACACTGTTCAATGCGAAATAGAAAGACGAAACGAAAATATCTAGCTTGCTTTCTATAAGAGAGAGAGAGAGAAGTTTCTCTGTCTGTCTCTCTCTCTGGCGTGCGCAAGTTTCTCTGTCTGTCCCTCTCTGGCCTAAAAAATGTCGTTACCATTTTTTCCGTCTAGCCCCCTTTCGCAACGCGCGATAAGGAACTTCGTTCCAACAAACTTACATACATGCTCACGAACTTTCGCATTTATAATATGATAAAGGTATATAGTATAGTTACCGAGCAAGCAGTAGTTGTCTCCCATCTCCTCAGTCGAGACGTATGCCTTAGATCTTATCACAGTATAGATGCCTCCCACTGAAAAAATAACAAACAATATTTTTATCTGTCCTCTGTGCCCTACCACCTGCACTAAAGAGGACTTACTGGTCGTCTCAGACGCTGCCCTCTCTCTTGTGAATTACTGGTCCGGGAAAATATAAATACTGAAAATTATTTTGCGCCATTGACTCGAAAGAAGAAGAAGAAGAAGAACATACTAACTGTGCCCGCGGTTTCACCCGCAGCGCCCCCGTTCCCGAGGGAATTTTGAGATTTTTATTCCTTATTTTTCTTATATAAAAACCTTGTCCGAACAATAAGGAACACATTAAAAAAATAATCATCCAATTTGGGGCAGTCGTTCTGAAGTTATGCGCTTAGCGACACATTTTGCGATTCATTTTTATATTATAGACTAGCCGAGTAACTTACCCGCGTGTACCCGTTCCCGCGGGAATTCGGGGATAAAAGTAGCCGAAGTTACTCCTTGATATATTAGCCATCTGCCAGTGAAAGTCCCGTCAAAATCGGTCGAGCCATTTCAAGGATTAGCCGGGACAAACAGACACAAAAATTTTAAAAAAATGTTTTGGTATATGTATCTTGTCTATAGGCACTTAGTAAACAGTGATTTGTATTAATAATCGTAATAGATAGCCAAATTCAACGGGAAGGTTACAGGCTATTTATCATCCCGAAATTCCCACGGGAACGGGCACAACGCGGGTGAAACTGCGGGGCTAGTATATAGTTGTAGTTATAATACGTATGTTTGTATCACAACCTGATCAAACCAAGGTAAATTAGTTCTTGTAACATAATATCCAGGCATTGTCCTAGGCAAGACGCGTCGCAGAATACAAAGACTGGAATAACTAGTCTAGGTTCTAATCTAGGTCTTAGGGAACCTGTTTTGAGTACTAGTTTGACAATGTGTATTATAATTATGCGGTGTTCGGGCGGTCATTTGAGAAAAAAACAGTGTTTTATGACATTAGACTACACGCGGTCTTCGGGCGGTCATTACCTTTGTTGGCGGCCTCCCAGGCTGTCTCGAAGGTCCAGCGGTTCTCTTCGCTCGCCGCCTGCCCCTTGTCCATAAAGGAAAGTAGGTCATGAGAGGAATCCGCGCGGTAGAACCGCTTCGAAGTCCTGTCGCGAGACATGGCTCTGTGGGCAAGAATGGAAATAGTGTCAAAAAGGAAAAAGACGATATTAGGTCCTAGTACCTTACATCCTCACAAACTTTCGTATTTATAATACTAGCCGCGTTGTACCCGTTCCCGCAGGAATTTCGGGATAAAATGTATCCCATGTGTTATTCTGATGTACAACCTATATAACTGTAAAGTTTCGTCCAAATCCGTCCAGCAGTTTTTGCGTGAAAAAGCAATAAACATACATACATCCTCTCAAGCATTGGCAGGCCCTACTAATTAATAAAATTAATATCAACAAGCAACGCCCCGCGGTTTTACCCGCGTTGTGCGCGTTCCCGTGGGAATTTCGGGAATATTTATACACATAAACCTTCCTTTTGAATCAATCTATCTATATTTAAAAAATCCTCATCATAATCCGTTGCGTAGTTTCAAAGATCTAAGTATACATAGGGGCGGACAGACAGCGGAAAGCGACTTTGTATAAAACAAAGTCGCTATTTTTGTCTGTTTGTTTGTCTGTATGCTTAAATCTTTAAAATTACGCAATGGATTTTGATGCGGTATTTTGTAATAGGTAGAGTGATTCAAGAGGAAGGTTTTTGTATAAAAAAATCCCGAAATTCCCACGGGAACGGGCACAACGCGGGTAAAACCGCGGGGCGCTGCTAGTAATAGTACAAATTAGAAAAGAACCCATAAATCTTTGATTATACTTTGAACATCACTTTTTGCGTAGTTACATACAATTTCACGTACCAAACGGTTGCGTGGGGTTTGATAAAATTACATGGCTCTGTTTACAACTGATACAGACGCAGATAAATGAGATTTAAAACATTGACTGATAACGTTATCAACACGTCATAATTAGAAGACCTAGAACATGAGTTGAGAAAACGGTAATAGGTAATCTGCATAGGACCTAGCCTATCTTATAATATACTAGCAGCGCCCCGCGGTTTTACCCGCGTTGTGCCCGTTCCCGTGGGAATTTCGGGAATTTTTTTACATAAAAACCTTCCTCTTGAATCACTCTACCTATTACAAAAAACCGCATCAAAATCCGTTGCGTAATTTTAAAGATTTAAGCATAGATTTAATTAGACCGCCTAAAGGCCTCCGACATGGTCTAACGATTGAAACAACCGGGAAGTCAATTTAACGTGCCCTCCGAAGCACGCCACAAAAAATGCCACCATCGGCCACCCATCCTCAAAAGACTACCGTTGCTTAACATTGACAATCACTTGTCAATCAACTTCCTCTTATTATTTACATGTCAAACGTATATTTCAGAACTGGCTTATGTCCAATATTAGCGCATATTTTAACATAGTCAATTATGTAAACTTGAATACAAAATGCGAAGAAAATAATGCTCTTTTCAAATGGTGATAAAGTTCATTTTTATTTGACAGTTAGTCAAGGTCTTTTAGTATATAAGCACTTTATATGCTTGATTTCTGTTTATTGATGTCTTCTATAAGTACTTCGGCACGGTTTACCCGCATCTTCGTTATCGCCCCGCGATTTACCCGCGTTGTACCCGTTCCTTGAGGAATTTCGGGATAAAATCCTCTTCCTTTAGGAATTAATTAAAACTCGAGAACGGCTGAACCGATTTGGCTTGTCTTGAAATATTTATGAAAGGCCAGGGAAGATTTAAACGGTAAGCATTGACTAAATAAATGCAGGTGAAACCGCAGACCACAGCTAGTAATAAAATAGTTTCAACTCTTCAGCATGCCTGAAGCTTTCACTTTTCCCGAAGAAAACAAAAGTGAGGGACACTCAACAGTAACCTCCGTCGTACCTAAGTTCCCATTTGAACAAATAATAAAATAAAAGTGATATAATAAATTGTCAAAATATTATTTGAACAAACATGACATGATCACTAATACAAGTAAATTATCGGTTCTAAATACATAAATAATGACATAACACTCGTGATAAGATAGTGTCAAACTAAACAGATTATGAGAATTCGGTCAAGTTCACATCACTACATAGTATAAAACAAAGTCACTATTTTTGTCTGTTTGTCTGTATGCTTAAATCTTTAAAATTACGCAACGGATTTTGATGCGATTTTGTGGATTTGATGTTTTTTTGGTAGAGTGATTCAAGAGGAAGGTTTTTATGTAAAAAAATCCCGAAATTCCCACGGGAACGGGCGGAACGCGGGTAAAACCGCGGGGCGCTGCTAGTAAGATACATAAATAAATTGGTAGCTATGTAAGATCATTCATCTATCTATAGTAAATATTAGAACCTTCCCGTGGTTTTAGCCACATTGTGGCCGTTCCCGTAGGAATTTCGGGATGTAAAATAGTCTATAATGTTCCCGTTGAATGTGGCTATCTATAAAAGAAAGAATTATTCAAATCGGATTGGTAGTTTCTGAGATTAGAGCGTTCAAACAAACTCTTCAGCTTTATTATATTAGTATAGAAATGGATTATTAAAAAAATTAAAATTTTGTTGAAATTACCAGTCTAATTCGAATATTTCTTTATGTAAAGGATAGCCACATTCAACGAGTAGGTTATAGGCTATTTTTCATCCCGAAGTTCTCACAGGAACATGCACGAATCGGGTAAAACCACAACACATTGGTTGTAGAGAATCATGAATAATTCATATTTTAAAAAGGCAAATTCAATTCAATGCTTTATATTTTAATCTCTCAAAAGTCTGCCTAATGTGATGAGTTTTTGTTAAGTAAGCATTAGCCTGTAATGTCCCACAGCTGGGCAAAGGCCTCTCATCTCACTGAAGATATCAGTACAATGACATTTTGATAAACATATATTTCTAACAAGTTTGCTATCAGTTAATCACAATAATCTCTAGAAGTACCAGCTTATTTTGAAAGATTACTTTCGTAGATGATAGCCGCATTCAAAAGAAAGGTTATGTGATAATTTTATCCCAAAATTCCTATAGGAAAAAGTACAGCATAGTAAAACTGTGTGGTTGTGTTTTCAATTTTAAACTTTTTATTGTATAGCCCAGAAATAAACATAGATGATTACTCTTGTATGAAGTTAAGTAGGTGTAATAGCTATAGGAAATTATGTTTTATATAATTATTCTATTCAGAATTAAATTCTGTTTAATTAATAAAATATATAGATAGCAAAAATAATTTTAATGGACATTAAACTTATGTAAAAATCTTACAATTATACCTCAATATATATACCTCTATTTAATCTAATATATAGTGTATAATCAAGCAATAGAGACTATGTACTCTGAATAAATAAATGAATTACGAACACATAATAAAAGTAAAGAACTTATAAATGTTTAGTTTGTCCAGATTTTTATCTCGGTTCTTCAATGGGAATTATCATTACGAGACGAAAAATAATTAAGAATCCGCAATAGTAGCAAAGAGATAACAAACCTCCGCGATAGCTAAACTCTTTCAAGTTTTTCTGCGCGATAACGTAAACTATTTTTATCCATTCTACAAAACACGCTTTACGAAAAAACTTGGTTGGAGTGTAGCAAAGGGTGTGCAGTGTTATAAAGGCGATTGGGACTTAGAAAAATTTTCGTCAAAAATTATTTTTTTACCTGAATTGGAGTTATTTTGATTTGTTTGCATAGAAATGAATAAAATAAAACATTTTTACTCTATTCATATTTTCTCTCAGAGTCGTGATTTTGCTTTAAAACAGCAATATATAGGCGGCCAGAACTTAGAAAAATTTTCAATTTTTTTTTACATCTTTATTTTATTATAGTTTCGTATAGATCTTGATTAAATAAATATTTATTACTCTATTCATGTTTTTTTTCCGATAAGTAGTTTCCCTAGAAATGGGAAATGAAGTTTTCATTGTTGATTATCACGGAAACTATTGATCTGAGAATAAAACATATTCCAATGAAATATGTTTATTTTTATTCAAACTTTACCTAGAAACCAAAAAACATGCACCTTAATATAGCAACCGACTTTTCAAAAATTCTTCTAAGTTCCGGATCGCTCATTATCAAGGCTATCGGAACTTAGAAAAAAAAGTTTAAAAATTTTTTTTTTCTTACAATTGTTTTATGTGCCTTCTGTTATGTAGATCGTGACAAAATAAATGCTTTTTACTCTATTCACATTCCTTCTCCGAGTTATAGTTTCACTACAAATGAGCAATGAAGTTTTCATTCTTGATTATCTTTGTAAATATTGATCTGACAAAAAAAATAATCCATATGAAAAGTGTTTATTTCTATCCATTCTATGCATAAAAAATAAAAAACATGAATCTTAATGTAACAATCGACAACCGTGGGTTAGGTTAGGTTAAGTTTATATCAGGCCCGAAGGGCCAAAATAAGGCGGAAATAGGAGCTCCGCGCAGCGGAGCTCCGTCGACACTGTTATGGCACAAACTGGAACTTCAAAAGAGTAATTTTATAGAAAAAAATCATTTTGGACGAAAAATGTTCAAAGTCTCGGTCGCCTTCATTGCCATTTTGTAGCGAATCCGCGAATCTGAGCAAAAACATGAATAGAGCAAAAACGTCTTATTTTATCGAATTCTATACAAAACAATCAAAATAATTAAATTTCTAATAAAAAAGTTATTTATGACGAAAATTTTTCTAAGTCCCGGTCGCCTTTATAATACTGCACACCCTTTGCTACACTCTGACCAACTTGGTTGGACATAAAAACTTACCTCTCGAAAATAGATAAACACGGCGCTTTTAGTAAATTTTAAACACGTTAACGCACAGTTTAAACACTTTAAGCTTTTCTAGCAACGTGGTTTAAAAGTGTTTTATTCACTAAATTAAAGTATTACGGTGATGAAAGTTAATAATTTTCGGCATACATGTCTACGCGGGTAGGAAATTCAAATGAATTTGATTATTCTTTGACAGAACGTCAAAATAGCATGTTTTGAAGGTCACCTTGAAATGACATATGTAGTGCTGTGCCTGTTTGCTAGTTACGGAACTTACCGGTTTTTTCTCACCTTAGAGGTATAGGTGAGTTTTAATATTCTTATTACTTTCTAATAGGTATTATCTGCTAAGAACTATTTATTAACAGATAATGGGGGCCATAAACGCTACGAGAAATCGCTACGATCAGACTGTACAGTTAGAACGGTACAATTTATCGTACATGGCGTTCAAGCAAAAATCGGACGAAACTGGACAGTTTTGTAAAATACATGTAGCGATTTATCGGTACCGTTGGAACTGTACAGTCTGATCGTAGCGATTTCTCGTAGCGTATATGGCCACCATAAGGGCATTTGTCCTGCAGTTATTAGACATCACAGTGCAGTGATTACTATTATTCTGACGGCGTCATGCTTAAAATTGTGAAAATGATATTTTGACAGTACCGATATGTTATATTATGTGAGGCGAGAGGCCATCAGTACCGATATGTTCGGTTAGACGAGGCCTTTGCCCAGCAGTGGAACATTAAAGGCTTTGTTTTATACCCAGCTAATCATCCCCTAGGATTCATCCGCATCGTCATTTGGAGGCAAATAAAAGATATAAAAGCACAAATAAAAAATTATAATGTTTTATTTACAATATTTATGTACACAACTAAAACTTTATAATACACATTTTTGCTTTGCAAACTGTTTTTATCACAATCAGATTTATGCATACATAGCCTATTTTATCTGTATTATTAGTAAAATATCATATTATATTTCTATAACGAGGGTTAAAACCATCAAGACTGATTTTCAACCAAAGACAACTTCTTTCATAGAGGAAAACGTTTCAGTGATGGGGTAATAATGAAATCACTAGTGAGTGAAGCTTTTTCCTCTTCGTAATGAATCGTCTTCGGCAGGAAATTGACCACATTAGTCCACAATTTAACTCTTATAAGAAAAATAAGCGCAGATAGATATTTGAACGAATTAAAAAAATAAAATAACACTATGACATGTGTCAATCAATACATATCATATTTTTTTCATATAAAGTTAAACATGTTAGGACATCTTTCTTAGTTAGGTCGCTTGTGATTGCTAATCCTCCTCACTGTACTGATATCTTCAGTGAGAGGACTTTATCTTACATGGTTAGATTAACATACATACGTTTTACAATAATATATTTTTATAATTTTATAATTATACTAGCTGCGCCCCGCGGTTTCACCCGCGTTGTACCCGTTCCCGCGGGAATTTCGGGATGAAAAATAGATGTTGGCCGATTCTCAGACCTACTCAATATGCTCACAAAATTTCATGAGAATCGATCAAGCCGTTTCGGAGGAGTACGCGAACGAACACTGTGACACGAGAATTTTATATATAAGATTTTATAACACTTGCAGCACCCCACGGTTTTACCCGCGTTGTGCCCGTTCCCGTGGGAATTTCGGGATTTTTTATACATATAAACCTTCCTCTTGAATCAATCTTTTTAAAATACCGGCGTCAAAATCCGTAACTGCTAGGAGATAGATATTATATTACTCCAAACTCAAAGGTGGACTGCCGTCAAAGTCACCATCAAACGCATCACTATTATTCGTAACATTGTTTGAAAAATTCAACCGTACCGGATTTACATTAGATCGCTTTACATAAGTTTTATTCAAAGAAATAATTGGACTTGATTTACCCTTAATTTCGAGTAAATTCCCATCACTAGCATCATTTTCATTATCTTGGGGTAACATTTGGCGGGAAGTTTTACTACTTTCAAATCTGTCACTGTCATTTTTGCTGTCAGAATTAGTAATTAGAGGACTTTTGTATGAGTTAGCTGCGTTTTTAGATTTATTTATTATATTTATTGAGCTTAACGGTGGTGGTTCGCCATATCGTTTTAATTTTTCGATTTTCTCTTTCACCCTCTTCTTTCTAAGTAACGTATTAGGTGATAGATCTTGCGAATCAATTTGTTTGAACGTAGAATCGAAATCTAAACCTGTTAGATTGAAATCTTCAGTAGAATTTTGCCTAAGGCCAACATTTTGGTATGGCGGAACTATTTGTGGTTTAGTATTCTGCCCTGATTGGGTCATAGTTTGTCCAATAGCTTGCCCAATAGTTTGCCCAATAGATTGGCCAACTTGTGGTCTATACTGCCTAATCGGTGTATCAATAAACCTCATATTTTTAGACAAATTAAAGTCACTTTTATCAAAAATAGGCGAGGCGTTTTCTACATTAAAGCATTTAATGGCTTCATAATTATTTTTAATCGCCACACAGTCTTCGTAAAACTTTGAAACATCAATTTTTGTGATATCTTCTCTCAATTTATTCATTAATTCTTTGGCTTGGCCAAATTTAGGCGTTTTAGTTATGATTGTCAACTCTGTCACCCTGAATTGAGGGATATTTTTCCTTGAATTGCCAGCCCGCTTTTGCAAATTACCTAAATATAAAATCTCTCCAATTTCTATAACATTTTGATAGCCAAATTTTTTGATTCCTCCCCAGAAATTAACTGATAAAATATTTTTATCTAAATCAGACAGAAAAATATTTTGAAAATTGTCTTTTTTTGGATCAAAGTCCGTGTTGTTTGGTTCTATTAGAAAAACAACACCTACTGTATCGATTTCGTTGAAACTTTTGCTGGAACCTACATTTAAAGATAGTTCTTCAATAGGGCAACATTTTCTTTTGAATTTGCTTAGATGTGACGTCATTTCCGGTGTAATATTTTCTTCTTTTACGTTGGCAGGCTTGAATAGAGATTGTCTTCCCGCCGAAAGTTGTATTTCTGAGTTTCTGCAAAAAACAAACACAAAATTAATACATTTTTTGTATTTTCTGTAAGTTAATGTACAAATATTTGTGTCAAATAAATGATTTATTTATTATTATATTATTATTTATACTCAGAGTAGCAGCGCCCCGCAGTTTTACCTGTATTGTACCTGTTCCCGTGGGAATTTCTGGATGAAAAATAGCATGTAACCTTCCCGTTGAATGTGTCTATCTATCTATATATATAAGGTGCTAACAAATTAGTCACGGATATTTTTACAGCTGATAGTACTCGGTTCTCGGAGTACATTAAAGTATAAAACATCATAGGTTTTGTTATGTTTTTTTGGAGAAAAGTAGGAAACAAATTTACTACGTTAAAACACCCTGTTAATAAGATAATTAAATGAGACCTCTTTAGACATATTCTAGAACCTCTTTAAACTATCAAACATATGAAATTTAAGAAAAACAACTTTTGACGTGACATGACAGACAGTGTTAAACATCTTGACAGGTACATAATAGAGGGTGATTATTTTAAAAAATTATTATAATATTTTTTTTGTTCGGTAAATTAAAACAAAAAAATGATATACAAAGGTGCCTTAATTACAGTTAAAAGTTAATTGTTTTAATGTAATGTATCATCTCTTAAAATATCCGTGATTAATTTGTTAGCACCTTATATAAAAAGCGGCCAAGTGCGAGTCGGACTCGCCCATGAAGGGTTCCGTAGCAGCGAGTAACATAATAAAGAAGTTCTTGAAATAAATGTTTTTTTATTTACATTTGAGTTATTGAATGAATAATCAGTATTTTTTTGCGGTTTACGATTTATGTCGTAAAAAAAAAACTACTAACTAGACCTCGTTCAAACCAATTTTCGGTGTTAGATTACATTGTTATGTACATCATATATTTTTTTTAGTTTTATCATTCTCTTATTTTAGAAGTTACAGGGGGGGGGGACACACATTTTACCACTTTGGAAGAGTCTCTCGCGCAAACTATTCAGTTTAGAAAAAAATGATATTAGAAACCTCAATACCATTTTTGAAGACCTATCCATAGATACCCCACACGTATGGGTTTGATGAAAAAAAAAATATTTTTTTCATTTCTAAGTATGGGAGACCCCCCTAAAATTTTATTTTTTTTCTATTTTAGTGTGAAAATATTAATGCGGTTCACAGAATACATCTACACACTAAGTTTCAACAACATAGCTCTTATAGTTTCGGAGAAAAAAGGCTGTGACATACGGACAGACAGACAGACAGACGGACGGACAGACAGACAGACAGACATGACGAATCTATAAGGGTTCCGTTTTTGCCATTTGGCTACGGAACCCTAAAAATGAAACCCGTTTTCCTTGGTCAAGGCATCACGCGTGAATGGCTGGACCGATTTCCACGGTTTTGCATTCGTTGGAAAGGTCTCGGGCTCCGTGAGGTTTATAGGGAATAAAAATCTCAAAATTCCCACGGGAACGGGGGCGCTGCGGGTGATGCCGTGACCAAGGAAAACGGGTTTCATTTTTTTTTATATACGTATACATATATAGATTAGCTAACAAATAATGTGTCAATCAATAGTATACCTTATTGCTGTAGGCACAACGTTCATTACTTCAATCCAAGCTCCTTCTTTCACTAAATCCAAAATGGCGTCATTTGGTTTCCAAATTGATAATAATCCTGTAAATAAAATAGGAAAAAGATTTTTGAAAAGACACAAAGAGATATTATTTTAATTATCCCTGATTTTCCAAGCAATTTTATCGCCAAATTATCCCACACGGTATAAACTGACAACACTACTTTTATTTTTTAAATTTCCCGAGGTAAAAAAATATTCATATCCCACAGTAAAACCACTTATTTTCCCTACCATAAAACCATCTATATTACCACAGTAAAACCCACCTATTTCCCATCACAAAACCACATATTTTTCCACATAAAAACATGTTTATCCCACAGTATAAACTCACCGCTCGCACACTTCTTTCCCACACCGACCACTCGCGCCCTCAGTAGCGACACAACGTTCCTCCTATCCACTTTATCCCGGATTCTATCCCGCAGTTTAGACAGGAGTTGTTCTGTCTGTCTCTCTGTGTATTGTTGGAGAGTGTCTATCTGGGAGGCGGAGAGCTGTGCCTGGAATTTTGGATTAGTTATATACATATAACGCCTCGGTGGTCTAGTGGTATGTGCACTCGCCTGCCAAGACTGAGGTCCCGGGTTCAATTCCCAGGTCGAGCGAAAACATGTTTCCTACTTATCAAACATGGCTCGGGTTTGAGATCACCAACCCGCATTAGGCAAGCGTGGTGATTACGCCTGAAACCTCCTCACTGTACTGATATCTTCAGTGAGACGAGAGGTCTTTGCCCAACAGTGGGACATTACAGGCTAATACTTTACTTTATATACATTCGCGATTGATCGTTAAATTATTTAAATTATAAACAGTTGATTGAAACTGGGTTCAATACACCCGGACAAATTCACTCACGGTTAATTAGACCCAAACTAAGCTCGAAGCTTGTGTTATGGAATCTAACTAACTGATACTACTACATATATATACACAAATACTTTATAACAATATATAATTGTCACCCAGACGTCGTCAACAACTATGTCTCACATATTGTTACTCCGTTGAATCGACCCCGCAACCCCCGACACAGTAAGCGCTCTCACTGCCACTGGGACAACGGACTTGTCTTAACTTACTTTGAACTCCATAGGATCTCTACTCCTTCTCATCATTTTGGCTATCTGTGAGCCGCTATCAAAAGATTTTCTCTTCACATTATATTCCGGAGTCCCTTCAGAATCCTGCGGGTCCTGTAAATTATAAGAATGTCTTTTCAGCCGCTGTTTATTAGACCCAAAGTAAGCTTTCTGTATACATACATATACAAGTATGTACAGTCGGCCAAGAAAGTGGTCTACCACTTTTGACAAAAGTTTCTGCGAGATGTAACGATCGCTAAGGTTGACTTTTCTATGCACAATTATGTTATGACGTTTTGTCTGTTATCTGAGATGCCTGACATTTGACATCATTGGGTGACTTAGTTGGACCTCTATTATTAAATAAAAATTGACCCTGTTGTTTCATGACGTTCAAATGAATCTCAACCGTAGGGTGGTAGACCACATTTTTGGCTGACTGTACACAAATACTTCTAATATATAACATTCAATTTTTATATATAAAAAAAAAGTGTTTCAGCCACGCCCGATCAATCTATCGCATTCCTGAAGCGATATCTCTAACGGTTGCGGAGATAGATTTCGCTTCCAGTACACTCAATTAAAACATCCGGTCGTAGTGATCCTAGATGATCTCATTAATCTCATACCTGTTCCATTTCTCTTTGTAATTCCTCATATATCTTCTCGATCATAGATTCTCTCTTTGCCTCATACTCCACTTGATATAAATGTTCGAGTCTCTCCGATCTTGTTACTGTAAAGTAAAAAGTATTAGACTTCTTCTTCATCGATTTTACCCGCGTTGTGTCCATTCCTGTGGGAATTTCGGGATGAAAAATAGCCTATGTTACTCGTGGATAATGTAGCTTTCGAATGGTGAAAGAATTTTTTATAACGGTCCAGTAGTTTTTGAGCCTATTCATTACAAACAAACAAAGTTTTCCTCTTTATAATATTAGTGTAGACTAGTATATGATTACCTGTATTTCCATCCCCTATTTTATCTAAGTAAAGCATAGGGTACACTACCCCCACATAAACTCTTAAACAAGATACTTTCCCACCGTCCACTGATACGTTAGACAGAGAAGATATATATCTCTCTTTCTTACATCCCAACTTAGTGTAGGAGTGAGCAGGATAGGTAGAGTTTCCGAATATCTTGAGGCGAATTGCTGATGTATCCTGTGACATAATAAAAGCAATTAAAAATGCAGATATAATGTAACTAGCCGCGCCCCGCGGTTTCACCCGCGTTGTACCCGTTCCCGCGGGAATTTCGGGATAAAAAGTAGCCTATGTCCTTTCTCAGGCTCTGGACTAACAGTGTACCAAATTTCATTTAAATCGGTTCAGTAGTTTTGGCGTGAAATCGTAACAGACAGACAGACAGAGTTACTTTCGCATTTATAATGTTAGTTCCAAAGGTAGACCAATGTCGTCAATTTTCCAGCCGAAGACGATTGCATCTGAAGAGGAAAAAGGTTTAGAGATAGGGTAACAATGAAATAAAATCACTAAACCTTTTTCCTCTTCAGGAGCAATCGTCTTCGACTGGAAAATTGACGACATTGGTCCACATTTTGGAACAAATAAGAAAAAATAGAGAATACATTACATACACAAATACTAAAAATAAGAATATATAATTGACACCCAGACGTCGTCAACAACTATGTCTTCACATTTGTTGAGTCCAGTTAGCCAAAATCGGTTTACAAAAAAAATTATACTTATTTTTACATTACTAACATATCAAAACAATTTAATAATAAGGGTGTCTATGCACCGGACCGGAGCTGTGCGGAGCTCAACTGATCAATCACGACGCATTACGAAAAGAATTTGATAATGTCAATGCGTTGTTTGACAATGTCAATGCGTTGTTGACAATCACAATGTGCTGTGATTGGTGAATCGGGATCCGGAGCGCTCCGCCCCGCTTCAATGAGAACGCACCCTAAGACTTACCTCCCAAGGGGCAATTCCTTGTTCACAATTCATCAATTCGGCACCACAAGTAATAATTTTACATCCAACGACAATTTTCTTGCTAGAGACTAATTTAGCTAACATTTTGTCTGTGATTGTTCTAATGAAATACCATCCGTCTGTCAGAAGAAGTTCTATATTATCTGTGGATGACACACTGAAAGAAAACAAATTGTTCTATAAGACACTGCAGATCAAAGTCCTCTCACTGAAGATGTTAGTACAGCGAGGAGTACACGTGATCACAAGCGAGCACTAATGTAAAGTATCGTCCTATAAGACACTGCAGATCAAAGTCCTCTCACTGAAGATGTTAGTACAGCGAGGAGTACACGTGATCACAAGCGAGCACTAATGTTAAGTATCGTCCTATAAGACACTGCAGATCAAAGTCCTCTCACTGAAGATGTTAGTACAGCGAGGTGTACACGTAATCATAAAATTAATATAAAAATATAAATTACCTGGCTACATTGACGCTATCTACGTATATCCCAGCAACACATAAAACCATTGTCCTGTTAGGCACATCATCTTTTTCAAAAATCTTTCTCAAAATAGGTCTTTCTGTATTATAAAGCTCTCTAGTATACCTATATTTGAGCTGGTTTAGTACATTTTGTACTGTGCAAACGAAAATAGCAAATTTAATTTCATAGCTTATAAGTTTCCACAGAATTAATTTGATTTGAATGTCTAACCAATTTTCTGGGACAATTTTTTCGTTGACTGATGTAAGAAAAAGGTTTTTCAATTGATCTACCCTCATTGTTTCATCTGTCAGTTCGTTCCTTTGGCGCGAGAATTCGAATTCTAGCAAATTTTCCAAGTTAAATTTTGAAAAATGTTCATCGACTTCTTGTTCTGTTTTAAAGTTTACTAAATCTTTTAGCGAAATAGTTTTTTTCTTTTTATAGTCCTCTGAATATTTTACTATAGATTCTTTCTTCGCTTCTGGCTGTACTATTTTCGATGGTGCTGCAAATTCTTTGTATGGTGTTTCAAATTTTCTTTTTTTAGCTCTAGGACAGGACAAAATAGGGCTAGAACTTCGCTTTCTTTTAGGAGTATTTCCAAAATCTGTATTTAAATTATTCTCGAAATGGTCTAACACCTGAGTGTTTATCAGACTATCTATATTCAAATCATTTTCCGAAATTGGTTTAGTCACTTCGGATTTTTTCAAAGTTGACTTATTGACATTTTTTGTCAAAAATTGTTTGTTTTGTTTTTCCAAAAATTGCTTTTTAACACTTTTAAAAGCATCATTAGAGACATCTACTTGTTTATTACTAGCAGTGGCAAAGCTAAATTTTGCCGGATTTTCAAAAATCCTGTCCCGATTTTCGAAATTCGTCTCTTTGCTGAGATCTTGACTAAATTCGATATCTTTAAAAACGTTTTTTGATTCTGCTAAAGCTTTTTCGGAAACCACTACCTTCTTTTTATTTGCAGTTTGAAAACCGAAATTCAACTTGCCAGACTCAAATTTTGAAGTACTCTTAGTGTTACTATCTTTTTTTGTATTTTCAAAATCTGAGCTTCTCTTTGTACTCTGATTTTGGTAATTATTAAATTCCTCATTTTGACTCAACTCTTGCTTATCATTAGCTATTTGTAGTCCTCTGAAAAGTATATCTTTGCTTCTGCCTTTAAATTTATCTTTTTTAGGCAATCCAGACTCTTTTTGGGCTATTTTTTTATTAATGTCTAAAGCATTTTGGGTTATAGATACTTTTTTGTTATTAGCTGTCTTAAATCCTTGGAAAGAGGTCTTTACTGGGGTTTTAACCTCTTTATTCGCTATCGGGTCATCCAAATCATAACTGTTAATATTTTTTAAGTAATTTTGGCATTTGTCAACGTAACTTTGACATTTTTCTAAATAATCTTCACTCTTTTCAACGTTTTGGAATATATTTTGATTTTCATTTAAATCTTCGAATATTTTTTTACTTTTCAATAGTGATTCTTTACTTATACTAACTTTCTTGTTGCTAGCTGTCTGAAAACCTTTGAAAGCAAAATCAACTTTATCTCTTTTGGTATTGGTATCAAAATTGCTTGAATTATTATCATTACTTTTTCTATCGTCATCAATGTTGGTTTTAACAGCCATATTTTCTTCTTGTATCCCAACAGTATTAAATACAGGATAATCGTCCTTATTCTTATTAACTTTAGTATCAAATTCGTTTGTAAGATTGTCGACATCAGCAAACAATTTTTTACTCTTTTCAAGACTTTGTTTGGATATGTTTACTGGCTTATTACTTGCTGTTTGGAAGCCTTTAAATATAGGTATATCGACCTTATCGTTATGAGGATAAGAATCAATTTTGCTTGAATGTGCTTGGTCGAAAACTTCTCTACTTGCTGAGGTAAAAACGTCTTTACAAATTTTTGAGGGCATTTCATCTCTATTGATTTTAATTTTAAGATCATTTTTGCTTGAATCTTCTATATAAACTCTATGATCATTAGATTTACCTGCAGCTCCATTATCAACAGTTTTGCTTTTTGCAATTGTATTTCCAACTTTATTTCCTTTGCTATTAAGAACATTATCCTTTAAAACAATATCGTCTATGTTGTCAAGTATTTTTTTACTTTTCATAAGACTTTCTTTGCTAATTTTAATAGCTTTATTACCCGCTGTCTGAAAACCTTTGAAGATTGGAACATCATCCTTAACACTTTTGTCATAAAGTTCATTTTCCCCTGCTTTCAAATCAACTGCATCTAAATTGCAAACAGTATCTTGAACTTTACTCCCATCATTATTAAGATGTTCTTTGTCCGTTACTGCTATACGAGTTGTAGGCTTATCGATTACTGGATATTCTTTATTACCTTTAGGATAAGGACCAGATTTGTTTGGCTTAATGTTAATAGCGTCTAGATTTTCAAAAATCTTTCTACTTTTTGAAAGTTTATCTTCTGTGAGTAATATTTGTTTGTTGCTTGCAGTTTTGAATCCAATAAATTTCATATTTTCAAAATTATTAGTTGTTTCATTTGCGTTTTCATTAAGATCTACTTCCATAGCCATATTTTCATTTTCAGTTTCATTAAAGTTTTCATATTTCTCTAATTCTAGACTTATATCACTGTCTGTCATTGATTTAGTGTCAAAACTTTTTGCGCTTTGCTTGTTATCGTTTTTAACTTGACATTTATGTGATTTAAAATCATTATTTCTTTCTAAATTACCAAAATCATCCAAAATGATATCTTTAAAAATATTCTTAGCATTAACTAATGCTGTTTTTGGAAAGTTAATCGCTTTATTATTACCAGTTTTAAAACCAAAAAACTCCGCTTTACTTGTCGATGGTAAGTTAAATTCTTCTTTAATCTTTGATTTACTTTTTCTCTCTTCTTCTTTCTGATTGTCTTTGTCTATGTCAAATTCTACATGTTTTCCGTCAATATCTTTGAAGATATCTTTAGTTTTTGACTTAGCTTGTTCAGAAATCTCTATGTTTTTATTAGATGCAGTTTTAAAGCCAATTTCTATATCTTTATTCCAAAAATCGTGGTTCGAAAACTCTTTGATAAGTAAATCATCGTTTAAACTATCTAAATCTAATGTTTTATCAAAATTAGCAGGTTTTTCAGTAATTGTATCTATTGCAAAATCAGTCTTCTTTTCTAAGTCATTCGTTTTATCGATATCTTCACGATTATCAAAATTAAGCTCTGTTTTCATGTCATTTGAGTCTAATTTAGCATCTTCATCAATTTGATTGATTATATTTTTGTATATACTCAAAGCTGCGTTAGTTTCTTTGATTTCTTTCTTGTCGGGGCTGAAGCCTTTAAATTTTTCAGTGTCCGGTTTGTTAAGTTTATCATTAACACGTTTCTCTCTCTTATTTTCATCAAGATTTGTATTTTCTGAATTAGATATTACGTTTACACTCTTGATGTTTAAAAATTCTTTCTTTTTCTTACTGTTAGAGATATTTTCTTCGAACTTACTCCAAATATCATCTCTTATAAAGTCTAACTCATCTTTAACAGAATCTTTATTGCTATTAAACTCTTCATCTTCAAATTTCGACTCTAAATCAACGTCCATAGCTTCTACATTACCTTTCGCTCTTTTACCACTATTCCTCTCTCTGTCTTTCTTATCACACTTCTCAACTAGCTCAGCCAAGCTGAGTTTATCATTTAACAAAGATTTAGCTTTCGAATACGTTTCTGCTTGTATCTGTATAGACTTATTGCTAGCTGTTTGGAATCCTACATACATAGAATTGTATTTTGTATCTACATCATTGGATATAACTTCTTCAGTTATTGGTATATCATAAAAAGATGTTTCTAGAGCTATAGTCAAAGGTAAATCTTGTATATTTTCTGTTTCTATCTGTATGTATTCGTTTTCTTCGTCACTACTAAATAGTATTTCGTCTGGTTCTATATTTGACTGTTTTTTAATAATGGCTGTGTGTGTTTCGTCGAAATTTTCAACTTTGGCAGAATTACTGATTGTTTTATAACACTTTTCATTATCTTTTCGGTCGTTTTCATTTAGATTTCTATCTATTTGTCCAATGCTGTCATCGTTATTTGGATTTACTTCATCATTAGCGTTAAAAACAGGGTCTTTTTGGTAAAGTTTACCATCTTTATCTGTTTTGACATTTTTATCATCTTTTACACAATCGTTATTTCCAAAATTGGCTCTGCCTTCTTTTTCAAATTTCAAAATGTCATTTTTGTTTAGATGTAAGTCTTTTGCTACATCTATAGCAGGACTTACTCTGTTCATATTCAATTCGAAACAGTTATCGGAATTCAAAAACAATTCTTTTCCCAAAATCTGTGAATTGATCACATGTTTCGTTGTCTCCATGTTGGAACATTCTTTCAAAATTGGCGCAGCAATTTTTTCGAAGTTCTCAAATGATTCTAGAGGAACTGTCATTGGAAATGTCATTTTGGTTTTCTTTTTGATTTTCGGATTGAATACTGGACTTTTAGGTCTATCGGATTCGAAACTAGGTCTTTTTTGACCAAAATTACTATCTTTATTACCTGTATCTTTATTTTTTGTATGATTATCAATATTTACAGCGTCTACTTTAAAAATATTATCTGTTTTATTTAAATTCTCATTATTAGTAACATTAGTATTATTTATCTTAATATTTACCACTTCTAACATATTTACATCCACATTGTATTCATTATTACTCTTTTCTTCACACATTTTTGATCTACCCTCATCTTTACATACTCTTTTATTATTAAGATCACCAACAACATTACAAGAAGGACTGATTTCAGTATCCATTGCTTCATAAGCCTTGTCATCTTCCTTTTTCAGACCTATATCTTCTTTAAACTTATTAACTTCTTCAAATTTAGTTTCTATGCTTTCCTTAACATTATTATTATGTTTATTGGTATTCAAAATACTTTCTTGTTCATTAATAATATTATTGACAGCGATTTCTTCAATTACTTCACGAAATGGATGTTTTTCTTCAGCTTTTTGAGAATTAATATTAATATTTACTTGTTCAATGTTATTATTACACTTATTACTAATATTTTTATCATTAATACATTCATCAATATCAGTTTTAGCATTAGAATTACCTTCTTCACTACTATGTGCAAAAGTAGTGTTAAATTCTTGACTAATACCTTTATTTGACTCTATTTCGGCTTCAGCATTTTCAATTATGTTTATAAGTTGTGTATCGGACACACATTCAGTATCGAACTTGTATTGGGGGTCAGGCGGTACCTGAAAAATATATTCCTATATAACTGCAGATCAAAGTCCTCTCACTGAAGATGTCAGTACAGTGAGGAGTACACGTAATCACAAGCGAGCACTAATGTAAAGTATCGTCCTATAAGACACTGCAGATCAAAGTCCTCTCACTGAAGATGTCAGTACAGCGAGGAGTACACGTAATCACAAGCGAGCACTAATGTAAAGTATCGTCCTATAAGACACTGCAGATCAAAGTCCTCTCACTGAAGATGTTAGTACAGCGAGGAGTACACGTGATCACAAGCGAGCACTAATGTAAAGTATCGTCCTATAAGACACTGCTATCTATCTATAGTGCCACCCTGCTATTAAAGACATAATCAATTGTCGATTCCAGTTGTTATCATGGTTACATCATATCAGTGGCCTTTAAGCAGTCTAATCTATACTAATATTATAAAGCTGAAGAGTTTGTTTTGTTTGTTTGTTTGTTTGTTTGTTTGTTTAAACGCGCTAATCTCAGAAACTACTGAACCGATTTGAATAATTCTTTCACTGTTAGATAGTCTATTTATCGAGGAAGGCTATAGGCTACATTTTATCCCGGATTTCCTACGGGAACGGGCACAACGCGGGTAAAACCGCGGGGCACTGCTAGTACCTCTGATACAAGTGTTGGCCACTGACCTACACAAACTAACATTCTTTTTTTACTGAAGATGTTAGTAAGTACAGCGAATACGGTGTATTTCTCTTCGTTAGTCACAAGTGACTACTAATGTATAGTATCTTCTTATAAGACAATGCAGATCAAAATTCTCTCTTACAAATGTTGTTTATCGAGAAGGAATATCATTATTTTTATAACTTTATTCAATTAAATCAATGTACTTACCTCACTGTATATAGGTAACTTATTGATCGGCAAAAAACTCGATGTTTTTGCTGACATCTTGCTTTTAATCATGTTAATATTTTTGCTGATTTTACCACTATCAGCCGACTGCATGGCTTTCATTTGAGATTGTACAGTGTTAATTACGTCTTGCGGTGTATATGAATGTTTGTTTTTATAGTTTTTATCATCATTTTCGCTATAAAATGCATGTTTACTTGTTTTGCTTCTTTCAAGCAACTTTTGTTTGAAATTATCAATTGTTACGTTGATCTTATCCATTTTAATAGTGTTCAAACTCTAATCTTCCTTAGCATTGAAAGTTCACTTGAATAAATTCGCGATTCTTCTATTTAAATTAAATTTTTCACATCACAACAATGTTTTCATTTGGCGGAACACGGAATTCATTACATACATACCTACCTTACCTACCTATTGTTTGATTTTGACAATTCACTTTGGCACATGATAGTTGACATGTGACATGTTATGGGGCAATACATTTCGTTCTTTCGTTCTGAAACGAATAAAATATTATTTCGGATTCTATCGGTTTTCAATACAGGTTTTTGAACGCTATGGAAGCCTAATAATGCTTGCTGTTTGCTTTGGTAAATTGGCACGAAACGGGCCGATATTTCTCGAAAACACCGAATTTATTTCTTAATTCATCTAAAATTGCTGCCCTTTAAATAAGAAAGCTCTTATTACAATTATTAGACCTCAAATATGGTAAGTTTATTACGAAATACGTAGTAAAGCTTGTTATAATTCGTTATGAAATGGCGGTAAAATTAGGTTATAAAATTTTCAGTCTCACACAATACTGCTGGTTCAACCAGGCCCTAGGCCTGAAACGAGGACATATTCAGACTATGAGAGCGTCAATGACTGTATGGAAGGCGTCTGTAAGATCTACGAGGAACATTTGAAGCGGCGAAACCCAAACACTCCGACGATAACATACGATATTTCACAACTTTTCGATTTTGTTGATCAGGTACGTTCCTTTCCTAATTCATACCAATACATTATACTTACTTACTACATACTTATTAAACTACATATAATCTCGGAAACTGCTAAACGAAGGGTTTATATTATGCTGTTCATTCATATCTGAGTAGCCTGAACATATACTCATATACAATAACAAGAAAATCTCCTCCTCTCATCTCACTGAATATGACAGTACAGTGAAGAGGATGTTCTTATCATGATGCATACCTACTTTTGTGAACAACCTGGGAACTAACAAATGTGATTCCTTGATTCACTCAAAAATAACTGAACATATTCAACAATAGTTTATTTATTATCAACTGTTTCTCACGTAGCACTCGTGGCGTTCTTTAATTAATGTTAAGCAACAGCCTGGCTGGTTCCCTACTTGGATGGGTGGCGGATAGTGGCATTTTGTATTTAAGTGCTACCATCCTTCGGAGGGCACGTTAAGCAGTCAGTTGCGATTGTTTCAATCGTTAGAACATGTCGGAGGCATTTGGGCTGTCTCAAAACTCTTACACCAGGGTTGGCCAGTGACCTACTTGAAATGAATGAATTGTTCCTTACGGCTCGTTATCTATACTAATATTATAAAGCTGAAGAGTTTGTTTTGTTTGTTTGTTTGTTTGTTTGTTTGTTTGTTTAAACGCGCTAATCTCAGAAACTACTGAACCGATTTGAATAATTCTTTTTGTAATGGATAACTACATTCAACGGGAAGGTTATAGGCTATTTTTTATCCCGAAATTCCCACGGGAACGGGCACAGCGCGGGTAAAACCGCGGGGCGCTGCTAGTTGTACTTATATACTTACTGGTTACTTATTTACTTTTTAAACTCGCACAATTTGCACTCATTATACTAAACTAGCAGCGCCCCGCGGTTTTACCCGCGTTGTGCCCGTTTCCGTGGGAATTTCGGTATAAAATGTAGCCTATAGCCTTCCTCGATAAATAGACTATCTAACAGTGAAAGAATTATTCAAATCGGTTCAGTAGTTTCTGAGATTAGCGCGTTTAAACAAACAAACAAACAAAACAAACTCTTCAGCTTTATAATATTAGTATAGATGAAACGGGTCTGTATCGCGTTAGATATAATTGTTACTTATTGTCTGTTTCTTCTGCAATTAGGCGTCCCAGATGTATTGAATATATATATGTACTAGCAGCGCCCTGCGATTTCACCCATTCTGTACCCGTTCCCGCAGGAATTTCGGGATGAAATGTATCCCATGTGTAATTCTGATGTATAACCTATATTACTGTTAAGTTACATCCAAGTCCGTTCGGTAGTTTTTGCATAAAAGAGCAACAAACATACATTCATCCTCACAAACTTTCGCATTTATAATATTAGTAGAATTGTACATAATACAATTTTCTTTTGCAGCTCGCCGACTTAAGTTGCTTAGTGTACCAAAAATCAACAAATACGTATGCTCCATACAACAAAGACTGGATTAAAGAAAAGATCTATGTGTTACTGCGCCAAGCGGCCGGTCAAGGAGATTAAATCTATCAAAAACGGTTTAGTTTTCTAATGTCATAACTGAGCTATTGTCAACATTATACTCTTTACTTAAAGTAGGTTTAACAGTCAACTTATGTTAACATTAACATTAGAATGCTTTTTAAGTTTACATCGAAAAGTGTCAAGGCAATTTTATATCCCGTATACAATGTTGCTCTACCAAAAATATGCACAGTGGTTAAGCAAAGTTACATAAGATCAACAAATATTAAGGAGTTATTTCAAGTAAAAACATATTCAATACCTTTGTTTACTTTCTACGGGTAGTAGTCGTTACATGAGCCATGTCAGAGGCCTTTGGTGGCTCAGGTTTATATGTATAAAAATTCCCGAAATTCTCACGGGAATGGGCACAACGCGGGTAAAACCGCGGGGCGGTGCTAGTAATCTATAAAGCGTAGACAAAAGTAAAGTGTGTAATGATGAAAATAGCTCAGTTTTTAAAGGACTGCCCCATAGACGTATGTATTGCATTTTGCAAAACCAGACCTAAAAAGATCCTGTGGGGAATCACATTAAGTATAAAATCGAATTTTTAAGAGTTGAAATATATACTGGTTTCAAGATTAAGTGAACACTACTCATTTTGAATTGAAGCTACGTTCACGGATACACGTCGCTTTTATTTTACATTACCCGCGTTGTGCCCGTTCCCGTGGGATTTTTTTACATAAAAACCTTCCTCTTGAATCACTCTACCTATTACAAAAAACCGCATCAAAATCCGTTGCGTAATTTTAAAGATTTAAGCATTCAAACAGACAAAAATAGCGACTTTATTTTATACTATGTAGTGATTTAAATCTGACGTTTCGGCTCTACAGGAACCGTGCTCACAGAAGACTGAGATGTTATGCATATATACAAGATAAAGCAAAAAATATCGCAACTACAGCTTTTACTTTTTCTTGTATAGACGTATAGCCACCCCAGTCTCCTGTAAGCACGGTTCCTGTAGAGCCGAAACGTCAGATAAAAATTGTAAAATAAAGCGAACTGTATCCGTAAACGTAGCTTTCAAAAGTAAAAATATAAACAAATATGGCCGACTTTCCAACCAAAGACAATCTTCTATAGAGGAAAAGGTTTATTCGTCGGTAAGAATGGAAAGAATGGGTAAACATTTTTCCATTACACAAGGAATTGAGTTTGGTAGGAAAATATGGCCTTGTTAGTATATTTTATCTCTTAAAAAATTGATTTTAGTTTAGTTGTATGTGGACTGATAGCTGATTTTAGGGTGCTTTTCCAACTAAACTATGCTATGCTACATTTCATTCTTGCTTTGCTATGTTTAACATCATTATTGGATATCAAAGTTCTTTCTCACGAGCGCTCCTGAGTCATACTTGTGTAATAGGGTATTTCACTGATATTATCAGTTCACAATTTGAGAGATGAATTTAGTAAAATAACAAAAATTTTGAACAAAAATTTCAGAAATTTCAGAAACAAACTTGATATAAAATTAAATAAATTATAAGCTCTGAAAGATTCTGTCCTGTCTGATACTGTCCCTTTCTTGCACAACGATTTTTTTGTATGCAAAGTGTATGGCGCTCCAAGCTTGTGTCGTCACAGAACTAGTATTGCTGTCTCTGTCTAATCAGCAACTTTGACCGCCTGTAACTCTGGAAATAATAGCGATATAAAACAACGGATTTTAGTCTCTAACACGTGATCAAAAGATGAGTAAATAGGAATAATTAAAAAACAGTGAAATACTATTGTACATACACATTGTTGTGCATCATGGTCCATGTCAAAATCTCTTCAAAATTGTCTGAAGTAGCGACAGTATTAGGTTTGAGTAAACGGAGAAAAGCACTGACCTCTATTATTTACACTGGACAGGCTGCTGTCATATTAATTTTGAGTGTCGCCATTTTGGCGCTGTAGGCCACTGTAGGAAGATACGAAAGTCCATAGAACTAAAATTAGTTATGTCATAAGTCGACTGTGGTACCCTATTTGCTTGCAGTGAACGTCAGAATTAGTTCTCGGGACACTCGCAGGGGCGCTTCAAATTGCCACACAAAATTAGCTGTCATTTGTATGGTAACAGCCAGTAGAGGTCAGTGGAGAAAAGTCATTCGCTAGTTATTCGCAGTGAGAGTCAAATTAATATAAACAATGATCTTGTCTACGGTACTGATTGTCCGCACACAGAGACGCGTGTCTGTACTCATTACAACTACAAGTATGGCTCAGGGGCGCTTGTGAGATAGCTCTACTCATAGCATAGCAAAGCTATAGTGGAAAAGCATCTTTAGTCCACATGCAGCTTTAAATTTCTATTGTGTGATGTGTTAAGATTGTTAAGGGTATTTAAGTTCAACTTAATAATTTTGATAAAACTTTAATTTAGTCCGTTCAAGAAATTATTGATTTAGACATATACATGTCTAATTACTAATATAAAAGAAAACTTAATTTACAATCTTTACTTGACAATTAATATTGAAAAATACATTTTGAAGATAAATATAGTGACAAATTAAAAACTGTTAAATTCTACACAGAGATTCTATCAAAATTGTATTAATTCTGTCGATAAAGATGATAGCACTATTTCATTAAGTCTTCTTTAAACTGTTTTTAGCCGACTTGGAAACAGGAGGAAGTTTCTTCAAAATTACTGTATAAAAGTATGATTTAAAATAATGATTTGTTTTTCAAACTCACACGATTCGCACTCATTATACTGAATGAAACGGGTCTGTATCGCGTTAGAATGTATAACGTATTTATTAAAATACGTAGGTACCTGACGTTTCGAGGGGACACCGCTCGTGTTCACGAGATGTTGACGACTTTTAGTCCTCAGTGTGTGACACTCGACACAGTTTTAAATGTTATATTCCTTTGTGAGTTTTATATTGTGTTAAAATATCAAGTTGTTAATAGGCTCCGTTCGAGCCTAATTGACCAATTAATGACAATGCATTGTCAAAATCTTTGCGTAGTGCGTCGTGATTGGTCACAACGCAATGACATTGTCAAATTCTTTGTGTACAGATGTAGTGGACCAAGAGCCCGCGAACCCCAGACCTTCGTTATTTTATAAAAGCTGAAAGTTTGTCAGCGCATGCTCCCACACACAGGTAAGAACGATGGACTATTATGAAGTTTGGGTTATAGTGGCTTTGGCAGGTATACGGTACTAAATGTCAATGGTCGAAAACACCAAGTTGGCCATCGATTTCGATATCACCGTCAAAGGGTGACTTGTACAACTCCTCAAGAGCTTTCAAATGACATAGGTCATGTCACTGTTGAGCATTAGGATCAGCGTCCATGGCATAGGCCAACTCCAATCTTCGGTGGTCGAAAACACCAAGTTGGCCGTCGATTTCGATGTCACTGTCAAAGGGTGACTTGTACAACTTGTCAAGAGCTTTCAAATGACATAGGTCATGTCACTTAGGATCAGCGTCCATAGCATAGGTCAACTCCAATCTTCAATGGTCGAAAACACCAAGTTGGCCGTCGATTTCGATATCACCGTCAAAGGGTGACTTGTACAACTTGTCAAGAGCTTTCAAATGATATAGGTCATGTCACTGTTGAGCATTAGGATCAGCGTCCATAGCATAGGTCAACTCCAATCTTCAATGGTCGAAAACACCAAGTTGGCCGTCGATTTCGATATCACCGTCAAAGGGTGACTTGTACAACTCTTCAAGAGCTTTCAAATGACATATGTCATGTCACAAATCACACTTAATTATTTGATGAATTTAGATCGGTATTTTACACACCTTTAGTACCGTTTATCTGCCAAAGCCACTATAACCCAAACTTCATAATAGTCCATCGTTCTTACCTGTGTGTGGGAGCATGCGCTGACAAACTTTCAGCTTTTATAAAATGACGAAAGTCTGGGGTTCACGGGCTCTAGGTCTATAGTGAATAATCCTTTCCTATCGGCTAAACTCGGAACAACGATAACACCCGAATGGTGCCGATGTGTCTATGAATTACTGTATTATTAAATTACGTGTAGGTATCAAATAAATCGCATACTTTATTTATCAATGTCAAATGTCAAACTGCCCGTTTGACGTTGTCTCGATGGGTACTGAGTGCGAGTGAAGTAGTAAGACAAAAACGAACATTTCCGAGAAAAAACGAAAGGAAAGGATTATTCACTACATCTGTAGTGCGTTGTAATTGGTCAGTTGAGCTCTGCACCGCTCTTATGGAGAGCCACATTTAAACACATTGAGGTATTTAACAAAATTTATCATTAATCAAACATTTTTCTTAGTTTAACGCCATTAAAATGCGATACTGGTATATTTTTGACTTATCGAGATTGAAATTCTTTTGTGAATCACTACATATGTATTATGTAACGCTATTCTACTGATTCTATGTTTAATATAGTTAAGGAAGCATTAGGTTAACTTAAGAATAATTAATAAAGTCTTTTGAATTATAATTTGGTGTTATTGTTTTAAACTGTGAACGTAAATAACCCAATACCAAGCTAATGTTAACAGTGTACGCCCGGGGACAACGGTACTTGCATGAAATCACCGCCTCCGTGGTCTTGTGGTTTGAGCGCTCGGCTCACGATCCGGAGGTTCGGGGTTCGATTCTCGGTGGGGACAATATCTTACAAAAATCTCTTTGTGAGACTCAGTTTGGTTAGGGCATTGCAGGCTGAATCACCAGATTGCCCGAAAAGTAAGACGATTCCGTGCTTCGAAGGGCACGTTAAGCCGTCGGTCCCGGTTACTTTCTACGGATAGTAGTCGTCACATGAGCCATGTCAGAGGCCTTTGGCGGCTCAATAACTCTGACACCAGGACTGGTCAGGGTGACCATCCACTCGGTGAAGAAGATTAAATCACCCAGGATCGGATCCAAGGGGAGGGCACTGGGGGCAGTTGCCCCCTCCTGGAGCCCTGATTTTCGACCAAGTATTCACGTCTCTTGCCGACATCGCTAGATTGGCGTAACCTCGATGGTTCAATCTAGCATGGCTGGACTCTAAGTCCCCTCTAAAACAAAGCCTGGATCTGCGCCTGAAATCACTACATAGTTTAAAAAACAAAGCCGGTCCCCGCTGTCTGTCCCTATGTATGCTTAGATCTTTAAAACTACGCAACGGATTTTGATGCGGTTTTTATTACATACAGTGATTCAAGAGGAAGGTTTATATGTATAAAAATTCCCGAAATTCCCACGGGAACGGGCACAAAATAAAACCATCAACAACTTGAAGACGTATTATTATATTTAACTATATATAATTCACATTTACACATTCACTAAGGACCTTTCATTAACGCTTAGTAAATAAGCACTTTAGCTATCAAACGGTCTGTCCCTTTCCGACATACGCTATTTGCCAAAGAGCGAAAGAGACAAAACACTTTAAAACACTGTTTAAGTTGAATATAGTTTATAAATAAGGCGGTATTAAGCCGACTTACAAAAAAAACGTCGGCTTTTTATTCAACTAGAATATTTACAGTTATTTTTCATGATTAAAGTTTATTGTTTAAAGTACTCGTATATTAAATTCAAAGTGAGAAGTGTTCGCTTACGGTCAATTCATACTGGCCACAGGGCGCAGAGTCGACGTGTAGTAATTGACAATCGCCGATTGATGACGCGTGTCGCGTAGTTCGCTAGTGGTCGGATCACTGACCTCTATATACACTCATAATAATTTTGTGCCTATTTGAGTGTCGCCATTTTGGCGCTGTAGGCCATTGTAGGCAGATACGAAAGTCCATGGAACTAAAAGTAGTTATGTCCTAAGTCGACTGTGTACCCATATTTGCTTGCAGTGAACGTCAGAATTAGTTCCCGGGACACTCGCAGGGGCGCTTCAGTGGACCGCATGGATACGCGAGAATGCGCGCGCACAAATCAGCGTTGTTCGCGTGAAACGGGCCAATTCAATGCGCGAGTCTTATTAAAATCTCAGATGTAATATGTGCCTTACGCTGTGGAGTTAAGGTTGAATTTGTTAAGTTCAGTTTTGGATAGACGCTTCGACTTCGCCAATATAAATTGACCCTAAGAAACCAGTAAGCAATTAAAACTTTTATTTCCGACGTATAAATTGTATTTGTAGCATTGCGTATATCTGTCTCTCTTGCACCTATTTATTAGCTATTGGTACACAAGAGACAGATGAATCATATGCTTTGCTGCTTATTTGACAAGTCCGTTGTCACAGCCATAACTACTTTTAGTTCCATGGACCATTGTTATCAAAAATATCCCTATGAAAGAGAAAGAAACTACTGAGGACTTAATGAATGTAGTAAGCAACATAGCGCAGTCCTTGAACCATACGCTTCCTCACTCAGAGATCAGGGATATCTACCGCTTACCAGCGAAAGAAGGCTCTGTCAAACCGATAGTTACAGAATTTTCTAACGTTAAAACCAAGACAACTATTTTATTAGCAGTACGAGATTTTAACAAAACACAACCAAAGGAAAACAAGCTCAACTCCAAGACCATAGGCATACCTGGTCCTAAGAATCCAGTCTACATAAATGAGCATCTGCCAGCTGGAACAAACAACCTCTTCCAGAAAACTCGGGTATTTGCTAAATCAAATAATTTTAAATTTTGTTGGACTGTAAATGGTAATATATATCTGAGGAAGAGTCATGGTGCCAAGCACTACGTGGTTCATTCAGAGTCAGTTTTATTATCAATCGCTAAAGATGCCGGTGCTGGTAATAATTCACCCCTGTGACTATGTTCAACATGTTATTCTCTATGTGTCGCTTATCAGCAATATTTCCTTGAATCATTTTATTTCAATCACCTCACACTCTACACTATTACACAAAAACAACGAATTTATACTAATGTTGCCAATAATTTCTCCCATTTCTCACATAATAACCGGATAGATACCTGCCATGATGTGTCATATTTGTTAATCTTTGTTATTATATTATGCTAATTATTCTATTAATATATAAATACCCCTATTCAATCCATTTAATATATCTAATGAAGTAGACGAATTTAACGTAGGCATGTCTAAACTCTGTTTACCTAGTAAATGCGTGAATTTCCTCACAAAATCGAAAAAATCTCTCACGGTATTCCACTTAAATATAAGAAGCATCAATAAAAACATTGATGAACTATTTGTACTCCTCCACGAGATTAAAGTTAAGTGTGATATTATAGTTTTGACTGAATGCTGGCTGTCTAAAACAACGATAATCCCTCAAATTGATGGCTACAAACACTTTACTTCTGCTAGAGCTTTTAATCAGAATGATGGTATAGTTATCTACACATCCGTAAACATCAATTGCAATATATCTGAACCAGAATTTTCCGATGCGACGTGTTTGACTTGCCTCATTGATACGACTGCCATAATAGCCATCTATCGCTCTCCCTCAGTACAGAATATAGATAACTTTAACTCCAGCTTGGATCATCTTTTGTCTTCTTTGAAGTCATTTAATGATGTTATCCTTGTTGGAGATATGAATATAGATATCAGAAACGGAAATAATGATAGTCGGTCGGGTGATTATCTTATACTCAATGCATCGCAAGGTCTTTTACCTACCCACCTTTTCCCCACCAGAGCCGATAAGTGTTACGATCATATTTTTCTTAAAAGTAAAAGACCATCCGAAACATTGGTAATTAGATCATCGGTTACTGACCACTATCCTGTCATTATAAGGATAAAAACCGATATAAATAACCAACCTATGGACAACACCATAACCAAAATTGATTCTGACAGCATTATCCGAGAACTTAATGGGCTTGACCTTTCCAGCATTTTGACATTAGATGACCCTAATGAAGCCACTGATAAACTTATATCTGTAGTATCCAATGTAATAGCTAAGCACAGTACTAAGATTAAGACTCCAAGATCAAAAAAGATCTTAAAACCTTGGATCACACCAGGAATTCTGAAGTGTATTCGAAATAGAGACAATCTTCATAATAAATATAAAAAGGATCCCCACAACCTAATCCTCAAGACAACTTATACAAGGTATCGTAATTACTGTAACGGTCTCATTAAAAAACTAAAACATCTATATGAAAAATCATTAATTGAAAATAGTAAGCATAGTATAAAGTCAACATGGAAAGCTATTAAACAAATCACTCATACCCAACGTCAAAATTATTCCCCCACCGAGCTCTTAACTATATCAGATGATCCCGTTACTTCCGCTAACCATGTTAACAATTTTTTCGTCAATGTTGGACCTAAGCAAGCAAAAAATACCTTTAAACCATCTGTAACACTATCGACGCGCTCCCCTTTCGTCACCCAGCAGTCAATATCAAATTCACTTGTTCTACTTGAAGTTGACGAATCGGATGTTAACACCATTATTACTTCCCTACGTAGTGATTGTTCTGTTGGCTGGGATGGGATTTCGTCTAATATTTTAAAATCATGTAGAAGCAATTTGGTAGGACCTATTACTCATATATGCAATCGGTCAATTATTTCTGGCGTTTTTCCCAAAGCCTTTAAAAAAGCTATAGTTCACCCAATATTGAAGAGTGGAAAACGGACAGAAATCAACAACTATAGACCGATATCCATATTAACTTCTCTATCCAAGATTCTTGAACGTATAATAAGTAACCAACTGGTGAAATTTTTAATTAAATTTAACATAATTGCAGATAACCAATATGGTTTCCGAGCTGGAAAATCGACGGAGGATGCCACCTCTGATCTTGTAGATCATATTGCTAGGAAATTGGACAACGGGGAGAAATGTCTTGGTATCTTTCTGGATATTTGCAAAGCTTTTGATTCAGTTTCGATACCTCTCTTGCTTTCAAAATTACAATCCATAGGTATAAGAGGCATTACTTACGATATTTTTGAAGACTACCTCTCTCACCGATCGCAGTGCGTGAAGATTGGTAGCTACATTAGTGACGAAACTTTCACCACACATGGAGTACCTCAAGGTAGTATACTTGGCCCAACCCTTTTCATTTTATATATAAATCTACTGTGTAATTTACAGCTTCCAAACTGCAAAATATATACATATGCAGATGATACGGCATTAGTTATACATGGTAGCAATTGGGAAAAGGTATTCACCGATGCTGAAAATGCACTAAATTTTGTGACGATCTGGTTAGCGAATAATTCTCTCTCCCTTAATGTTAATAAAACTACGTACATGCCATTTTATATAACTAATAAGAATATTCCACCGAAAGAGTTAGCTATTAAATTGCATAATATAAATTTTGATAACGTATCAATAGAACTGACCCGTGTGTCATGTGCACGATACCTTGGAATAGATATTGACCAAAACTTAAAATGGAACAGGCATATTGAACATGTCTCAACAAAAATCAGAAAGCTGCTCTATATTTTTAAAAACTTAAGACAAGTTTGTGATATAAATACACTAAAGACAGTGTACATTTCATTATGTCAATCTATCCTTGGCTACTGTCTACCTGTCTGGGGCGGTGCGACAAAAACATTATTCAAAACTATTGAGCGATCCCAAAGAGCTATCTTAAAAGTAATCCATTCAAAACCTCGCAGGTTTCCAACCAAGGAATTGTACTCTTTGGCGAATGTTCTCACGGTGAGAAAACTGTTTATTTTGCGTACTGTCCTTCGAAAACACCAACAACATGATCTGTCACAGTCTCTACAAAAACCTTCTAGACGGAAACACTGCATCAGAAACATTTTAAAAGTTGAGCGATACAATACATCCTTTATAAGTCGTCAATACTGCATCTTAAGCACCAAACTTTACAATAAAGCAAGTAAATCGATTAAATTACTGAATATTAACAAATATGAACTTAAACAAAAATTACAAAAATGGCTGCAAGGTATTAGTTATGATGAGACAGAAAATCTTTTATCCTAATAATTATAATTACAATTATTTTAAAATTAAATTCATCACCCATACACATACACACACATACACATGCAAACACACTCACACACTTACACTTATACACAATCATACACCATTCAAAATACAATTATGAATAAGTATAGTCTTTTACAAATTTTGAAATATGTTTTTTTTTTCTTTATTTTGATTATTTCATTCTAACTGTTAACATAATGCTAAATTAATAATTTGTCTTTTATCATTGAAATGTAAACTCGGAATCACTACTTTTCAAGATACAGGTTACCCTAGTTTGAAAAGTAGAGAAATGTTATGTAACATTAGTTAAGTATGTATGTAACTATTTTGGCTTGAAATAAATCATTTATTATTATTATTATTATTTACAGCGGCAGTGAGAGCGCTCACTGTGTCGGGGGTCGCGGGCTCGATTCAACGGAGTAACAATATGTGAGACATAGTTGTTGACGACGTCTGGGTGACAATTATATGTTCTTATAAAGTATTTGTGTATGTATATGTAGTAGTATCAGTGAGTTAGATTCCATAATACAAGCTTAGAGCTTAGTTTGGGTCTAATTGACCGTGAGTGAATTTGTCCGGGTGGATTTATTTATTTATTATAACATAAATTAGAGTTACTGTAACATATTTGAAGTTAATAGTTTCAAATCACACTGTCTCTACACTGACCTCTATTATTTACACTGGAAAGGCTGCTGTCATCATAATTTTGTGCCTATTTGAGTGTCGCCATTTTGGCGCTGTAGGCCACTGTAGGCAGATACGGATGTCCATGGAACTAAAATTAGTTATGACTTAAGTCGACTGTGGGACCCCTATTTGCTTGCAGTGAACGTCAGAATTAGTTCTCGGGACACTCGCAGGTGCGCTTCGAATTGCCACACAAAATTAGTTGTCATTAGTATGGTAACAGCCAGTCCAGTGTGTATATAATAGAGGTCAGTGCTCTACACATATTTTTGGCATTCCAAGCTATCCAATCATATTCTTCTAGATTATTCTCTAAATACTGTTTACATTACAAAATATTATCAATATGATAAAATATTAATTTAAATTATTTACAAAAAGTACCTAAAGTCGCCAACAGATGGCGTTAAACACAATCACAATACATACGTAGATAATTAAACCTTATGCTATTGGAATTAGGGTCTATTTTGGCAGGTCCCTATCTCTGTCGGATATCTTAGATAGCATAATACCTATCAAGTTTTGACAACGTTTATATATGCTTAAAAAGCTGCAGAGTTTTGTTTGTTTGTTTGAACGCGCTAATCTCAGGAACTACTAGTCCGATTTGAAAAATTATTTTTGTAATGGATAGCCACATTCAACGGGAAGGCTATAGGCTATTTTTCATCCCGAAATTCCCACGGGAACGGACACAACGCAGGTAAATCGCGGTGCTAGTTTTCTTTACTAGGATTATCTGCACTATCTATACTAATATTATAAAGAGGAAAACTTTGTTTGTTTGTAATGAATAGGCTCAAAAACTACAGGACCGTTTTTAAAAATTCTTTCACCATTCGAAAGCTACATTATCCACGAGTAACATAGGCTATTTTTCATCCCGATTTTTCCACAGGAATGGACACAACGCGGGTAAAACCGCGGGGCGCTGCTAGTTTTTAATACTTTTCGATTTATCATCAATCGCTTGGATCGTCGCGCGGTTTTGGATGCGCCTTGTACATGTGGTTCCGTAGGTCTTTCGGCTTGAAATAGCTGAAATGAAGGCAAAATATTAATTATAAAGTTGTGTCACTGTGACATTAAGGTTGAGCCGGTACAATGTCATGCGATAGTATTATATAGTAGTGACATAGAGTGTCATGTTAAAAGTGACATAAGGTGTCATTCAGGTTTTTAAATTACATTTAATTAAAACATTATTTTACATAAAATTTTAATTTAAAAAATAACATCCTTTTTTACCATAAATATTTAAAAAAATCGGAACAAACATTAAATATTTCTTTTATTTAAAATCGATATAGTAACAAGTGGCCAGTCACTGGTCGTTTCCCCCTATCCACCAGTGTCTTCTTAACAGTAATATGACAGTTAAAATTGACACCTTTCATATTGCCACCCTGTCCATATATAAATAGTGACAGTGGCAAAAATATTGTATTGACAATTAAAACAAGTGACAGGGCCAAAAATATTGTTTTAGCGAGTTGTGTACATGTGAAGTGTGGTGTGTGGTGTGGAGTGTGTCACCTGTGCGTGCAGAGCGCGCAGCGGTAGGTGCGCAGGCGCGGGTCGGCGTGCGCGCGCAGCGCGTGGCGGTCGCGCGTGCGCGCCGACGCGAAGCTGCGCGCGCACACGGCGCACGCGTGCGGCTTCGACGCCGAGTGCGACTGCGGGACACAATGGTGTTTTTGTCACATCATAATAGTGTCTGCTATACGACGAAATGGTGATTTAATTTAATAATTTAACAAAAAAACTAGCCAAGTGCGATCGAAGTCGCGCACGAAATGTTCCGTACTATTTTCTAATTTCAGAAGCAACTAAATCGGTCCAGCCGTTTTCGGGTACACGACGACCCGACCACGACGTAAAAAAGGGGGTGACAAATAGGTAATCTCACCACTTTAAGATGTCTCTGCAGACTGGAGTTGGTGGAAAACGCCGTGTTGCAGATGTGACACGAGAACGGCTTCTCCTGAGTGTGGTTCCTTTCGTGGATCTGACGGAGACGAACAAACGAAAAATTTGGATTTTTGCACAGGTAGAACGTATTAATGTATCTGAAATTGTTGCCTAGAACTGGTTCGTAACCAGTTACCAAAATTGTTCGTAACCAGTTACCAAACTTGTTCGTAACCAGTTACCAAACTAGTTCGTAACCAATTACCAACATGGTGGTAACCAGTCACTAACGTGTTCGTAACCAGTTACCAAACTAGTTCGTAACCAGTTACCAACGTGTTCGTTACCAGTTCAGTTACCAAACGTGTTCGTAACCAGTTATCTAACTCGTTCGTAACCGGTCACCTACGTGTTCGTAAGCAGTCACCAACTTATTCGTAACCAGTTACCGACTATTCCACCGGTTACATACCTGCAGCGTGAACGCGTCGTAGTACCCTTTGCCGCAGTAGGCGCAGTGGCAGCGTGCTCCGCGCGCGAACTTCTCGTGCAGCTTCATGTGCCGCGCCAGCTGTTTGGGGGAGCCGAACAGCTTCGAGCACAAGCTGCACGGGTGGGTCTTCTCCTGCGGGGGGGAATTAGTAAGTTACTAACCGCGCAACGCAGTGTTACCCGCGCTGTACCCGTTCCCGCGGGATAAATGTATCCCATGTATTGTTCTGATGTATCTACTAATATTACCTAATATATCCTAATCCTACTAATATTCTAAATGCGAAAGTTTGTGTTTGTTGTTGCTCTTTCACGCAAAAACTACGAAACGGATTGGGATGAAACTTTACAGTAATATAGGTTACCACGAAATTTTACAAATTATCGGTTTTTACTACCCCAAGATTTTGCAAATTATCGGTTTTTCCCTCACTTGCAATTTTCGCGCTTACCAAATGCGTGTCCTGGTGTTTAACCAGCGAGTGTGGGAACTTGTACTGTTTCGGGCACTCTGGACACTGGTACAGCTGCGAATCCTTCGTGCGGTGGACTGCCATGTGCTCCCGAAGGTCGTTGGCGTCAGTCGCCGGCTGGAGACAGATCTGACAGGCCCACTTGCGAGTCAGCTTCTGAGGGTGTATTCTGAAAATAAGAAATAGTACATTAGTAGCAGCGCCCCGCGGTTTTACTCGCGTTGTGCCCGTTCCCGAGGGAATTTCGGGAATTTTTATACTTATAAACCTTCCTCTTGAATCACTGCGTCAAAATCCGTTGCATAGTTTTAAAGATCTAAGCATACATAGGGACAGACAGACAGACAGATAGCGGCAAGCGACTGTGTTTTATACTATGTAGTGACTAGCTGTCCCTATAGATGTCGCGTTTATCTTAACCATCCAGGGTGCCTCCCAAACGCATACAAAATTTCATTCAAATTCTACAGATACATATGATACATGTCAAAGTATGAACCCTACTATTTCCGCGTCGGGTACGTACTTCCAGCGATGTCTCTTGAGGCTCGTCTTGTTAATGAATATCTTGTTACAATCCTTGCACGGGAAGTTCGCTTCGCTCTCGTTCTTGGCTTCGTTCTTTGATATCCTGGAATATCAAAAATGAACTTAATATATACTACTAGCAGCGCCCCGCGGTTTTACTAGCGTTGTGCCCGTTCCCGTGGGAATTTCGGGAATTTTTTTACATAAAAACCTTCCTCTTGAATCACTCTACCTATTACAAAAAACCGCATCAAAATCCGTTGCGTAATTTTAAAGATTTAAGCATACAGACAAACAGACAAAAATAGCGACTTTGTTTTATACTATGTAGTGATGCACTGACCTCCATTATATACACACTGGACTGGCTGTTAACATACAAATGACAGCTAAGTTACTTTGGGCGTAATTAACCGTGTGTGAGTTTGTCCAGATATATTATTAAAGTAGCTAGTACACTATCTCGCACTTACCTCTCCATATTCCTGACTCTTCTCCTCTCCTTCTTCAGCGTGTCCAACTCCTGGCTCATCTCCAATCTCCTCTTGTTGGTCAGTCCGAAGGAGTGCCACTTGACGTGTATTAGGAACCGTTTCGGATGAGGCATTAGAATGTTACAGTAAGGACATTCGTAGTAGGTCGGCGTTGGGTCCGGACCTGTGAAAACAATGCTATTTTTGTAGTAAAAACTACTTTGTTGATGTTCTTGAAAGAATTTAAAATATCAGTATCTTTGCCTTTTTTATTAATATATATTGTGAGACTGTCCTCAGTTTGGTTAGGGCATTGTAGGCTGAATCACCTGATCGCCTGAAAAGTAAGACGATTCCGTGCTTCGGAGGGCACGTTAAGCCGTCGGTCCCAGTTACTGTCTACAGATGGTAGTCGTTACATGAGCCATGTCAGAGGCTTTTGGCGGCTCAATAACTCTGATACCAGGATTGGTCAGGTTGACCAGGACCGACGGCTTAACATGCCCTCCAAATCACGGAATCTTCTTACTTTTCGGACATTCAGGTGATTCAGCCTGCAATGCTATAACCAAACTGAGGACAGTCTCACAAAGAGATTTTTGTGAGATATTGTCCCAACTGGAATCGAACCCGGAACCTCCGGATCGTGAGCCGAGCGCTCAAACCACAAGACCACGAAGGCTGTATGGAGAACTTCTCAAGTATATTTACCGTTCCTCAAACACAAATTGGCCTCCTCAATACTGTTGTCACTGTAGACTATTCTTCCGTCCACGTGAGACAGCGAGGGGACTCCGTTCATGTCCTGAATGAACGGCAGACCTGTTGACCGCTCTATTTTAATCTCTGTCTCCGTTATTATCTCTTGCTGAGGGGGATCAGGGGGCTGAAATTATGAAAGTGATATGTTAAATTGCTGAATGGAATTTTATCTTCAACTAGCGGCGCCCCGCGGTTTTACCCGCGTTGTGCCCGTTCCCGTAGGAATTCCAGGATGAAAAATAGCCTATAACCTTCCCGTTGAATGTGGCTATACATTACAAAAAGAATTTTTCAAATCGGACCAGTAGTTCCTGAGATTAGCGCGTTTAAACAAACAAACAAACAAACAAAACAAACTCTTCAGCTTTATAATATTAGTATAGATCTGGATCAATTTGATGTCCAATACACAATTAGATGCAAAAGTATTCACTGGTTTTTTAAGTTTAAGCGAACACTACTCATTTTGAATTGAAACTACGTTTACGAATACACTTCGCTTTTATTTTACATTTTTATCTGACATTTCAGCCCATTACTCATGAACAAGTAAGGTAGGGGTCCTTTATTTCATTATCATCATTTCATTTTATAATTTTATTTTTTGAGACAATTTTGACAAATATTGTTAAGTCTACCAGAGCGGGGGGCAACTGAAAACCAGTGTTGTACCAAAACCTCGGCCTCAGTACAGCATCAGCTGAGACGCCTCCTATTGCTACATAATTTTTTTATAATTTTGTATTTTTACTTTCTTGTACTTAAATGTAGCAATAAATGATTATTTTATTCTATCCTGTAATTTACAAAGTAACATGTTTACTGTAAATAACACAATGAAGTAATGCTAGTAATTAAATTGTTTATTTGAAACTTAGATAAAGTTCTGCTCAGTAAGAAAAATAAAATTAAAACAATATACTTCATGAAAATATAAATTAGATAAGTCTGTGTACTTTATGAAAATAGGGATTAAACAAAACTCATATGCTGTTAAGATCTGGGTATTGAACCCTGGACTCTAGAGAGGCGTAACCAATAAGCGTAGAGGTCAACCATAGACTATTTAAAGATCTAGTTGATATATACATACCTATATGCATACCTGCACTTACGAATATATTTATAGGGGTATATATCGTGAAGTTGTGGGGTTTACGGGTTGCAAATAATGAATTATTGTGTAAATAAGAGTTGGTAATGATAAAATATCACTTACTTTACTGATTTCTGTAGCTACAAACGCAAAACGTTGATTGTTACTCAAATTGAATTCGTCTTCTTTAATTTGAGCTTGTTGGTTGTTTTTTGTAGAAAATCCGACAGAACTCTGTCCAAACTTGAAGTAATCCATTTGGTTGCAGCTCTCGCTGGAATTCTCACTGATTTCCTGGTCAATTCCACTAAAACTCTTCATTTTATGTTCATTGTTGTTGCCGTTGCTTATTTCAGTCATATTAACTTGTGTGAACAAGTTGTGGGGCTTGTCGTTGGTGATAATGCCGCAGTTATTGTACATTTTTGGTTTATTATGTTTTAGAAGTCGGTAAATGTAGAAAATTGATTATTTTGAAAAATAAACATTTTTAGGCCTTCGACTGGCTACGGCTAGGCTAGGCTTATTTATTATTGACATTTTGTTTAGTCTATTACTCACTCATTCATTCATATTGACATAAGTTGTTTGTTTGAATCAAACACAATAACCGTGAGATTCCGGTGATAAAGTGACTGCGCAAATATCTGGCAACCTGATGATACAACACCTAAAATAAATTGTTATAGATAATAATTGTATAGAGTAAAATAACTTTTATTATTTTTACTGTACAAGACTTGCATTATTATGATTTAAGTACGATTGATTGGGAAAATTGTTGAATTTATTTTTTAGAACAACACTACTTTTCAAAAGTTTGTGATAATATTTCACTAGATGGCACTAAAACAAATATTTTCATAATGTTCATTCGTTCAACATCACTTTTGACATTACATTATTTGCCTTGCCTCATTCATTCATTTTTTTATTTACGTTTCAGTATTCCGCAAAGATGGTTGTTATTGAGAATCTCAAATAATTTTATTAACAAAATTATAAAAGAAAATCACTCACGATGGCGCTGGCAGCCGCTGCGGAAGAGTATTTCCGCACAATGAATCCGCTATCGACTAAAATCCACGAGGACATAGTCGAGGCGAGAAATTCATACGAAAATATATGGGACTCGCTTACGGAAAAAGAAAAAGTATGTATTTTTTCAATTTAAACTTTTTCCTGTACATATTATTGCGTTATGACACGCAATAATTACTTAATAACGTGGTTTGTTACCGTTTTACATGCTGTTACTGCAGTTATGTTAATAATGATACATAACGTACTCGTCTGTGGATCTGACTAGCATTTTTATCGGCATTGAGTGACTCAGCTTAGGAAATAGATTGAATTCCATAAGTGTAAACAGTGTAGGTACAAACTAACATGCACATTACTAATGTATTTGCCTGTTAAGTCCTGACACAAGCATTTGAACTCACTGATAATAATACAGTGAGGAGGATTAGGCATAATCACCGTACTGTCCAAAAATACTTTGTAATAGGTATTTATTTTAAATCAGCGCTACTCCATTACTTCTCCAGTACCTAATTTTCTCATGAACAATGCATTATAATTTGTCGGTATTATTATATTTATAACTAGCAGCGCCCCGCGGTTTTGCCCGCGTTGTTCCCGTTCCCGTGGGAATTTCGGGAATTTTTAAACATAGCAATCTTCCTCTTAAATCACTTTATCTATTTAAAAAAGCTGCATCTAAATCCGTTGCGTAGTTTTAAAGATCTAAGCATACATAGGGACAGACAGACAACGGAAAGCGACTTTGTTTTATACTATGTAGTTATTTTGTATCTTAAGCCTACCCATTGCAGTTAATAGTTATGAAATTCCATAGGTATCTCAAAATTAAATAAAACAATGTTTTATTCAAAACTATTTATTAGCCTCATTGGACTGGACTAGTGATACGTGCATTGGCCTGCCATGAATGAGGCCCCAGGTTCAATTCCCACCTCAAACAAAGCATGTTACTGATTTAATATTAAGTAAGAAACTATTAGTCAGTAATGTCCCACTGCTGGTCAAAGGCCTCTCATCTCACTGAAGTTATCAGTACAGTGATTTAATATTCAAACATTTAAAATTACAAGTCAAGTCCTTGTGACCTACAATGGAATCACAAGCAAAGCACCACACAACCATTAGTTATTAACATAATAGGTTACCACAGCATTTTATTTAAATAACAAACTCGTATATCTAATAGTATATATTATTATATTAGTGTTCTATTGTTCCCTGTGTATAGATGTTATTTATAAATATTATTCTTGTTATTAATTATATAATGGCTAAGCTTCACTAACTTCAAGTTAATATTTATTAAAGGAATCTGTCTGTGATAGTAGATAGTTCTTTGTTTTGTTGTGGCTGCATGTCAGCTTAGTGGATAGATATATTATACATAGATTAAAGATCATCGTAAATTTAAGAGCTCGTCTCTTGTCGGTGAGTCCGATGCAGACTTCTCCATCTATTCCTGTTCAGTGCAAGCTCCTTCACATCTCTATACGACACGACAGACACTCTTTCTTTAATCTGACTCATGTAACTGATTCTCGGCCTTCTCCTACCTCGCTTTCCTTCAACCTTACCTTCCATGACCTACCTCTCTCTCACTCACACTTCTATTAACTATCACCTATCATCAACTCTCTCACCAAGATAATCTAGTACCTATACAAAGATACTTTTTTATTGCGTAGTTATTTGTGATTGTGTTATGTGTTTTTGCGTTATCCCGTATACTTTGGTGCTTCATGATGACTTCGCTTCGCTGTCGGTAAATTCGCGCAGATCAAAGCGTTTTATCCACTGACTTCTATTGTGGCTGTTACCATACAAATGACAGCTAATTTTGTGTGGCAATTTGAAGCGCCCCTGCGAGTGTCCCTAGAACTAATTCTGACGTTCACTGCAAGCAAATAGGCAAATAGGGGTACCACAGTCGACTTAAGCCATAACTAATTTTAGTTCCATGGCCATTCGTATCTGCCTACAGTGGCTTACAGCGCCAAAATGACGACACTCAAATAGGCACAAAATTATTCCGACAGCAGCCTGTCCAGTGTTAATAATAGAGGTCAGTGATTCGCGCAGATCAAAGCGTTTTATCGCGATGAACTTCGCTTGCGCGGCCGCACTTTATGCGACGTCCTGCGTGAGCGATCTAGACGCGAACGCGAAGCGGCGCAGCGCGGCGCGAAAACAACAAACAGTCGAAACCTGTTGAAGTGGCCTACGTGCCAAACGCAGGTGGGGTGCGGTGCGGAGCGGCGCGAAGTGAAGCGAACGCGATCATTTGGCTTGATATTTTCGCGCGAACAGGATGCGGCGTCGTTGTGTTTTTTTTGGTTATAATGGTCGGTGGCGGCTGTGCGAGGCGATTCGCGTGCACGCAGGACATAGCCGCCGCGTCGCACCGCATCGCAATGAATTCGCGTGTCCGGTGTCACGCGGCGTCTTACGTGGGCGATTCAAAGCGAACGCGAGTGTGACGCGGCGTCCTACGTGGGCGATTCAAAGCGAACGCGAGTGTGAAGCGGTGACACGCGAATTCATTGCGATGCGGTGCGACGCGGCGGCTATGTCCTGCGTGCACGCGAATTGTCTCGCACAGCCGTCACCGACCATTATAACCAAACAAAAACACGACGACGCCGCATCCTGTTCGCGCGAAAATATCAAGCCAAATGATCGCGTTCGCTTCACTTCGCGCCGCTCCGCACCGCACCCCACCTGCGTTTGGCACGTAGGCCACTTCAACAGGTTTCGACTGTTTGTTGTTTTCGCGCCGCGCCGCGCCGCTTCGCGTTCGCGTCTAGATCGCTCACGCAGGACGTCGCGTGAAGCGGTGACACGCGAATTCATTGCGATGCGGTGCGACGCGGCGGCTATGTCCTGCGTGCACGCGAATCGCCTCGGACAGCCGTCACCGACCATTATAACCAAACAAAAACACGACGACGCCGCAGCCTGTTCGCGCGAAAATATCAAGCCAAATGATCGCGTTCGCTTCACTTCGCGCCGCTCCGCACCGCACGTCACCTGCGTTTGGTCACGTAGGCCACTTCAATAGGTTTCGACTGTTTGTTGTTTTCGCGCCGCGCCGCGCCGCTTCGCGTTCGCGTCTAGATCGCTCACGCAGGACGTAGCGTCACCGCTTCATACTCGCGTTCGCTTTGAATCGCCCACGTAGGACACCGCGTTAGTCATACGCCAGTCAACTTGCGTAGCGGACGTTTTACGTTAGTGTAGGGCCACATCTGCGGAACGTAGCGCGCCGAACCTTCCGCTAAATACGCTCGTAGTGTATTTCAAGTTATCTATGACACATCAGTCGAAATTACGCCGCGTTCTGCGTAGTGCGTAACCTTCCGTCGGGCGGTTTGTTCAGCTAAAACGCATTTAATGTATTTTGCATAGCAAGCGACACATCACGCGACGCGTTGCGCGACCGAAAGTTCGGCGGGCGCCGGGCGTAGCTGAACGTGCGGCTTGTGTTGTGCATCGCGCAATTGGGCTTTTGAAAATAATAAAAAATTGTGATAAATCGAAAGATTATACATATATTAGTTTTATAACAAAACTATTTTTATTTTAATCTAATTAAATCCATGTTTCTGGGCACGTGCGCACACCGCAAAGTGTCGATACAGACTACGACGACGCCACGTAACTTTCCGTCGCGTAGCGCACTGAACAAGACGCCGCATTTAGCCGAACGTGCGGCGCCGTACGTTACGCAGATGTGTCGCGAAACTAAAGCCGAACGTGCGGCGCCGTACGTGCCGAAGGTTCGGCGCGCTACGTTGCGCAGATGTGGCCCTACACTTAAACTGCAGTAGGTACCTACATAATATAGATGAAGCGAAACATGGATTGGAGTAACGATTTTTTAGATGACATAAATAACGATTTAGATGACATAAATAACGATTTAGATGTCATAATAACTATTTAAATGACAAAAATTTCGATTTAGATGACATTATAACTATTTAGATGACATAAAAATCGATTTAGATGACATAAATAACTATTTAGATGACATGAATAACGATTTAGATGACATAATAGCGATTCTAAAACCGCGTGGCGCTAGTAATAAAATTTAAAGTATATACTTTAAAAATACAGCTGTTTTATATATAATATACCAAATTATTAACTAACTATTATTTTCTTATTTCCAGAACGAAATCATCGACGAAACTATAATAAAACCAGAGATAGCGCTCAAATACGCTTTGCTAGACACACTAGACTTCGACATAGATGACCCGCCGGTCAGAAAGAACGATCTAATGTCATTCTTCGGCCGCCATCACGGACAGAAGATCATCCAAGACGAGAATGGATGCTACAAGGACGAGCATTCAGCCCCTTTTCTATACCAAACTAAAAGTCAACTAAACCTATGCATTCTGAGCGAAACAAGACAGAAAATTGAAGAGAAACCGCAGCCTGTGATGTCTGAGTTAGCTATTACCCACTCTAAAGTAGTGTCAGAGTTGAAAAACGCTTTGAAATCCCATGAGAGAATGTATAAGGATGATACAGTGACTTCTCCAGGGTTCCTTAGTAAGCTTATGGGGAATTTCAAGAGTACTGATGAGGAGAGACAGTGTTTGGTGTCCTCTGGGAGTCAGAAGCAGGTGGTGGCGTCTTCTGATAACTTCTTCAGGACTAATTTTAAGAGTCCTAACAGTGAAGCTAAGTTTGAAAAGGAGTATAGGAATAGTGTGGTTAAATCGCATAGTGGTGAGTGGCTGTTATTTATATTATGTATAGCGATCCATGGTTTTACCCAAGTTGTACTCGTTCCCGTGGGAATTTTGAGTGAATTTTTTTCCTTATTTTTCTTATATAAAAACCTTGTCCTGACAATAAGAAACACATTAAAAAAAAGAATCATCCAATTTGGGGCAGTCGTTCTGAAGTTATGCGCTTAGCGACAGATTCAGCGATTCATTTTTATATTATAGATAGCGATTCGTGGTTTTATTTTATTACTATTATTTTTTTACCCGAGTTGTACCCGTTCCCGCGGGAATTTTGGGAGGAAAAATAGCCCTTAACCTTCTTTTAGTTAGGGCATTACAGGCTGAATCACCTGATTGCTCGAAAAGTAAGACGATTCCGTGCTTCGGAGGGCACGTTAAGCCGTCGGTCCCGGTTACTCTCTACGGATAGTAGTCGTTACATGAGCCATGTCAGAGGCCTTTGGCGGCTCAATAACTCTGACACCAGGATTGGTCAGGGTGACCGTCCACTCGGTGAAGAAGAAGACTTACTAACTTACCTCTCTGTCCCCAGATCTGTCTGAAGAGAACCGGGGTCTCCTGTCATCTAGTCAAGCGTCCTCCGGCACCGACTTCCAGTCTACAGAGACTCTAACCGACTCCATGATGCCCAAGACAGGCTTTGATTTCTTAGACAATTGGTAAATTAGGAGCTAGCTGTCTCTGTCTCGTCGGTCTGTCTTTGTAGTCTGTCTGTCTACTAACAGAATTTATTATGTCTAAGACTAGATTTTTTGGATAATTGGTAAATTAGTTAATGATGCCTAAGACCGGTTTCGACTTAATCTAGACAGAGACAGCCTGTTTAACCAAATTAGGACATGACAGCTGTCTCTATCTAGTCGGTCTATCTTTCATTGAATAAGATATTTTTACGTTAAATGTCATAATCCTCTGTACTGATGTCTTCAGTGAGATGAGAGACGGATAACAGACAGACAGATGGACAGACAGTCAACAGAATCTCAATAAGTCCCTATTGTGACTTTTTAATGGAGTTATAATATAATTAATATATATAATATAATTAATAAGTAAACCAAATGTTATAATCTCATTTTAGTGTTATATTAATAATTAAGCCTTTATTTATTATTTTGAGGGTGCGTTTCCAATGAAAAGGGGCGGTGCGGTGAGGAGCTCATAATAATATTTTATTTTTTCATTTTGGGGGGATCAACAGCTTAGAGCCTGTCCAGAAAGCGCGAGTGGACTCGCGCATTGGCACTCGACGCGTTTTACGTGCGAGAGCATCTGGACGGGATGTATGTAGCTTAAGAGCCTGTCCAGATGAAGCGTTTTACGCGCGAGTCCACTCGCGCGTATCAATTTTACACTGCGTCCAGATACCGCGTTTTACGCGCGTTCTACTCTGGGAGGTATTGAAGTTGTCACGCTCCATCATCGCAATAAATACGTCCATACGCCACGCACTCGCGCGTAATACTGGACGCAGCAATGGCGCCCGAGTATCTCGACTCGCGCGCCGCTCGCGCGTACGACGCGCGAGTCGAGAGTCGCGGTTATTGCACGCGTTTAACGCGCGTGTGAGGTAACGCGCGAGAGCATCTGGACGGAATGTATGTAGCTCTAGTATCTCGAGAACGCGCGAGTGTATACGCGCGAGTCGACTCGCGCGTAAATCGCGTTATTCGCGCTTTCTGGACAGGCTCGTACCCTTGTGGTAAATTCAAATATAAAGGTGAATGTTCAACACATTTGTACACAGAGGATTGCGTGGTATGAATGTTCGTTGAGAATATAATGTGAACATTTTTATACGTTAGTTACAAGTCAACGGCCAAGTCACACAACATTAACTATAAATAAACAACATTAACTATAAATAATTAAGAAATTAAGGAACCTTAGACTTGGCACGACTTTGTCTAGATTTCATTACTTTTTAGAGATAAACAAGCAGCTCCATCGAGACTTGGCTAGTTTTTTACAGAATGTTTTTGATGGGATTTGAATACCGGGACAAACTCACTCACTGTTTATTACACCCGAACTATGGAATCACTGAAACTCACTGATACTACTACATATACATACAGAAACACTTTATATGAATACTAGCAGCGCCCGCGGTTTTACCCGCGTTCTGCCCGTTCCCGTGGGAATTTCGGGATACAAAATAGTCTATAACCTTCCTGTTGAATGTGGCTATCCATTGCAAAAAGAATCATTCGAATCGGGCTGGTAATTCCCGAGATTAACTTGAACATACAATCAAACTTACTAATTTTACCTCTTTATAATATTAGTATAGATATAATCGACACCCAAACGTCGTCAACAACTATGTCTCACATATTGTTACTCCGTTGACCGACCCCGCAACCCCCGACACAGTGAGCGCTCTCACTGCCACTGTGACAACGGGCTTGTCGCTGGAGCTGTATTGACCAATCGCAACGCATTGACATTGTCAAAATCTTTTCGTAATGCGTTGTGATTGGTCCGTTGAGCTCCGCACCGCTCCGCTTCACTTAAAATGGAGACGCACCCCTGTTTAATGGCACATGTACTTGCCAAAACTTGACTGTATTAACGTGACATGTATGGGTTTATAACGTTAACTTTGTGTGTGATGCTTAAGATTCTCATATAGATTAAAATCGTGCCCCGCGGTTTAGCCCGCGTCGTACCCGTTCCCGTGGGAATTTTGGGATAAAAAAGCATATATCCTTGAGAGGTGTCAAGGGACACCCGGATGGAACGAAGTTTATTTATTATCAACAAAAATAATCGTCGCGACACCACACTGTTCAATGCGAAATAGAAAGACGAAAAGAAAATATCTAGCTTGCTTTCTATTAGAGAGAGAGAGAGAGAGAGAGAGAGAGAGAGAAACATGCGCATATTAGCATATATCCTTCCTCTTGAACGTAGCTATCCAATACAAAAATAATTATTAGAATCGGAGTGGTAGTTGCTCAGATATGTGCGTTCAAACAAACAAACAATCTCTTAAAACAAACTAAAAACGCTTCAGCGTTATCTATACTAATATTATAAAGCTGCGGAGTCTGTTTCAACGCGCTAATCTTAGGAACTACTGGTCCGATTTGAACAATTCTTTTTGTAATGGATAGCCACATTCATCCTGAGTCGGAACAGAACGGGCACAACGCGGGTAAAACCGCGGGGCGCTGGTAGTCACTAATATTTACAACGTAACACTCAAATTTCATGTAAGAAGTCCTAAGTGGTAATCATTTTCATTCATAGACTGTACTTGAATTAATTGAGATTAATATTGAAATGTAGTATTATTATATTTAAATATTATTATAAGTATAGATATTGTAGAGGCCTTTCTATTGCATTTATTAATAAAATATTTAAAAATATACATATTTTTTGCTTTATTACCTTGTCTGGTTTCAGGCTATGGTTTCAGGGGAGCGGAGCTCAATCTAACAATCACAAGGCATTGAATTGTCAAACAACGTATTGACATTGTCAAACAGCGCATTGACATTGTCAAACATCGCATTGACATTGTCAAACATCGCATTCGCCACCATCGCCAACGGGCTTATCAAATACTAGCAGCGCCCCGCGGTTTTACCCGCGTTGTGCCCGTTCCCGTGGGAATTTCGGGATAAAATGTAGCCTATAGCCTTCCCCGATAAATAGACTATCTAACAGTGAAAGAATTATTCAAATCGGTTCAGTAGTTTCTGAGATTAGCGCGTTTAAACAAACAAACAAACAAAACAAACTCTTCAGCTTTATAATATTAGTATAGATTTAGAGATATTTTCTATCTGAGCGCTACCGTGCTTCGCAACGGTAAGCAGTCGGTCCCGGTTGTTTCACTCGTCAGACCATGTCGTCCTTTAGCCGGTCTAACAACTCCGACACCAGGGTTGGACACGACCTACTCGCACTTACTTTGTCCTATACATTCCCTCGGGAACGAGTCCATAGTGGCAAGGGAGTACCCAGGTAGGGGCAGGTGGGGGCAGATGCCCCCCTAGAAGATTAAATAAATGTAATTTTTTTTTGGCAAATAGAAATTAAAAACGTGTTACCTACTCTGCGCAAAATGAAGTGTTGGAAACAAAATATGTTTTCAGCCAGATTTGTTTTTTTTCTATAGTTAAATATTCTACAACATTCGATATAGAGTCTGTATAGTGAGTTGTGTCGTATATAAACAGGTATCTGCTTATACCTGTTTATATACGACACGACTCACCGCCTGGCCCCTCCTAGCTGAAATCCTGGGTACGCCCTTGCATAGTGGGTAAAAACAACGGATACAGCTAGTCTATACTGACATAAAGACGTTAAGTTTCCAACTTTGTTTGCTATCAGAAACCACCAATCCGAATTGAATAATTCTTTTTGTAATGGATAGCGGCAATCAACGAGGTTATAAGCTATTTTATATCCCGAAATTCCCACGGGAACGTGAACTGATTTTGATGAAGTTTTTTTAATAGATAGAGTGATTCAAGAGGAAGGTTTATAAGTAGGTATGTATAAAAAATCACTACATAGTATAAAACAAAGTCGCTTTCCGCTGTCTGTCTCTATGTATGGTAAAATCTTTAAAACTACGCAACGGATTTTGATGCAGATTTTTTAATAGATAGAGTGATTCAAGAGGAAGGTTCATAAGTATAAAAATTCCCGAAATTCCCACGGGAACGGGCTCAACGAAGGTAAAACTGCGGGGCGATGTTAGTGGTATATAAAACTTATGGAATGCAATATTCCATCTTAAATACCGACACGGTGGAAATAGATTAGGAATGACGACATCTTACAAAGTTGACGATACACTGAGCGCAGAATAACCTTACTGTCTGAACTGAAACTACTTATAGGGTACCTACCTACGAACTCTCTACATCTCAAAGATATTGAGATAGAAGTTTATTAGAAGCTAGTTGCTAGTTCAGCAATAAACTGGTATTTTTTACTTTCCCATAGCTGCAATACTTAGTTTGCTAGAAGAAATACTTTGAATCGGTAATGGCATGGGGCGCTCGACGCGGTTCAACACGATCGCGCGCGTGAACGTTCCAAGGTGTTGACAGGTGTCAATTGGGCGCTTCAGTGGTTAGAAAATCGCTGAAAACCAGCGTTCTACTGAGGCCTCGGTCCAGGTAGAACATTAGCTGAGACGCCTCCCATTGTTACACTATTTTTTAGTTTTAAGTAAAACGTGAATTTTTGTATTTTCCCTATTTTTTGGTGGCAATAAATTTTATTTTATTTAGAAATTGGAGAGAATGTATATTATACCTACTCTATTTTCTCTTGATTGTCCCAAAATGTATAAAGGGTAAATGAAATAAAATCATTAAACCTTTTTCCTCTTCCGGAGTAGTCTTCGGCTGGAAAATTGACGACATTGGTCTACATTTTGGGATAACCAAGAAAACATTGAGTATAAAAATAAAAATGTATTACGCGCATAACTTCAGAACGACTGCACCAAATTGGATGATTCTTTTTTTTATGTGTTCCTTATTGTCTGGACAAGATTTTTATATATGAAAATAAGAAATACAAATCTCTAAATTCCCACGGGAACGGGGGCGCTGCGGGTGAAACCGCATTGTGCGATGCGATGCGGTACTAGATTTAAAATATCTTTTTTTTTTACCATAATACTTTTTTTATCTCGAAAGGTTAAATGAAATCCCCTTCAGTGTATCCCCAGCCTATCTCACCCCCTGAAAACCTCATTTCATCCCCGACTGTCGCTCGGATCGGATCAGCTGGTCATTAATCCGATTGTTTATCAAACAGATAAGATAACTGTGAGTAAATAGTTTTAATTGTGCATCACTACATAGTATAAAATAAAGTCTGTTTCGTCTGTTTGTCTGTTTGTCTGTATGCTTAAATCTTTAAAATTACGCAACGGATTTTGATGCGGTTTTTTTGTAATAGGTAGAGTGATTCAAGAGGAAGGTTTTTATGTAAAAAAAATCCCGAAATTCCCACGGGAACGGGCACAACGCTGGTAACACCGCGGGGCTAGTATTTGTATATTTACCAATTTGATTCTCCCCAGATGTTCCGCCGACCTTCCTCCCTCTCCTTCCCTTCCATCTGGCACCGCTTCTCCGTCTCCCGAGGAGGTCGCTCCATCAACCTTCGGGTCCAAGACTTGACTGAAGACATGTTCCAACCAGCTCTGGAGATGCTGGCCACTTACTTCACGAGAGACGAGCCTCCTTGCAAGTATATTGGTAAGATATTTCATTTCATTAAATGAGTAGGTAAGTCTGGCCGCATACGTACAGAATCCGAACTCGATTTCCGAAGGAATGCCGTGGCACTATCGCAGACATGGGTACTTACAGTATACAATTCCCAATGTAAAAAAAGGAACTTTTCGCCTGCCAAGACAGGTCTGGAGTTCAATTACCGGGTTTAGCGAAAATATGTATCAAAAACATGTTAGTACCTACTTTTCGAACATGGCTCGGGTTTGAGATCACCAAGCGTGGTGATTACGACATCCTCCTCACTGTACTGATATCTAGAGAGATGAGAGGCGTTTGACCAGTAGTGGGACATTACAGGTAAAGTAATTGTGTATGTATACGTAATAATGTCAGTTAGTTGGATTCCATAATACAAGATTGACGGGCAACTGTCGAGTGTCTACGCGTGTGGCGACTCTGTGGGAACCACCACCACTCCTCACTAATGACCCCTCATTAGATAATCACCACTCCTCACTAATGACCCCTCATTAGATAATCACCACTCCTCACTAATGACCCCTCATTAGATAATCACCACTCCTCACTAATGACCCCTCATTAGATAATCACCACTCCTCGCTAATGACCCCTCATTAGACAATCACTACTCCTCACTAATGACCCCTCATTAGATTATCACCCCTCCTCACTAATGACCCCTCATTAGATAATCACCACTCCTCACTAATGACCCCTCATTAGATAATCACCACTCCTCACTAAAGACCCCTCATTAGACAATCACCACTCCTCACTAATGACCCCTCATTAGCTAATCACCACTCCTCACTAATGACCCCTCATTAGATTATCACCACTCCTCGCTAATGACCCCACATTAGATAATCAACACTCCTCACTAATGACCCCTCATTAGATTATCACCACTCCTCGCTAATGACCCCTCATTAGATAATCACCACTCCTCACTAATGACCCCTAATTAGCTAATCACCACTCCTCACTAATGACCCCTCATTAGATTATCACCACTCCTCGCTAATGACCCCTCATTAGACAATCACCACTCCTCACTAATGACCCCTCATTAGATTATCACCACTCCTCGTTAATGACCCCTCATTAGACAATCACCACTCCTCACTAATGACCCCTCATTAGATAATCACCACTCCTCACTAATGACCCCTAATTAGCTAATCACCACTCCTCACTAATGACCCCTCATTAGATAATCACCACTCCTCACTAATGACCCCTCATTAGATTATCACCACTCCTCGCTAATGACCCCTCATTAGACAATCACCACTCCTCACTAATGACCCCTCATTAGATAATCACCACTCCTCACTAATGACCCCTAATTAGCTAATCACCACTCATCACTAATGACCCCTTATTAGACAATCACCACTCCTCACTAATGACCCCTCATTAACTAATCACCACTCCTCACTAATGGCCCCTCATTAGATAATCACCACTTCTCACTAATGACCTCTCATTAGATAATCACCACTCCTCACTAATGACCCTGATGCCCGCTTAACGCAGTTTCAGGCTTTAAGTCCTAAATATTTACAGGACAAACTTACTCACGGTTAATTAGCCCCAAACTAAGTTTCTTTTTCTCTCATCTTGTATTATGGCATCTAATTAGCTCTAGTTTGTTTCTCTCTCCAGAGATCAACAATTACCCCAACGCAGTAGCCGAGTTGAGAACCCTTTGGAGTAAGACCTTGGATGACAAGTTGTCTCTGGTCTGCGTCACTGATGATGAAGAGCAATCCATGGTAGGAGTCAACGTGCTAACCGTGGTCTCCAAGGAGGACGTAGATGAAGAATTTCAGGTATGCTATATATATCCTAACTAATATTATAAATGCGAAAGTAACTCTGTCTGTCTGTTACGCTTTCACGCCAAAACTACTGAACCGATTTGAATAAAACTTGGTACAGAGTTAGTCCAGAGCCTGAGAAAGGACATAGACTACTTTTTATCGCGAAAATCCCTCGGGAACGGGTACAACGCGGGTTAAACCGCGGGGCGCGGCTAGTTAAAGCATATCCTCTCTTGTATTCTAGTGGCGAATAAATAGGTGCAAGAGGGATAAAGTATAAATATGCAGTCAGCATTTATAAACTAATGGTTACCCGCGGTTTTACCCGCGTTGTGCCTGTTTCCGGACGAAAAATCTAATATATAAAATTCTCGTGTCACGGGGTGCGTAATTTAACTCCTCTGAAACGGCTCGACCGATTCTCATGAAAATTTTGTGTGCATATCGGGTAGGTTTGAGAATCGGACATCTATTTTTCATCCCGAAATTCCCGCGAGAACGGGTACAACGCGGGTGAAACCGCGGGGCGCAGCTAGTAGTCTATAAAGTTTACGTTGAATGTGGCTATCCGTTACAAAAAAAATACTCTTATCGGATTGGTAATTTCTGAGATTAGCACGTCACACACACATCACTAGGTAGCATAAATCATTCATTCATTCATCTTCAAAAACCACAGACAACAGATCCAATATGGGCGAAGTTATTCGGCGCGGTTGACTTCGTAACCCGCAGTGTGGACATCTACAAACGCTACAACGTAGACCGCTACTTGACCGCCTATGGGTTGGTGGTCAACCCGGAGTGGAGGGGATTAAACATTGGCAAGATTATTTTGGAGGCTCGGTGAGTAAACAGATAGTAAGTCCGACTAGGTAACCCTGGTGTCGGATATTTTTAGATCGTCTTAATACGACATGTTTGAACGATTAAAACAACCGGGACCGACAATTTAACGTGCCTTGCGAAGCACGGTAGCGCTCAGATAGAAACGCTACTATCGGCCACCCATTCAATTCAATTCAAACTAGCAAAGTTTTAAAACTACGCAACGGATTTTGACGTGCTTATTTTTAATAGTTATAGTGATTCAAAAGGAAGGTTCATATGTATAAATAATCCCGAAATTCCCAAGGGAACGGGCACAACGCGGGTAAAACCGCGAGGCGCTGCTAGTCTCAATATTTAACACTTATTTTTAATAAGTCGTTTAATCTCAATTTAATTTAATGAGCACCATAGCAATCCAATAAGGCGGCCGCATTCCCGCCGTTTCAATAACCAACATATTTCCGTAATACCGCAAATTCCGACGCGAAGAGAATCCGCGGGAAAATTTTATTGCGAATATCTCTGGGCAGGTATTGGCTATAGAAGTGATATTTATGGAAATTTGCGATGAAATAATTTGGACGTAGTTATAGATTAGAGTGTCTTTCTACCGGAGCTATATTATACGAAACTAGCAGCGCCCCGCGGTGGGGATTCCTGTGGGATTTTTGGGAATTTTTATACATATAACATAACATTTATACTTACCTCAGAATACAGAAAGAACTTTCTGTATTCTGAGATTTATACATACTTATCAAGTACTTTATGGTTGTATATTAAATCCATGATAGCTACATAGCATCACTACATAGTATAAAACAAAGTCGCGTCTGTTTGTCTATTTGTCTGTATGCTTAAATCTTTAAAATTACGCAACGGATTTTGATGCGGTTTTTTGTAATAGGTAGAGTGATCAAGAGGAAGGTTTTTTTTTATGTAAAAAAAATCCCGAAATTCCCACGTGAACGGGCACAACGCGGGTAAAACCGCGGGGCGCTGCTTGTCATTTAATAAAAGAGGTATGTAGGTATCTAAACTTTTTAAATGGAATAATGCGGATTGTCCTTAGGTTATTTCCATACTTTTTGCTTAACTAAAACGTCAAAAATTATAATGCCAAACAATGTCAAACTCTAACACAACTATCACAAGTTTATACGTAGTATTTATTTAATTTAATTATAAAAAATGGTTATACAATCGCCAGGAAAACCCAAGCGCAAGAAACGTAAATGTATATGCGATACAAAAGAGTTATTAAAACAAATAACTGGCAACCCCGAGCCTATTACCGCGGCTGAATATAATAAAATTAAGTTAAATTTGTTTACCGAACGGAATTCAGATGGCAGCGGTGTTTTAAAATTAGCGGGCAACGATTTATACAGCCGGTACAAAAGAAGATTATCAGACATTGATATCAGAGCCATCTGTTTGTACTGCAGAGAACTACCTCGAAGAATAACCAAACTGGACTTGAGCTACAATAAAATAACAGATGTCGGTTTCTACAAACTACTAAAAAAGCTTCTAGTAAAAGGGCGATCGAGCATAATAAACCTAAACATAATGAACAATAATTTGACCGACGTTTCTGTGTTAAAGCTAGCTAAATACGCCAAGTTTGTAAAGCTTAAATATTTGAGGCTAAACGGCAATGATATTGGAACAAAAGGCGGGGAACACTTTGCTGCATTTCTGATTCAGAATAGTACTGTTGAATTCTTTGATATTGGCGAAACAGGACAGACTTTAACAAGCATCGCTCCTATAGTCACAGCTTTACGAATAGACCATGGCGCCAATACTACTGTTACAGTTGTAGATCTGAGTCGTGTTATACCTCTTTTCAATAGATACTCGTACGAAACAAAATGGCTGGCGTATCATATGGAATACTTGATCGAACGCAATTCAAATATCGTCGAATTACATTTACAGAAGAATCAATTCAATGGCCATGATGTCGAGTACTTAGTCAGAGCTTTGCGAAGGAATAATACTTTGTTTTACCTTGATCTTGGATTCAATAAAATTGGAGAATACGGCGCAGAGTTATTAGCCAAATATTTAAGTGAGGGACCGGAACTGAAACTTTTAAATTTGGCGGGAAATGATATCAAAGACACTGGCGCTAGAGCGCTAAGCTTCGGGTTGCCATACTCAAAAATACTCGCCTTAGATATTAGTAGAAACAAAATCAACGACCGAGGCATTTTAGACATACTGAACACAATTAAAAAGCCCCATTTCATGCGTTTCCTCAATATCTGGGGGAACAATATTAATGATATTACTTGTAGAGTTATAGAGAGAATGCTCATAAGTGGCGTGCTCTTCCAACATACCATAGACGTGAAACTCTATGAAGTTGATGACGTTTTATATGCAGCCTATTACCCTAATCCGTCTGACAGGAATAAGCATTTGTATTACTGTGAGATGGACTACGGCTTCGCTCAACCAATTTATCATATTAAAAGGAATATTATTGACGAAAAGAACAAGGTTAAGGTTGATTGCAAACACAGACATACATTAAATAAAACTGATAGATATCACTTTTGATATCAAAGACAATAATTGGAACGAAGTTCCTTATCGCGCGTTGCAAAAGGGGGCTAGACGGAAAAATGGTAGGTAACGACATTTTTTAGGCCAGAGAGGGACAGACAGAGAAACTTGCGTACGCCAGAGAGAGACAGACAGAGAAACTTGCGCACGCCAGTCTCTCTCTCTCTTATAGAAAGCAAGCTAGATATTATTTTCGTTTCGTCTTTCTATTTCGCATTGAACAGTGTGGTGTCGCGACGATTATTTTTGTTGATAATAAATAAACTTCGTTCCATCCGGGTGTCCCTTGACACCTGTCAAGTTTTTTTATTATTCAAAAACGCGCATTTTAGCTGTCAAATGGTTTGTCTCTTTCTTACAATCGCTATTTGCGAGCAAAAGAGACAAAACAATTTAAACAGTGTTTTATTTATGAAGCGTTTATGAACAATTTTGCATATATCATTTGCGTTAATAATGTGCTCAAATGTAACTCACTATACCGTGGAGTTTTCAACGCGGTTCCGTTTTTTATAGCATCCAATAACATAGCTTGAAAGATATTGCAACTAGCAACACTAATTTATATGAACGTCAAAACGCTAACGAAAGCGGTAATTGTTAAAAACGCTTGTGACCTGACTCTGCACTTTTTCTTAGTCTCTCAATTTGTATGTCACTCAATTATTATTAACTAGCAGCGCCCCGCGGTTTTACCCGCGTTGTGCCCGTTGCTGTGGGAATTTCGGGATTTTATATACATATAAACCTTCCTCTTGAATCACTATCTATATTTAAAAAAACTGTATCAAAATCCGTAGTTTTAAAGATCTAAGCATACATAGGTACAGACAGCGGAAAGCGACTTTGTTTTATACTTTAAAGTGATAATGCTAAAAATAACTTTCTATTTAGGTTTTGTATTCCTAATTTATACCTATTTTTATCATTATTATTTTATTTTAATAATGATTATTAATTTTTAATGAGAATTTGTTATTTTATTATTGTATCACAGATATAATGGATTACTTTAAATGAACTGACTGATAAATACAAGGCCCCTTGTTATATAATGTTGTTTTAATACTTATTTTGTTATATAATTATGTATTTTGTGACAAGTAATGTATGATACCCAACACCTATATGTGGAACTAGCAGCGCCCCGCGGTTTTACCCGCGTTGTATCCGTTCCCGCGGGAATTTCGGGATAAAATGTATCCCATGTGTTATTCTGGCGTATAACCTATATTACTGTAAAGTTTCATCCAAATCCGTTCAGTAGTTTTTGCGTGAAAGAGTAATAAACATACATACATCCTCACAAACTTTCGCATTTACAATAATAGTAGGATACCTAGGCCTTAATCTAAACCATGTTTATTAAGGGCCTTATTATTAACTGCATTTTAACTGCATTTAACCCGAAATTAGCTCGAACATACAAACAAACTTACAATTTATATCTCTTTATTATATTAGTTATTTAAAGCTCCTAGTTATAAGGTAGATCTAATTATATAAATTGTTTTCAGAATACCTCTCTGCAAAGCGCTTGGTGTCAGAGTGACCGCAACAGTATTCACCGCTGGCGCGTCGCAGGCAGTCGCCAAAAAGGCGGGATTCGAGGATTTATACGAAATAACTTACGAAGAATTAGCTAAGAAAGGCTTCCGTTTTCCTGGAGTGGAGAATGATACGAAATCTTCAAAGTTAATGGCTTTGAAAATTGAATAATAATATGTACGCGCTAATTGCGAGCTTAGTTCGATAATTGAATAAGAGATGACGCTACTGTTGCGCATTTTTACCGCCATCTATAATTTATTTAGCTAACTAAATAGTTTGGTTATTGTTCCGCTAGATGACGCTACTAGTCTAAACTATATTTATTGATTGTAAATGATTTCATCATAGCTATAATTTTTAATTAATTTACTTACATGATTTGTATTGGTATTTGATTGTGATATATTCTCAAGTCAGTTTCTAGTCGTACTGTGATATTTTTATAATTACTTATTTGTATATCAAGTTTGATTTTAAGCACGCTTGAAATAAAATTATTGAACTAATAGAATATTTTTGTTTTAATTCTATAAATTCATGAATATATTGCAATACAGAATAATAAGCAACGTAAAATATTAAAATCATAATTGTTTCTATTCTGCCATCTAGCGTTGAGTAGCCAAACTAATCAGTGAAATGGCTGAAACGTTACAATATTACATATGTCGCTAGATGGCACTCCCTCAGCCACTACTTAAAACAATGAAATTGTTTCAATTACCTAAACAAAGGTTCATGAGAGTCCAATGATTTTTTTTTTAATAAAATATAACCTACAGTAAGTAATTAATAAAATTATGAATGCTAGGTACCTACATAAAAATAAGTAACATTTACTGGGGAAAAAACATTTATTGAAACAGCAACATTTTGCAATAAAATGGCGTCGCGTCCGCAGCAATCGGCATGTTCATTCAATGCCAAAGCCAAACAAAATATTATCTGTCTGTCAAACGGTTGTTGACTTCTGTGGGTGTTGTATGGTGTTGTATCTGTCGTAAATTTGGGAAAAAAATAATACAGAATTGTTTTATTTAATCCAATAAAACTGTGCCATTACTATGTAGAATAAAGGTGTTTATTTAGGAATTATAAGCGACTTCTGTCGCCTAAAGACTTAGATAAATAGAAAACATTCAAGTTGTCGATGTAACAACACATCCTGTTTTTAAAAGTTCAATAGCAAATTTCTCTTGTTACATATATTTACGTGAATTTCATTATAATATCTAAGTGAATAAAACAACAGTGCTTCTTCATCAGTGTAAATATAATTATTAAAAACAATTTTGTGTGTTGTGGGTGAAATAATGTGTTCACAATAGTGTCTGATATTTCGAAAATGGAGATCATTTTGATTGGATAATTATTGCGTTGCCTGCTTACAAAAGGTAATATTCCCGCTATTTTTTTGAAGTTAATAAATAATGCATTATATTTTACACTAGTAGCGCCCCACGGTTTGCTCGCTTTGTGCCCGTACCCGTAGGGATTTCGTCATGAATAATACCCTATAACCTGCTCACTGATTGTGTCTATACATGACACAAAGAATTATTTAAATCGGATAGATAGTTTCCGAGCTATGTGACTAACTAAAAATATAAAAAAAATCACTAATTCTTCTGCCTAGTTTATTAGTATCTAGATTAATCACAACTTATTATTTATGAACTTTTCATAAACAAGAATGCTGTGATCAATAGATAACTTTTACTATAGCTAGGTACCTCTCTAAAATAACTATTTTATGAGATTATACTCTATGGTATGTTTTACACCTAAATTCCTTTGAAAATATGTATCGTTACAACCTATTAGCGCTAAGTATGAAGGTAATTACCTAATTTAATTAATACTAGCAGTGCCCCACGGTTTTACCCGCTTTGTGCCCGCCCGTGGGAATTTTGGTGAATGTTTATACATATAACCTTCCTCTTGAATCACTCTATATATTTCAAAAAATTATGATTCAAATCGGACCGGTAATTCCCGAGATTACCTTGAACAAACAAACAAACTTACAAATTTTACCTCTTTATAATATTAGTATAGATTACTAGCGGACATCAAGTGGCAAACAAATTAAAAATCGGTTCAGTAGTGTAGGAGTCCATTGTGGACAAACAACGTGACACGTAATTTTTATACAAAACTAGCTGTGCCCCGCGGTTTCACCCGCAGCGCCCCCGTTCCCGTGGGAATTTTGAGATTTTTATTCCTTATTTTTCTTATATAAAAACCTTGTCCTGACAATAAGGAACGCATTAAAAAAATAATCATCCAATTTGGTGCAGTCGTTCTGAAGTTATGCGCTTACCGACACATTTTGCGATTCATTTTTATATTATAGGTTATTTAAACCCGAAATTCCCTCAGGAAATGCAGGTAAAACCGTAGGAAGCTACTATATCTTAGATTTTACCCACAGCGTCAATGTTACACTTTTGCTATGATCTTGCATTAATTAGCATTGAAATGAGACCATTAGAACAACTTTTACTGTTAATATCTATTTGTTCCACTTAGATTTTTGACAAGAATTTAGCGAATTGTTTTCACTGCGAAATGTCTAATTAGATAGTGTTGGTTTACTTAACTTATTAATAAATAAGCAGCGCCCCGCGGTTTTGCCCGCGTTGTACCCGTTCCCGTGGGAATTTCGGGATGAAAAATAGCCTATAACCTTCCTGTTGAATGTGGCTATCTATTACAAAAAGAATTATTCAAATTGGACTGATAATTCCTTAGAATACCTCGAACATACAAACAAACAAACAAACATACAAATTTTACCTCTTTATAATACCTATTAGTATAGATGAAAGTGTTTTCCGATGGCCTATTAAACTCGGTCGTCTAGTGGTATGTGCACTCGCCTGCCAAGACTGAAGTCTCGGGTTCAATTCCCGGGTCGAGCGGAACATGTTTCCTACTTTTCAAACGTGGCTCGTGTTTGAGATCACCTACCCGTTAGTCAAGCGTGGTGATTACGACATCCTCCTCACTGTACTGATATCTAGTGGGATGAGAGGCCTTTGGTCAGCAGTGGGACGTTTCATTAATATATTTAATTCTTATTCTCGACTAGCAGTGCGTTGTGGCCGTTCCCGTGGGAATTTCGGGAATTTTTATACTTATAAGACCTTCCTCTTGAATCACTCATACGTAGATAAACGCATTACCCTCCTTGGCTCGCGCAGTCGGGTAAAAAGATTACTTGACCTGTAGTTTGTGAGGAATTTAAAACGCATCCTGTCCTGGAAACAGGAAGAGCACAATTTGATAGTGTTTACTGAAGCTTTGTTCAACAATCTTAGTTATTAGTTACTCAAATTATTTAATAAGTCAACCCGCGTTGTACCAGTTCCCCCGGGAATTTCGGGATAAAATGTATCCCATGTGTTATGCTGATGTATAACCTATGTTACTGTAAAGTTTCATCCAAATCCGTTCAGTTGTTTTTGCGTGAAAGAGTAAAATACATACATCGTACATGCAACCTCATAAACTTTCGCATATTAGAAACTAGCCACACCTAAACCTTCCCGACGGCCCTCCCTATCAACTATTTTCATCCTGAACTTCCCACGGGAACAGTAATATCCCACTACTATACAAAGGCCTCTCATCTCACTAGATATCAGTACAGTGAGGAGGATGTCGTAATCACCACGCTTGACTAACCGGTTGGTGATCTCAAACACGAGCCATGTTTGAAGTAGAAAAAATGTTTCGCTCGACCTGAGAATTGGACCCGAGACCTCAGTCTTGGCAGGCGGGTGCACATACCACTAGACCACCGAGGCGTTATGCTATCATTGGAAACAATAAGTAACCATTACATTTACCGAGCATACATTCCTTTGGAAGACGGACCAACAAAAGACCATTGTCACGGTTCACGGAACTCTCGTCAACGGATACATATAAACCAAATATTGGTTTTAAAAACCCGCCTATTGTACGCTACATATCAACATGACATAAGTAAGTCCGAGTAGGTCAGCGGCCAACCCTGGTGTCGGAGTATTAGGCTGCGGCTCCATTGAGGCGGAGACGAGCGGAGCTGAGAGGAGCAGAGCTGTGAAAAGAGGTATGTGATTCCACTGAGGCGGAGACGAGCGGAGCCGAGATGTGGATTTCACGTAATATATGATTGGTCGATCCCCACACGTCTCCTCTCAGCTCCGCTTGACTGTTTCCATTGAAGCGGAGCGGAGACGAGATGTGGATTTCATGTAATACGATTGGTCGATCCCCACACGTCTCCTCTCAGCTCCGCTCGTCTCCGCCGTCTAATTTGACAAGCCCGTTGGCACAGTGGCAGTGAGAGCGCTTAATGTGTAGGGGTTTGCGAGTTCGATTCCGATTCCGGATTCCATCTCACTAGATATCAGTAAAGTGAGGAGGACGTCGTAATCACCACGCTTGACTAACGGGTTGGTGATCTCAAACACGAGCCATGTTTGAAAAGTAGGACACATGTTTTATTGCTCGACCTGGGTATTGAACACGGGGACTTAGTCTTGGCAGGCGAGTGCACATACCACTAGACCACCGAGGCCCATTAAGGGCCTATGAGTTCCTAAAACGGGCTACTTTAAACAATTTTTTAGCCAAAAGTCTTAACGTTACAAGAACAATTTTTGTTTGTTTTTAATCTTGATCATATGTTTAATGAGACTACTGTTTCCGAAACACGATGACTATTAATTTCCTCGATAGGAAATAATCACAAAGTTGGGTCTTTTATACCTTACTTTGTGAATTTTAAACACTTAGTTTGTTAAACAATTTCAAACGCATATTTCTAAAATTAATTTGAGTGATGTAAAATAAACTATGACTCAGGACTGTTGGAGTAAAATTTTTGTTTCAATATTATATTTGTAATTAAAATAAATTTCCAACGAAAGGTGGTAGATTCTTGCGAATGAGTCGCCATTACAATTTCCGCGCCGTAGTGTTTCTCGCTCTTTTGTACCCAGAGTGACAGTATGCGCTGAGGCGCCGTGCTAGTCGGACGTGTGTCGCTTTTTTCATTCCAGTGCTACGAAACTTCATAGTGTTTTCTCATTGAGATCTTATTGTTTTTTTCTATATTTTAAGCTATTGCATAGCTTCTATCGCGGGCCTGAGCGCGGGGACCGAATCCAGAAATTCCGTAACGAAAAAACCTCGCGCAAAAAACCTAAGGCTCCCCACTAACGCCATCTAATGATAGAAAAAAAACCTATCGCTCCCCACTAACGCCATCTAGTGATAGAAAAAATAACTATGCAATAGCTTTACCGCGGCAGTCCCCGAGTGCCACACGTCTTTTTTTTCTATATTTTATTAAGGCGGCCCCTAAACGATCAATTATATTGAATATTGTGCAATATAATTGATCGTCTTAGGCTAATATTGAAGACTGCGCAATGATTGAACGAAAGTTTGAGCGAGTTTAATTTTTATTGCATCATATTTTTTATTGCTTCGTGTAGGGTCAGTATTGCGCAATATTTGATATGTTGCTCGGGATCAAACTATTCTTCGACTGAACAAGAAAACATTGCACGATTTTCTTATTGTGCAATATAATTGACCGTTTGGATCCAAACGCAATTCAATCTTATTGCACAATTAAATATATTGTACAATGTTATTGTAGGTCTAGGGGCCGCCTAAAATGTGATTATTGTGACATTATAATAAAAATAAACTTTTTTCAAAATAGGTTATTATAAAACACTAGCTTTTGCCCGCGGCTTCGCTCGCATGGAATTTAGTCTGCCACATTAAGTTTGGTGATATGTATATGGTTTAAAACATTTTTTTATTAAACCGAAGCAAAAAGAGGCGCCTTTTGCTTTCAAATGACATGGGTCATGTTACTGTTGAGCAACACGGTTATGGTCCATAACATAGCCCAACTCTATTCTTCGGTAGCCATAACACCGAGTTGGCCGTCGATTTCGATATGACCGTCAAAGAGTGACTTGTAAATAAGTCATGCCACTGTTGTGCATTGGGCCAGGGTCCATAGTATCCCAAGTTCCTTTAATTTACTATTCTATTTTAGTTACTACTTGCTCGCCCGCACGTACACGTCACTTGTGGCCGTCACTTGTGGCAATATAAAAATATCTTAAAGAAGTAAACATAGTAGGTAGAACCACCATTAGCAACAAACTATCATTTGGTCAACGACATTATGTGTCTAATATTCTTCACACTTCCGCCTCCACAACGTAGCGCACTCCTACCTCCGCATCGTAGCTACCTCCGCGTCGTAGCACACTCCCACCTGCGTATTGTAGCACTCTCTTGGTTCCGCATATACCCCTATGTCACAAAAGCGGCCCGCCTTACTTTATTTGGCTACTTTGTGGCCCTTGCCTGTCAAAAGGTTGCCGACCACTGACTTAATGCGAAAGACAAACGAGTACATCATCTTTGTGTAACTCCAATAGTTTAGGCAGCGCACGCCAAGATAGCTCTTAGAGGGCAGATTTTTTTCCATCCATACATCCATCCTCACAAACATTCGCATTTATAATATTAGTAGGAAGTAGGAAGTAGGATTAGTAGGTTAGTAGGATAAAATTTTTTAAGACGGTTTATTTCCAAAAGTAGTCAATAGACAAAGTGGTAAATTAATTAAACGAAAAATACCTATAATAGGTGTTTCGATTTTGATAATTTATTTTATACAGCATATTTTTTAAGATTTTTTCTAAAATATTAAGGTACTTTACACAACCTCAAATGAAAAAGAGTTTTGATAAACTAATGTGAGAAAATAAAAATGAATCGTAATGTTCGGATTCGAACCCGCGGCCTTCGAGATAAGCAAAATGATTCTTCCTGTACTTAGGTTTCATTCACTAATTGCAATGTTATGCTATCGTAACGACACGTCACACGTTGAAATTAACGACTAAAATATAAGACATACGTATATCGGAACTACTCGGCTTCGTGCTCATACGGAGGCCGTCGCATGGCGACCATGTCACATGTGTCAAACCAGTACGGTGGTGATTTTTCTCCGACTTGCTTTACAAATACTTATTTATTAGGACCAAAATTACACAAATTCATTATAAATTGTAGCTTATATAACCTGTTCAGTAGTTTTTGCGTGAAAGAGCAACAAACATACATACATCCATACATCCATCCATACATACATCCATCCTCACAAACTTTCGCATTTATAATATTAGTAGGATAGGATATGTACGTAATTTAGATAAATACAAAATGCGATAAAATGTTGATTGTTAGAATCTATTTTATCAATGTGATGACTATTCTACCCAATTCAATATCTACTACTGATTTTTATTATGTGAATTAGATAATTAAGCGCTTCGCAATCTTCTGTTACAAAACGACCGCACGCGGGTCCCGTATCTCATAGAGTGACGTCAGCGCCGCGCCGCCGCGACGGCCGCTGCGCGTACTATTCCTCCCCGGCTTCACCGCCTGCTTCACCCCCTCAAATGTCGAAATGGCTGGGGTATCCAAGCCTTAATCAGAATTCAAAAGCTGTACTATGATTGTAATTCAGACCGCGCTCTATAATTTCGCCACTGGTTTCACTTGCGTTATTACTTTCCAAACTATCTTTTTGATTCAACAGATAGACGTTATGCAATAACTAGTATTATAAATGCGAAGGTAACTCTGTCTGTCTGTCTCGCTTCACGCCAAAACTACTGAACCGATTTGAATGTTTGGTACACAGTTAGTCTAGAGCCTGAGAAAGGACATAGGCTACTTTTTATCGCAAAATTCACGCGGGAACGGGTACAACGAGGGTGAAACCGCGGGTCGTGGCTAGTTTATTATAGTTAGATAAATGTATTAACAACTTGAATTTCAAAAGGTCGATTTTAATTAAATTAATTGGTATCCGGTGAAGCCACTATTCGGCCCATCTGTAATTTATATAATTTACTAGCAGCGCCCCGCGGTTTTACCCGCGTTGTGCCCGTTCCCGTGAGAATTTCGGGAATTTTTATACATATAAACCTTCCTCTTGAATCCCTCTATCTATTTAAAAAACCGCGTCAAAATCCATGCAGTAGTATTTGAGTTAATCGCGAACAGACAGACGCGGCCGGGGACTATGTAGTGATTTGTGTTTGTATAAGTAGTAGTATCAGTTAGTTAGATTCCATAATACTAGCTTAGAACTTAGTTTGGGTCTAATGTTTTCCATTCAAAGTGTAACCGTAACCGTAGTTTCAATTTAAAAATAACCGGCCCAGTGCAAGTCGGACTCGCAGACGAAGGGTTCATCATCTAGGTATTAAAAATTATTAGTATCGAGCAAGAAACGGTAAAAATCACGTTTGTTGTACGGGAGCCCCCTTGAATATTTGTTTTATTTGTTGTTATAGTAGCGGCAATAGAAATACATCATCTGTGAAAATTTCAACTGTTTAGCTATCACCGGTCTTGAGATACAGCCTGGTGACGGACGGACGGACGGACAGCGAAGTCTCAGTAATAGTGTCCCGTTTTTACCCTTTGGGTACGGAACCCTAAAAAAAGTTAGTTACATCACTGCGAGAGCTATAACGTTAATTGAATGTAGTTCGTTATATCTATACAACAGTTTAATTAACCCCAATTATTGTGTGTCGTTAGTTAATCCCTTCGTTACGATAAGTTTGAGTAGGTCATTGGTCTTGTGGTTAGAGCGCTCGGCTCACAATCCGGAGGTTCCGAGTTCGATTCCCGGACAATATCTCACAAAAATCTCTCTGTGAAACTCGTCAGTTTGGTTAGGGCATTGCAGACTGAATCACCTGATTGCCCGAGAAGTAAGACGATTCCGTGCTTCGGAGGGCACGTTAAGCCGTCGGTCACTGTTACTTTCTACGTATAGACTACTATTCTATACGTAGAAAGTAACCGGGACCGACGGCTTAACAACTACGTTACATGAGCCATGTCACAGGCCTTTGGCGGCTCAATAACTCTGACACCAGGATTGGTCAGGGTGACCTTCCACTCGGTGAAGAAGAAGAAACAAGTCAGTAGCCAAACCTGGTGTCGGAGTTGCGCGGCTAAAGGACGACATGGTCTGACGATTGAAACAACCGGGACCGACTATTTGACGTGCCCTCTGAAGCCCGGTAGCGCGGTTGAAATGCTACTATAGGCCACTTATTTCATTTAATTTTATAATACACTAGCAGCGCCCCGCGGTTTTACCCGCGTTGTGTCCATTCCTGTGGGAATTTCGGGATGAAAAATAGCCTATGTTACTCGTGGATAATGTAGCTTTCGAATGGTGAAAGAATTTTTAAAAACTGTCCAATAGTTTTTGAGCCTATTCATTACAAACAAACAAAGTTTTCTTCTTTATAATATTGGTGTAGACTAGCAGCGCCCCGCGGTTTTACCCGTTCCCGTGGGAATTTCAGGATGAAAATTAGCCTATAACCTTCCCGTTGAATGTGCCTGTCTATTACAAAAAGAAAAGAAGGCGCCGAGCAGCACGTTGCTTAACAATCGCAATGAGTTGACATCGTTACGAGTGGTACACAACATGCGGTTAGTATTATGCTTCTGCGGTTTTCCTTGACAATCGTATCATGTGTTCTTCTATATATATTACTAGCAGCGCCCGCGGTTTTACCTGGGTTGTACCCGTTCCCGTAGGAATTTCGGGATGAAAAATAGCCTATAACCTTCCCGTTGAATGTGGCTATCTATTACAAAAAGAATTATTCAAATCGGTTCAGTAGTTTCTGAGATTAGCGCGTTTAAACAAACAAACAAACAAACAAACAAAACAAACTCTTCAGCTTTATAATATTAGTATCTAATAGATACATACAATTCTCGTGTCGCGGGGTGCGTGGTTGAACTCCTCTGAAACGGCTCGACCGATTCTCATGAATTTTTTTATCGGGTAGGTCTGAGAATCGGACAACATCCATTTTTCATCCCGAAATTCCCGCGGGAACGGGTACAACGCGGGTGAAACCGCGGGGCGCAGCTAGTAGTATATAATAGGTATAAAAAAGGTTAAAATTTTGATTGCTTTAGCCGGAACAAACAGGCAGAATTAGTATAAATAATGTTTATTTGGTATATGTTCTGTACCACTATCACTAGGTACATAGTATAAAACAAAGTCGCTTTCCGCTGTCTGTCTGTCTGTCCGCGATAAACTCGAATACTACTGCCTGGATTTTGACGCCGTTTTGTTAAATAGATAGAGTGATTCAAGAGGAAGGTTTATACGTATAAAAATCCCCGAAATTCCCACGGGAACGGGCACAACGCGGGTAAAACCGCGGGGCGCTGCTAGTATAAAATAAAAGCGAAGTGTATCCGCAAATTTAGTTTCATTTCATAGTTATTCGGGGTATATTACTATGGTACGTAACTAGACAATAAAGAGTCATAAAATATGAATCTACCCCCAAATCCTCCCCTATAATGTCGCGACGCCGCGACACGAAACCTAGACGTCGGATGACGTCATCGGCGTGACGTCATCCTCTCCCCCACCCTGGATTTATGCGACAAAGGTATTGGGGTTGATTTTGGTCTATCAGACAAAATGATCTGTACTATGTATCTATACTAATATTATAAAGCTGAAGAGTTTGTTTTGTTTGTTTGTTTGTTTGTTTGTTTGTTTGTTTAAACGCGCTAATCTCAGAAACTACTGAACCGATTTGAATAATTCTTTTTGTAATGAATAACTACATTCAACGGGAAGGTTATAGGCTATTTTTTTATCCCGAAATTCCCACGGGAACAGGCACAGCGCGGGTAAAACCGCGGGACGCTGCTAGTAAGAATATATAATTGTCACCCAGACGTCGTCAACAACTATGTCTCACATATTGTTACTCCGTTGACCGACCCCGCAACCCCCGACACAGTAAGCGCTCTCACTGCGACCGTGACAACTGGCTTGTCAAATACCTAGATACCTAGGTACTCTAGGCATCTTGACAGTATAAATACTCCCACGGTTCTAATTCTGTTTATTGCTTCTCATGCCTATACATAAATACCTGTCGTTCACTCAACCGCATCACCCATGTCGAAGTTTAACCAAGCGATGTTAATCGCAATTGTTAAGCAACGAGACAGCAGAAAGCGACTTTGTTGTAAACTATGTAGTGAACTTAACACACATACATATACAGTTACACTCAATACAAATTCAAAGCACCCTATGTTTTGGTTGAAGCTAAAAATATGGAAAGAATCGTGGCCTTGTACGATGACTGAGGCGGTTGATAATTTCGACTCACGCTAGCAAGCCCGGCTAGCTCAGTCGGTAGAGCATGAGACTCTTAATCTCAGGGTCGTGGGTTCGAGCCCCACGTTGGGCGGATTCTTTTTGTTGATTTTATAAGTTTTTTTGTTGTTTCACCTATAACAGTGTCTGTAACATATATTGTAAGCTTTTTAATTCTTTAGTTTTCCGTTTGAGCTGAAATAAATTATATTAACTTATTAGGTATCAAAATTTAATTTTCTCCACGAATATTAATTGTAACGCGTATGGGAGTACATACTATTTATTTTAGTACTTTTTCACATTAAAGAACTAGCAGCGCCCCGCGGTTTTACCCGCGTTGTGCCCGTTCCCGTCGGAATTCAGGGAATATTTATACATTAAACCTAACTCTTGAATCACACTATCTATTTTAAAAAACCGCGTCAAAATCCGTGCAGTAGTATTTGAGTTTATCGCGGACAGACAGACAGACGCGGCCGGGGACTTTGTTTAATAATATGTAGTGATTTGAAATCGTCTTTGACATGTTAGTACTTTGTAGATTGTATTTAAAGAGTTCTTCTTCTCCACCGAGTGGATGGTCACCCTGACCATGGTGTCAGAGTTATTGAGCCGCCAAAGGCCTCTGACATGGCTCATGTAACGACTACTATCCGTAGAGAGTAACCGGGACCGACGGCTTAACGTGCCACGTTTAAAAAGTTTGAATACGACAAAGTTCTAACTTTGATAAAGGCTGTATAAGTATTCTCCCTTCCAATGTTACCCTCTTTTGGCATTTACCCAATAATTACGTCACTATGAGTCATCTGTGCCCTTCGCATGGGGTTGCCACCCCTACTAATAAAAACAATAAAATCGGTTGAAAATACCGTTAGTTAAGTACGTACACAGTTGCTAAAAAAACTTAATCTATACTATCTATACTAATATTATAAAGCTGAAGAGTTTGTTTTGTTTGTTTGTTTGTTTGTTTGTTTGTTTGTTTGTTTGTTTAAACGCGCTAATCTCAGGAACTACTGGTCCGATTTGAAAAATTCTTTTTGTAATGTATAGCCACATTCAACGGGAAGGTTATAGGCTATTTTTCATCCTGGAATTCCTACGGGAACGGGTACAACGCGGGTAAAACCGCGGGGCGCCGCTAGTAATATTATAAAGCTGCAGAGTTTGTTTGTTTGAACGCGCTAATCTCAGAAACTACCAATCCGATTCGAATAATTATTTTTGTAATGGATAGACACGTTCAACGGGAAGGTTATAGGCTACTTTTCATCCTGAAATTCCCACGGTAACAGGTACCAAGCGGGTAAAACCGCGGGGCGGTGCTAGTACATAGCTATAGATATTTAACTAGCAGCGCCCCGCGGTTTTACCCGCGTTGTACCCGTACCCGTAGGAATTTCGGGATGAAAAATAGCCTATAACCTTCCCGTTGAATGTGGCTATCTATTACAAAAAGAATTATTCAAATCGGTTCAGTAGTTTCTGAGATTAGCGCGTTTAAACAAACAAACAAACAAAACAAACTCTTCAGCTTTATAATATTAGTATAGATTTAAACAAACGAACAGACGATATGACATTCTACGTCACGTCCTTGCACCCACATTCAATTTGTTCAAAATAAATGTCTTCATTTATCTTGTTGACTGCAGTGTCATACTAATTGGACTGTCTTTCAAACTTATATGAGGGTACATTGACAATATATAAGAGTACTAGCAGCGCCCCGCGGTTTTACCCGCGTTGTACCCGTTCCCGCAGGAATTTCGATAAACAGTAGCCTATGTCCTTTCTCAGGCTCTGGACATCCTGAAATTCCTACGATACGGGCACAACGCGGGTCAAACCGCAGGGCGCTGTTAGTAATATTGATGAAAGAAAAGTATGAGCCTGTAATGTCCCACTGCTGGTCAAAGGCTTCTCATCGCACTAGATATCAGTACAGCGAGGAGGATGTCGTAATCACCACGCTTGACTAATTTCGGAGATCATCAAGAACACACCTAGGATACGAAAACATTGCCACTTATCTAGTACGAAGACCGCGATTTAACATTCTTTCAAAATGATTACTCAAACAACCGGCCAAGTGCGAGTCGGACTCGCGCACGGAGGGTTCCGTACTTTAAAAAACGGCAAAAAATCGCGTTTGTTGTATGGGAGTCTGCCTTGAATATTTGTTTTATTTTATTTTTAGTATTTGTTGTTATAGCGGCAATAGAAATACTACATTATCTGTGAAAATTTCAACTGTCTAGCTGTCACCGTTCTTGAGATACAGCCTGGTGACAGACGGACGGACGGACAGCGAAGTCTCAGTAATAGGGTCCCGTTTTTACCCTTTGGGTACGGAACCCTAACACAACCTAATGATTTGACCCGACACGACCCGAGCCCATAGAATTAACACCGAAACCTAAAATATTAAACATATTACGACACACAGACAGACGTACAACACAGTTGTTTCAACATAGAACAAATATATGAATAATATTATGATAATCAAACGAAAATATTGGCGTTGATTTTTTATATATTACTAGCCGCGCTCCGCGGTGTTACCCGCGTTGTATCGGTTCCCGCGGGAATTTCGGGATAAAATGTATCCTATCTATACTAATATTATAAAGCTGAAGAGTTTGTTTTGTTTGTTTGTTTGTTTAAACGCGCTAATCTCAGAAACTACTGAACCGATTTGAATAATTCTTTCACTGTTAGATAGTCTATTTATCGAGGAAGGCTATAGGCTACATTTTATCCCGAAATTCCCAAAGGAACGGGTACAACGCGGGTAAAACCGCGGGGCGCTGCTAGTAAACTATATTACTGTAAAGTTTCAACCAAATCCGTCCAGTAGTTTTTTCGTGAAAGAACAACAAACATACATCCTCACAAGCTTTCGCATCTATACTAATATTATAAAGCTGAAGAGTTTGTTTTGTTTGTTTGTTTGTTTGTTTGTTTGTTTGTTTGTTTGTTTGTTTGTTTGAACGCGCTAATCGCAGAAACTACTGAACCGATTTGAAAAATTCTTTTTGTAATGGATAGCCACATTCAACGGGAAGGTTATAGGCTATTTTTCATCCCGGAATTCCCACGGGAACGGGCACAATGCGGGTAAAACCGCGGGGCGCTGCTAGTTTATAATATAAGTAGGATCGGATACTAGCTGACGCGGCAAACGTTGTTTTGCCATATTAAAATTAAAGGGTGGGCCACCCTTAACATTTAGGGGTATGTAAAAAAGATGTGTGACTGATTCTCTAACCTACCCGATATGCAAACAAAATTTCATGCAGATCGGTCGAGTCTTTTCGGAGGAGTATGCAATGGTAACTAACATTGTGACACGAGAATTGTATATTATTTAAAACTAGCAGCGCCCGGCGGTTTTACCCGCGTTGTGCCCGTTCCCGTGGGAATTTCGGGAATTTATCTATACTAATATTAAAAAGAGGTAAAATTTTTAAGTTTGTTTGTTTGTTTGTATGTTCGAGGTAATCTCGGGAATTATCAGTCCGATTTCAATAATTAGTTTTGTAATAAATAGATAGCTACATTCAACGGGAAGGTTATAGGCTATTTTTCATTCTGAAATTCCCACGGGAACGGGCATAACGCGGGTAAAACCGCGGGGCGCTGCTAGTATACATATAAACCTTCCTCTCTTCCTTTCTCTTCCCCCGCGCTTAACTTTTGATGTCAGAGTTTATACACCAGCTACAAAAAGATGGTGATTACGACATCCTCCTCAATATACTGATATTTTCAGTGAGATGAGAGGCCTTTGCCCAGGAGTGGGACATTACGGGCTAATACTTTACTTTTTTGCTAAAAGATGACATGGTCGGACGATTGAAACAACCGGGACCGACAGCTGAACGTCCTCTCTGAAGCACGATAGTGCTTTTCCGTTTCGTCTATTTGTTATTAAATACTAGCTACTTTGTTTGGTGTTACCCACTTTGTTTTAAAAATTCACGCATAGACAAAAATATCAATAAACATTATTTTTTCAACACCATATAAGACAACGGTCATCTCATCATACAGCCATACCATAAAAGTACATTCGATTTTTAAACGAAAGAGGTCGACCACAATGCATTCGACCTCGAGTTATTTAAATTAAGAACGACTTCGGTTCCCGCCAAGTTCATTGTCGTTTATGTTTCCTGCTCTCCTGTCAGTGTCAACTTGACACCTACAGTTACTTGGGTGCGAATTGCGATCGCAATTTACGGCGGGTAAATAATATCTAATACTAGCTGCGTCCCGCGGTTTCACCCGCGTTGTACCCTTTCCCGCGTGAATTTCGGGATGAAAAATAGATGTTGTCCGATTCTCAGACCTACTCAATATGCTCACAAAATTTCATGAGAATCGGTCGAGCCGTTTCGGAGGTGTACGGGAACGAACATTGTGACACGAGAATTTTATATATAAGATGTAAATTGTGTGTCTCGTGTCACGGGGTGCGTAATTGAACTCCTCTGAAACAGCTCGATCGATTCTCATGAAATTTTGTGAGCATATTGAGTAGGTCTGAGAATCGGCCAACGTCTATTTTTCATCCCGAAATTCCCGCGGGAACGGGTACAAAGCAGGTGAAACCGCAGGGGCGCAGCTAGTAATCTACTACTAATATTATAAATTATAAAGCTGCAGAGTTTTTTTGTTTGTTTGTTTGAATACGCTAATCTCAGGAACGACTGGTCCGATTTGATAAATTATTTTTGGAATGGATAGCCACATTCAACGGAAAATTTATAGGCTACTCTTCATCTTGAAATTCCCAAGGGACCGGGCACAATGCGGGTAAAACCGCGTGGCGGTAGTCTAATATATTTAAAACTAGCTGCGCCCCGCGGTTTCACCCGCGTTGTACCAGTTCCCGCGGGAATTTCGGGATGAAAAATAGACGTTGGCCGATTCTCAGACCTACTCAATATGCTCACAAAATTTCATGAGAATCGGTCGAGCCGTTTCGGAGGAGTACGCGAACGAACACTGTGACACGAGAATTTTATATATATTTAAAATATGTAGGTATAAAGCTCATAATATTTAAAGTTGAATTTGGGTTCACCGTGTGTGAATATTATATTTGACCGTTGCGTCACGACTCATAGATGCTGTGACTCTCAAGACCCGTTACACATCACAATGGGTCTGAGTGACCTTTGCTCGGCTTTTTAGGGTTCCGTACCCAAACGGTAAAAACGGGACCCTATTACTGAGACTTCGCTGTCCGTCCGTCCGTCCGTCCGTCAGTTCGTCCGTCCGTCCGTCCGTCTGTCACCAGGCTGTATCTCAAGAATGGTGATAGCTAGACAGTTGTTTTCACAGATGATGTATTTCTATTGCCGCTATAACAACAAATAAAAATAAAATAAAACAAATATTCAAGGGGGGCTCCCATACAAACGTGATTTTTGCCGTTTTTTTAAAGTACGGAACCCTGCGTACGCGAGTCCGACTCACACTTGGCCGGTGTTATAACGGACCTCCTTCTATGGGATAACACTATTTCTGTGAATAATGTGTAGTTTAATACATATTGTATTTTAGACCACTTCTTTTGTAGTAACAAGTAACATAAACCTTCGTTTTGAATTAAAGCTACGTTTACGGATACACTTAGCTTTTATTATACACTAGCTGTGCCCCGCGGTTTATCCCGCGTTGTGCCCGTTACCGTGAGAATATTGGGATGTAAAATAGCCTGTAACCTTTCTGTTCAACAAACAATCGAAGTAAGAAAATTCACCTCTTTATATCACTCTCTTCTCTCTCTATCAATCAAAAAGTAAGATGATTCCGTGCTTCGGAGGGCACGTTAAGCCGTCGGTCCCGGTTACTCTCTACGGATAGTAGTCGTTACATGAGCCATGTCAGGGGCCTTTGGCGGCTCGATAACTCTGACACCAGGATTGGTCAGGGTGACCATCCACTCGGTGAAGAAGAAGTAGAATAAAAAAATCAACGCCACTTTTCGTTGTAATGTTATAACTCAAGAACGGGCTCACCTATCCAAACCGAATGTTTAGGCTTTGTTCGGACTATTTAGTAGATGGTTTATGTGAAGCACAAAATCGGTCGAGCGGTTCTTAAATTCCCACGGGAACGGGCACAACGCGGGAGTTAGTATTATACTACTCGTAGGTCCTATGGAGCAGCATAGTGATGTGCGTAAGATGGTTGTAGGCGCATATCGATACTAAAAAAAATCAAGAGTTACGACCAATCAGAAGCTAGCGATAAGCGAGCGCTAATAGGGGTCACAGTAACCCAATACAGGTAGCAAATTTTATCGATAACAAGTTTAGCACGTGGCACATTCCTATCTCAACTGACGTTTATGTAATATAGACTATCCGGATAACCCGACTACTAAATTCGTTAGCCAGCCCTCGGGATATATAAACCAGTATAACCAGGTAGGGGTAGTTTATAAATAGCCGGGCGCACCCCCGACGCAATGCGCAAATCAGAGAATATGTGTCAAGGTGAATGATGAAGTATTAGGGAGGGAATTTGAGGCGCTTGTGGCGTAGTTTCCGATGTTAGATAAATAATAAATAAATAAATACCTGGACAAATTCACTCACGGTTAATTAGACCCAAAGTAAGCTCTAAGCTTGTGTTATGTAATCTAACTCACTGATACTACTACATATACATACACAAATACTTTATAACAATATATAATTGACACCCAGACGTCGTCAACAACTATGTCTTCACATATTGTTGACTCCGGGCGGGGATCGAGCCCGCAACCCCCGACACAGTAACACAGTAGTTCCTGAGATTAGCGCGTTCAAACAAACAAACTCTGCAGCTTTATAATATTAGTATAGGTACATTATAACAGACATACTAACGGTACTACATCCTTACGCATAACTAGAATGTTATTAGTCTGCGCCCAATTACTTTTTATATGGTCATATATTTTAATTATCCGACTAATATTATAAACGAAACATTTTGTTAGGATGTATGTTTGTTACTCTTACACGCAAAAACTACTGCACGGATTTGCATGAAACTTTCCAGTAATATAGGTGATACATCAGAATAACACATGGGATACATTTTATCCCGAAATTCCCACGGTTACGGCCGCAGCTGGGGTAAAACCGCGGGGCGTTGCTAATTTTTATATATTTCAAAACTAGCCGAGCCCCGCGTTGTATCATTTCCCGTAAGAATTTCGGGATAAAATGTATCCCTTGTGTTATTCTGATGTATAACCTATATTACTGTTAAGTTTCATACAAATCCGTCCAGTAGTTTTTATGTGCAAGAGCAACAAACATACATCCATACAAATATCCATCCTCACAAACTTTCGCATTTATAATACATATTTGTAGGAAGGATAGGATTAGTAGGATAAGATAGGATAGGATAGAAGGAAGTAGGATTAGTAGTAGGATAGGATGTTCACCTATATTTTCGCTTTATATTATCACTACATAGTATAAAATAAAGTCGTCTCTGTTTCGTGTCTGTTTGTCTGTATGCTTAAATCTTTAAAATTACGCAACGGATTTTGATGCGGTTTTTTGTAATAGGTAGAGTGATTCAAGAGGAAGGTTTTTATGTAAAAAAATTCCCGAAATTCCCACGGGAACGGGCACAACGCGGGTAAAACCGCGGGGCGCTGCTAGTACCTATCTAATTTAAAAAACTATCACGTCTATATTTGCATGTATTAGTCATACATTTCTCGTTCCTACAACAATTAATTTCTAATATCCGACTGGACATCACGCCGCCAACCGAACCGGTACTGCGAGTTTTCACTCGCGTTCATAGTTCAGTGGTAACGTGCACTCGCCTGCCAACACTGAGGTTCGGGGCTCGATTCCAGAGTCGAGCGGATTCGCAAAAAGACACTCTTTTTTAACCCGATTTGGATAAGATTTACTTATTACATTATTTTACAACTAAGTTCTCAAAAACTGTCTGTCAAACAGACTTAGTAATTGACTTTATAGAAAACTAGCCGCGGCTCGTGGTGTTACACGCTTTGTACCCGTTCCCGAGGGAATTTGGGGATAAAATGTATCCCATGTGTTATTCTGATGTATAACCTATATTACTGTAAAGTTTCATCCAAATCCGTCCAGTAGTTTTTTCGTGAAAGAGTAACAAACATACATACATATGTACATTCATTAGTTTCTCTAGTTTTTGGGTTTGATTTTGTGTTTGTTCGGGGCAGTCTCCCCCGCCCTACCCCGATACGTCCATACTGATAAATAATAATAAATAAATATACCCGGACAATTTCACTCACGGTTAATTAGACCCAAAGTAAGCTCTAAGCTTGTAATATGGAATCTAACTCACTGATACTACTGCATATACATACACTAGTTTATAACAATATATAATTGTCACCCAGACGTCGTCATCAACTATGTCTCACATATTGTTACTCCGTTGACCGACCCCGCAACCCCCGACACAGTAAGCGCTCACTGCCACTGTGACAACGGGCTTGTCAGAACTGATATCTTCAGTAAGACTTTCTTTGCCCAGCTGTGGGACATTACCGGCTTAACTATCAATTTCTAATGTATTGGAAGTCGTGTATTTGATTGAATAAAACCCGTGTGACTGGATTTCACTCTATCCGTGCCAATGGCGGAATTAATTTTATTGTATGCCTTTTACTTTGTCCGATAGTTTCGGCTGGTCTACTTTTTATTCGGTTGGTATTCGAAGATGATGTTTAGTAAGATTGTATACAAGTTTCGAAAATAGTTTGGTTTTAATAAACCGTGTGAATGAAGTTTTATTAAACGCAAACTGAACTCTGAACTTGTAATATGGAATCTAACTAACTTATATTACTACATACTAGCACCGCCCTGCGGTTTTACCCGCGTTGTGCCAGTCCCCGTAGGAAATTCGGGATGAAAAGTACCCTATAACAAGCCCGTTGAATGTAGCTATCCATTACAAAACGAATTATTCGAATCGGATTGATAATTTCTGAGATTAGTGCGTTCAAACAAACAAACAAACAAACAAACAAAACAAACTCTTCAGCTTTATAATATTAGTATAGATACACAAATACTTTATATATTAAACTAGCAGCGCCCCGCGGTTTTACCCGCGTTGTGCCCGTTCCCGTGTTAATTTCGAGAATTTTTATACATATAAACCTTCCTCTTGAATCACTCTATCTATTAAAAAACCACGTCAAAATCCGTTGCGTAGTTTTAAAGATCTAAGCATACATAGGGACAGACAGCGGAAAGCGAGTTTGTTTTATACTATGTAGTGAAGATAAGAATATAAGTATAAATATGTATGTAAACTATGTTACTAATTCGTACCTTCTTTGTTATAGGTAATGCTGAATCCTGAAACTAGACAACTTTTCAGGAACAGAGCATATCTGATGAAAAGTAAGTTCGAGAAGGTCAGTGTCCAACCCTGGTGACGGAGTTGTTAGACCGGCTAAAGGAAGACATGGTCTGACGATTGAAACAGCCGGGACCGACTGCTTAACGTGCTCTCCGAAACACGGTAGCGCTCAGATAGAAATGCCACCATCGGCCACCCATCCGAGTAGGGGTCGAGCTGCACGTTGCTTAACAATCGCGATGAGTTACACATCGCTTACTGAATCACTACATAGTATAAAACAAAGTCGCTTTCCGCTGTCTGTCTATGTATGCTTAGATCTTTAAAACTACGCAACGGATTTTGATGCGGTTTTTTTAAATAGTAGATAGAGTGATTCAAGAGGAAGTTTTAAATGTATCAACATTTCCGAAATTCCCACGGGAACGGGAACAACGGGGGTAAAACCGCGGGGCGCTGCTAGTTGATAATAAAATTCAAATACATTACAAAGGCATCAATTTGCCATGACAGTATGCTTGTGTAATATAATATCGACGGGGAAGTGCGAACAACTCCTAACTTACATTTTTTACGAAAACGACTTTTGAATGCAGTTCGATAGAGAATGAATTTGCGCGTCTACTGATATATGAATTAAGTTGAAATTCGCAAAATTGACGTAGCTAGGCATCGAAGAAACATCTCTTAAGTTAAGGTCCAACATAACCTGATTAATTTTGGCAGGAAATATATTCTAACTTACAAATGGAAACATCTCGTAACTTCATTTAAAATAAAACTTTGAGCTAATATCTCCTATCTTCATACGCAAGTACAGTGTTCCCGCTCTAGAGCGAGACAAAAACGGTGCGTCTCTCGCAGTGTGAAAGGGACACCGGCTTACGTGCGCGACGTCTCGTCACTAAGTGCTGTGTTTTTAATCCATTTGCAGCGTTTTTTATTGTTTTTGAGTAAATAATAGTTACAATTACTATGTAAATTGTGCTGGACGACAAATATTTTACTTGGATTCAACAACCTGCTTCATAAAGTTTTTTTTTTTACGTAACCTCGCTGTTCCCCTGCTGGGCAAAGGTCTCCCCCAATTCTTTCCATTTATCTCTTTCCATGGCCAACTCCTTCCAATCCTTATTAAAATCGCCCAGCTCTTTTCGCCATCGAGTCGGAGGCCAACCTGGGGGCCTGGGGGCATCCTGGATTTCCCATTCCGTTGCAATCTTTGCCCATCTGTCCGGGTGTATCCTGCTTACGTGACCAGCTCAATTCCATTTGAGCTTGGCAGCTGTAATTCCCACGTTTGCAATGCCTGTCATGGAACGCAGCATGGTGTTTCTGACGCGGTCTTGTCTCTTGATACCTACAATGCTGCGTTCCATTGCTCTTTGACTAACCTTGAGTCGGGTCTTCTGTGCTTTGGTAAGTGACCATGTTTGCGCACCGTAGGTGAGGACGGGCAAGATGCACATGTCAATGAGTTTGCGCTTCAGAGAGATTGGCAAATCTCCCTTCATTAACGTTTTCATGGTCCAGTAGCTTTTCCAGGCGTTGTCTATTATTATTATTATTATATTAGCCTTGGATGTCCCATTGTTGGGCAACGGCCTCCCCCCATCTTTTCCACTTCTCTCTATTTAGAGCTTCACGACGCCAACCAGCCAAAAATCCGTTTAGTTCATCTCGCCATCTCCTTTTTGGTCTGCCGCGGCATCGCCTCTTTGGGTCTGGGTCCCATAAAGTGGCGATTTTTGCCCATGACTCATCAGGCCTGCGACAGACATGTCCAGCCCAGTTCCATTTTAGCTCAGCAGACTTGCGACCTACATCGGGAGCGCAGTTCGGTGTTTCGGACTCTGTCCGTCAGCTTCACACCCAAGATGCTGCGCTCCATCGCCCGTTGGCAAACCTTGAGACTGGAGAAACTTGAGACTTTTTATTTAAGCTTATCTTTGATTTTTTAAAGGATGTTTTATCAATAAATGTTACAGTAATTATAGGATTATAGTTTCAAACACTACAATAAAAATTGCAAAGGATAAACATTGATTTCTCAGAGTTATAACAGTGTTTCATTTTGAAAATACCTCCTATCTTAACCGATATAGTGCCGATGATGTTGATATTAGAAAGCCAATAACTCCTATCTTCAAAAAAATCGCCTAGTTTGAATATTTCGTCTATTTTTAGTAATTTTTAGATTCCTTTGTTATATTATTACCTAATATGATTGAAAACTTCAACGAGAAATGATAATTTTAAATGATTTCTGTTACTTTTTGAAGTATGGAAAATACTCCTATCTTCAAAATTTCAGCCACACGAGCTTGGTGATACCTCCTATCTTACATTATCTCGCCAAATACTTATTCCAAACAAATTTTGATTATTACCTTACATGCGGGTCCATTTAAGTATAAAATTGCCATTTACACATTTTTTCTTAAACATCTGGGAAAAATAAAAAACAGTTTTTTTCGCCTCCTGTAAAATTTGGTTTTTGTAAGTTAGGAGTTGTTCGCACTTCCCCGTCGATATGCAATTTAAATTGCATAATTTTTGTTGCTACTTTTATCTCCTCTCTATATTATACAAATATGTATTGCCAATATGTGTTAGGAAATAAAGAGGAAAACTTTGTTTGTTTGTAATGAATAGGCTCAAAAACTACTGGACCGTTTTTAAAAATTCTTTCACCATTCGAAAGCTACATTATCCACGAGTAACATAGGCTATTTTTCATCCCGAAATTCCCACAGGAATGGACACAACGCGGGTAAAACCGCGGGGCGCTGCTAGTATTTTATATTTGTTTAACCTGTAATGTCCCACTGTTGGGCAAAGGCCTCTCTTCTCACGTATACTATGTAGTGAAGTAGTAAAATACCATCGACAAATACGATACAAAATACCCCGTACGTTGGATCGAAGTTGCCATGTCAACAAATATAATTACCCCGAATGTTGTCATCGCGTGATTGTACCCGTAACGAATCTTTACTTTGGCATTCTGATACGCAGTAGTCTAGTGGTATGTGCAATCGTCTGCCAAGATGAGGTCCTGGGTTCAATTCCCAGGTCGAGCGAAAACATGTTTCCTACTTTTCAAACAGTGCTCGTGTTTGAGATCACCAACCCGTTAATCAAGCGTGGTGATTACGACATCCTCCTCACTGTACTGATATCTAGTGGGATGAGAGGCTTTTGACCAGCAGTGGGACATTACAGGCTAATACTACTATTAAAGGACCTATCTTAATCTTTATATATTAACTAGTAGCGCCCCGCGGTTTTACCCGCGCTGTGCCCGTTCCCGTGGTAATTTCGAAATTTTTATACATATAAACCTTCCTCTTGAATCACTCAATCTATTAATAAAACCGCATCAAAATCCGTTGCGTAGTTTTAAAGATCTAAGCATACATAGAGACAGACAGCGGAAAGCGACTTTGTTTTATACTATGTAGTGATAATTTACCAGCTATCACTATAACATTTTTCTCACCTTAACTCTTTATTCCATTTAAACCTCATCACTAACCCTTTTCCCTCTATAGAACATATTGTCTATGGTCGGTCGGCCATATTAGTTCACATATTAAGACTTCGTAAGAAGACTAACATTGTAAACACGCACGTTTGCGTGTCTCTGCCTACTTCCGCGCATAATGGCATGTGTTGCCAATACTATAAAGAAAATGTTACCTCATTTTTATTTATTTTTTTGTTTGGCTGTATAATGTTACGTGTTTGGATGTGTGTTTAAGTATGGACGCGAAAAGATGTTGTGTGTTTGTGTGTGTGTCTGTGTGGTTTTTTAAATAGATAGAGTGATTCAAGAGGAAGGTTTATAGGTATAGAAAATCCCGAAATTCCCACGGGGACGGGCAGAATGCGGGGCACTATTACTACAATATACTATACAAGCAGTTCCCCGCGGATTTACCCGCGTTGTGTCGATTCCTGTGGGAATTTCGGGATGAAAAATAGCGTATGTTACTCGTGGATAATGTAGCTTTCGAATGGTGAAAACATTTTTAAAGACGGTCCAGTAGTTTTTGAGCCTATTCATTACAAACAAACAAACAAAGTTTTCCTCTTTATAATATTAGTGTAGATGAAATTATGTTGCCAACTAACACAATACATCTTGCAAACACGTAACTGACCACTCGCTTGATCGGTCAAACCAATTAACCGACGAGTTAACAATAAACCAGTTAAAAACAACAATGAGTAACGGCGGGTTTTTGTTACATTTAACTGTTACAGTTAAGGTGACGTGAGTCCAGCAACTCGCAAAAAGCGGTTTTTCCATCCAACTATTTTCATATAAATTGTCACAATTTTGATTCTAAAAAACTATAATATTAAAGTTGAGAATATATTCTAGTGGCAAAGGTATTTCAGTACACGATTAGATTAATTTCCCTCGATAGAAAAAAATCACAAAGTTGCCTCTTTTATTAATTTAAAAATAATTATTTGGCTAAAATAAACAGATTTTTCCCAAAGAAAAACAACTATAATATAGGTCGTAGCATGAGCTAGGGCATTAGGTATTTTTTTGTAACCTTTCATTACATTCTTAAACACAATTTCAAAATACCTAATAAATTTCGAGAATTTGCCGTGTTGCGGGTGACGCGGGGCGTGATCAGTCGCGCTCAAGCGCTTGTGGAGGACGGACCTATGCCAAAATATTGCTGGAGCGCGGAGATGCAAAATTTAAAACTTTTTTCGCAGTAATAAATTTGAACTATGACGGTTGCGTGAAAATAAGGTTTTAATATAAATAAGAACTGTCTGAATTATAATCCGGTCAATTTAAACCAAAAATTTAGAGTGATGTTACATAAAGTCCCAACAAGCTGAAAATCAGAAAAATTTTTCAAAACATAATTATAAACAATGTCTAAAAGTTCCCCATCATTCCCGTGTATGGAATTTTTTTTATTCAAGGTCAAAGGTAAAAAAAATGAGTTTTTCGCGATTTTCAGCAAAACGGTAAGTTTGATCATAAAAGTACCAGAGAAAAAAAAAAGCTTATAAAATTCTCTATAACTTTAATTCTATCCACTTTTTCCATATTCCAAACCGTTATTGAACTACACGCTCCAGAAATGTAAAAATTAAGGACCTCGGGCAGGTAACTATGGAGCCTGCCCCAATGCTCAACAGTGACATGACCTATGTCATTTGAAAGGTATTAAAGAGTTGTACGGTAACGGTTTGGAATATGGAAAAAGTGGATAGAATTAAAGTTATAGAGAATTTTATAAGCTTGTTTATTTTCTCAGGTACTTTTATGATAAATCTTACCGTTTTGCTGAAAATTGCGAAAAACACTTTTTTTTTACGTTTGACCTTGAATAAAAAAAATTCCATACACGGGAATGATGGGGAACTTTTAGACATTGTTTATAATTATATTTTGAACAATTTTCCTGATTTTCAGCTTGTTTGGACTTTATGTAACCTCGAATGTCTAAATTGACCGGAGTATTATAGATTTAGTAGATTATTGCTTTGAAAAAAAAAACAAAAAAATATGTTGTGTCACAGTATAAGAATATCAGCAGATCAACTATACAGCTGCAATGTTGGTAGTGGGGATACCAAGGACAAGACTTGTCTCCTCTTGTCGATGCGGAGGTGGGAGTTTGCAACGATGCAGAGATTGCTACGATAAACAAATGTTTTAAACGATCTATAACGAAACTTAAAGCGGCAAACTAAATTCCACGCGAGCGAAGCCGCGGGCAAAAGCTAGTATTATTATAATTATTAAGTATATTATCACAAACCGGCCGGTGGAAATTTATATTATCTGCCTAGTCCTAAATAAAAGGAGTGAAATAAGAGGTATGATACAATATATTCATTTGTTTTTACTTTTGAAGGTGGCGCCACTGAAACCTAACAATACGTAGATATTCATATTTTTCAGTTATGTGTACTTTACTGTTGTTTGTTAAAACGTGTATGAACACCGCCACTTTAAAATATTTCTGCTTGTAATATTAGACAATAAAAATGATTTCACCCAGGGTTAAGACCGTTATTTTTTTTAAAACCTTTTATCTCTTTTTAGTTATTTTTCCCAAGGCTACCTACAATATAATACCAACCTTCGTAATATCTACGATTAGTTTTGCTTGATAGGCTTTTTTTACTGTAGTCACTACACTGTGGCATCTCAATGAGTGACATATTCAAACTTAGCGCGCAAACTACGCGCGAGCGGGAGATCGCCCGCGGTCGGACCGCAGGCCCCGCACCTTACCCCCTCTGTAGTAGGTAAGCGCTGGACTCACGTCACCTTAACTCGGCTTGCAACTGTTAGTTACTCAGTTTAGTGACGTAACTACTTCTAATGTAAGTAGGAAGTAGTCGTACTTAATGTAATAAATGCGAAAGTTTGTGACCATGGATGTACTATGTTTGTTAATCTGTCAGGTAAAAACTGCTGGACGGATTTGGATGAAACTTTACAGAAATATGCTGCTACTAGCAACGCCCCGCGGTTTTAACCCGCGTTGTGCCCGTTCCCGTGGGAATTTCGGGAATTTTTATACATAAAAACCTTCCTCTTGAATCACTCTACCTATTACGAAAAACCGCATCAAAATCCGTTGCGTAATTTTAAAGATTTAAGCATACAGACAAACAGACAAAAATAGCGACTTTGTTTTATACTATGTAGTGATACTGCGTTCAGAAAATGACAAAGATATAAATAACATCACCAATTAAATCAAGGTCGGTGCTACAGTTAGTAAGTAGCTATGACTATGTCATAGAGCAAAAATGTGTCATACACTAAATTAATGACAACAATTAGTTACCTAGTTGAGGGAAAAAAGTACAATTATAACAAAACTAGCAGCGCCCCGCGGTTTTAACCCGCGTTGTGCCCGTTCCCGTGGGAATATAGGGAATTTTTATACATAAAAACCTTCCTCTTGAATCACTCTACCTATTACGAAAAACCGCATCAAAATCCGTTGCGTAATTTTAAAGATTTAAGCATACAGACAAACAGACAAAAATAGCGACTTTGTTTTATACTATGTAGTGACTAGTAAGTATGTTCGAGTAGGTCAGTGGCCAACCCCGATGTCGGAGTTTTTAGACCGCCTAAAGGCCTCCGACATGGTCTAACGGTTGAAACGACCGGGACCGACAACCGAAAAGCTCGACCCCTACTTGGATGGGTGGCCGATAGTGGCATTTCTATCTGAGCGCTACCGTGATAAAGGCACGTAAAATGGTCGGTCCCGGTTTTTTCAATCGTTAGACCATGTCGGAGGCCTTTAGGCGGTCTAAAAACTCAAAACAGAGTTGGTCAAATGCCGACTCTATTTATTTTTCACTAGCAGCGCCCCGCGGTTTTACCCGCGTTGTACCCGTTCCCGTGGGAATTTCGGGATAAAATGTAGCCTATAGCCTTCCTCGATAAATAGACTATCTAACAGTGAAAGAATTATTCAAATCGGTTCAGTAGTTTCTGAGATTAGCGCGTTTAAACAAACAAACAAACAAACAAACAAACAAAATAAACTCTTCAGCTTTATAATATTAGTATAGATTCACGATGTTCCAATTGAATGGCGCCAAAACGCTTAAATTATTTATCTGCTGTTGAATGAAATTAATAAAATGTTCTTTTTATAAAAGTTTAATGTTCTCTACACACGAAACGAAACGATTTAACAAAAGAACGTTAATGACATCAGCTGACCGCCATTTGTCAAATTGTGTTGCCATACATTGTAAAAAATACCCGCGGTTTTGGGGAAAAATAACGGTTTATGATTCCATTGTGAGGTAATTGCATTTTGGTCGCTGAAAAAAACAACACAATGATAAATAAATAAAAAATAATTAAAAAAATAAGCATTGGAGCCAAACTAAGTAAAATAAATTTTACTTTATACTTTTTCGGTGCTTTTAATGGGCAATAAATAAAACAAATATGTAAACAGTGATTTTGGAAACAAAACATGGGCTTGGAAATTTGCATTTTTTTATAATGTTTGTTTAACAAAAATACAAAAAATAACATATATTCATAAAGGTTTTGTTGTTTATCCGAACGCGCTAATCTCAAGAACTACCAGTCCGATTCGAATAATTATTTTTGTATTGAATAGCCACATTTAAGAGGAAGGTTATAGCAAGGGCGTACCCAGGTAGGGGCAGGGGGGGGGGCAGCTGCCCCCCCCTAGAAGATTAAATAAATGTAATTTTTTTTGGCAAATAGAAATTAAAAACGTGTTACCTACTCTGCGCCAAACGAAGTGTTGGAAACAAAATATCTTTTCCGCCAGATTTGTTTTTTTCTATAGTTAAAGTCAATTTTCATGATTTTTTGTTTCAATATACCCAACCGACGATCTTTTCGAAACAGGTATAAGCAGCCCCCTGCCCCCTAGCTGAAATCCTGGGTACGCCCTTGGGTTATAGGATACTTTTTTATCCCGAAATTCGTATGGGAATGGGTACAACGCGGATACTAATATTACAAGAGTGAAATTTTTATGGGGTTGGATAGAAGTACGTTTGTTACTCTTTCACGCAAAAACTATTAAACGGATTTGGATGTAACTTTGCAGTAATATAGCTTATACATCAGAATAACACATGTGATACATGTTATCCCGAAATTCCCGCGGGAACGGGTACAACGCAGGTAAGACCGCCAGGCGCTACTAGTCCGTATATATTTTCAGAAATGCGTCACCTACTCTGATTCATTTTGTAACGTTTGACGTACGTATTTGAATGTCTTTAAATATTTACATTTTTTCAAATAAAAAACGGTTTGTAAGTAAAATAAAAAACAGTGGATAGTTTATAATTAAACGCATACAATTGCTGTAATATATTGTATATGTATGTGGGGTAGGCGCCTTTGTAACAAATGTATACTATCATAGGCTACAGCTGTATATGTATAGCTCACTAACTAGTGTATACTAATTTTTTTTCTGATTGTCACGAAATGTGGACTAAAGTCGTCAATTTTCCAGCCGAAGACGACTACTCCTGAAGAAGAAAAAGATTTAGAGATAAGGTAAGAATGAAATAAAATCACTAAATCTTTTTTCTCTTCAGGAGCAATCGTCTTCGGCTGGAAAATTTACGATATTGGTCCACATTTTGGTATTGGTACAATAAAAAAAATAGAGTTATTATCTATAGCTAATTTTTTTGTGACAAAAGTTAAAATGTGGACTAATGTGGTCGATTTTCCTGTCGAAGGCGATTCCTTCTGAAGAGGAAAATGGTTTAGTAATTGCCTTCCATTCGTACCCAATCACTGAACACTTTTTTTTCAGTGAAAGTTTATGTGTTTGTTTGAAAAACTAATCATAATTCCCGTAAAAAAGATACTACATAGTATAAAACAAGTCGCTTCCCGCTGTCAGTCTGTCCCTATGTATACTTAGATCTTTAGAACTACGCAACGGATTTTGATGCGGTTTTTTAATAGATAGAGTGATTGAAGAGGACGGTTTATATGTATAAAAATCCCCGAAATCCCCACGGGTACGTGCACAAAGTGAGTTAAACCGCGGGGCGCTGCTAGTTTAAAATAAAAAAATGAGCTGGAAATATTTTCAAAAAAAGACTAATAATATCACATTCAAACTCGCAACGTTACAACAACTGCACTGACTAAGCATAATGAATCCACGAGTCATGATCACAACTCGGTTACGTGTGAGATTTACGTTCAACAAGCAATGACTCTCAAAACAAGAGCACTACTCTCTCTTCTGTTATTTATAGAGTTAGCAACGCTTGTGGCTTTACTCACATTTTTATACAAACCTTCCCCTTGAATCACCAATAAACCGCATCATAATCCGTTGCGTAATTTTATTAAAGACTAGCAGCGCCCCGCGGTTTTACCCGCGTTGTGCCCGTTCCCGTGGGAATTTCGGGAATTTTTTTACATAAAAACCTTCCTCTTGAATCACTCTACCTATTACAAAAAACCGCATCAAAATCCGTTGCGTAATTTTAAAGATTTAAGTATACAGACAAACAAACAGACAAAAATAGCGACTTTGTTTTATACTATGTAGTGATCTAGCATACATAGGGACTGACAGCGGAAAGCTACTTTGATTTATACTATGTAGTGATGGCTCGCAAGGGACAGGGATGGTTGGCAATGTTTTGGGAAGACCTTTGCCCAACAGTGGGGCGATGTAGGTTAGGAAAAAAATGTGGCTACAATAAAAAAAACTATTATAATAGTGCATTGAGGTTAGTTTAGTTTCATTTTTACTCGACGATTGTAACCAAATTTCGAATTTACAAAAAAGCTCTATCGAATTCTACTTCAATGTAGAGCTTTCTTGATAAGGGAACGGATTTTATACACGTATGAGTAACACGACTCGTTAGCTCAGCGGTGAGAGCGCCCGGTTAAAATGAAACTAATAGTGGTGGTCGGAGGTTCAAATCCTTCACGAGTCAACTTTTTAGTTTACTTTATTTTTTTAGACATCATTTTTTAAAGCCTTTTAAAGTATTGCCAGGTATAAAAAACTTAATAATTTAGTTTAGATATTCAAAAGTAGACATGGAAATGACTTGCAATGAATAAGATATGTAACTTAAATTGAACACAATATATGAAACATTATAATATAATATCAAAATCTATCTATTGTATACCAATAAAATATAGCTGGAGAGTTTGATTTTTTGTTTGTTTGCGCTTATCTCAGGAACTACCAGTACGATTTCAATCATTATTTTTGTAATGGATTTCAAATTCAAATTCATTTATTCATTTCAAATGTAATTATATTTCGCTCAGTTATCATCACCTCCCATACTAGTGTAAACATTTTCCACATTATGTGTGAAAGTTAAAGGCTATTTTCATTCCAACGGGAACGTGCACCTACGCGGGTAAAACCGCGGGGCGCTGCTAGTGTTGTATAAATAGAGGAGGGGTACACATTTAGAAGCCATAGTTTTGTGTTACATTTGTAAACAAACTCCCGATTTAGACCCACCTTGCGCTTAGCGGGGGTCTTTAGGTGAACCATAGAGTACACTGTAATTTTTTTTTTGTAAAATTATTTATGTCTAAAATCTCTGACACCAGGGTTGGTCATTAACCCACTCGAACTTACTTACTTTTTATTGGTATACTAGCAGCGCCCCGCGGTTTTACCCGCGTTGTGCCCGTTCCCGTGGGAATTTCGGGATAAAATGTAGCCTATAGCCTTCCTCGATAAATAGACTATCTAACAGTGAAAGAATTATTCAAATCGGTTCAGTAGTTTCTGAGATTAGCGCGTTTAAACAAACAAACAAACAAACAAAACAAACTCTTCAGCTTTATAATATTAGTATAGATTAGTATAGATTCACCTGATTGCCCGAAAAGTAAGATGATTCCGTGCTTCGGAGGGCACGATAAGCCGTCGGTCCCGGTTACTCTCTACGGATAGTAGTCGTTACATGAGCCATGTCATTATGAGCTGTCAGTTTTTACCGCCAAATCTAACGGTAGGTGATACGCGTCAAATAAATGTATCTAATTTTTGCATATCAGGCAATCGGCTCAATACAATACGTATAAACTAACTTAAAAGTTGTATTACAGATGTAGTGAATAATCCTTTCCTTTCGTATTTTCTCGGAAATGTTCGTTTTTGTCTTACTACTTCACTCGCACTCAGTACCCATCGAGACAACAGTTTGACATTTGACATTGATAAATAAAGTATGCGATTTATTTGATACCTACACGTAATTTAATAATACAGTAATTCATAGACACATCGGCACCATTCGGGTGTTATCGTTGTTCCGAGTTTTGCCGATAGGAAAGGATTATTCACTACATCTGTACCTACTTACTTAGGTAAAGAAAAAACTTTCGTGAATATTAATTTATCTTAATAATCGGTCCCGGTTGTTTCAATCGTTAGACTTGAGGTCGTCTAAAAACTACGACACTAGTTATCACTACATAGTATAAAACAAAGTCGCTATTTTTGTCTGTTTGTTTGTCTGTTTGTCGTATGCTTAAATCTTTAAAATAACGCAACGGATTTTGATGCGGTTTTTTGTAATAGGTAGAGTGATTCAAGAGGAAGGTTTTTATGTAAAAAAAATTCCCAAAATTCCCACGGGAACGGGCACAACGCGGGTAAAACCGCGGGGCGCTGCTAGTTATTTGTTAAAACGGGAACTTACGTACGTGCTGTTGAGAGTTCCTCAACACGTTTCAGTCACATACGGTGACCTTCATCAGGAGGTGGGTGAAGCGAGAGCGACAGCGTCTCTCCCCGCACCGACCCCCGATCCGACACTAGTTGGTCACTAATGTGCGCGATCTTACTTACTTTTTATTGGTATTATAAAATTAGCCTATGTCCACACTGAGTGTTAATCGTAAAGTCTAGTTAACACTGTGTAGAGTCAGTAGAGTAGACATCGCTATCGCTAGAGTATAATATCAATGCTTTGCTTTTCAGTAGACAACTCTACCTAACGTAATATAGATAGAGCTTTGTCTTTCGAAATTTTTCGAACAATTTTGCAAACATTACCTTTATCTATACTAATATTATAAAGCTGAAGAGTTTGTTTTGTTTGTTTGTTTGTTTGTTTGTTTGTTTGTTTAAACGCGCTAATCTCAGAAACTACTGAACCGATTTGAATAATTCTTTTTGTAATAGATAGCCACATTCAACGGGAAGGTTATAGGCTATTTTTCATCCCGAAATTCCTACGGGAACGGGTACAACGCGGGTAAAACCGCGGGGCGCTGCTAGTTTTAAATAAAGAATTTGTTTAAAAAAATACATTTACCTGTCACAATGCATGACATTTACATGTTGAAAGTTGCCAAGCTATAAAAAAGGTTACCCACATTATTCAACCTTTTTCGTTTGCTAACGGTAAACGGAATAGATCCCACTATCTTAAGTAACTGTAGGTTTATTCATTAAAGTGTGAAGATGATTGTGTGTTTTGTATGAATCGATATTGATATCGCGATGTGAAACTCCGTCTGTCTGTTACACGGGTGAAATGCTAAGCTGATTTTGGTTGGCTTCAGTTTGTTAGAGGATGGAAAAAAATATGTAAAAATGTATAAAAAGTATGTAATAGTAGAGTTTGGGAGTGGGTGTGATTGACAACCGAGTGATTATACAAGTATCTATACTAATATTATAAAGCTGAAGAGTTTGTTTTGTTTGTTTGTTTGTTTGTTTAAACGCGCTAATCTCAGAAACTACAGAACCGATTTGAATAATTCTTTTTGTAATAGATAGCCACATTCAACGGGAAGGTTATAGGCTATTTTCATCCCGGAATTCCTACGGGAACGGGTACAACGCGGGTAAAACCGCGGGGCGCTGCTAGTAAGGATTATTTACCGAGTTTTTTCGAGTTATGGAACTCTAACAAGCAACTTTGACTGGTTTAGGGGTCAACCGTGTCGTCAGAGTTTAATCATTTAGCTTTTTTTTGGAAAATATGTATGTATTTTAATCTTCTTCCGTAGCGGTCGGACGTATTTTGACAATGCGATGCGATGTTAGTTCATTGTGATGGTTAAGCAACGTGCAGTTCTGCCTCTACTTGCATGGCGGGTCGATAGTGGCATTTCTATCTGAGCGCTACCGTACCGGCGGACACGTTAAGCAGTCAGTCTCACTTGTTTCAATCGTCAGACCATGTCGGAGGCCTTTAGGCGGTCTAAAAACTCTGGGCTTGGCCACTGACCTACTAGAAATAAATAAATTAATCGACTTTCCTTAAATAAAAAAAAAATAAAAAACTTATTCCAAAATTCATACACAAGCAATGCAAGTAAAACCAAAGGCAACGGCTAGTATATATCATATATTATATGAATATGATTTAGAGAAGGGCTATATGATACGATCAAAAGCGCTTATTGTCCGGAGCCGACGAACGCCGCGAATACGGTATTGTGTATTGTTTGGAATGTGGTCAATGAAAATGGTTTCTTTATACGTTAAGAATTAATAGTGGTCGGCTATGATAACCACATTGTACCACATTGTATTTTGGTACTAATGCTTTACTGTTACCTCGTATCATCCCATCAAGCCTTTGTGAAAATAAGTACGTGTTTTACTTCAGTTTGAATATAAAAGGAAATATGTAATTAGCAGTGGCAGTTTTTTATTTTGACAAGAAGTGAGTAGATAAGCCGTATTATAAACTAGCATTACTCCGCGGTTTACAGCCGCGTTACAAAAAGATATTCACCTAAAAGTGTAGCTTCAACCTTCTTCTTTCGAGTCAATGGCGCAAAATAATTTTTAGTTCATATTTACATAAATTAATAATACATTGAGCTAAAGTGGAACTGGGCCGGACATGTCTGTCGCAGGCCTGATGAGTCTTGGGCAAAAATCACCACTTTATGGGACCCAGACCCAAAAAGGCGACGCCGCGGCAGACCAAAAAGGAGATGGCGAGACGAACTCGACGGATTTTTGCCTGGTTGGCGTCGTGAAGCTCCGAATAGAGAGAAGTGGAAACGATGGGGGGAGGCCTTTGCCCAACAATGGGACACCCACGGCTAATATAAATATAAATAAATAAATAAATAAATTTACATATATTTATAGCATCAACCAAAAAACATTTCTGTCTGTTCCCGGTTGTTTCAATTGTTAGACCATGTCGGAGTCTTTAGGTATAAAAACTCCCAGGGTTGACCACTAATCTACTCGCACTTAGTTAACCAAAATCAAAAATATGTATACTCAATTTTTTGGATTGGCACGAAATGTGGACCAATGTCGTCAATTTTCCAGCCAAAGACGATTGCTCCTGAAGAGGAAAAAGGTTTAGTGATTTTATTTAATTCTTACCCTATGTCTAAACCTTTTTCCTCTTCAGAAGCAATCGTCTTCGGCTGGAAAATTGACGACATTTAACCACATCTTGTGCCAATCGAAAATAAATAGATAGTACATAGTTTCAATCCAAGTAGCGGCCTCTTAACCCATAGAAGCCATTAAAATTAGCGGCTATTGTGTAACTCAATACCGATTAACCAACCCGCCGATGTCCCATATTTTTTGTTCCGAGTATTCCATAATAGAGCGTCTCGATTCCACCACGCTGTGACGTCACGGGCAACGCCTGGCAAACAGATGGTCGGGCCTTTGTTGGGTTTATAATTGGATGGTTTAGTTGTTATGTGATGGGATAAAGTTATCGGTGTTTTCAGACGTAATGGCTACGCTAAGTAAAAAGTAAGATCAAGTAGGTTGGTCTGGTCAGAGTTTAAAGAAAAAGGCCTCCGACATAGATCGACTATTTTTACGTGTCGTCCGAAGCACGGCAACGTTCAGACAGAAACATCACTATCGGCCACCCATCAAAGTAGGTTAAGTAATCTCTCCATTTTAATTGCACTAACCGCGACCTGCGATTTTACTCGCGTTTGGACTGTTCCTGTGGCTATTTCGGAATTATAAAAACCCTATAAATGTAGCTATCCATATCCAATACATAAAGAACTAATCGAATCAGAACTGGTAGTTCCTGAGATTAGCGCGTTCAAACAAACAAAAATAGAACTCTTTAATTTAAATTAGCCGCGCCCCGCGGTTTTACCCGGGAAACTAATAAACCTTCCTCTTGAATCACTCTATCTATTTTAAAAACCGCGTCAAAATCCGTTGCGTAGTTTTAAAGATCTAAGCATACATAGGGACAGACAGCGGAAAGCGACTTTGTTTTATACTATGTAGTGATAACTTCGATATTACAAGAGATTTATCGTTCAAATCCCAAAGGAACATGTACAATGTAAAGTTTAACTGTCAAAGCCACAACTTTACTTATAAAACTGTTATCCTCAACGGTTTATAGTCCGTATAAGATTTTATGTCATTGTAAATATCAAATTCTGTAAAATGATTCCAAGGATACAATAGTTACATTATGAGTAACTATACTATATATACTAATATTATAAAGCTGAAGAGTTTGTTTTGTTTGTTTGTTTGTTTGTTTGTTTGTTTGTTTAAACGCGCTAATCTCAGAAACTACTGAACCGATTTGAATAATTCTTTTTGTAATAGATAGCCACATTCAACGGGAAGGTTATAGGCTATTTTTCATCCCGAAATTCCTACGGGAACGGGTACAACGCGGGTAAAACCGCGGGGCGCTGCTAGTTAATATTATAAATGCGAAAGTTTGTGAGGATGGATGTATGTATGGATGTATGTTTGTTGCTCTTTCACGCAAAAACTACTGAATGGATTTGGATGAAACTTTACAGTAATATAGGTTACACATCAGAATAACAAATGGGATACATTTTATCCCGAAATTCCCGCGGGAACAGGTACAACGTGTGTGAAACCGCGGGGCAAAGCTAGTATATTAGTAAGGCAGACTCCTTGACGTCACAACACATTTGACCTCAAATATCGGTTCCAAAAAACTGGTACCCGCGCATAGGGTCAAATATTTCAATACAATTAAAAAGCAATATAATTATACTAAAGAATTCCGGGAGTTTCACCTCATTTCTTATTCATGCCGCGATAAGGCCCTACTGGTTATTAAACAATTACTCTCCATTTTAATGTCTTTCGTTTTTATTCAAGTGTTAGTTCTAGCTGGAATTACGGAAAAAAGTAGCTTAAATGTGTTTCGAGCTTCGATCAACAATACACAACTAGATATCGGGTCACGTACAAAATCAAAGCTGAATACTGTCTGCGTGGATGACGTGTGATAGCTTATTCTGTTTACTACCGAACTGAAACAAAAGTTTTAAAACAGTTCGAAGTTCAACTTAATTACAACCATGACACCTAGCAATAAAGTAGCAAATCTTATGAATAAAATAAGAGCTCACTTTTTAAATGTGGTCTTATTCACCGAAACGTATTTTTTGCGCCGACCCGACATCTAGTTGTGTATTGTTGATCGAAGGTTTCGAGACTCTAATCTATCACTGTGCCAATTTCATACAGATTTAAACAACTTTTGCTTCGGAGGGTTAGTTAACTTTCCGGTCCTAGTTGTTTCATCTTTAGACGTTGGAGGCCTTATGGTAGTCTAAGAACTCCGACACCAGGGCTGACTACGGACCTTGTCGGAGGTCTTTAGGCGGTCTAAGAACTCGGACTCCAAGGTTGACCACCGACTTACTCATCACTCGTACGGAGTGTCAACGCTGTGTGGCATTTCTCTTATAGTACATAGTAAATCAACACAAATAATAATAATATTTTTACTGTTTTATGGTGATGTCATATTCCATTATGTGGAATAGTAAGTAATAAATGAACTGTGAGTGGGTGTAACTGTAAACGCCTACGTACTACTATGTTAATTCTAGCAGCGCCCCGCGGTTTTACCCGCGTTGCGCCCGTTCCCTTAGGAATTTCGAGATGAAAATAGCCTATAGCCTTCCTAGATAAGTGGGCTATCCAACACTAAAAGAATTTTTCAAATCGGATCGGTAGTTTCAGAGATTACTGCGTTCAAACAAATAAAAAAAACTCTTCAGCTTTATAATATTGTATACTAGCAGCGCCCCGCGGTTTTACCCGCGTTGTGCCCGTTCCCGTGGGAATTTCGGGATAAAATGTAGCCTATAGCCTTCCTCGATAAATAGACTATCTAACAGTGAAAGAATTATTCAAATCGGTTCAGTAGTTTCTGAGATTAGCGCGTTTAAACAAACAAACAAACAAACAAAACAAACTCTTCAGCTTTATAATATTAGTATAGATATATTATATCGAAAGGAGTTGTGTCTGACTTTAGTCACTAACGTTAATTGACATGAAATTCGCCAGTTTAGTGTCTCTGAAATAAAATAATAGTGATAAAAAAGAATTAGGACATTTAATTAAGTTTTATTTAAACTATTTTTCCTAACTAACTCGTTTCCTTAAACGAAGCAAGGGTAGGGAGCTACTTCTTACGCACATAAATGTAATATGCAAATAATAACTTTTATTGTTTAGTAAACAGGAAACGTCTCCCATTTATGTGACAATTAATAAACACACGATGCATATTATTATAATAAATGAAAATGAATATGTAAATTCTGTATTACATAGCTTAGTACCTTAATAATGTTAGCATTGTTAATGTTCGCTCGGAAAACAAGTTATAATGGCACAACGTTTTGCCGACTCATCGGGAAAATTTCCCCAATATGGCAACACTGCGATCGACCGCCCGCATTACGCACGAGGTGAAGTTAGCGCGGGACGAAACGAGTAAAACGTCAAAATCTAAGAATAATTAGTACTCTTGATTTATAAAATTCGCGATTTATGTTATTAGAAAACGCTTTTTACTGTATTAGGTTTCGTCTGTGACATGATATTACGCGTTCTGAACTGCTATTAGTCACGATACCGAAAGAACTCTCGGTTGAGTCATAACAAATTAAGCTTTTGTCGATATCGCTTCGTTCGGACTGTGTATCTATTTTTGTTTTTTACCCAACCCAATTTTGTTGTAAATATTGGTCTTGGAGTGTCGAAATACGGTATTCTAAAGAGTTTTTATACGATTCCGTTGCTTATTTAAGTGTGAAAGACTAATAAAGTGCTGTCTATCGAATTCTATCGACGTGTTTGCAATGAAACTCGATTTTGGATGCGGTTACGTGCCAAAGTGCTTAGTGCCAAGTTTTATAGTGAAATTTAGTGATAAACTTCATCTATGAGCTTTAAAAGTAGGTTAAACACCAATATATACACTAAATAATACAGATATTACAATATGTAAGTACTTATAATAAATAATATAAGTGAAGTAAGCAATACATTTGAAAATAGAGTTAGGATTTCGAAGAAAAATATCTAGTGTTGTAAGTTTAATATTAATTTGTGGTACAGTGAATTGAAAATAAACACGAACAAATAGAAAACAGCCTTATTAAATCCTAAGGGAACAAAAACCTGCTTTACTAGAAATATAAATAGTGTCTAAAATTAATTGAACAAAAAATACAAACAAAAAATTTTGTGTAAAAAAAAAACTAAAAGTTACCTCCATGGAAGCAGTAGTGATAATAGACAATTTGTTATATGTTTTAAAATGAGAAGAGTTTTCGGAGTGTGTTCGGACGGGTGGATTCTATGCGGGCAGAATGTGAGAGCATCTGGATGTCATAGATGTTGTCGTCTGTATGTTTGTGATTTTTAGTTTGGTTTTTTTCTCATTTGCTCTATGTGAAGGGTTTTAGTCTATCGTTGTAGGACTGTTGTGGCTGAATAATTTAATATTTATGGCTGTTTTTTACTGGAGATATACATAGAATATTTATTGATTTGACAAAGTTTTAAGACATTTGTAGTTAAGATAGCAAAGAGGATAGTATATGTACCAACTTGATAAACATATACCATGTACAAGCCCCTAAGACCGCAGAACTCCTACTGCAGCTGCATACAGCACTGTTTAAGAATATCTATCAAATTGATTCCAAGCATTGCTGCATTGAGGACTGCAGCCAGAATGTGCAGTCAATGTTAACTACAGTTACTACCAATTAGGGTAATGCGGTGTGCATCTCCAAAATGTAGTCTGTATTTGTAATTAGCTACTTTCTACGGATAGTAGTCGTTACATGAGCCATGTCAGAGGCCTTTGGCGGCTCAATAACTCTGACACTAGGACCTGGTCAACAAGTAAGAAAAATTGGAGAATATAGGAAATATATTAACTGATGGAAGAATGGACTTATCATAGATCCAAAGTGGAATTGTCTTTGGGTAGAAAATTTGCCTTATTAGTATAGATTTTAACTCTTAAACATACAAGAGGTATAAGCAAAAGTTGCCATGAAAATAAATCTATAGGTACCTACTATTATTATAAAGAGGTAAACTTTCTCACTTTGTCAGACCTAATCTCAGAAAGTACCAGTCCGATTTGAATAATTCTTCTTGTATTAAATAGCCACATTCAACGAGAAAATATATATAAAAAAAAAGTATTAGCCTGTAATGTCCCACTGCTGGGCAAAGGCCTCTCATCTCACTGAAGTTATCAGTACAGTGAGGAGGATTAGGCATACCACCACGCTTGCCAAATGCGGGTTGTTGATCTCAAACTCGAGCCATGTTTGAAAAGTAGGAAACAATAAACATATTTTCGCTCGACCCGGGAATTGAACCCGAGACCTCAGTCTTGGCAGGCGAGCGCACATATCACTAGGCTATTTTTATTTTATCTTTCATCCCGAAATTCCCTCGGGAACGGGCATAAAGCGGTTAAAATAGCTGGTCGCTGCTAGTACATTTATAAAGCACATCCATACCATAGACTTCAATCTCTTCACATAGACCCTTTTTACACTTAAAACCTCAACTCATTGTTATAGTCTATCAATTTTATATAAATAATTCAGTGTTCAATATTACAGGCATGTGCATGTCCTAAGGGTTGCACCACAGAGGAGAGGAGAGGAGAGCGCGGTGCTTCTATGCTCTGTGGGTTGCACAAAGATTCTTAATTTGATTTTAGTGCCTAAACTTACTTAAAAAAACCGGCTAAGTGCGAGTCGGACTCGTAGATGAAGGGTTCCGTACCATTATCTATAAAAAAATATTAATTTCGATCAAGAAATGGTAAAAAAATTACGTTTGTTGTACGGGAGCCCCCCTTGAATATTTGTTTTATTTTATTTTTATAATTTGTCGTTATACCGGCAATAGAAATACATCATCTGTGAAAATTTCAACTGTCTATAGCTATCACCGTTCTTGAGATACAGCCTGGTGACGGACGGACGGACGGACAGCGAAGTCTCAGTAATAGGGTCCCGTTTTTATCCTTTGGGTACGGAATCCTAAAAACAAATGACCTTAGTTTGTAATGGTGTTCTATTTGATGCACTATAAAGTTCAATATTGAAGGAACTGATTTTGTTTCTTAAATATATTTAGGTACTAAATTGATTTAAGAGTTTTTGTGCAATCTGCTCTAAATCATATAAAAATTATTACGCATTTTTTTTAGTAAGTAAAAACAATTATTTTAGGGTCCTGTTTTTACCCTTTGGGTACGGAACTCTAAATAATTAGTCTAATTTTATTTAAATTTGCAAGTTCCACTATAGACATAATATTAGTTTTAGGAGTACTGAAACCAGTTGTCAGTACGAAAATAAACTATTTTAACCCTTAACACAAGTGTCACGCGGACTCATTTTGTGTTTAAAAGACGAAAGACCCCCTTGAGCAGTCACCTTGTCTCCGACACCAGGGTCGGCCACTAAGCTACTCGAACTTACCTACCTTGTATCCGCATTTTTTCCCACAATTCCCACGGGAATTGGATTAACGCCAGTGAAACTCTGATTTCTATTCGACTAAATAGAAAATGAAAAGCGTATTTTCTTTTTGTAATAAAAATGACAAAATAAATGCTTAGTCGAACGTTAATTATTTTTAAAATGTTTTATTGGGTTATAAAATGTGGGTAAAGGTAGGGTGGCACTGATAGCGGTTGAGTTAGGGACTAACGCCGGTCAAAAATGCCATTATGTCTACGAAATAAGTGCGCTTTCAATTTATGCGTTTCGTGTCGGACCGCTGCGGTGCCGAAGCGGTGCGTTTGTCGTATTGTGAACGTACGATCGTGTGTTTTCATACAAATCGAGCAGCTCGGCAACAGTGCGGCGTCGGTACCGCGAACGCACGACAACGAGCGCTCAAACCACTAGACCACGGAGGCTGTTAAATTACTAGCTCAGCTACCCCAAATCTGTTCATCAAAAAAACAAATTACATATTTTACCCGCTAACCGCTCCGCTCGCTCAAATCGCCAACTTATCAAATCGCTCCCCGCTCAAACTACCACCACTACAAATTGTATAGGATTCTATACAGACAACAGTTAACCCACATTCGTCGTTTTATGGTCAACATTAACATAGCTATAACGTGTACTTTTTGATATAGGAAACGTTAACGCAAATAATGAATGGATTTTATGCCATTTTGGAGCTTTTGCAGTTTTGGACGTGCGGTGTTTTTGGTTGAAGACAAACTGGCGTTTTTGTATTTTTATCTATATTAAGGATGTGATTTAAATATTAACTGATAAATAGTAATATATTATATTCGTTATTAACCTTAACAGTATACTTTAATTTTATGCTTATTTATTGACAAAATATTGTTGTAACCAAAATTTTTATTACAAGCAAACTTCGAGCTTAGTTTGGGTCTAATTAACCGTGAGTGAAATTGTCCGGGTGTATTTATTTTTATTTATTCACTTCAGGCATACCTAAGAACAATATAAAAGCCCCTTTACACCAACATTAAAATCGGTCCTTTCATTGAGGAGCTAAAACGCCACAGTGACACAACACAAATCGAACTTGTAACACCAATCTATCAATACTTCAAAAAACGGCAAACAATCACGTTTGTTATAGCGGCAATAGAAATACATCATCTGTGAAAATTTCAACTGTCTAGCTATCACCGTTCTCGAGATACAGCCTGGTGACAGACGGACGGGCGGACAGACAGCGTAGTCTCAGTAATAGGGTCCCGTTTTTACCTTCTGGGTAACCCTAAATCAAAAACCGGCCCTCAAACGAAACCACTTGAACTATAAAGTGTTACAATTCTTTTATCTGACAGATAAGTGGTGTATTTGAGCTGTTAAATACTTGCTAATATCTCCAATACGCTGCTTATCTGAGAGTAGGTACTTGAAACTTATGTCAGGGGTTCCCAACCTTTTTGTAGCGCGGACTTCGAAGCATCAACTTGTACTAAGATCCCGTAATTTATGTGAAGATTCGTTGAATATATAATTATAGTATGTTCGTGTAGGTGGCCTATCGGAGTTTTTAGACCGCCTAAGGGCCTCCGGCATGGTCTAATGATTGTAACAATCGGGACTGACTGATTTACGTATCCTCCGAAGCACGGTAGCGCTCAGATAAAAATGCCACTATCGGCCACCCATCCAAGTAGGGGCCGAGCTGCACGTTGCTTAGCAATCGCAATAAGCTGACATCACTTGGCCTTACTATGCCACGAGCGCTACTTTACTTAAATAAATACCTAACTACGAATCTGTACTAATAATAAAGCTGAAAGTTAGATTTTTTTGTTAGTTTGAACGCGCTAATCTCAGAATAATATTATTTTTATCCGCGGACCACAGGTTGGGAACCAATGCTTTATGCGTTTGAAGAGATTCTTTCGACTGTGCCTTTTATTTTAACGACGCCCACTGTAAACGAGGCGTGTTAAGTGTTTTGGCTTGAGTATGTTGTCATCTGTATATAATAATAAGTTACTACCACTGCCTCGCGGTGTTACCCGCGTTGTTTCCCGAGGGAATTTCAGGATAAAATGTATGCCATTTCCTATTCTGGTTTATATAATTTTCCTCGCTTATCTTCAATTAATCAAGATTCAAATAGGAAATTCTCGATTAGGCGTGTCCTACATATAAATATTGACTAGCAACGCCCCGCGGTTTTACCCGCGTTGTGCTCGTTCCCGTGGGAATTTCTGATTTTTTTATACATATAAACCTTCCTCTTGAATCGCTCTATGTATTTAAATAAACCGCATGATTAAAGTGGAAGGTTTATATGTAAGAACTAGCAGCGCCCCGCGGTTTTACCCGCGTTGTGCCCGTTCCCGTGGGAATTTCGGGATAAAATGTAGCCTATAGCCTTCCTCGATAAATAGACTATCTAACAGTGAAAGAATTATTCAAATCGGTTCAGTAGTTTCTGAGATTAGCGCGTTTAAACAAACAAACAAACAAAACAAACTCTTCAGCTTTATAATATTAGTATAGATTCCCGAAATTCCCACGGGAACGAGCACAACGCGAATAACACCGCGGGCGCGGTTAGGTGTAAAATAAATGCGAAGTGTACCCGTAAACGTAGTTTCAATTCAAAATGAGTAGTGTTTTCTATGTAACCAGTATGTTTATGTTGTAACTAGCTGCGCCCCGCGGTTTCACCCGCGTTGTACCCGTTCCCGCGGGAATTTCGGGATGAATAATAAATGTTGGCCGATTCTCAGACCTACTCAATATGCTCACAAAATTTCATGAGAATCGGTCAAGCCGTTTCGGAGGAGTACGCGAACGAACACTGTGACACGAGAATTTTATATATAAGATAATATGTTTGTTTGTTTGTTTGTTGTCAGGGCTCCCCCCACGGCTCTGTGATGTCGTGTCAGTCGCTGGCGACGCGAGCCTTCACCGACACAGACGAAAAGATGACGCATTGTAACACTACCACTTTTCAAAGGTAAGTACTCTTCTTCTTGTTCTTCTTCTTCATCGAGTGGACGGTCAACCTGACCAATCCTGGTGTATGATTCAGAGTTAGTTACGTTGAGTAGTTAGATGTGAGTTGACGGAAGAGACACAAGACACAGATGGCACAGTTAAAATAGTTTATTCGTTAAGTTAAGTTAAGTTGAGTTGGATGCTAATCCGCGGTAGGTCGCTCTGACAGTTATTGGTCAACTAAAGTAATTATAATAATATAAATTAAAGGTAACTAAATCTAGGTGCGAAAACTAGGCCGCGACGTTAGCACTTTGTACGTAACCGTACATGCTCCCGAGGAAAAAGTGGGATTAGCATCCATTACAAGGTAAGTAAATTATAAATAATGTTAGAGTTCAAAGTGGAAGGTTTTCTTAGGCAGTTTGACTTCTCTGTCAGCGGGCTCTGCTGCGCTCCGCTGCGACGAATGTATTTCTTGTAGCTCGATGTCCACTCCCAAGTTATCCTCTCCACTCGATGTCACTCTTCGTTTAGGCGAGGCGGTATTGGCGCGTTTCTTTAGTTTGCGTTTTATGACTGTATAGAGGGCTAGCACAGCGATTCCTCCCAACAACAAAGAAGTGACCGTGTAGAGATAAATGTCGTGGCTAGACATGTGGCTAGATATGTCTGCAGACTTTGGTAATGCTTCTCTATTCTTCTGAAACTCCAACTGTTGGCCTAGTTTTCTTATTTCGGTATCCATTGGCCATTCATGTTGTGTCATATTTAGTTTCGCATTATTCCAGCTGAGTTTGAATATATTGTTAATCGTTGAGTTTATATTTGGTATTTCTACCTCAGCAGGTTGTATTGTAATACTACTCCCCAGCTGATTGTATGTAAATATTATGGCGTCCTTTTTCTGTAGTAAGCATTTAGGTTTTAAGGTAATGACCCCAGTACCGTCAAGTACGGTCGGCGTAACCTGATCCTTGCATATGACGCGCATCAGCTGTTTGCCACACAATGTAAATAGCCACATATTTGGTTTGTGTAGCTTCGTCCATACTTCTTGGCATGTTGCATCACTTAGTAGGCACGATAACGACTCTTGTTGGTTGAATACTTGTGCTTCACATGGGGCATCCTTGTCGTGCATATTGTAGACTGGATTGTGCGAGACGCAGATGTATTCCTCCTCTCTGTATGAAGTACATTGACGCATATCTTGATCTTCCAATGTCATGTATGAGTTTTTTACCAAGTTAATAGCAATATAGCTTGAAGTTGATTGTACGAGTTTCAAGTGTCCCTGCCACAGGAACGGTATTGGTACAACTCGATATATTTTGTAGTCGTCCTCGCTCAGTAAAGGAATGTGCATTTCAAATAACATGTAGTTGTTTGTTATTCGAGCTTTCACATTAATAATGTCATAAATATCTTTCAAATCCTTTTCGACGTCCTTTACAGGTAACGAAATACCTTGAGGCAGTCTTCCGGATATTATGTTAAGCTGTTTAATCAGTTGGGTAGCCGAAAATAGATGGGTGTCTAAATGCCCCCTGTAAATGTTGGCGAGTGCATTTATCAGCATTTCTAATATTCGATTTAAATCGCTTATTATCATAGCGGACGTCACGGCTGCGGTATTTATGTCATTCATCACGAATAGTTGGTGTGCTTTGTTCTGTACGTTTGTGATTTCGCTGCAAGTTTGATTCATGTATACTTGCAACGTTTCGAATTGTTTATCCATAAAGGCAGTATTCCTTTTTATGATGTTATTTTCAGATTCTACAATTGACGTTTGGTTTTTGATGAGTTGTAGCAAGTAGTCGTCATTTAGTTGTAGATGTTGTATATCCTTTTCGTACTTTTGGCCAAAATCTGCGTCCAGTACTCCGAATAGTGTCCTTGCTAACGTTCCAACTCCATCAAAGTAGCCTCGTTTTTGTCTGGAATGCTGACTGCGCAGCATAGAGTTGTAATTATCCAGGTGGCTCAGTTCATGTCGAAGGTGGCTGACAACGTTTTCGCAAGGCGTGTACTCATGCGATATCTTTTGGCACAGTGTATCTATTTGGTTCACATAACTGTAGATGCGATTAGTTGCTTGCCAGTATGAAGTTAAGTTATAGTAAACCAGTAGGATCCACTCGTCGTGTATAAGTTGCATTGTCCCCGCTTCATCGAAGTAGATTGGGTGATTGCTTGGGATAGTTGTAACCTTCAAACTACTCGCCGTTTGGGCTGACTCGGCAAACCCCGTTATTGCTAGTATGCATAGGAGTACCAATGCCAGCCAATTTTTCTTGTTCGTCGCAGTGCTTCTACGTTTTCCAGTTTCCGATGGCTTTTCCACTCCTTCATTTGCCTTTGGTTCCTCGATTTCGAGTGGCAATGGTGAAAGTTTAGTTATGGGGCGTCTCATTAATCCTTTCTTAGTTTTTAGGGTAACAACCCGTACTTTACCATCGGGGCCTGGATGCAGTTCCTGGACTCTACCGAGTGCCCAGTGGCCCGGAGGTAAGTGTTCATCCTTTACTAGGACGAGACTTCCTTGTTTCAGATTTTCCTTAGGAATTTGCCATTTGCTGCGGATTTGTAGTTGATGTAAGTATTCGCTTGACCAGCGCTTCCAGATGTGCACGTTCATTTGTTCAACCAGCTTCCATCTGTTTCTTAAATCATGCTCAGCGAACCCTTGCTCTTCTTGCGATAGTGACAGTAGGGGGCCGCCAACGAGGAAATGACCGGGACTGAGATATTCCAAATCTTCGACATCTTCCGTTAATGGGCCCAGCGGACGAGAGTTCAGGCAGGCTTCGATTTGACAAAGTAAAGTTGTGAATTGTTCGAAAGTAAGCTTCTGCTCCCCAAGGACTCGATGTAGATGATATTTCATGGCTTTCACGGCAGCCTCCCACAAGCCTCCAGCTGTTGGCCAAAGTGGTGCATTGAAATGCCACTCAATCTGTAAGTGACTCATCTCATCGAAGAACTCTGAGGTGTTAAACGTATTGTGTCGTTCAAAGTCTTGTTGCAGTAGCTTCGCTGCGCCTACAAAGTTTGTTCCGTTGTCGGAGAATACGTGTCGGGGTGTACCACGGCGGGCACACATCCTTTTGAATGCTGCGAGGAACGTTTGCGTCGTCAAATCCGATACCAATTCTAAATGCACCGCTTTCGTCGCCATACATATAAAAATTGCTATATAGGCTTTGCAGGTTTTGACTCCTCTTCCTTTATTGATCTTCACCTCCACATGTCCGGTATAGTCAACGCCCGTGTTTGAAAATGGTCTGGATGGAGTCACCCGTTCTTTCGGCAAGTCAGCCATAATCTGCACGTTTTTGTTCGTTTTGAAACGATGACATCGTATGCATTGTCGCAACACCTTCTTGACTGTTTTGCTACCTCCAATAACCCAAAACTTTTCTCGTAAATGGGCTAAAGTCAGTCGAGCGCCTCCGTGCAGAGTGTCTCGATGAGCCTTTTGTATAATAAGCTCTGTTAGTCTCCCTGTGGCCGGTATGATAATAGGATGTTTCGCGGCCGGGGATAAAGTTGAGTAGCTTAGACGTCCAGTCACACGCAGAATCCCACTGTAGTCCACAAATGGAGTTAACTTCAGCAAGTTGCTTTTTGTTGATATCGGCTTGTTCTTCTTTAAAGATTCAATTTCGGCACCATAGTTTTCCTTCTGAATGGTTTTGACTACCAATTCCGTAGCTTTCACGATGACTTGTGGTGACAAACACACAACCTCCTTTTTATCGCCGCAGTCGGCTAAGTTAGTTCTACTCGAGCTCCAAGTACGTCTTTGTTTACGAATATTGCTTAATCGCAATATCCACCCAAGTACTCGTATCACCCGATCATAATTACTGCTTCTATTTAGTAATGTATTTATTGTTTCACAATTGTGGATTGTGACTACGTTGCAGTTTAGTTTCTGCAATTCCATATTTGTTGAGTAGGTCAGGTCATCTTGATGTACAGTTGAAATGTTTAATTTTAGCCAATTTGGGCCATTCCACCAAAGTTGAAAATCTAGTAGTTGAATAGGTGTCAGCCCGCGAGTTGCACAGTCAGCAGGATTCTCTTCCGACCTTACATACTTCCAATAGCTGGCCGGTATAATTAAGTTTATTTGCTTTACTCTGCTAGCTATATATCTCTCCCATCGATTTATATCGCCTTGCAACCAGGCCAAAACAACTTTGGAGTCGCTCCAGCATCTTATGTGGAGATTCTTATGTGAGATAGTGGCTTCAACCTTTTCTATCAGTTTAGCTAGTAAAACGGCTCCGCAAAGTTCCAGTCTAGGTATTGTTGTTTTGTTGCTGATTGGTGCAACCTTCGTTTTAGCCGTTATTAGTGTAGTCTTGTATTCACCATCTTGTTTTCTAATTCGGCTATAGATTACGCACGCGTATGCTTTTTCGCTAGCATCGCAAAACCCGTGTATTTCCATTTCGTTTTCTTGGCATTGTAACCATCGTGGTATGGACAGTTTGTTTAGCAATGGAATATCCTTCCTTATAGTTTCCCATTCCTTAGCCAAATTTTCGGGTATTTGTTCATCCCAGTTGATCCTGGTAATCCAGATTGCTTGGAATAGAAGTTTTGTTTTTATAGTTAGTGGCGATAGTAATCCCAGGTGGTCGTACAGCCTGCTTATTTCGCTCAGTAGTCCGCGCTTAGTCAGGTTTTTCTTGATTGGTATATCCCATTGGTATGTGAAACTATCGTTGTTTTGATTCCACCTCATGCCTAACATCTTAGGGTTTGTTGATTGTTCCGGGCTAAAATCTATATTCGTAGCCTGGCTCCTTTGATCATCCCGCAAATCTTCCAAGATAACTGGTTCATTAGTTTTCCATTTCCTTAAGTTAAACCCTCCCCTTTTCAGTAGATCAATTAGTTGTGTAACCAGCAGCTTAGATGCGTCGATAGTATCCTGTCCATGAACCACATCATCCATGTAGCAATACTTCTTCAGCACGTCTCCAGCCTCCGGATAGGTACGCTTTTCATCTTCTGCTAGTTGATGTAAAGTGCGGATTGCGAGATATGGTGCACTTTTCATCCCGTAAGTAACTGTGCCCAGCTGCCAATCTTGTAGGGGTTCGTCAGGGGAGGATCTCCAGATTACCGTTTGTAAATGTTGTTGTTCTTCGTTTAATTTGATGAACCGATATAATTTCTCCACATCAGCGGTAAATACATATCTGTACGTTCTCCAGTTGATTAGTAGTGTCAGTATATCCTTTTGCAAGTTCGGACCGCAATACATGAAATCGTTCAGACTACTGTCTCCTTTTCTCTTGTACGAAGCGTTGAACACCACCCTTAGTTTAGTTGTGGTAGACTCAGCTCTCAACACCCCATGGTGAGGTAGATATACATGACCTCTTCCCTCTCCCTTTATAGGTTTCATGTGCCCCATGGCGATGTATTCGTCCATAAAACGTTGATATTCGGAGCTGAGCTCTTTGTTTCTTTGCATTTTCCTTTCCAGTTGAAGAAACTGCGCTAGCGCTTGTGGCTTTGCGCTTTTCAAACTTGTTTCGTAGTTAGGCTTCATTGGCATTCGAACTACGTATTGCCCGCTTGCCAACCTTTTGGTAGTTGTTTTATAAAACTCTTCACAGATCTGCTCTTCGCTAGTTGATGCCGCATTGTCGGGGATTTCCTCGCTTTCCCAAAATCTTGCCATATTTTCGAAGTCGTTCAGCGTCACGAAACAGTTGAATGTTTTTACATTCCCGCATAGAATCCAGCCTACT